>JAUMJL010000654.1:1426649-2139974 GCA_033558185.1 Dromococcyx pavoninus | reverse complement strand
GGTCGTGGGGAGGGGTGCGGCTCATGGGGGGGGTGGTGTGTGTCGCGGCGGCTCGCCAGGAGTTGATGAGGCAGCGGGAGCGATTACTAGGGGGCAGGGAAGGGGAGCGAGCGGCGACGCATCTGCGCCTGGCGGATGGCGGGGCCGTCGGACTCTCAGAATGAGCGTCGCGGGGCACGTCACTGCTGGGCCCATGCCACCACACAACCCACGTCACCCGCAGGGGGGCGCTCCTCCGCGAGCGGCTGGGCCTCGGCACTTCTGGTGGGGCACTTCCGGTTGGAGGGTGTCGCTGGTGCTGCCCCGCCATGCCCGCTGGTGTGCCCTGGCCCACCTACCTGAAGACCCTAGCGGCCAGCTTGCTGGCCATGTTCGCCGGCGCCGAGGTGGTGCATAGGTACTACCGGCCTGACCTTGTGAGTGCTGGGGGGGCTCCGGTGGCGGCCGGCGGGACGGGGAGGGGGTACCGTGGGTCTCCTTGTCCAGGTTTGGGATAGAGGAGTCTGGGGTCTCTGACTGCAGAAAATGGTCCTGGGGTGTTGCGTTCGGTTTTGGTCCCCGCTTTCAAAAAAAAAATTGAGCAGGAGGGAGCGGGTCCAGAGAAGGGCCACTGAGATGATCAAAGGACTAGGAAACCTACCATACACGAAGACGATCAGAGGGCTGGAGCACCTCTGCTGTTGATACCGAAAATGACGGGAAATAAACTATCTAAGACTCGTTTTGGAGTTTTAGAAAGCAGTATCCTTTATTTGAGCACTGGACACGCGAAGGAGTAGTTTCCATTAATCATGCATAACGAGACAAGAGCTGGGACAGAATATGTTTCCCACTTACATGCAGATATATAGGTTTTCCCAGAAATTACATGCATATTCTGCCACTCTCCAAGGACTAAATTTAATCATAGAATTATGGACTCACTTGGTTGGAAAAGACCTTTGAGATTATTGAGTCCAACTGCTAAACCACATCGCTGAGCACCTCATCTACCCATCTTTTAAACACTCTCAGGAATGGGGACTCAGCCACCTCCCTGGGCAGCTGTGTCAGTGCCTGGTAAGCCTTTCGGGGAAGAAATTTTTCCTGGTATCTAATTTAAACCTCCCTACTGCAACCTGAAGCCATTTCCTCTTGTACTATCACCTGTCACAACAGCCAAATCTATGCTGATAGGAGCTTTGGAGACAGCTCTCTGACTGACCTTCCATTTATAGATAGAGAGAGGCTGCAAACAGGTGATTATAGAAGAAGACACGTCTGTTCAGCACATACCATACTTAACACAAGACATTATCATTTCTCAAAGAACGGTGTCTGGATAAACATTGTTTGAAAAAAATGTTCTATAAAAACATGCTACCAGAGGGACATTCTGTCTAACTTTCAGAAAATACAGTTACTTAAATGAAACTTAACTGAAGTTAGTTAGAAAACTAAGTTTACTTTAACTTAAAATATTCTTTTTATTTCAGAAGTAACTACTTCTTGTATCAACTGCAGGAAATGATCCTGGAGTACTGCATTCAGTTTTCTTCTCCTCCAAACAAAAAGGATGCAGGCAGGATAGGGAGAGTCCAGAGAAGGGCCACTAAGATGATCAGAGGACTAGGAAACCGTCCGTACCCGAAGATGATCAGAGGAGCTGGAGCGCCTCTGCTGTGAGGACAGGCTGAGAGAGTTGGGGTTGTTCAGCCTGGAGAAGAGAAAGCTTTGGGAAACCTTATAGCAGCCTTCCAGTACCTGAAGGGGACCAACAGGAAATCTGGGGAGGGACTTCGTACAAGACTTAGATGAGACGTTAGAAAGAAATTATTCACAACGAGGGCAGTGATGCACTGGCATAGGTTGTCCAGGGAAGCTGTGGATGGCCTCTCCCTGGAAGTGTTTTGGGCCAGGTTAGGTGGGGCCTTGAGCAGCCCGGTCTGGTAGGAGGTGTCCCTGCCCATGGCAGGGCATGGAACTGGATGATCTTTAATGTCCCTTCCAAACCAAGCCGTTCTATGATTCTGTGATAAGTAAGGCTGAGAGAATTTGGTTTGTTCAGCCTTGAAAAGAGAAGGCATAGCGGAGACCTTATTACCATGTACCAATACATAAAGGCTGTCTACCAAGAGGATGGAGACTCCCTTTTTACAAGGAGTCACATGGAAAACTCAAGGGGGAATGAGTATAAGTTGCTCCTGGGGAGATTCTAATTGGATTTAAGAAGAAAATTTTTTCAGCGTGAGAACAGTTAAACATTGTAATAGTCTCCCCAGGGAAGTGGTGGATTCCTCTACATTGAACACTTTTAAGACTCAGCTTGACAGGGTACTGGGCCATCTCATTTAATCTATATATCACCTAAAAAGGTTGGACCAGATGATCCTTGAGGTCTCTTCCAACCTGACATTCTATGATCAGCCTTTGGAGAAGCAATGACCAGGTATCTAGATATTCCCTAAAGACCTGCCTCCAGACTGACGATATGGTACTGAAAATAAAGAAGTTATGCAGGTTTCTTCAGGAGTTTCTACTGTGGGAAGTTGAGTTTTGGTAAGAGTGTGCAAAAGTCGCGAGAAGGGACAATGTTAGAGTTAAATAAACTCTTTTTCCCACAGTAATGGAAATGAAGATGATCAAAAGTTTACATTAGAAACAATGACAGATGAGGAGTCAAGACTGGTACAGTCACAGAGAATCAAGGCCTCAAAATAAGGCCGTCCACCAGGGGTATTAATGGTTGATTGGGTCCCTCAGAGGCCTTCTGATTGTAAGCCTTAGCACATCCTTATGCTCTTGTATACTTTTTGTATTTTTAAAACATTGTGCTATTTTGAAATCAGAAATAAGTTTAAAAAGCACCATGCTTGAGCTGTCTTGTCAACATTTAAGCAATGAGGCTTAAATAATTGATAGATGCACAAGAATTTATTTATTTTTTAATGATAGAAGCATCCTGGCTTGTATCAGAAGTGGTGTGGCCAGCAGGAGCAGGGACGTGATCGTGCCCCTGTACTCTACGCTGGTGAGGCTGCACCTCAAATGCTGTGTTCAGATTTGGGCCCCTCACTACAACAACGACATAAAGGTGCTGGAGTGTGTCTGGAGAAGGACAACGAGGCTGGTGAGGGGGCTGGAGCAGAAGTCTTATGAGGAGCGACTGAGGGAACTGTTGTTCCTGGAGAAGAGGTGGCTGAAGAGGGACCTTATCTCTCTCTACAACTACCAAAAAGGAGGTTGTAGTGAGGTGGGTGCTGGTTTCGTCTCCCAAGTGATGACTAATAGGGTGAGAGGAAGTGGGCTTAACTTGTGCCAGGGGAGGTTTAGATTGGACATCAGAAAATATTTCTTCCCTGAAAGAGTGGTGAAGCATTGGAACAGGCTGCCCAGGGAAGTGGAACTCTCCTTCTCTGGAGGTGTTCAAAAAGACATGTTGACATAGCACTTCAGGACATGGTAGTGTTGTGCTGACAGTTGAACTGGATGATCTTAGAGGTCTTTTCCAAACTTAATGATTTTATGATTTTTTAATAGTTTCTAGTGTAGTACTTCACTACAGGCAAGTAGGTATCTTTATTCAGAATGATCTACAACTCTTTAAACCAGCACGAATTTTGAGGAGGTGCAGTTCTTGAAATGTCATCTGGTGTATTTTCCTTTTTGAAATTTCATTTCATGTTTCAGTGCTCGATTCCTAAATCAGAAAGGTAGAAGTAGTGAAACTTCTGTCACCAAGAGAAAGAATTCATGTGGAAACTTCAACTCTACCAGGCATATCAACCAAACTTACTTTTTTAAATGGAAAAAAGCAGCTTTGTTCCTTGACACCAGGGGTGTCAAACTCATGGCCTGCAGGCTGAATCCAGCCCTCCACCTTGTTTTATCCATCCCGGCACCTTGTTTTGACCCGCTGGCTGCGCTGAGCTCCTTGCCTCTGTGCTCCTGCCAGCACCGGTCACGTGTGCAGTGTGTGATGCGCATTACGCTGCAGGAGCACGAGAACGGTGGGAGCTGTGACTTTTACACCCCTGCTTTAAAGCAAGCTGACCATTTTCTTCCTCCTTTTTTTCCAAATTATATTTTGCTACCTTAAAGTCAAATTAAAAAAAGGCAATAGGTTATTTTTTAAGATGTTTTGCATGTAGGAATTACACTCTGCTCAAAATAAGGGGCAGTTTCATTACAGTTTAGTTGTAATGCTGTCTCTTACAGATTTATTGTTTCGTGAGTTTAGTTTTTCTTCTGCCACAGCACTCAATGTCTTTCTCCATTTTTAACAGAGTATACCCGAAATACCTCCTAAGCCTGGAGAATTGAAAACAGAACTGTTGGGCCTAAAAGAAAGATCAAGCAAAGTTCAGACTTCACAACAGTGACCAGAATTTACTTCCGTTGTGAAAACTAGAACTGATAAAATATTTGTTCAACTGTCTCAACAGCAGAGATCCACACATGAAATAATGGACTGCCTTAACACTTTTTTTGTTTCATTTAAGCAGAGTTAAAGGCAGCATTAAAAATAAAAGTATGATGAAGACTGTTGTTGTTGCATGCCAAAATGCTTATGATTTTTTTAAACTTGATTGCAGTGTAAGCATCCTTAAGAGTAAAAGGTATAAACTCACATTGGCAAGCCTGATGGTATTTGAAACTGTTAAGCTGAGCAACAAGTATAGGAAGTTTAGCATACTGAAAAGTCATTTTTTATGTGCGCTCGTTATCCTTACTGGTTCATCTGTAGTAGAACCTGTTTGCATTTCTCTTTTTGAACTGGACCTCGGTTTATTGGACATAACCCAGAACCTGGTACAGTAAGTGATGGCATGTACAAATAAGAAAGATTCCTTATTGCAGTGCTTCTTGCACTGGATTCCTCCTAATGCTGGCTGACTACTGTAACACCACTTACATTTGCTGTCTCTTTATTGATAGGAAATCTACTTGGGTCCACTGTAAGGCTGGGGAGCAGGTTAGAACTCTGTTGTGTTTGCTGTTGGAAACACAGAAGCAGGAAAATACATACAGATTATGCTGAAATTGTGCATATTTGTACTCCTGATGTAGTTTGAGCTAAATTAAAGTGAGTTTTCTGACTGTTAACTCAGTCTTGTTTAAGTAACTTCATTTTGTGAAAGCTAATTGCATGTTTTTCAGTTTCTCTCTAGAAGTGATGACATGGAACACTGGTATGCAGAAAAGCCAATGTTTATACTTATTTCTCTAGCAACCAAGGCCATCCTCGAGCTGGTGAAAAAGGGCTGCACCTGCAGGGCAGCGCAGACAGTTCAGGTGACCCCAAACTGACCAACAGAGTATTTTGTCCCATATATGTCATGTTTGATATAAAATTGAAAGATCACAAGGGTCTTGCTCTCTTCTGTGATGGCTTATGTCCAGCGAGGACTTTGTCTGCCTGTTTGCTCCTGATCCTGGATCTGTGCGTTCCTGAATCCAGTTCCTGAGCTCAGCTCCCTCCTAGCTGTGGACCTATTCCCTCATGTCTGCTCTACAGTACAGTCATGGAGGGGTGGGGGCATGATCTCATATATTTGTATACGTTTTATTAAAGTATCATCATCATCATTATTATTTCAATAAAACTGTAGTTTTAGTTTCCAACCTGTAAGTCTTTTTCCTTTTCCCTGGGGTAGGGGCAGGGGCGGGGTGGGATTTGGGAGCTCAACTGCATGGTTTTAGCTACCAAAATTGGGGCTGCAGCTAAACTGTGACAACTCCACTTAGGGATCTTATGTTTACAGCTAGTTTTGATAGCTGTAAATATCCAAAAACTCTGAAGTAACAAGTGCAGATTCATCTTTCAACTCCTGGAATAGGATTGACACAAAACTCGTGTACCAGGAACTTGAGAAGATACTCTGTAGGATGTTGAGTTTGTGTATCACAAGCCCTTTTTGAATGATATGCAATATAGCTTGTGAAGGTTTGGTTTCCCTTGAGAAGGGTACCCAGACAAGACACAGGCTTCATCCTCAATTCTTACTCAGGTTTAACTTGGGAAAGACCACAACCTGACACATGACCTGTGGGAGACATGGAAGATTTCACAGAGTAGTTAATCTCCCTAACACTGTGGCGTGTGAACTGTCTGGACTCATGATGAGAGTATGAAGAAAGAATGCATGCAAACCATGAAGGTCAAGAAGAGGCTGCAGTGCAAAGATACTGTTTAACAAGCACAGAATTGAGATAACGAAGTTAGCTTTGTTATGTTTAGGATAGAAACTGAAAACAGGGTTGTAACTTTGTAGCAATTATTAGCTGATAGAGACTATAAAAGCCACTGTATTGTACTAATAAAACGATTCCAGTTCTGTGAGATTCTGGTGCTGTGCGATTCTTATTCCGCAGAATTCTGTCATCTCACGGTCCATGCTTCAGTTCCTACAATGACCCATTAAGGAAACAAACAAGCTTTCTATTCCTACTGGCAAAGTACTTGGAGCTCTTGTAATAGCAGAGAGATCCAGAAATCATCCCTGAACCTGCTACTTTCACATCTGCTCCCACTGTGAAGCTGTTATGTAAACATATATAAAATAAGTTGGAACTGATTTTCAGAGGAAGAAAAGTTTCTAGCTGCTCTTCAGGGGTACGTGCCTCTGCTCTCAGTTTTGCAGTTTTTGGCTGATCAGGAAAAGCAGCTGAGATGATCCTCTCCTGTTCTTAAGGGCCAAGTGGATGTTCAGGCTGCAGCCTGTACTAAGTGTTTCTGCTGGATCACATGCTGTCACCCTCAAGACACCTTTATCAAGGACAACAGTGGTCATTGAAAAAAAAGGCCTGAAGTAACGGATGTTAACCCCAAATCGAATCAATGAAAACGTGTTACTAGGTCCAGTTCTGGTGAAACCACTTTTTCCTTCACTGTACCAAAAGAAAGCCAAGATTGACCACCTTGCAACCTCAGCGTAAGACAAAACTTACTGAAGAGACAACATTGGGCAGTTTAGCAGTTAGTCAGTGATCCCCTTAGAAAGCCAGGATTCACCAACCCTCACCCTGTTACACCATGTCAGAGTATCACCTCTGTCATTATGTAGTTGATTTCTGACAGGTAAGATGCATTTCCATCTTCTAAAGGCTTTTCAGAAAGGCTGCAGAGAGAAGTTACTACTAATTTGGCTTGGATTTCTGAATGTATCCTGCTGCTAATGGAAAGTGGGCGACAGGGAGCACCTGTTTTTCCCCAGCCTTTGCCAGCACTGAGGGAACCATTCTCATTAATGCCTATTTAGGAACAGCAAAGCTGACAATATACCAGAAATAACACCCACAGAACCAGCATGACTGCAGCAGTGAAAGAAACAGCCTCAGTATGACTGGAAAACACTTCTTCCAGTGATGATGCTACTTTGCTTCACACATCTGACAAAAAAATCCCACCACCACACCCAAACAAGCTCACAGCTATATTTTGGTACTTATTAATAGCAAACACTTGTCACTCCAGAGTAGAGAAAGCAGCTGCACAGCTGTGTTGCACATGCTATCCTCAGCTGAGTAAGAAGAAGGAGCACAAAGCATGACTGTCATGTGTGCTCTTTATTATTTCTGAAGTTGCATCAGACACATCATCCTAAACCAACTAAAGGTATTGAAACTTTAGGTATGCAACAGAACAAAGGCTGTCTACAGAAAATTAACAGATGAAGAGTACTGTAGCAAGCAACCCCACGCTTCTACTACTCTTCTTCAGTTTGTTAGCTGCAGAAGCACTCTTAACCACACTTACTACTGAACCACATTTACTACTCAGGCTAGTCAAACAGACACGTAGAGGGATGCTTATTAATGATGTACTTAGAAGTGTATTGCTGTGACATTTTAGGAAGTATTACATCAAAACCCCAGGAGAATCTAACTGCTACACAGCACAAGATCCACTGCCATAGTAAGAGGACCATGCCTTAAGAAGAAACAGTCCACCTGCTCTAATGCAATAACTTACTCAAAAAGGACTGCTACTTAAGCCAGTATCACTCACTTAATTGTAAAGTTTACTTTGCTTCAGAGTGCAAAACTCAAACTTCACAGAAGTTCTGTTATTGAAACAGAACAGCTATTCTTGAATAATTCACAGTACAGAAGTACTACTATGTACTTTTTCCAGAGGAAAACAAAAACAATTTCAGTGTAAACACTTTCTCCCAACCCTGTGAAGATGTTTCAACATGGAGGCATTAGTGAGAAAAAGTAGTGCTCCATCCAACCATGACATAAAGCTAATGTAACTAAGAGAAGTGGTGCCTCCAGTTCAATCTGTCTACACTACAATTTGGTGGCAGCAGATTTGAGTTTGAACTGGAGTATCTGCAGTAATTTGCTATACTCATCAGGAAACAGAACAAAAGTAAAAAAAAAATTAGAACAGCAGCATTAAGGAATAACTGTAACAGACAAGAGCTTCCACCTTTAAAAACTGTAGAAAGAAGGACAGCTGTAGCTATTGGGAAAGCTACATGAGTTAAAGGTAGGGTTACCAGATACCATGGCAGATGGTGCAAGCTCAGAGGCAGCAGCCACTTCTGGAGGGTGCTATGAAATACCTTTAGTGAAATTGCTTATATTTTTTTTTATCTTCACCTCACTTGTAACAGCTACCACTGCCCAGTCTGTGCACAGGAGTCAAGTCATACAGTCCAGCACAAGCTGGCAGGACTTCAGTTACAATGCTATTTTTAAATGCCCTATCTCATCTTTAAGATGTCAGTAGATACATAACTTCTTGAATACTTATTTTAACTAGCACGTTCAGTACATCTCTCTGATACTAGATGTGTTTTGGCTAAACAGTACAACAGGTTTGTTAACACAGAACCCAACCCTAGGCATACACAAGTGTGGCTGTGCCAGGGTAGAAGGCAAGGACTGGAAAGTGCATATTGTACTGAGAACCTGAACTCTCGAGACAGTCCCTTTGTCTCTTTGTGGTAGCCCAAAAGATGAACTTAGTACATAAAATTTAGAGAGTTAGTGGTGTCTGGGAACATTTTATTTTGTACATGACAGGATTTTACACCAGGTCATTTAAATAATACAAATTTACATTCATGAGGAATGTTTTTAGAAAAGTCAAACTTAAAAAAAAATCCTCCTTTACCCTTAAAACCCCCATACCATCCCTCAACATTTTACAGTGGAAAAAAAAAATCTAATTCACATTCCCTCCTAGCCCCCCAATGCAGGACAGTAGTTGAGTGCAGCTTACAGTTCATCTTTCACATCTGTGGATTCCTGTGGAGACATCAAAACAGAGAATCAGAATGTTGCTTTTTGAGAAGTAGAAAAGGTTACAAAAGCTGTCCCAGAAGAACTGAATCAAAGTATCCACTAAGACATTGTTAGAACTGCAGCCATTAGCTAAGCAAAGGCTGAATTCACACAGCAGTTAAACTTAGAGGTAATGGTGTTGTCACAAGTCTGTTGTAAGCATTGAAACTACAGTCTTGCCAATTAGTGGATGTTACTGCCCACAAGCCCGGGAAATCCAGATAACATTAAGTCAACTTCAGAGGATTTGCTGCTGTTTTATTGCCATTGGGCAAGAAATCTTCTTACAGTCTCATAAGCTTAATTAACTTCCAACTTTCAACATGCCTAGCTTCTTACAATAGTTTGACAAGTGTCATTTGTGCTGCATTCCCCTCCCCCACAGAAAGCCTGAAAAAAACCTCACACTAAAAACTAGTGTCATGAAAGGCAAAGTGAGCAAGTTTGTTGTTATGAAGCACCACAGACTAAACTTCTTACCAATACTCATGTGCAGACTCAGATTTGAAACCTTACCTTCTGTGTTTCACTGTCTTCAGCATCAGCATCCACCTCCTCTTCATCTTGCTCTGCCTCCTCAGCTACATCTTCAGGCTCTTCAGGCTCCTCCTCCACCTACAGGGAGGTCACAAGCAATTTGCTTTATTTACTTAGGATGTTTCCTACCTGTGGACTAGCTAAATACAGGCTATGGAAGTATTCATTCCTAATGGTTCCCCAAGCTACCTGAAGGAGAAGCAAGTTCTGTTTCACACTGACGCACAATCATGCCTTCTCTGGCAAGATATCCAGCAACAGCTCTTTCACAGTATTACGAGAGCTCACTTATGAATTTATCCAATAACAAGATGAACACATGTGCCTCTGGCCTCTAATTTACTCCCATAGAACCACCACTTAGTTAAGGATAGGACAATAGTTAAGAAACATAATGAAAGAACAGAATTCCCAAGCAACTGTAAAGAAGAGTAGAAGGGAGGACAAAATCATCAAGTTTCCCACCCTTGGCGGCCCACTTAAGAGTAGAAAGCTGGATCAATTTCATTCTATACAGTTCATTTTACTTAAGTCTCACAAGTATCTGCTTTTTAAATGTACCAGCAATGTCAATTATCAGCCCCAAGTTGAAGGCAAACTGACCTTTGCATCCAGGTCAATGTTTAAACTTAAACGAAGCATTCTTTCTATTCTGTCTCCGTATTCCTTAGTGTCGGGTAACATATATCCTGATCTCAGAGTTGCAGTTTCAAACAATACCACTGCAAGATCTGAAACTGTTTTGTCATCTTCATTTTCCTAACGTGAAAGAGCATTAAAATGAAAACAGAAAAAGAACTGTTAACTAGGTTGTATGCAGCCAAGTAGTCAGTATTTCATTACTGTTAATTGTTTACCTTGACTCGCCTCAGCATGTCTTTGATCAGTGGATGCCTGGGGTTAATTTCAAATGTCTTCTTCTGGCTAGCATAGTAGCTGAAAAGAGTAAAAAATCACATCATTAAGTTTAAGTACAGTACCCAACTACATCTTTAACCCCACGAATTCTGATTACAACCATAGTAAGAGTATTCCTCCCCCTACCCCACTTTAATACCAACTTAAATGCTTTTTAGAGTTAAGTTGCCAAGACAGTTCATCTTCTCTTGTCACCAAATGCCACTGATGAGTCATGCTCACCAGGCAGTTTTACATACTGGGCTTTGAAATAACAGTGCCAGAGGCCTTCAAGTACATTTCATGTCTGCTGTTAAATAACTGAAAGCTTACTTTGTAGATATATCCTTCCCGGTTTGGTAAGCTTGAGCCTTCATGATTCTTTCCATGTTACCAGACCATCCATACTGACTAGCCACCAGAGCACATGGAGACTGGGTTAAACGCTGAGATAGCACAGCTTTTTCGATCTGTAGGAAAAAGAAAAAAACCCTTAATGTTAGTTCACAGAGCTAACAGCTTATATAGGGAATAAAGTAAATAAATCTGAAATTTCCTGTCACTTACTTTCTGACAGCTCTAAGATGACATTCTAAATCATTATCTTCATGAAGTAAAGATGCTAAACAACTTGTTTATTTATCAATAGAAAAACAGAGCAGCTACTGTCAAGCCTATGCTCAAAGCTGTGTTGTAGCAAGTACAACAGCATTTACAAATAAGCATTATGTATGACATAACATTTTACCTTGTCTTTCAGAGCTTTGTCTTTCATCCAGTTTAACAGTGGTTCAAATTCCTTTTCCAAGGCTTCCCGACTCTCCTTAGACTTTTCACTTTCTTCAAACTTAACTCCTTCTTTTGCTACATTCTGAAACCTCTTGCCATCAAATTCTGGCAGAGCCTGAATACAGTATTCATCTACAGGTTCGGTCAGATAGATGACTTCATAGCCCTTTTTCAGAAGACGTTCAACAAATGGTGAGGACTCAGCCTAAGATGACAAAACAGACCAGATGCCAATTTAATTGTGTTGGTACCAGCAGATACTGAAATCTGCACAGTTATTTGACAAATATAAGGCAAACTGAATTGCAGTTGTAACATAAGCACAAAGCCTCACACTTACAACAAATACACAGTTCACAATGTTTATAGCACTGATTTAATGAGATGTAATTTCGCCCCCCCCCCCCCCCCCTTACTTCCATGCTTACACACCTCCTTTCTGCTGGCACCTGCCATGAAATAAATTTTGTCTTGCTTCTCTTTCATTCTTTCCACATACTGGTCAAGGCTTGTAAGGTTACTTTCATGATGAGAAGACTGGAAGCGAAGAAGTTTAGCCAGTCGTGTACGATTGGAGTGATCCTCAATAACTCCAAGCTTTACATTAGTACCAAACTCCTTCCAGAATGTGTCATTGTATTTTTCTTCTGCAATTTTCTTGATCATATCAAGAGTTTTGCGAACAAGTTTCTTCCTGATAACCTAAAAAAGCAGCAGTATCAAGTTACAACAGTTGGAAGAATCATCAGTTCAGCCTCACTGCAGAAGATTGATTCAGGACATTTAGTATCCCTGCTTTGAAGTCAACAGTGGTAGCCCGAGAACAGCAATGTGCAGATTTCCTACACTTTAATTTCACAATCCTTATACAATATTACATTAGTCAAGCTATTATTCTTCTAAATCCTGCTCTTTCATGTGTTTACAATGAAGAAACTGAGGTTCAATTAGCTTACCTTTAACAATTTATGCTGTTGAAGTGTTTCACGAGATACGTTCAAAGGAAGATCATCGGAATCCACCTAAACAAAGAATAAGCTTCTTAATATAGCTAACTGTACTTGAAGAGTAAAAAAAACCATACACAAGTAAGACTTGTAACACTTACAACACCCTTAACGAAGTTAAGGTATTTAGGCATCATGTCATGGAAGTCATCAGTGATGAACACTCTTCGAACATACAACTGAATTACAAGAGGAAAAGAAAAAGAAACAGCAACCAGGTTATGTTTGGTGGTTTGTTTTTTTTCCAAAGGACATGAATCCATATTCACACATTTGTCCTACCTTAATGAAATCACTTTTTTTTGATCCATATTCATCAAATAGGCCACGTGGAGCAGAATTAGGGACAAACAAGATAGATTTGAAAGTCACTTCCCCCTCAGCAGTGAAGTGGATGTAAGCCATTGGGTCATCGTGTTCCTGTGAAGACAGAATTTTTTTAATCGACATGGGAAAAGTATTGACAAGTTAATACACTTCTAGCATTAACATGAGTTTGCCAAGTGTAATTTTACAACTAAACTATCTAACCATGCTTTGTTAAGACTATTATCAAGACAAAAGTTGTAGATTCAGTTGAGTTAACTCACATAGAAGTACACCTTCCTTGAGACACACTGCTTCTGTGTGGCTTTTTTTAAAAAGTCAACAAACAAAAAGTTAACCAGTAGCACAGTAACCAATATAGTATTCATCACAGCTCAGAGATTCCCAAGTAACACATCATGCTGTATTTACACACAGACAAAATTTTTAGAAAACTGTATCCTCCTCTTTCTTCCAGCCTGTACAAGCACCACCACTCTCAGACTACACAAGAATTACCCTGCCAGCATTTAGGCATACCAGTAAGCACTACATGAGCTGGAACACATTACTTCTAAAACCTAAGCTGCTCAGTACTTGGGTGGCAGTACCTTCTCTCTGGAAGATAAGATTAACTCCTGACCGAGATGCTATATCTCCTAAGCTCTCTGCAATTTAGTCCATTTGCTGATAGCAATTCTTCAGAAATAGACTATCCTATAAACATCCAGTTCTGTTCACACAGCAAGAGATACTGCAGCAAATCTCTTGCTTTGGAAGAAACTTGAGGCTCACAGCTTACCTTGGAAAAGGTTTTGTAAAAAGCTTTGTATTCATCTTCTTCAACTTCTTTAGATGGTCTCTGCCAGATTGGTTTTATGTCATTCATGAGCTCCCAATCCCAGACAGTCTTTTCAACCTAGGTATGTAAACACCATGGTATAATAAAGACTCATTCTTTACTTCAGGTTAAGCCAGTTAAAGACACTTCACTGAGGCTAAATCATAAAACAGCACGTCAAAAATACACATCCTTTCCAATTTACAAAATAAATTATGCAATGGCCTGAATAGTCTCATTCAAGTATATAAATTAGTGCAACACATGGGGAACAAGACTTAAGCCTACACTACAGTATATCCTATGTACAGTTAACACATCCATTTCTGTTCTACTGCCATTCTGAAAAAAAACTCTGGCAGAGTATACTCAACTTGAGCTACTCCATAATGTCAGATTACTGAAGTCCACTACCATGTCAAGCACTTCACTCAAGTGTTTATAATTAGTTCTGGGAACACTGCCTCAAAGGCTCTTTCTTGTCAGTCATCTGCCTGGTTTCAACCAAGTGTGTTTTGTTAATAATCTTCTATCCTGACACAATGTCTAACTGCACTTAAACAGAATTGCTGTTTGAAAGAGCACATACACTGAAGTGCACCTCTGGAAGACCACCTACAAAAATTGCTAAACTATCTGACACCAGTCACAAACTCCCAATTCTGACAAAGCTTACCTTTTTGGTTTTTGGTTTCTTTTCTTCCTCCTCTTCTTCAACTGCAGCTTCATCATCATCTGTTTCTTCTTTCTCCTTTGCCTCTGCCTCCTCCTCTTCGATGGATTCTTCAACAGTCTCTGTCTAAACAGACAATTAAAAGTGGGGACTGAGACTGATTGGCTTCCTATGAGGTATCTTCTAGTATTCTCTGAAATAGCTTAATCTCTTAAAGCACTAGTTTAACTTGTGCCATTTATGTATCACAAGCATTTCTCTATTATGTAGCTATGAGTGGTTTTAGTTGCATTTTCCATGAATACAAGCTTTCTTACGACACACTGGTAAGTCATGGTACTCATTAAAGTTTCTTCCATAGCTTAACATATAACACTAATCAAGAGACCCGGGCAATGTAAAATTATTGCTACACCAAGAAAACATCAGAACAACAGGACTAAAAGTTAACACACTGTTTTATTTTCAGAAGGACACCTAACCATGGCCTTGCTTGAGAGGTTATCAAAGCTTTGAGCTACCAAACAGTAGAAGGAAAAATCTTCCTCTGCAATAAGCGCAGAGGACTTTGACGTTCTTTCAGTCAAAATTAAACCAAGTTCCTTCAAAATTTGTGATTATATTAGCAACACAAGAGAGCAAGTAATTAGTGAAATACTAACCAGAAGACTTCAGAATGAAAGAATTTTAGGAATTAGACAAGTACAAGTCATGTTGTATGCCTTCATCCTCCCTGAAAAATCTGGCCAATTTTCACAACCAAAGCTCATGGTGTGCAATGCTTAATTAAATACGCTTACCTTGCTGCTCCAAACATATATAGGGAAGTTTATGAACTGTGAGTATTTTTTTACTAGATTTTTAACAGTATCCAGCTCAAGATAATCAGATGCTTCCTCCTTCAAGACAAGGCTAAAGAAAATAAATAAAAAAATGAGTTCAAGAATTCTTTTGTAAGTTTTACAAGAGGAAATACATTTTCCTACTGGTGTAATTATAGCAATTGAAATTCATGCAGGTGAGCTTTTACTAGTTCAGCTTCAAATACCTCTTAAAACTACAATCCAGTGAGATAAACTGCTCCAATGAGAAGAAACACAATTGTTTTCATCAACTGAGGCAGAACACAATACCCTGAAATCTAAATGAAAACCTCAGATCATACTAGTACTTATCAGGACCTTGATGCACTCACTTAAAACTACAACACTGAGGTGAACTTTTTAATAAATGCCTTCTTCAGGAAAAATTCCTTTTAAGCTCTGATCAAATAAACTTATCTGCTCATCAAAGCGATGAAAATAGGATTGTCAAACTACCTCTACTTTGAGATTTGCATCAAACCAGTCTCACTGGTATTATAAACAGCACTCAGTTTCCAAAAGGAAGCTCTACAGCCTCTGTATAAGTTTCAACAAGTCACAGTTGTACTGAGGAACTAAATGATTCTGCAGGCAGTTGAAACGTTTGGAATTACTTGCTGACAGCTGTCACGAAGCTCCTGGCTTTCTTAGTTCATCTAATATAATGTGAACTATGTTATCACTCCACATTTATTTTGGATGAGGTTAATAACTTGCATGTTCCTATTAAACAAAAAAAAAGCTGTATTACAAGAATCAAACAATATAAGTTGCTGCTAAAATCATCCATGTATTTCAATGAACAAAGTGTACCCACACAACTTTTTTATTTTAAATCCAAAGAAACTTAGTACTTACGTTATGGTTGTGCCACGTCCCAAAGTGTTTCCTCTTGGGTCATTAATCACAGAAAATTCGTTTGAATCTGACTCCCAAATATGCTGAGTATCATTGTTGTGTTTTGATGTGACAATAACCCTGTCTGCTACTAAAAAGGCAGAATAAAAACCAACACCAAACTGGCCAATTAACTCTGATGTTGACTGGCCATCATTCTGCATTTCAGTCATCTTGTTTAAGAATTCACTTGTACCAGACTTCGCAATGGTACCCAAGTTCTTAACTAACTCCTCTTTGGTCATGCCAATACCCGTATCTGTAACGTGAAGCATGTTCTTTTCTTTATCACACTGGAAAAAAAAGGAGAATGATGCAGTCTGACTTCACTTTTACTCTTAATACATATTACACTGTAATGGAAAAGTGCTAAGCAGAGTAGCAACTATTCAAATTCAAACATGCCTGGCTACAATAAATCAAATTTGCAGTAACTACAAAAATGATGAAGACCTCAGAAGTCTTCCAATACTTCAGTTACTCTTAATAGAATCAGAAATATGTTTTCAGCATTAAAAGAACAGTCTTTGGTAAACATGTGACCCTAGTTTGTATTTATATCAGTATTAAACCAAAAATCTAGATTTAATGATGCACCATCTTTTTACATTCCTCTCACCATTACTCTGCAAGAGATGATTATACCTAACAGTTCTTACCTTGATTTTCACTGTGAGTTCCTCATTACCAGCAAGAGCATTTTCATCAGTTAAAGATATTAACCGTATCTTATCTAAAGCATCCGAAGCATTTGAAATAAGTTCCCTCAGGAAAATCTGAAAAAGAAACCTGCAGTCAGGAAGTCCAGAACACACAAACAGTTCTAACGTGTTCTACCGATAAAGGCACTAACCTCTTTGTTTTTATATAAAGAATTGATAATAAGTTTCATCATTCTGTTCACTTCTGCTTGAAATGCAAACTTCTCAGATTTTTCTCGGATTTCTTTGATCTGGGATGCGTTTAGGCCATCTAGTTGGATAGCTTCCTCCTCTCTGTTAGGACAATGAAAACTTGTCAAGCAGTCTTGTCCACAAACAGTATCACTAGTTATCATCTAGCAAAAACAGTAATAGTCTAGTCTAATACCCCTAATAACTGACACAGCCCAAAAGTTACATGATCGAATGAGTTAAGTGCAAGACTATTTATCCTCAACTGCATAAGCTTAATCTAAAGCTTGAGAGAGAATCCATGCTTGCAAATAAGACTTTTTCCTTAGAAGAAATTCATGGAAGAATACAGGTATGTTAAAATCACTGTAACTCTCAGCATGTGGTGTATCTCACAGGAAGTGAGGCAGATGATGGGCACAGAGCTATTTCATCAGTAGGCACTAAACTGACACCATTTACCATAAGCAAGAGTAACCCCCTATGAAAGTACTGTTTTTTACACAACTATTGCTATTAGACAAAACCAAATTGAATTTTTCTGAATCGAAGTTTGTGCTCACTTCTATTCAGAAGGAAACAGTTTTTTCCAGAAACCTCTCCCACCTGACTAAATTTCTTTTGAATGGTGGTACCCACCCCCTCTTCCCAATTTCTGAGGCTTTAGGGCATCACTGATGCTCAAACTGACCCCTCAAAGTGAAGCCTTAGCATTTCAGAAGCCCCTTATCCAGAATCCCAAGTACCAACCTCTGAACAACTTCATCGTCTGTTCGAGACCCTTCTCTGCTTTTGCCCAAGTCATCTTCCACAGTCGCATCCACATCCACCTCATCAGCTCTAACCGATACTGAGAAAACAAGGAATCCAATGGTCTAAGCTTTATCCCTACTAACACACCACGGCAGTTACCCGCGTTCCCCTCCACACAGTTTCGGGCTTCGTTCTGTCCCTCCACCCGCCCTCGCCGGCGGAAAGTTCAGTCCAGCCGCCGCCACCAGAAGCGGGGGAAAGGGACGCCCCCACCCTTTACCCGCCCCTCGGCCCTGACGGCGCATGGCCGCACCGCCTGCCAGCCCCCCCCCCCCCCCCCCCCTCCCCGGAGGGCAGGGGACCGAGTCTTAAAAGCATCCAGTGCAGAGGAATATACCACTTCCCTGGGGAGATTACTCCAACGTTTAACCGCTCTCATGATGAAAATTTTTTCCTCTGGAATCCAATCGGAATCCCCGTAGGAGTATTAACTCACTACCCCGTCTCTTTTCCACGTGACTCCTCGTAAAAACGGAGCCTCCATCCGCTTGCTAGGCACTGTTCATGCACTAATATGTAAGGTCTCCCCTACAAACCCAGTTCTCTCAGCCTTTGCTGAGAGAATCATAGAATGGTTTGGATTGGAAAGGTCCTTAAAGATCATCCAGCTCCAAACCCCCTGCTATGGGCAAGGACACCCCTCACCACAACAGGCTGCTTAACTCGGCCTTGAACTCTTTCAAGGAGGGGCCATCCACAGCTTGCCTGGGCAACTTGTGCCAGTGCCTCACCACCCTCATAGCGAATAATTTCTTCCTAATGCCCAATCTAAATCCTCCCCCTTCCAATCTATCTAAAGCCACTAAATTCTCTCCCCTCCCACGAAGAAAGACGGGGAAGGGAGAGAGTGAGCCCCCTCCTCTACACCGCCATCAGTCTCTACCTCGCTACTTATCACCCTCTGTTCCCCTTCACCAAGCGAAAAAGGGGGTAGCAAGCTGGAGGGCGGGGAGGCTGGCCGAGACCCCGACTCCTTCTCCCTCCCCAACCAGCACCCGTCAGAAGCTTCCAGAAACTCTCTCCCTCACTCACCGGCCAGGAGCAGCGCGCACGCCAGAGCGAGCCCCCACACGGACTTCATGGCGAGAACGTGGGCTGCGGTCGTAGAGGAGAACCGGCCCCAGGCGCCCCCGAGCCCGCCGTCCCCGCAACCCGCAGCCGCCGCCGAGCCTACTGGAGCGGCTGCGTCCCTCCCCCTCCGCCTTATCAACCGGAGCCGCGGGGGGAGCCGCTCCGCCGGCGGCCAATCGGAGCGTACCACGCCAAACACGCAGCGAATGGGGAGCCCGGGAGGGACGGGCCCGCAGCCGTCGCCACCAATCGTGGCTTTCCATGTGCGGTTTCCTGCGGACGGAGCGTGGCCGGCACCGATTGGCCGGGCTGGGGGGCGCTTGGCCAATCGTTTCTGCGGGGAGTTGGGGGGGGGGGGGTGTCCGGCCGTCGCGGCCTCCCCTTGTTTTAATGAATAAGCCATTAGCGTTTAATACCGGAGCCACGTGGGGCGCAGCCGCTGCGATAGGTATGGGTGTTGGTCTCTTCTGCCAAGTGACAGACGATAGGACGAGAGGGAATGGCCTCAAGTTGTGTCAGGAGACGTTGAGACTACACATCAGGAAAATTTCTTCACAGAAAGGGCTGTCAGGCAACGGCACAGCTGCCCGAGGAGGTGGTGAAGTCACCATCCCTGGAGGTGTTTAAAAGACGGGTAGATGAGATGCTGAGAAATCATAGAATCGCCTGATTAGAAAAGACTTTTGAGATCATCGAGTCCAACCGTACCTGTCCACTACTAAACCAAATCCCTGAGAAACTCGTAGGATACGGGCACAGTTGGACTCGATGATCTCAAAAGTCTTTTCCAACCAGGCAATTACATGCTTTCCACACAGGAGGCCACCGCCGACTGCTTCCGGGGGCACCCGGGATGTTTACCGGGGAGAGGTTGCTATGACAGCGGGCGCTTCCGGCCGTGGCGGAAAGATGTGGGTAGGGCGACCATGAGCAGTGCCAGACTCGGTCCCCTCCGGACGAGGCTCCCTCCCCCTTCCTCCGCAGCAGCCAATGGGGGCGAGGCCGGCGATGCGCGCAGGCGCAGGCATGCCGCGATGGATGCCGGGAGCTGTAGTCTGCACCCCAAGGAACGGGGCTTGGCGCCGCCATTACAACGATTTGCGCCCTGTGGTTGGGGGCCCGAGGTGGCCCCTCTGCTGTCCTTGTTGCCCAGCCCTCCCCTTCTCTTAAGCCTGTCTTGTGCTCGTGAGAGACACTGGCTGACCACAGCAGAGCCACCCCTCAGCCACAGCTATGGGGACTGTCAGTGCGGATGAAGGATATGATAGTAGAAGTGGTTACTATTATCAAAAGTAGAATGTTTTGATTTAAGCTAAAGAAGAATTAAGTTTCATCTAATTATTATTTTTTTTGAAAGTTAGACAATCTGAAAGCATGTTTTCTTTATATCTTTTTTTCAAACAGTTTTTCTGGACACTGTTCAGAAAGAAATAATAATGTCTTGTGTTAAATATGGTCTGTGCTGAACAGATGTGTCTTCTTCTATAATCCCCTCTCTTTGCAGCCTTTCCCTATGTTAAATACAAAGACAGAGCTGGCTTGAAACCTCTAAACAGCAAGAAATTTGGCTGTTGTCAAGTTCATAATAACATTAAAGTTAATCTTTGGAAAGTAATAGAATATGCATAAGATTTCTGGGAAAATTTATACACATGCATGTAAGTAGGAAATATATTTTGTAACTAGCTCTTGTCTTATTACGCATGATTGATGGAAACCATTCCCTCATGTGTCCAGTGGTGAAATAAAAGATGCTTGCTTTCTAAAACGCCAAAACGAGTCTTAGAGAGTTCATTTCCTGGCATCAGATAAAGAAAGCTAGGTGCTTCGCAGGGCCGCATGTTTTTCTGCTTGCCAGTGCTCATCAAGGCAACCCTCCTGGGAGCTTGTTAGCACTTCTGAGTGTAACCTTGGGGTTGTTTTTTATCCATTAGTGGTTCTTCCTTCCTTTTGTGGAGTAGGGGCTCCAACAGCTGCCTCAGCTGCCTCCATGCCCTGCCGGTGTGAGGGGACTGGGGAGTGCCCAAACAAACTGCTCTACCAGTGCCCCTGTCAGGGAAGGTCAGCGTGGAAAGGAACTAGTGTTTGTGGAACAGTAAATGGTAGGCCGTGTTCTCAGGAGATAGGATGTTACCATCTTTTTCAATGTCCCTTGTGGGACGTTTCTATATCCCTTTCAGCCTGGAGAAAAGGAGACTGAGGGGAGACCTCATCGCAGTCCCCAGCTTTCTCACAAAGGGAGGTGCTGCTCTCTTGTCTGGCGACCAATGATAGGACCCGAGGGAATGGCAGGAAGGTGTGCCTGGGGAGGTTTACATTGGATATTTGGAAAAGAATCTTCACTCAGAGGGCAATGGAGCACTGGAACAGGCTCCCCAGGGAAGCAGTCACAGTGCCATCAAGTCCAGCTCCTGTTCCTGCTTAGGACAATGCCCTCAGACACATGGTGTGAACATTGTGGTTGTCCTATGCAGGGATAGGAGCTGGACTCGATGATCTTTGTGGGTCCCTTCCAATTCAGGTCATTCTATGATTCTATGACTGCCATTTGTAAAATGAAACACACTGCATGCAAAGTTTGCAATGTATCGCTGTTAAGAACTTAAAATATTTAAGTCATGAAAGCTGATGAGTGATTAAATGTAATATCCTTATGTTGTATTTTGATAAGTTAATTGAAATATCTTGTGGCCTCCTCTTGCTATCCTGAAGAAGTCTGCCCTGGCTTTCACATGCCAGTCATGTGTTTTGTCCTACACATGTTCAACATTAGATTGGGAGGACAAAAATATCTGGCAAGCAATGACTTAATGAACTCCACACTTAGAGAGGAATGTAAAATTATTGATCAGAGATATTCAATAAAAAAATTTACACTCCCCCCGATAATGTTTACGACTTCACAAACACTGAAGTTAGTCTATCAGTAGCTAAAATTTTTGGCAAAAATATACTTGTCATCTTTAGTTATACAATAGGCCAAACAGATTTTTTTTTTTTTGGCCACAAAACTCAGTGTTGTACCTTTTTGTCCTACTGATAATTAAAGTTTATAGAATTGGAAAGGAGCCTTTGTATTACAGTAAATAATGGTTATCTTTGGGTTCTTCTTAATGAAGCCAGGATTTGATTGTGACCTTTTAAAAAACAATCAAGAAGGTTTTCTGTATGATATACAGTTTCAACAGCTGTTCTTCAGAAGTTGCTGCTTCACTGATCCCAAATTATAAAAGAAATAAGAAGGAAAGTTAATCTCCCAAAATGTACGTGAGAATGACTGTGAAAAATAATTATGAAATGTCAGGGTTGTAAGTAAAAAATCCTCTGTCAGGTTTTTGTGGAGTTTTGTGAACTTGGAGAATTGTTTTCCACAGAGTAGACTTACTTAACTGAAAATGCAATTTAGTTGTTTGGGAAGTTAAGAACAGAACTTTTGTCATTTTCTAAAACTCAGCTACAAGCAGTTTCAGGATTTCATACCTAATTATGTCTGTGTGATTCCCAGAGTGAAATATGTTGCTTCATGACTGTGAATAGGCATTTGAGAGACACAGAGATTCACAGGGTAAATTTATCTCTGTCTTGTAAAATTCTTGCATTAATAGGTTTTTATTCTGTTTCAGCAGTCATTTTGCTGGCAGTGGGAAAACGTCATGCTGCCTGACAATCTTCTTTAACTTTGGAAACTGGAGTAGTAGGAATGCAAACCAATTTGGTTACTATGTTAAACCAACAGAGATTTTAGATTGTTTGGTGGACCCCAAATTTTATTGATTACTTTGCTCTTAGGATTATACAAAGTAGGACATTGCTTTTGAAGGAGATGTGAAACCTGATAAAGCCGTGTTTTGTGCTTTGAATTTAGAGGTCAGACTAGTCAGAAGTGTAATGTGGTTAGTGACATTGCTTGCTTTATGTAGATTACACTGTTTGCTTTCATGAAAGCCAAATTGGATTACCCAGGACAAAAGTTATACACAAAAATGAGGCACCTGAGTATTTACGCTCTCACAAAGAAAGTTTGATATCTTTACAGGGAGGCTGGCAAGTGAAGAAAAGACCTTCTTTCAATATTAAACTTCTAAAAATCTTTCTTTTATCTATTTTAAAACCATGAACATATTGTCAAATGCTGCTGTCAATGATTTGAGCAAATCTGAGGAGCATTTCCACTAAAAATTTAATAATCTCACCTTAATTTCTGCTTAAAAACTTAAGGGAGTTTTTAAGATCTTAGTTGCACTGACCAGGTGTTTAATACCGGGTTGGATGAGGCTTTGAGCAGCCTGGTCTAGAGGAAGGTGTCCCTGCCCCTGGCAGGGGGTTTGGAACTGGATGATCTCTGTGGTCCCTTCCAACCCAAACCACTCTATGATTCTATGATCACCTTTCAGGATTTAATACCAAAGGAAAGGTGTAACCATTAAGAGGTTATAGTTCTTCAGCAACTTTGCTATGTTAAGTGTTTCTGAAAAACAATTAGATACACTTGGATAATTGTGTGCCTAATGATTGAAATAGTGTATTTAAGTGCTGTATTTACTCTGTTAACTAAAAATTCAGGGGCGTATGGTGAGAAGAGAAACAGAATATAGGTAGTGTCTTCTTCCATGCAAACATTAGAACAAGCCCCTCTCCAGTCCTCTGAATGCAACTTTATCAGCTCATCCACCTATCTGTGGGGAAGTCAGCTCAGTGAAGGATGCCACATGATTCCAGCTGTAAGTTGCAACTAGCAAAAACTTATTACCTTGCCAGAAATAGCTATAGGGATAAACTGAGAGGAGTTCATAGGACCCGACTGTGGGTATTTGACTTAACCAGCTAAATTAGTCAGCTAATCTGCCTAGGCTCCATCTGTAATAGAGCAACAGTCCTTCTCTCACTGTACTAGCTTTGACATATGTAAGACTCTTTACTGAGCTAATTTAACTCTTTGGCCCAGCAAAATACTCTGCAGTTAAATTAGCTGGTATCAGGTCCAGGATGCACCAGACTAGAGCATGGTAAAGAGCAGGAGTTAAGGCTAGGAGAAGGTGAAATCCTGTTTTTCATGGTGGTATGTAAATTACATAGGATAAAGACATTGTAAATAGGTGAAAATGTAATGAAGCCATAAAACTGAACAATGAGTTTGCATTGTCAGAATATTACCTCTTTTAATACACAATTAGATTGAAATTGTAACTGATGCAAGTTCCATTTCTTTTTCATGGATAATAAAAATGCTGTAATTTGTGTCACTACAAGCAAGCTATTTACTGTCTTACTGTTTTTGATAAAGAAGTGTAAGTGATTTTATTTGAGAATAATTAATGAAGTATGAAGTTTCTACCACCAGATTGAGTCCCGTCTTTCTTACATGATAATGCACTGTAAATGTGAAGAACTATTTATCTGCATTCTCTGTAATTTGAGCTTCATTTCTATCTTTATGAAACAATACACTGAGATTTAATAGTCCCTTCCTCTGCGGTGTCTGCTTCAGGGCCTAAATATTGTAGCACAACACAAACTGAAGAGATACCCACTTGTTTAAGATGCTCAACAATATTTGGGACTGAATCTGAATATGAAAAAAAATGTTGGCATTACCTGGATTTTCAAACTGATACAATCATAGAATCATCTGGTTGGAAAAGACTCTTGAGATCATCAAGTCCAACCGTACCTGTCCACTTACTAAACCACATCCCTGAGAAACTCATATACCCACCTTTTAAACGCTTCCAGGGATGGTGACTCAACCTCCTCCCTGGGCAGCCATTCCAGTGCCTGACAACTCTTCCAGTGAAGAAATTTTTCCTAATGTCTAGTCTGAATCTCCCCTGGTGCAACTTGCAGTCATTTCCTCTCATCCTATCACCTGTCACTTGGGAGAAGAGACCAACACTCACCTCACTACAACCTCCTTTCAGGCAGTTGTAGACAGTGATGTGGTCTCCCCTCAGCCTCCTCGTTTCCAAGCTAAACAACCCCAGTTCCCTCAGCTGCTCCTCGTAACACTTGTTTTCCAGCCCCTTCACCAGCCTCGTTGCCCTTTTCTGGAAGCGCTCCAACACCTCGATGTCCTTCTTGTACCGAGGGGCACAAAACTGAACATAGATTATCCAAATATGAGATAATTTTAACAGCAGTAACATACAAGCAAGATTAAAATACTATTGTTTGTAAACAGTGACAGCTTTACTAAATGCCCATGCTATGAATTATTCTTACCTGCTCTCATTTTGTCAAGAACTTCTGTTGACCAAAAAATCATGTTTTGTCTTCAACATTTTTCTAGTTAAGAGAAATACACCCTGTGTCTACTACCTACTTATTTAGTCTTAGAACTATTAATAGCCACCATAGAGGGGTTCCAGCTGGACTGTAGTTTTGAGAGTTGAGAATCCTATCAAGCAGGTTAACTTTTTCATTCCTGTACTGTGAAAGGCTTTGCAGCCATATATTCTACAGCTTCATGTAGAAACATCTTCAGACTTATTTCTTTGAATTTATTCTTTGCAAAAACGCCTACAATATGAAAAATGTTTTTTAAAAATTAAGAAAATATTTTTTTCCTAGCTATAATTAATGTAACTTGCTAGATAGAGGTACATCCAGTGTTCCCAGGGCTCAGGAGTCCTACGTGAGAAAGGTAGCTGATTGGAATTTAAGACTTGAGGTACTTTGAATTATAGATTTGTGAAAGAAAACAGTAAGCCCAGAGTGTCTGACTGATGCTCAGAAAGAAGAAAACGTAGAATCATAGAATCATCTGGTTGGAAAAGACCTCAGAGATCATCGTGTCCAACCTATCAGCTTCCCTGACACAGTTTTTTAGTAGATTTCTATTAGCAACAGTAGTTTCATCCCCTGCTTTTGCTCCAGTTTTCCTGGGTTTTTGAAATTCAGCAGTTTTTGCAGCTGGATATCAGTGAAACTCATCAGTGTATCAGTAGTATGGACGATGTATCATTTTTTGATCTGATAATGTTAGCAAATGTGTAAACCCACTTTCCAGAGAGTAATAGGCATCAGAGAGTGGTGTAAAACATATTTGGTTGTGAGCCCACAGACCATGGGATGTAGTGAGCACCTAAGAAGCTATCGCTGTGTGTATCTGTGACCCCAATATAGGCAGCAGGAACAGTTTTGAGAGAAGGAACATCTTTCTTGACCTCTGGCAATGGACAGTGATAGTGGGCTGCTGTCCAAAGAACTGCTTGCTGGGCTGCAGCAGGGCGTAGGAGTCCTGGATCCGGTTAGGCATGAGGTGACTTTCCAGCTCCCCCTCCGCTAAAACCCTCCTGGACTTTTTGACCTCAACTGAAATAGGCAATAGATATGACAGATGCCTTTGAAGATGTCACAGTCAGATGTGGAACAGAAGGAAAGATTTTACAAGGTAAAACAGGACTGACTACAAGGTAACAGGGACTATAAAAATACCCACTTGCACAGAAACAGATGCTTCCTGCTGAGATGGATTCCTTATTGCATTCAGTTTTGGTTTAAAGATTGAACCAACAGGCAAGTTTATCCTGTTACTACCTGGAGATTATGGTAGTGGGAGTTCACCTCTGATCATTACCTGGGTGAAATACTTCAGACAGAAGCAACGATACCGTGCCTGCAATGTTAGTAGGTGTCTTTCCTCTACATATACACACAGACAGAGCATACTTTGGTCACCTCTGAGCATGATGAAGTATTCCATGACTTCCAAAACTCCCTTATCAATGTACATATCACTCTTAACAATGACACTAAATTGGAATGTTGCTTTTTAATTGTTAGATTATCAGTGTACCCACTTTAGCTATTTTACTTACAGTTTCCTGAGAAACAAGAGGGAGAAAAAATAACAATGCACATGACAAAGAGTTGGTACCCGCACAGACCAGATCCTGAGGAATTCTAGTGTGACACAGCATCATTCATTTTATTTAAAGACTTAAGAAACCCTTTGGTTTATTTTGGTTTTTTTTTTTAAATTTGTTTTGGTCTCAGTATTAATATTGAGACAAATCCTCTTTGTTTACTTATGGAAAAGCCAATTAAGTCAGTAGATGAATACTGAACTAAGTAACATGAGCAGGAACAGTCTGGGCTTTTATTGATTTGTTCTCTTCTTGTCCTCTGTTCTTGCCAGGGCGTCCACAACTGGCTGCTGCTGGAGACAAGATACTGGGCTGATCTAATATGCCCATTCTTAGGAACTACATACGTTTTATATGAACTACATCAGCCTGAATAATTTGAATGCCTAGGGACCTGAATGCAGTGGCTGTAGAACACAGTCAGAACCAGATCCACAGGGAGCCTTGGGCACGATAATCTTCAGTCATCACAAAAAGTGGAAAAACTCCAATGAAATATATTGCATGTTACCTGTATGTTTTCCACTTTTTATTCCTTTTCTCTACCTTTTTAGATCACCACTCAGAGTGGTGAGAGATATGGGAGTGAATACCCTGAAGTAGGGGATGAATTGAATGAAAATTTCTCTCAGCTTGGATGAATATTTTAATCACTGAGTTACTTGATAGAAATGCTATGAATACCAGCTGTGTTTTGAAGGAAGGCAGCAGTCTCCACCTTTTTTGAAACTTGATCTACTAAGAATGCTCTGGGCTTCCTTTCTGGACCAAAGTTACTCTGGCATGTAAGATGGAGGGAAGTTTGGTTTGTTAAGGTCAGGAATGAGCTAGGTTCCTCACTACTTGACACAATAAGCATTAGCAGTACCAGAAAAGAGACTTTCAGTGCATGGGAAACTGAATGAAAACTAAGATATTGACAGAACTTAGGGAGTTTTAAGGCTAGGTAACTGCTGGAAAAGCATTTTGGAGATACGAATTTTGGACTCGTGTATGTGAAGAGGGAACTAGAGGTGAATTACAACTTTCTGTTAATTTAAGGTTCAGGAATTTCCAGGAAGTCCAAAGAGTCTTGTAGGAACTTGGTATGAAATGTGTGACTTTTCAGCCACTACACTTGCAGGAGACATAGTATTCATTCTGATGTGCAAGTCCTAGGAGCCTGATGAGTCACGGATGTTGGGCACACTACACACATGGTCAGAGGTAGTGTTTAAATATCTAAAGGACTGAGTCTTAAGTTCTTCCTTCAGCAAGCACTTTTGGTATAAATATTTCTTTCAACATTAAGATTGTTGTTCACAAGACCATGAAAATCACATTATGAAAACCCATCATCTTTATCTTCTGCCATTTTTTATTTGCGATAAACTTTTAAAAATGTGTTAAATACTGACTTAAACATCAGTGTCATACTTCCACCAGTGTTTTAAATTTTTATTTCCTCTCTGCTCTAAATTTACAAGAAAATGTTTGTTCTTCAGGTATTATTTGGCCTTTAGTTGGCTTTATCCCATTCCTTCTGAGACCTGGTGATCACACTGCAGCTGGCACTATTAGTGAAAAGTCAGTCATCTGTGTAATGTGTCCCTGCTCTCCCTTCCCCCCTGAAGTACTTTTGAAGTCTGCAAGGTATCCTTTAAAGTTTAATGCTCTGTATTCTCATAATAGAGGAACTGACAGAAGGAAATGGGTTTTAAGGAGCCTAGCATAAAGGACAAAATCTGTTAAGGTGAAGAACTCTAACTAGAAGAGCCTTTGCAAAGATAAAATAACTAAGTTTTGATCATTACAGAAACCTCTCTGACTCTTCAAATACTAACGCCTCTGTTAAGTTTCAGTATCACTGAAAGTCTGCACCTGCAGCAACATATTTCTGTGGCTAGGAATAAAAAAACATGTCACAGGGAATATCACTCTTCTCAAAATAATTGTGTTCTGATCTGTAATTACTACTCTCCATGGCTGAAGAAAGTCTTAACTTGAAATGGTTGGCCACAGTAAGCTCACAAGCAGTGGCATCTGCTACGAGCTCCCTTTGTTTTCATGGCAGCTTTGGCTTTGTGGTCCATGATTGGATTTAGGGGGTCAACACTGGCAAAGAGTGTGTTTCAATTAAAAATAAAGGAAACCATTCACATACTTGAAATTAAGCTATGCTGGGCTGAAGTGTTAGTAGGGAGAAGGCAAGAAAAGCTAAAATGGTCAAATACTCTGTGGAAGAGGACACATCTCTGTTAACTGAAGAGGAGCTTGTCAACACCTGCAGTGAAATGGGCCCAGCAAATCTGTGGTGTAAGGAGTATCACTTCTGCTTCCCTCCAGAGGACAGCAACTGGCAGGAGAAACCCTGTTCATAAGGAGGTATCAGACCTTCAGGTGGTGCAGGTCAACAGAGCTGAGCTGGACTCAAAGAATGTGGAGCAGCTGTGGCAGTGTCGAGTATTTGTGTAGCTCACCTGTAAGTGCTGGTATAGCTTCCAGCTTGTTCCTGAGAGCTTAGCCAGCCTTCTTATCCCTCAAGTGGATGCTAAAAGTTTTCGGAGTAGAGCCTGTGTCTACAAAGGTGCCTGTCTAGATCTGAACATATCCGTAGGAAATCACATTTCTGCGGACAAGTTCTGATATTTTGCTTAGGAAGCGAGGCAGGAAGGTACAAAAAGCTTTGAAAATAAGGTATTAAGTTATAAGTACCGTGGCTTCCCCCTCCCCTCCTGAAAGGGCGGGAGAAGAGAACAACTCTTAAGTGGCGGAGCTGCAGGGCTGAGGCTGGGTTTGCTGGGCGAGAGCTCACCCTGGCGGCCTATAGGGACGTTGTCCTTTGAAGATATCACCCCTACCAGGTCTCTATGTGCAAACCGCAAGGTTACACCTGTTGTTACTCCTACTTTTAAGAAATATTTAATCATCGTAGTCTCCTTTATATGTTCATCCCCATAAAGAGCCATTAATGCTGGAAAGAGCCATTTCTCAAATATTTAAGCTAGTCTTTGCACGCATAAATATGCATATGCATATATTTAAGATAGGTCTTTCTCTAACATTTAACAGGAAAAATATTTGGTGGCTATACAAAATGCTGCCGCCTCCTTGCAAATGTGTCATGAGTTCTCTCTTCTTGTGTCCCATAAAGAGGGTCTTTGCAGCACTGCCAGAAAATGTTAATAAAAACCTTTCAGCAACATCTTTTTGTGTTGGGAGAAACAGTCCTTGTTCCTCCATTCAAAGACATCAGAAATAAACTGCAGTATCCGGTGAACTTTAGACCTGTAGACTGCACAGAAACAAGTGCCAGGATCTCAGTTAATAGCTGGAATTATAATTTATTTGTTACCTATGGCTTTTGTTTTTTATAAGTTTGGTCAAACCTAACATACCTGGAAAGCAGATAGTAAAAGAACCTTGATTAGGAAAAAAAAAAAAAAGAACTTTCTTAGGGTAAGGCAAAATATTTACTTTTGTAATTAATCTTCTGAAATCCAGGTTTATATCAATGTAAAACCAGTGTACCAAAGACATGTCCATATACACTTAAAAAGAAAGAAGACATCTATCTTGATACTGTGAAATGTATTTTAAGGATAAGACCACAAGTTTTTCCATACTAGATTTTGAATGAATATAATTCATATTGACCAGGTGGATCCCAAGTCTAGCCAGGAATCTGCCTTGCCCAAGTCAGGTACACCCAGAACACAGGACTAAGGCACAGGCCTGAGCTTAAATGCAGCTTGGGAGTCAAAGGGTGCAAGGTGTGTGGAGGCACAGATGGGGCTTCTCACAGCTGTTATCCCAGGACTCTGCTCCAGGTTACACAGCTGTGCCATATGAAAGCATAGTTTGAACACTGGCAGCTGAAGTCTAGGGGGTGGATGGAGGATAATGGAAACAAAGATTTTTTAGGGTTGCAGGTTGCTTGAAGTAGTTGAAGTCTCTTTGTGTGCCTAGGATTTTGACTCTGAAATAATAGTTCCTGCTTTGAGTTAGGAAGTTTGGATATTCCAGCTATGCAGACAAGTATGATATCTCTCTTTTCTTACTGCTAGTATGGTGTAAATTCAGGAAACTCCAGTGACCACTTGTACTTTCATCACTGTAAAAATGCCAGATAGTGTGAACAGGTTGGTAAGTGAGCTACAGGTAAATGTAATGAAAAAGAAATGAAGTACTGATCAGGATAAAGTTCTTCTTCTCCATAGTATGTAATTCTTCTACACTGGACTTGGTTTCTTGGCTCTGGAGTACGCTATTCAAAAAACTCCTTTTCAGGTCCTTTCTATGACGTTAGACCATGCTTTCTATTTCTGAGAGAAATTATTTAATTATTGCATACAAAGTGGAACAGGTTTAACAGGGGAGAGCAAGCTATCTGTTGCTGGTATACTCAGGATTATGTGCCCAGCTACTTTCCTGATATGCTTTTAGCCTGGCATTTCTCAATCACTGTGAAGTGCCGACTCATTGTGTGCCATCTCTTGGTGTATGAGTGTTTCATCTGTAGCTACTTCACTGTCCTTAGGTGTTAGTAGCTTTTTTTTCAGTCTTTGTGTAAAGAGTGTGTTTCATTTGGTGGTAAGGCTGTTGAAAATTGTTTCCTTGCCAGCATGTGAGTCCTTCTGTAGATCTAATCCAGGATTGTTTCTGTGTGAAGTAGAATGGGATATAATTGAAGACAGGGCGCATCTCCTAAGATAAATGGTATTGGTAGGGTGAGAGTATCCCAGCTAGGTATGAGCTGGATGTACATACTGAGCTGTGGGATACAGTGCTGCTTAGACTAGAGCTGTGTGTTGAATAAAAGCTGTAAAAAAGGTCTAGGGGGGGATTTTTTTTTTTGTAAGCTATCAGTTCTATCTGGAAGGTAGCAAGTCAGATATGGTTGTAACTCTCATTCCTTCTGAAAGCAAAATGATTTTTAGAGTACATGAGAATTACTATGATAGATGGGAAAACTGTGCAGTTTTTCTTTGAGTCCCAGGTAATTGTCAGCAATTTGATACTGAGAGATGCTAGAGTAGAGACATTTTGCCTCTATGTTATTTATCCAGAGTTATGATATGGATTTGGAGGGTTGACTATAAAGCAGTAGTTTTGAGAATTTTGAATAATAATTCTTCTTTCACTCTTCATTGTGCTTGTATCCAACAGTTAACAGGTTGTGGAAACAGCTGTAGGAATGATTATGTAACAAAAGAAGACAGTAATACAAAATAGGATAGAAAAATAGACTTTGGATCTGACCAGATGCTGTGTAAGATAAAAAGCTGTCATACCTGAGTCAGGCTCATTAAAGCTACAGGGGAGAAAAGGGGAAGTAAATCTGCATTCTCCCAAAAGACAGGAACAGTCAAAAGAGACATTATGAAATCTGTTGTAATAGTTTTGTGCCAAATGATTCAGAAGTTCTCCAGCTACAAGACCTAGACACTTCTAAAGAAGTGAATGCTTCTTGCTGTGAATTTTTATTAATAGCAATGCTATGTATTCCATTGTTTTAAAGAAGCAGCAGAATGCAGTGGCTAATGTTCTGAAATCAGTCTTATGAAACCAATGAACTCTTTGAAAGGATTGGCACTATGTCTTTTTAAGAGTGAATGTGTCTTTGTCTTTAGATTTTTCTGAGTAACTTGTGTTTTAAGAATGTGTGCAAATAAGCTATAATAGATTTTAGTGTACATCTTGGAATAAAATTTCAAAGGGACCCATTATCTGAATTTAGATCTATCGATAGGCACCCAGATGTTCAAAACATATCAGTGCTCAGTAGGACATGATAGACAAATCTTAAGCTAGACTTCAAATCCAAGCTGCCAGTTTCTTCTTATTGTTGAGCTGCTAAGTGTTTAATGGGTCTGTAGACACTGCCTGTATTAGTTAACTCTTGGCTGGTTCCCACTGAAACAGAGGCAAACTCTTGTTGCTTTCAGATGTGCATGATCAAGCCTCCAAGGTTTTAATTCATAATTTTGTTACTCAAACATTTATATTAAGCTGCAACGACAGATACTTGTCATCATCTAATGTGCTGTTCTGTGTTATCATGTTGATACTGAATTTTCCTGTGCTCTGAAATGCACAAGAAGTTTTGTCTCCCAGTTTTCATGGGATTGTTCTAAAGGAGACAGAGATACCTTCAGCTATTTGACAAAAATGGATTTCCATGAGAAATTCTTGAATTGTACGTGCTAGAAAATAAGGTCGTTCAGGTGGGCTGATTTATCAGTGATTTGAAGAGTCACGGCAGGCTCATTAAAAAAAATGTTTGTAGTGTTTAATCCGTGCAAGATATACACCATGAGCCGGCCAGATGGCACAGTGAAACACTGGATGGCTGTACTGCTGTATTTGTTCAGTGTACAATTCTTATTAGTAAGAAGTTCCTAGAATAAACAGGCTGATTGGATTTGTGGTACTCTGGCTTTGTGCTGATTACAGCATCTAACTCACCTTGCTGTGTTTGGTCAGTAGAGGTATTTGGACATCATACTGTTTGCCAAGTCCACGTCCCCTCTGACTACAGAATGACCTGCCAGTGATAACCATCACTGGTGCTATTTCTACTGTGCTTCTGTAAGACGGTTGCCATTAACCCAGCAATTGTGCAGTAAGTTCTACAACATATGGTTCAGTTCTTAAGGATATTGAGATTTCTTGGCTGGGCACCAGCTGCTTAATATATCTGAAAATAGAGGACAAAGGCAAACATATTCAATTTCATATTAGAAAATGCAGAGAATATGAAAAACATATGAAAAATATGAAAAAAATTAACTGTCTATTTACTGTTTATGAAATGAAATAGTCTAAGTTCTTCTTCCAATAAAACTGATTATAGGGTTCAAAATTACTTAGATTGCAGATTGAAGCTGTACCAATTTTATCTGAGAGATCACTGTAATTGCAGCAATAGAGAGCCTGAAAATTCATGTTGCTTAGTAACGTTATGGACAAAATAATGAGAAAGGAGTACTACTTTTTAAAATACACATACTTTCACTGTTTGAATGTAATTCACTACTTGCATGTAACTAGTTTAGCATTATGCTCTGGCAAGACACAGTTCCTGCATCCTCTGTTCCTTGAACTTGTGCCTGGGAAGACTTACCTCAGTGAATGACTTTGTGCATGGAGTTTTTAAAGCTTCAAGGAGACTGCTACAGCAAGTGTGTCCATGAATCTTCACCGGTTCCAAACACAGTGTAGATATGCTAAAATTAGCTACAAGTGCAGTATAACTGCAGTGCAATGTAATGTAATGAATTGTGTTTTAAGGAACATTTAAGGAACATTAAGACTATGCAGCATCTATTTTCACCTTTGCCTCGCTTATAAGAATATGCAAACACAAATATTGATTATAGGTGGTAACGTTATCAAGAAGATCTGTTCATCAACAGAAAAATTATAATAGAAATGAACAAAAAAGCTTAATTCCATGCACATGCTCTCAAACCTAGGCCCAAAAGAGGAAAAAAGAATTGTCTTTCAACCAGTGAACACCGGCAACCTACTTTTGCCAGGTCTTAGTGTTGTGAAATGTTGTGAGGAGGGAATCTTTGGAAGACTACAGGAGACAGGTAGAATGTCCAGCAGGAAAAGTAAGTGTGCTGAAGGGAGCTTTTATGCCAAAATGCATGGGGTTTTCAACTAATTTAATTAAAATGGAGAGTTCTATCTTGGGACATATTTTTAAAGTAATATGTGTTGACCTGACTGTCATTATTTGCTAATGATTTGATTTTGGGCAACAGTAGTAGACATGTTTAAAATAAAAACCCAACAGCTTACTGTCATGTTACTAGATCAAACTTAAAGCAACAATACACAGAAAGCAGCTGTACCAGACCATCAAGTAGAAAGCAATGAGCTGTTTTTCGTTGTTTTGTTGTTTTATTAAAAATGCCTTTTTTCCCCCAGCTGTGCAGATTAGAATAAAATTAGGCAAAAGTTTTCTATGCAGAAGATATTACAAACAGTTAATTTGATTTGGATAGAACAAAATCTAGTTATTGTAATCAAATTATATGAGATGTGTGTTACAAGTAGAGTAATGAGTAGATTCTCATTTGCATTTGTATTAAGGCTATGAAAAGGTTGCGCAAGTGTGACTAAGCAGCATGGACATGTACTTTGATATGAGTTACTGTTTTGCTTTAGGGCAAAAAAGATATCCTTTGACACAGAGTAAATTGCAATAAAACATATTTAAACCAATGTAATAATTTTATACAGCTTTAATTGCAGCATCTGAAAACTTTATGAAATTAAACCAGTGCAATTTTTCCAAGTAAATGAGGCCTGAGATCACCTCTATGTTTCTGTACCAGGGTGTAAGTTGACATGTGTAAACTACAATTTATGCTTGCTTTAAAGGCCATTTATTCTAATCCAATGGTATAAGACATCATTGGGTTTCCTTGCAGAAATCTTCATCTTTATTTTTTATTATTTAAACCTTGTTTATACTAATAACATTAAAACATACTTTCCTTTCAGATTTGTTAACATTGAAGTGTGAGAGCAGTCTTAGTTTTTAGGCAAGCGGTTGTGTAACAGGATGGTAACTTACAGACTTTCAAAAGCAACAGCAATGCATGCTGGCAGAGGTTGCCAGAAACTAGAGGGGAAAAAAAATGTTACTGATCCATATCATACTTTACAAAGCCTCCAGAAGCAAGAATAAAATATTTCTATATGTTTGATATAATACATACATATCATATCTATTTCTCTTTTAGTACCCTTATCTTTGAAACAGACGTACACCAATCAGTGTGCTGTTGCTGAATTTGGTTTTACTTCAAGGAGTATGTATTAGCCCAGAGATGGAGATGCGTCAAGAGTATTTATTTTTGCTACAAACCCAACAGTTAAACACTGATCTGGATGTCTGGGTCTGCCACAGCCTTGTGCTCAGTGAACGGACTCCTTTACCAATGTAAAGCACAATTTATGTTAGCAATGCTTTGTGAGGGGAGAACCTTTTGGTTTGGCTCCAGGACCGAGGCTTCCAACTAATTTGAGGTAAAATATATTAAAAGATGCATAGGTCTGTTAGTTTTGCTTTCTTCCTTCCATTCTTGAAATGGCAACGGAGATAGAAACATTGACCAGTCTTTTCTGATATGAATCAAAACTTTGGAGATGCGCAAGACCAAAGTAATAGGAATGCATGGTTGGAGGCAAATCCAGTAGGTCTGACGTGAGAAAGTAAATTTTGCTATTTATTTTCTCTGAATAAAGTGCCTGTTTTCAAGGAAACATCTATGAAGAGAGGTTGCATTTTTACAGTATATGTGTAATATGTTCAGCTTGAAGCAATACTGTACACCCTTACATTGTCTCTTGGTTTTGAGACATTGACATTTAGAAGAAGGTAAACCCAACTCTTTTACAAGACTTATTTGACTTACAGGCTCTGTCTCTAGTAATCGGCAACATCACAAAAGTCTTAAGATTGTTTTCAGTTGGATTCGACTTTGGCAAGGTTTCAGTATGTGGACTTGAAAGTTGTTACAACAGGCTTGTTGTCCTTATCTTGTAATTTCAAGTGGAGATTGTCTAGGAAAAAGTATAAATGGTTAATTGAACTATTCTGATTTAGAACAGGGACTGGAAATGGGAGGCTGTGTCCTATGTGCTACAAATATCCCTCTGCAAACCTGCTTGACTGTGGCTGTTGCAAGTCTCTGCACACTTGCAGTTTGCATGTGCTCAACAGGGAGCTGGCTAAAGCTCCCTGAGGATGCCACTGTGTGAAGCCACGGTGAGCCCAGTTGCCTCTGGTATGACATTCATACAAAGTTTCTCATCAGTTTCTCATTGACACTATTTCTTCTTCTGAGCAGCTGATCATTTTCCATTTGGAGTACCTGATTTTTTTCCAAAACGTCTGTCTTATCTTCAATGGTGTTGCCCTGAAGCTGCATACCTTTATCACACAGTTCCTGATCCAGCATACTTAAGCAAGTGGACAATTTAATACTATCTTTGTTTAAAGCCTAAAAAAACTACAGCAACCACAGATATAAACTGAGATACTCCATCCAGTAAGAAAAATATAGGGAAGACCATCACTTTCTGCAGTGAAAGACTTGTCTGCTTCTTGCAGTGGGGCCCATTTATTTTGAGTGGATAACCACCATGAAATTTACTATTTACTCAAAAGATGAAAGAAAACAAAACCACTCAATATGCAATTTTTGATATTAAAAATTAAAGGGGCTAATCATTATAAATGACTCGTATCATGTTTCAACATAACTCCTTATTTGATCAGTTGAGATTATTCAGGCAAACAAACAGTCAATTAAAAATAATCCTTTTTTTTTTAGAGCCAAAACTTCCTATTGCTTGCTTGTGTTTAGGAAAAAGAATGTTTTTAGTAATTCAGTTTTTGTGCTGTGTGTGGGTTCTTTATTACTAGTTTTTTTGACTTAATTTTTTTTGGGTGAAGGATGCTTTCCTTTTGCTTTTATGCAAGTTATGCTTTGCTTGGCAAGAGTAATCTTTTAGTTGGAGGTCAAGAACAGCTGGCAGAGTTTTGAAGTCAACTTAAGGATAGTAAAAAGTCAGGGCTATGTATAAAGTGCTGAGCAATATAGTTATATGATCACCTCACCTAGATTTGTCTGCAAAGGAAATAATGCTTTATGATATGTTAAGAATCTGAAACCTTATTAAAATGTCATTAGTCTCTTTAAAGATTGACAGCTGTTCACCATTTTCCCCAAGCTTTTCAAATTTATTCCCAGTCTTATCTCTGTCTAGCTGGGTGCTTGAAAACAGCCCAGTTGCCCAGGTATGGGGGGGGAATCCCAACAGCTGATGGTTTACAGGCACTTATTTATTGCCTGCTCATAAACTCATTGAAAAGAAGATCAGGGATGAGTGTTTACCAAGCCCTGGTTGGGCACAGAGGGGGAAAAAAACCCCAGTCCAGCTTAGTTTCATGACAAGATGTGACATATTATATTGGTAATTGAGGCAGTCATGTAGTGCAGGGGTATTCTAGTGACAAAGATAGCCAAGATAGCAAATGCTGTGACATCTTCTCTTTCTGTAGCCCTAAGGTGACGCATGCCTTGAGGAATGAATTTCCTAGCTCCTGGGCTTGGAACTCCTGGGTGGTCACTTTTTGAGAATGAAAGGGCAGGGTAAACTGGTGTAATTTAGAGGACACGCTGGCCTGTGCCTGCTTGTCTGTGCAGTCCAGAAATGTTCTTTGCTCTTTGAGCTATTCTAAATCATATTGGTTTAATATAGTGATGCCTGAGCTACCTTTCCTGTATTTCTGCCAGGACCAGAAGCAGTTTGGTGTGTCAGCACCAGGTTCTATATAGGTTAATATACTCTGTCTGGAGGCAGATATTTTGAATTATTAGATAGGAGCAGAATAAATTAGCCAATGGGAACTCTGGGCTGCTGCAGCTGGATTAGTTTTCAGATGATTTGGAAGCAAGCCATGGACCAAAGGCCAGGGCAATAATTTTTTTTTGCTAGATATATGTGGGTCCTGCTTCTTGTGGAATGTCATTTGACCAGAGCTTGCTCCCTGGCAGCATTATGTGACAGCCAGAAAACATGTCCCTCCAGCAGCTCCTGCTGGAGGGGATAAAAATGCCTGCATTAAGTTGTGACCTGGTGCAAATGCTGAATATGATTGTTTGTTTTGGTATTTTTCCCCCTTCTGCCTTATTGTGGATAAATTGTCAGGCACATACTGAAAGTGGGGCTAGAAAATCCTCTGTCCTACTGTAAGGAATGATGAAATCATGTCCTGACTCTTATACATGCGTTTTGAGACTGGCCTGGCCAAATCATGGGTATATCTACACTTCTTTGGCCAGGTGCTTATGACACATTTACAATGCAAATTTGAATTAGATGTAGTTTCCTGGGGTAGAACAGAGCCTGGTGGATTTTTTCTTAGTTCTGAGTATTTTTTAATGACGGTTAAACAAGATTTGTGCAAAAGCTAGTGGGAGTGGTTGAACACAGTGCCAGGCAGACATGTCTAGGATGTGACCCATCTTCCTTCCAGACAGTTTGTTTGTCTCTGTGCTCTATTTGTTTGCATTTCCTGTCCACCATGAATTTAGATAGAGACACACTTGGCTATGTCTGCTTTACCAGCATTATTAATTTGATATCTGGTATCAAATAATTCAAGTTTGCTTATTTTTTGCTGTGCAGACTCCTACTTTCCTTTGGACCGAATGCTGGGTAAGTGTTCATCTATCACATAACCGGTAGCATATACTATACTGGATGACATTAACAAAGAAGAATGATGGGCTTCTAACATCTCTGGTAAGTTTGTTCCTAAGCAGATATATCTTTCAGAATTTATTTTATTTAAAAAGCAAGGTTATTTTTTTTAAATTGCTGTTTAATCTCTTCAATAGAAGATTAGGCTTCAAAGCTAGGAAGTTGGGCAGAAGGTATTGTTAAAAGTTGCATCCTTATTTAGGTTTGCTGGATCTGTTTGGTTGTGTTTTTTAAAGGCTGTATGCATAAGCATGAATTTACTGTGCCATTTTCAATTGTATAAAAACATGTTCAGGGTTTTGGCAAGTTTTTAGGATATCTGATGTAATGATGGGAATACTGTACCAGAATTCACATGGCAAGGTGTGTGGATGGTAAGACTGTGCAATGGGTTTCCAGGAAATCTTGTTTGGTTCAAACATTTTCTTTTGGGAGGAGGGACAGCTGACCGTGCTCACCAGATAGAATGAAATAGTCAGAATCTTCTCTACTGACTTCCACTATGGAAGTGTAACATTTAAAGTATTCAGCTCTGGTTTATCTTGGAGTTTGTAAGAAGCTGTACAGACTCTAATGTTTCTGATTTAAATTGCTTTCTTTTTCTGCTCCCATTTTAACTATATATTAACATCCATAGGTAGTGTGTGCTTATATCCTTCTTTTCCACATTGGAAGTGGCAAATTCAATTCAAATAGTGTTAGTGTTACTGCAACAAAAGTGAAGGAAGCAAGTAAGTACTCCAAACAGTTAAAGATGCTTTTCTTATACAGTTGCACATAAACATGGCTCCACTTATTTTGAAATACCAATACCAAAATGAAAAACACATAAAATTTATGTGTAATGAAAAATACATAAAATTTAATGTATGCCAGAATTTCCATCCAAAAACATTTATTGGTGGGAGAGGTACTGGCCTGGCTAAAGGGACGGTAACAGGGTATAGTTGCAAAGAGGACTCAGGTCAATAATGGCTGAAAATTGTTAATGGAATCTGATAGTTCAGTAGTCTTCAAAGCAAAATATTTTTTGCTAACACATTGAGGGAGGCTCATGTAAGCAGGCAATGTATTAATGGTGAAGAAAATAACATTCTTCAGAATCTGTTAAAGCAGTAAGAAAGACTAATGAGGCTTTCCTGAGAGACTGTTTGTATGTTGCTTTTGCCCATTCTCTGTCAGTCCAAGGTCATTCACCTCTGTAATAAACAACTGTCTGATACAATGTGTCAAATGGTTTTATTGCTTACCAAGCTATTCCTCGTGGAACATTGAACTGCGGAAGCTACACTAAGACATTGGAGTTTCATAGTGCTTTATTTTCATTTCATTCAATGGAACTTTAATGAATTGTATAATAATATGTGTTATCCCAGTCTTAGGCTTTACTTGAAGGGTGTATTAGCTGATTAGAAATCCATCCTGCAGTCACGTAAGTACACTAGTGTCTTTATTAGCCAAGTGGTTTCTGAGGTGTTGAGTGCTCTCAGTAATCACAGACATGAGGAGGAGCTGACAGGGCTGAGCAAGGCTACTGGGAGATTTGCATGTTTCCCCTGCATTAATAAAACCACAGAAAGCAAAGAAATTAAACAGTGGTATAATTACAGGTCTAATTTTTTCCATGCGTACTATATTTGAAACACTTAACAGGTTCTCAAAGGTGTTTTATGGAGGAACATAAGGAGATCATATGGCAGCTATGTCTGGAACCTTCAACAGTATTAATATAGCTGGTCTTTGGGAACAGAGGATAATATGTAGCCTCTCTCAGAATTACTCTTGGTCACAAAATTCAGCTAAAAGTAAACCACTTATTTCATAAGCATTCTGTTTATCTTAAAAGAAATTGTGTATATTATCCATACTCGGACACTAGTTAATCCCACAGGCCCTGAATACTGGTAGGATGACAGATATAAATCAAGGTCCACGGTTAAGTACTAAAGGCAACTGCATACCTTTTTGGTTCTAGGTCTGTGCTATCTCTTGCTCTATCTATGCAGTAAGACAGCCCTCTGAGATCCTTCCTTGAAGAGTAATTCTTCTGTGAAGCTTTTTATGTTGGGTGTGAGTTACTGTTTTGTTTTTATTATTATTTTTTTTAAATTGCCAGTCATACCTAAGCACCTTTCAGTTCCAGTGTCACATGTTTGGTCAGTTCTGACAATAACCCAAGGGAAATTCTGAGTTCTTTTGCAAAGTATTGTATAAGTCTTTTTTGGTCACCTTGCAGCTAGGATCACTTGAACTGATCTGATTAAGGACATCTAAAGTTACATTAACTTGCAGGATTATATTTCATGTTAAGTGCAATTGTAGAAAAAAATGTTGTAGGTTGACTTTTTCTACTTCTTTATATCCCTTTCTGTTGAAATAACAACTGATATAAATTTTGGAAGAAGAAATGTATCTTCATCTCTCCTCTATGGACACAAAATAAAGACAAATGAGTTTCTATGTGTGCTTCTTGACGCCAGTTTACATTACCACGTATTTTCCAGTATTTGAGTCATTACTCAGAGACCAGCAGACTAGGGGGAAGCACAGAGTTGTCTGAAGTTGAGTTGTTCAACAACTTATTTTTAAACACCACTACCTCATGTTTTAGTTCTGTCTCTAGTCTTGCTGCTAACACTTAGGGATTACTTTAATTTCTGTGAATATCTCATTGGCGTAAAAGGTCATCTTACAGAACCAAACACCCCATAAATGTTGCTCTAGCTAACAATTACGTAAAGGAATTGACACTTGTTTTTATTTGCATCACATACTTCAAGCATATGCTAGCATTACAAAAGCATGTTGTCTGAAATGGAGAGAGAATGATCTTTGAAAGCACTGGGACTACACACTCAGCTGCACTTCTCTTCTTATAGGTTAGTCCCAGCTATCTGAGGAGCTAAACACAGGCTGCCTGTAGCAAAAGCAGGGGTATCTACCCACAATGGTGGTTTTCAGATTAAAGACCCATGTCTTGCATGTGTTGACAGAAGATAAAGATGTACCATCATTCTAGTTTGATAGCATAAAAAAATAAATGAATATGAAGGCTCAAAGCTTGCAGATTTCAAGAAGTGAGTGACAGTGCTGTAGAGCACTGTATTGTCTTTTCACAGACTTCTATTAGAGATAAGTTTTCCAACCTTAATGCTGGTGTCAGAGTAAGGGAACATAAATCCCTGGCTCTGCAGTATTCCCTTACTGCTTATGCCAGAACAGCAACACCTCCATTGACTGCTGGAAATGGCTTCCCTGTTGCTCCTCCTTGTATTATTCAGAGCAGTTCTCGTAACTCTTCCTAGGAAGAGAATGCCTCACCTACCTATGTGATTATTGTTCACAAAATTTATAGCCTTTGGACTTGGAGACAAGGCTAGGCTGTGTTTAGGAAAACAATGTACCTTTTTCTATTAATTTCAATTGAATTGCATGTGGGATTGATTAGCCCATAGGCATTTTTGCTTTGTTGAAGGTGATTGATTAATTAGGAGTTGCAGTGACAAGAAAATCTACAATACCTTAGAACTATGCCATGAATTACGAGTTATTTTCACAGAGTATCCTAATTTCATAGATGTCTTTTTTTTTCTAGTTGTATGTGGAATGTCTGATGCTGAAAGGTAAATGGGAGTTTTCTTTCTCTCTGTCCCAGGGTGCTGTAGTGAAAGAAATCAGTAAAAATCTTCTCAGACTAGGAAGATCAGAGACGGCAAGAATAGAATTTTCTAGATATTGACCATCTTGTTCTCCCCTTGTTCCCAGAATTTATTGTGATGGATTTGTAGTAAAGTATGCCAGAATCGCATACTACAATAGCGAAATGACCACGTAACGTAAGTGGTAATGTAGAAACTTTGAAAGCTGTATCTGGTCTCCACACGTAACCAAGTCTGGGCAGTCCATAGGGTATCAGACTTCTGGCAATCACAACTGTTATGTCAACCAAGAACTCAGCCTTGGTGGGAAGGGTAGACCACAGATCTACCCACTGACAGACACCTGAAATCCAAAACTGATTGTTTTTCTTTGTTTGTTGTGCTTTTGCCTGTAAAAATAAGGTGGGCATCACTCTTTGTAAAAAGAGAATGCTCAGAGTAATATTTGGGCTGAAGTCCTTCAGATTCTTACAGATCGCTGCTTGAGAGATGTGTGGGGAGGAATGGCTCAACCTCCAGGCATAAGTGACAATGGGCTACATGGATCTCTTTGGCATAAGACCAAGCTATGTGTGATGTTTACTGTATTGGAAAGAAAAATGTTCCTTTTGTTGTAAAGAAAGTTTCTGAGCACAATGGTACTTCTGCATGTGGAGCTGTAACCTTTTCATTGTGGAAGTGGTCTGGTTTTTGTTCTTCTTCATCCATGCATCATCTAACTACTTTTTTTTTTCCCCCACAAGTATTAATAGATATGGTTTGAGTTCTTGGGCAGCCACAGTTGTCAATGGCAAATGTTTCACAAGGAGATGGGGGCCTCAAAACAGCACTAGGACTTCTGTGGATTTCATGGTATGCTTTGTATTACACATTTTGTATCCAGCTTATGTTTTGACCTTATTTTGTTCAGGAATGTAAGCAGGTCTATATAGCACTTTTCAAGTGCACACTGGCTGGGAAAGTAAATATTTATTATTGATGCAGTGTTTGGTGTGAAAGAATTCCAGGCAGCTCCTAGTACAGCGAGAGACTGAGAAGCAGTGGAGGGGAGAAGCTGAGGTACATTCCTCACTAAGATCTGCTTGACCTTGAAGTGAGTGACAAACCTTTGGCACTTGCTGATGAAACAGATGGGAGGAAAGTTGCTTTCCCTTGTCAGGATGGTAAACCTGAGGGAACACGGTCCCGAACAACCTCCCTGGGTCAGCTCCTTGGAAAGCAGGTTCTTGGTGAAGCCAACCACCCAAACATCCTCCCTGTGCCCCCCACCATGCAGCGCTGTGGAGGCAGGGCAGGAGAGCAGTGGGGCCAGGGTGATGCATGTTAAAGACATAACATAAAAGTGTTGAAATAGTTGAATTGTTTAAGTGCAACATATTAGTAGACTTACAGCCTTTTAGTAATAGCATTTTACAGCGGTTGCATATTGCAAGATAGATAGGAGGGCTCATGCCTGCACATTGTGCTGGATAACAAGAACTGCTTTGCCAAAAGTGATGAATGCCCATTTGTAGCTAGCAGATAGCAGAAACCTTGAAAAGAAGATTCAAAAGAAACCGGTGCCAGAATGACAGCTTGGAGAGTAAAACTCAGCCAAAAGTGACGAAAAAGTGAGAGGAGAGCCTTTCTCTTTGACCAACGGTTGTCCTAAGGAAGAAGAGAAAGATGAAGTACCATCTACCAGGACAAGTGACTACGGAAGTGCAAAGGACATTATAATAACATTATAACAACAGTGTGCCCTGGCAGCAAAGAGGGTCAACTGTGTCTTAGGGTGGATCAAGCACAGCATTGCTAGCTGGTTGAGGGAGGTGATTGTTCCATTCTACTCTGCACTGGTGTGGCCCCACCTAGAGTACTGTGTGCAGTTTTGGAAGCCGTAGTATAAAAAGGACATCAAGCTACTGAAGTGTCCAGAGGAGGCCACAAAGCCGCTGAAGGGTCTGGAGGGGAAGTTGTGTGAGGAGCAGCTGAAGTCACTTCATCTGTTCAACCTTGAGGAGACGGAGGGGGGACCCTCTTTGGAGTTTACTGCTTTCTCCCAAGGGAAGGAGGAGGAGCAGGCACTGATCTCTTCTCTCTGGTGACCACTGATAGGATCCAAGGAGGATGTGCCAGGAAAGGTTTCAGTTAGATATCAGGAAAAGGTTCTTCACTCAGGATGGTGGAGCACTGGAACAGCTCCCCAGAGAAGCACTGATGGCACCAAGCCTGACAACATACAAGAAGCATTTGGGCAGTTGCCTCAGACACATGATGTGGAATGTTGGTATTGTCCTGTGCAGGGACAGGAGTTGGACTCGATGTTCTTGCCTGACGTTTGAGAAGCAATATGAATATGTAAATAGATCCAAGACAATATGTTGAATAAACATATACCTAGTTCTATAAACATGTACCTTTCAACTCAGGTGCGGGCGTTTGGCAGGAGAAAGTTCCCTGATCGCCTTTGGCTTCTTTCAGATACTGCAAAAAAATCAGTTTCTGGGAGTTTCATTTGCCCGGCTTTTACGGGACCAAGGGGTGCCACACCTGCCACCTCCGCCGGGACAGGTCCTGCCTCCCGCCCACGGGGCGGGGCCCGAGGAAGTGACTTCAGCCGGCGGCGGCAGCGCAGGGCGCGGCGGAACGGAGCATGGCAGCCGCAGGAGTGGCGGTGGCGGCGCGGTCCCTGCTGGCGGCGGGGCGGGCGGGCGGGCGGCGGTGTCGCCGGGCTCTGCCCGCGGGGACCGCTGCCTGCTGCACGGTGGCCCCGCAGCAGCAGTCGCCGCCGCCGCCCGACATGAAGAGCTACCTGTGGTCGCGCTACAAGGACGCAAAGAGAGTCACCAAGGGTGAGCGGCGGGCGGGGGCGGCACGGCTCCCTCCTTTAACGGCTTCAGGTTGGAAGGGGGAAGATTTAAATGAGACGTTAGGAAGAATTTCTGAGACACTGGCACAGGTTGCCAGAGGAAGCTGTAGTTGTCCCCTCCCTGGAAGTGTTCACGGGCAGGTTGGATGGGGCTGTGAGCAGCCTGATCTGATGGGAGGTGTCCGTACCCATGGCAGAGAGGTTGGAACTGGATGATCTTTAAGGTTCCTTCCAACCCAAACCATTTTCTCTTTCGCCGTGCCAGCCCTCCTCCTTCTGCTGCAGCGTCGGAGGTGCCGCCGGGCTCGGAGCAAGTGCCCGGTTGGGAGCGGAGGAGCGGGCGGGAGCCGTTGCGGCAGCGGGAGGGAGGGCACGGGGTGTGGGCGAGCTCTGCGCGCCTCCACTCGCGGGGTGTGTGTGGGTGTGTGGTGTCTTCTCGCGGGTCGTCCCGGAGGACGGCCGTGGGACCGGAATGGACCGGGAGTCGCCGCGTTTCTGATGTCAAAGTGTGCTGCCTTCTGGTGGTCTGGAGCACTGGTGAGACCGTGGTCACCTCAGCAGGTGTTGAGAGCCTGGCACCTGGCAGCCACGCAGTGTCACCCTTCTGGTGGTCCCCAGTGCTTTCGCCGTGTCGGGCTGTGAGTGCGGGTCCGACAGCGGTCACCTTGGTAGGTGCTGAGGGCTGGACACCTGGTGGCCATGCAGTGCCACCCTTCTGGTGGTCTCCAGCGCTCTCCCGGTGTCAGGCTGCGAGCATGCATCGGACTGTGGTCACCTTGGTAGGTGCTGAGGACTGGGCACCCGGTGGACACGCAGTGTCACCTTTCTGGAGGTCTCCAGCACTGTTCCAGTGTCAGGCTGGGAGCGTGGGTCAGACCATGGTCACCTTGGCAGGTGCTGAGGGCCAGAGATGTGATAGAGGTGCAGTGGTGGGGTCAGCTGCCACTTTTTCCTTCCCTTGCTCTGAAGATGGGGTGAGTCTGTCAGACCCGCACGCATCCAACCCACTGGGGCAGTAGGTGTTGGGAAGTGCCCTGGGGAAGAAACCTTTTGCACAGTGTAGCTTGGACTGGGCAAAGTTGGAGATGTGTGGAGAAAAGCCATCAGGAAGCTGGTGCTCCGTTTGAGGGGCTTTCTGCACTAGGGTGCTCATCCAAGAAGTTAAAATGCTGCAAAAGTTTTAGATTTTTTTTTTCATTTTGCCTATTTTGCCGGTAAAATACAGCGAAGCATTGAAGCCAGGGTAAAATCCTAAAGCTGCGTTCATGACTCTGGGAAGCCTTGTTCTTCAGCCCAGCTAGGCAAGAAGTTAAGGGCCAAAATACTTGCTTGAAGCTTATTTGCTTCTGCCCTTGCTTTGATGGGAACAGTATTACCAAGGTGCTTGGATATGTGATCTTTTTAGAGAACCAAAAGAGAAAGAGGCAGCATGTGTTCGACAACATCAAGTAGGAAGGCTTGTCCTGTAGTGACAATGGATAATGCAGTAGTCTTGCCTGTTTTGCCCTTTAAAAAACCCCCAAAAGTATGGTCTTATCCTGCACTTGAGATCCTGAGTGTGAGCTGGGGCTTCATTGTGCTGTGTGCAAACATATAATTTGCAAATGTGAAATAGTGGCAGCATTTCATAAGTGAAATACACGCTGTTGTAGATTTTAGAAGAATACTCTGGACTTCGGAGAGTAGGATAAGAAAAAGAGAGGAAGTGCCTTTTATTTTAAATGTTTTTTCCTTTTCTTGTTTTTGAAATTAACATTTTCTTATTCTAAACCACACCCATATAATATTTCAGAGCTGAGGTTAGAAAATAGGGTAGCATTAAGAGAAAATAAGTGGGTGTGGGTTGTCAAAAGATGGGGTAAGTGCTTTTAGAATATTTCAGAATATTTTATTACACCTTAAGTCACCCAGCGGTTTCAAGTGTGTAACGTTTCACTTAGTTACAGCATTAAGAAGACAAAACTGTCCTGATTTTTGACCCCAGGTTTATAAGACCTAGGATACTGTCATCCATCTAGAATGTCTAATGGCAACAGAGTATTTATACTGTCTGTTCTCAGACTAGCACTAGTCATACATTTTTAATCTGAAATATCTTTATCTTTATGTCTAGATATATAAACATCTTTATTTTAAAACAAATGTTGGGTCACAAGGGTGCACAATTGACATTTTAAAAAATATTTTAACTAAAATACAGAATTGGGTGTTGTAACATGATATTGGAAGTTCACTCGTAACTATGGTTATGACTTCAAGTAAATTAAATGATTCATGATGCTTTTTATAGAATAAGAGTATTTGCCTTAATAGTAGTGTGTCAAATTACATTTGATTATTTTGTTACCTCAACTGAGCATAGCGTTTATCTTCTGTAGTACTATAAGCAGTGACTGGTAGTAGTAGGAGCTAATGTTTTGGATGAGGCTTATTTTGTTAAATCCCCTGAAATGAAAGATACAGCTTTTCATGTCAGCTTAAGCATAGGGAACTCCTGGGAATCTTATTTAGTGAAAGTGATGCTGGACTTCTATTTGAAACTTGGAATTGAACGCAGTGAAATTACTGTTCTGTCTCTCTCAAAAATTAAAAGACTTGACTAGCTGCATCTGATAAAGTTGAATAGTTTCAGATTGCCATGTTATTGGGCATCTGTGTATATTTCTTATTGTATCTGCTCATCAGATGTGAAACGGTTTGAGGCATTACTTTTCCAAAAGAAATGTTATTTCTCTTTCTATGAGTTGGCCAGAATTTTCAAAATGGAACACTGTCTTTCTAAGAGACCTGGAGTCCCCACACCTACATGTCTTGTTGAGATACTTTCCTCCAGTGGTGGAACATGTAGTGTATTTGTCCTCAGAGCTGAAGGTGTTGAGATAAGCTTGACCAATTCCTTCTGAATTTTTTACATAGAAGGTAACCAAACAAACTCACCCTTCCAAGTGCAGATTTAAAATGAAATCTCCCCTAGTTTCCTTTAGTAAGGAAGGCTGTATTATAACAATAATATATGGGAAGGAAAGGAAGGAAGACATGGTTGTGTTTTATACTTCCAGCAGGATAGCATTTAGTCTCCAAATGGTGACCTTCCAAGTTTTCTAAACAAGAAATGTAAACATCCTTAATACTGATGTTGGTGTTGGACCTAAAGTTACTTCATGTTAATATGTTATGCATCTGTGTAAGTGGTCTTAACTTCTCTATGTACATTACAAATATCAAGAAAAATATAGCCTTAAAGGTGGAAATGATTTACATGCACTTGATATATGTGTGTAGAGAATAAGTAGAATATTTTTGGTTTCCTGGCTTGCTAGAAGGTTATGCATAGCCATGAGTGTATAACCATTGTTTGGAAAGTATCGCAATCACTTGAAGTTTCTTTGAGTTGAAATTGAGTGATGTGGTAACCTTGAAATGGTGAAGCAAAAGAAATCAAACAAATGCCAGTTCTGGTTTTGGGGAATAAAGTGGACCAAATAATGGGAGGAGAAGACAAGGCTCCTAGATTATTGTTATTATTATTTTATCATCCTCCTTGAACTCCAGACTTTATTTTAAAAAGCAATAATAAATGTGTTAACAGCAAATAATTGAGTCTGAGGTTCTCTGAGTGAGATGCTGAAATGTATTTTCTGTCGTACTTGAAGTGTATGGAGAAAAGTGTTCTTCAAATAAAAACTTATGGGTCACCGAGGCAAGTTAGGGACAGTATTTTCAATAGCATCATATTGTTAAGATTTGGCTGGTCAGTGTGAATTAGTTTGATAGTTTCCATCATCATTTATCTATACTTAGAAATTGGTAATGGATTTCTATGTATTTATTTAAATAAAACTACAAGGTTGGTATAACTTTTTTTTTTCCCCTCTCTCCTCTGTTCCCAGAGTTGGTTCCTTCAATTATGAATAACATGCTGAATCCAGATGCTATTTTTTCAAACAATGAAATGAGCCTGTCAGACATTGAAATTTATGGTTTTGATTACGACTACACATTGGTCTTTTATTCTAAACATCTGCACACGCTTATCTTCAATGCCGCTCGAGATCTTCTTATCAATGAGCATCGGGTAAGTAAAATTAATGAAATAACAATAAGCTTATGAATAAAGAGTGTAGTAAATAAAGGGCGTAACTCATCTTTTTCTGCCTCAGTCCAAGCTTGCCTCCCTTATAACAAGTTTTGTACAATCGTTACATATGAACAACAGAGGTCCTGGTTTATTCTCTGCTGCAGTTCTGAGCAGAGCATGGTCTGACAACTGTTAAGGAATAGAGGTTTTTTTTTTTTTTTTGATTTGGTGGTGGTGGCAGCATGGATTCGTTTTTTCCCCTGATTGTCAGTTATTGGAGTCACCCTAATAGAAAAGAAGCTTAAAAATAATTGTTACTCTGTTGTGTGAGTGCAGCAGTTAATTTCCATATGGAATATTTTTAGCCTGACTTCTTAGGAGGTCTTTGATTGCACCGTGTGCTTGCAAGGTGCTCTATATTTGCCTTGGCTTTCAGCTGAGTTAGCTGAAGTGGCAGCGTTTGCAGTGACACTGTAATCAGAGGCTGGATGCAGGAGAGGTCCGAGTAAGTGTCCAGCTCAGTAGTCCCCTAAGAGGGAGTGCTGTCTCACCAAGCAGCATGTTGGCATTAGCAACCACTCAACATCCAAGCAACTTGGAGCTGGTTGTTCTGCGGTTTGGGAATGGGAGAAGTTACTGTATATCAGGAAGCAAGGGTGGGGGAGACGGGTGACTTGGGAAACTGAGGGTATTGCAGGGAAGAAGACTGAAGAAAACATGGACTGAAAAAAGCAAAGTTGGTTGAACTGTAGGACTTGCAGGATAATAAAAGACAAGAAGTCCACAGAGTAACTTAATAAAACTATTAATATTAATACTATTAAAACTATTCATATATTTTATGCAACCTAAATCTGAATAGGTGGTGTTATTCATGTATTTTATGCAACCTAAATCTGAATAGGTGGTGTTATTCTGCTTTCATATTTGAATCTAAAGGTTAGGAGCTATATATAAACATCTATAAATATCCCTGGAAGAACAAGCAAAACTTCACGGGTGTTACAAGCATACACAACTTGATTCCCCTTGGATTTAGGCATATCTTGGCAGCAATTTCTGTAGGATGTGTAGATACACTGTATTAAAGCTATGTGGTTCTTATGCAAACCAGTTTTACAATAGGAGTCAAGATTAATTCTTGTAGACAAAAATTCAAACAGTGAAGTCTTTACTATTTGAATGAATTCCAGTAGTAACAACTTTCCAGTTTATCTTCTTTCAAATCTCATCAGTTCTAGTAAATGAAGCTGTAATTACTTTTTTGAGACAGCTTATTGAAGTATATTATCTCCTCTTGGAATTTATTGAGGAACAACAGTTTTTATTCATATTATCTCTGTAGCTTCTTACGCTGTTAATGTTTTTCTTGCCTTTAACATTAGAAAATTTTGTTTAAAAACTTGCTGAATTACTGCAGTATAGAGACCAGAAGTTGCTGGGAACAAGCCTAAATTTATACCTCATTACTGTAATGCCTCTCATTCTGTTGTTGGCTTGGGGAAAAAGGTTAGTTCTATGAAAAAATTCTAGATAGTATTGCCCATTATGACTGTCACAGTAAACCTAAAAGGTGGCCAATTTTGGTCATGGCACTGTAAGGTAATTCTTCCGAAATTGTAAAATGCAGTGTAGGAATCAAGGAATTTTGAAGTGTATTCAAGAGAATAAACATCAACTTAATGCTAATCTCGGAGGTGGCAGCAGGTGTTGAATATAAACTCTTGCTCTTGGGTGTATTTCTTTCCTAACGTACAGGCCTTATGCCACTTTATCTGGATTCCTGTTTCAATCCAGATATGTGTATCCCTACTAAGAGCAGGGTAAGCAAACAATGCAATTTTTATCACCTTTTTTTTTTTGTTTGGCTAGTAAGGAAGCTTTGATTTTTATGCCAAGGTGGGCTCAATCTTTTTCTTGTATGTACTGGCATGCATGCAAAAGGGCAGCCTTCTGGTAGAATAAATGAAAGCCAGAAAGTCAAGCATACAAGCATTTGACCTGGTTCATGCTTGATGTGAGTGCTTTGGGGCATATGCAGTAAACTGTAGTTTTTAATTAATCACATTCTGTAACATCCGCTAATGTTCTCCCTTGTCAGCTTTTTTGCTTCATGTTCCCTTGCCAAATCTATACATATTCCCAGAGCATCTGTTGGCTTTTGATGCAATTCTTCATTCAGATAGCCTCCCTTATACTTTCTGGAAGTGATGGTAAGGATAATAGTTCAGAAGTTAGGAGAAAGGACTGTTTTCTTTAACTGGAGATGCCTTTGATCAATACGAGCATAATCTACAGCAGTTGCGGAGGAAGTGTTCTTCAGCATACATAAAAATTTCATGCATAAATTGCGATTTGTTTTATTTGTTTTGTAAAAGTAGCTTAAGGCTCTGAAGCTATATAATCTCCTTTTTCTCCCTAAAGGCTTGTAAAGTAGCCATATATGAATGGAGGCTGTTGTACAGAATGTGAAGAATGTGCCTGAGATGCATTTGTCAAGTTCCAAGACTGCTGTAGCCTGTGGGAGGGAAATGAAGGACTGCCTTTCTGTTGATTAATCGAAGAAATGATTGTTTTCTCAAGCCTTTTTCGAAATGACTGAAGCCTCAGGCACACACCTAACATATATTTTTTTTCATAGCTTTTTTTAATGCTTAAAGCAGAACAAAATTACAATCTGCTGAAAATGGGCTTCTACTGAAAAATGTTAGAAAACGGTCTAATAGGTGGTGTGATCTACCTATAATACCTATAAAGAACCTGAGGAAATAGTACATCGCACAGGTGTTCAATTCATGTGCATTTCTAAACAATGAGGTGTTGCAAGTACTGTCCAGGACGTTCAATGCACAACTTGCTTTCAGGATCTGATCTTTGTGACACAATGTACCTTGGGGAAAGTCCGTGTTAGGGGAGCCTTATCCTTGCTCCCTATCTGTGTTTGTGTGCAGTAAACCGTATATTTAAACACCTCTGAGGTCTACATTTCAAACATGACAATCTAAAATCAGGGGTATGATCCACACTGAGGGAATCAAAATAGATAGCTTTTGCTGCTTCTGTTTCTTGAAAATGCCAAAGATTTTTTTTTTGTTCCTGTTAATATTGATGATATGTTGCTTTTTCTTTCAATAGAAGTGAGCAGTAAAGTTCAGGTAAATCAGGCCATGTTCTTGGGTTTCTAGCTAGAAGCTTGAGCTGGAAACTGTTCAGATTGTCTGTCTCATGGGAAATCTTCAGAACACAAGGTAGCTCGGCTGTTAAACTTTAGGAAATTAGTAAAATTCAGTTTGTTTTCAAAGGTGCCTCTATTAAAGTAATTCTTTGAACAAGAGGTTAACGTTCAAAATGTGATCACTACAGAGTTCCTGGCTGTGCAGCTTTGGGAACTGTGCTTGGCTTAGGTTTAAAACGTTGACTTTGGAGTTTGGAAAAGTGTTTGACTTGTCTTACACTGTATACATGTTCCTGCATAACTCGCCAACCTATCAAAAAGCCTCTAGTGACTCTAGTGAAAATAAGAATTAACAAAAACCTAGGCTTCTAAAATTTCACAGAAACATTTTAAAATTTACTTTTGTTATGGATTTAAAATAAAATCCTCATTCCCTTTTCTTAGTATCCCGCAGAAATAAGAAAATATGATTATGATCCCAACTTCGCAATCAGAGGACTTCATTATGATGTGCATCGGGTATGTATAAATAACTTTGTGGTGAGTTATGTAGGGCTGAAAACGTAGCCAAAGGAAATAAATAGGGCTTTTAAGTCTTCTAACTTTTCACTCTGCATTGATATGTAAGGATTTTGTTTCATAATTTTCTCTTTCATAGTAAGCTTAATTTTTTTTATTTAATAGCTCTTAAGTATGAAATGTTTTGGGTGTTTTGTTCCCATGGTTGGCAAGTGGAGGAAGACAACTTAGAGTGCAACAGAATGAATCTAAGCAAGCATCTGCTTTAGGAAAGCCTATTCCTTCATGAGTTTGCTCAGGTTATTGGACAATGTTTCCATAGTGGTTTGGGAAGCCCTGTGTAAATGCCATTGGTAAAAAGTATTTTGAAAGCAATGGAGGAATTTGAAGTGAAAGTACTCAGTTGTTCTTGAGACAGAAAGGTTATAGATAAAATTACATTGTTTTTTTATAATTTCATGTGAAATAGTCAACGTGATAAAATCTGATACTTTTTTTCCCCTTTTGCAAGGCATTATTAATGAAGATTGATGCTTTTCATTATATTCAGCTGGGAACAGTTTACAGGTAGGTAAAATTATTTCAAATTTGTAATAAAAATGTGTATTCTTTTTTTTTGAATCTTTTAGTTGCATTTATTAGTGTACATATTAGGGTCATATTGGTAGCAGTGCCCTGAAAAGTGTGGACATGAATGAACATTGCAGTCTTACTGGAAGGGTGTTTCTTTGCAGCTCTGTGTCTACATACAGACACATGCACATATTTACTGGTTGGTAGAGTACAGCTGATTGCCCAGTTGAGAGCTGGGGAAGTTGGCAAGCTGGTGGGTCACATACTGCTGACTCACTTTGTTTCCGGCTCTTAAATTGTGCTGAAAGACATCTAAAAATACACTGATGACTTCTCTGCTGATACTTTCTATGTAAATAATTGTGACAGAGCCCCTGTTAGCGTTTGCCTGTTAGCAAAAAAGAAGCTGAAGGCTTTGAGAGAAGGTGTCAGGAAGAGCAATGATGTAACTGAAACTGTATAGTAACCTATATTGAAAAGACGAATGGGTGATGAGTTCATGACCAGTGTTTCCTTGTGGCTTGGACTGGGACAAAATGAAGAGGCAGGAGATCGCAGTTGCTGTTAACTCCCACCACAAAAGGCTTCTACAAAGCCAGCACATGATGAGCGGTCAAGAAAACTTTAGAGAGTTGTTGAGGTTTGTGGAAGAGCTGATGTCCCTTGTACTCCACGTCACCCAAAGTAATACAGGATAGACTGCTAGGTGGTGACACTTCTTGGTACTTGCAAGTGTGTGTGTGTGAGAGAGTGAAAGCTACCATTTCACTCCATAGTTTCTTTTAATTTTGTTTAAAATAAGATTATTTTTCTCTTCTGTACCAATACTGAGCTTTGCTGTCAGTTGCTGCATATTTGTAGTTCTTAGTTTTAACCTTCCATGTGTTCCATACATCTGAAAGTCAGTTATGCTGCTGAAAGTAGCAGGACTTGCCCAAGCATACAGTCTCATTTGCACTGAGAGGTGTAAGCAATTCTGCTGTCCCTCTAACAATGCACATCCCCAAGAGCAGCAATTGGAACACTGCCATAGGTGAACTATGATGCTTTTAGGGCCGTCTGTCCATGCTGTTAGTGGAATAAAATAAACTTTGTAGTTATACAGCTGAACTATGAACTGTCAAGACTGTTTTTTTTCTGGTAAAACTGATCTTGAGCTTTACCTAAGCAGTTGTCTCTCCTCTGTGAATTTCATGTGTGTGGTTTTTTGTCCTCTCTTGTTTTGTGCTTAAGTAGCTCCTGATCCACAACCATTTTCTTTAGCAGTATACAAATACCACTTGGCCTGGCTATCTGCAGACTAGAATATGAGCCAGTTCTTCTCAATTCTGATCATATTACTTGATATATGTTTAACATGTTTGTTGCATTTCTTTGTGTTACAGCTGTGAAGTGGATGATGCTGAACTTTGTATGTTACAAAATCAAATTATTATCTGCCCTGTTTGTGCACAATACTAACTTCAGTGCTGGGGTTACACATAGCTCCATGCTACTTCTGGTAGAAGTCCATGTAGCATTGAGAAGTGCAGCTAGTTAAAGTGGGGCTCTGCTACCACAGTGACCCTGAGGAGGTTCTTGTATCATGCCCTTCTACTGCAAAGCTGGTGTGGACACTAAAGACTGAAAGTACTGGGCTTATTAATTAATTAATTACTTTTTAAATGCCTCACAGCACTTCTGGGTAAGACCAAGAAAGGGTGGTACTGAAATCAACTGTCTTACAAAAGTGCAAAAAACCCCTAAGTAGGCTTGGAATAAAGGGACCAGGTGATCTGGTTTTTATTTCTGTTCCTTATTCGTAAGCAAAATCTCAACTCTTCAGTGTCCTCTAGTGAGGATGTTTGGATGCCTGCAGTGTTTTAGGTGCTTTAGACCAAAATGCTCAATACTGTAAACATTCAAAGCCTTTAATCTAATAGTTGATAAATTCTGGAGAGAGGTGATGTCTCCTCCTTCCCCAGTTGTTGAATTACTTGTCAACAGTCTTTCAGGTAATCTTAAATTTTGGGAAACTGAACTGTTGATAAAGTTTAAAAGAAATTCTTATTTAGTTGAGGGCTGTATCTGTCTGTCTTCCCTTCAGTCTTCAAGGTCAAGTTGCAGAATAATCTGGTTTAAACACTATCACATTATCAGTGCTGTATGAAACTAAGGCAGAGTGAATAATTACCTTTTTGTTAAGAAACTGAAAGCTCTAACTACTTCTTATAAACCCTTGAGGCATAGTTTCAGTAGAACCTAATTAGTTCTTTTCCTGTAAGAAGGTAAAAAGGACTTAAAATTGGAATGTGTTCTGTGTGCGTCAGCCTGTTAAAATGTTACTTGCTCTGTAAGGAAAGATGCTGGGTTAATTTACAGACTGAAGTGTTCCAATGACATTAATATTTTAGTAAGCTGCAGATCTAAGTGTTGAACTGTCAGGATTTCATTCGGTAATTACTTGAAAATTTTAATCTGACTTTTGAACTAAAGCTAATGTTGTTTTCCAGAGGCCTTAGCGTTGTCCCAGATGAAGAAGTCATCGCTATGTATGATGGTTCCCATGTTCCTTTAGAACAAATGAGTGACTTTTATGGAAAGGTAAACCAACAAACTACTCTTTAAAAATGTTTTTTATTTTTTGGGTGGGGGTAGTGATGTTTGCATGTTTTTCTTATTCTTGCTGGCAGTTATATTTTCTCAATACGTGATTGACTTATAGTGCTAGCTGTGAAGTTGGCCTTCTAAAGTGACAAATATATTTTCTGTCTCCCAGTCATACAGACCAAGAAATGCAACATAAAAAAAATCAAGTGACTTGCTCAGTGTTGCACAGCAAATCTGATAAAGACTGAGAAGTGAGTCATATCTGGTGCCTTATCCCGGCTGTGTACTTTTTCCAGGTGGTCTAATGGCTTAGCTGATGTAGCAGCAAGTAAATGTATAGAGGCAGCTCTTGCATACAACCTGGCGTAGTGACAGTAAGAGGATTTGACAAAAGATGAATGATAAAAAAGCTTTTAAGGTTAGGGTTTAGGATTTGACTTGTTAGGAAAAGTTGGTCTTCTTTCTGGTGGTTCCTTTCTCTTTCCCACGTGAAGAATGATGCTGTCATTTTAGTCAAAGCCAGATTTATTTTATTCCTTTTACTTAGGGAGGTTAATTCCGTATTGAAAGGCCCTTCTTAGGTCTTTCTTTTTGCTGTGGAGCATTTAGTTGTTCTCACATTTGTTCTTATTTTAAGGAGCTGAACTTAGGATTCCCATATCTGGTCTCTGCAGCAGTTCTGAATATCGGCCTGGCATTCCCTGTGGGATGCCTTGGTCTCAGCAGGTCTGTGTTTTCTTTGATCTTGGAAAGGACAGTGACAGGACAAGAGGCTTTCGGCACAAACTGAAACATAGGAGGTTTCCTTTGAACATCAGGATACTTTATTGTGAGAATGACCAAGAACTAGCATGGGTTGGTTACCCAGGGAGGTTATTGAGTCTCCAGCCTTGGTGATATTCAGAAGTCATCTGGACAGAGGCATGGGTGACTGTCTCAAAGTGTCCATACTTGAGCAGGGGGGTTGGACAAGGTGACCTCCAGAGGCCCCTTGCAGCCTCCCCATTATGTGTTTCTGAGGTCCTTACCATTGTTCTGTCTTGAGCAAAGATGTCTGGTTGCTTTACATCTTCTTCCTCTTCAGAAGTATTTGGTTTGTATTTGCTTTTGTATAATAAGATTCTCTACTTTTGTGAAACTTAACTGTAGTTACAGCTTTTGGAGACTAGAAATCTTTTCCTCGGTTCCTGTATGAGTTCTTGTAGATTTCTGCAGCTTTTTATTATCTGTTTTCAAGGAGGTAAATTGTTTTGCTAGTCTTAATCAGTATTCCACTTTCAAAAAAAAACCAGCAACCCAAAAACCAACCAACCAACCAAAATGTCCAAAAACCAACCTCCCCCCAAAAATCCCAAACCTCCACCTGCCACCTCAATATGCAGTGCCTCTTATTTATGTGCAGACTTCCAGCCCATAAGTCCTTCCCTTGACTTTTGGATGAGCACTGTCTTTTATGTGTTTATGAAATAGAATACTGCTCTTAAGAGTAATGAGTCATGATTAATTCTTAAAATAAAGGCAGTTGGAGTTATTTTATTGAAAGTCTGTTAGTTCAAAAAGAATCTATGGCAGTGTGGGCAGTGGTGACAAAAGCTGAGTATCTGCAACTAAGCTGAAGTGTTTATATTGAATGAATGAAAGTATTCTAATCTGAGAAGTGCTTGACCTTTTTTTCTCCTTTTTTCTTTCTCACCCTTGCAGAGCTCACAAGGAAATACAATGAAGCAATTCATGGATATATTTTCCTTGCCAGAAATGACACTCCTTTCTTGTGTGAATGAGTATTTTCTGAAAAACAACATAGACTATGAGCCTGTTCATCTGTACAAAGATGTGAAGGTACTAGCTTTGAAGATTTAGGCAAACCTGTACATTTGTGTGTCTTCACTGTGAGCACTTTGGGAAGCTTCAACCTGTTCTGTCAGCTCCAGTGAAATACCTCAACATTAGGTTTTGTATAAAAGAATTATCGCTGTATCACCATAAAAACATTAAGTAAAACAAAGGCAGAGCTTGGAAAAGAAACACAGAATAATTTTAATTTTTTAAAAAATCTGATATTCTAGGGATGCTGCTCTTTCTGTAGTTTTGAGGGGCTGATGGGGGGAAGCGAAGAAGCTCTTGTATATCAATAAAGCTTCTTTCAATTGTTATTAAAGTTATACTTTTCTCTTCAGCAGGAATTGTAAGAGGCTGTAGGGAATTGGAGCTTATACTGCCTGTACATCTTCACAAGCTGTCTCTTGGTTTTGACGTATCTATTTTGCCTTTCCTCTATTCCTCCTCCAAAAAAATCTAGTATTAGTGACTAAAGTAATTTGACCATGTTGATTCCTCAGGATGTATCCTGCAGAGGTGATAATTTTATGCCATGGTTATTTAGTAAGAGAAGAGATCATGCTCAAGTTGATGGTATTTGTCTGTGCAAGCTTTCTGTCCAAAACCTTTTTCAGGTCCCTTGTTGATGTGTATTAAAGTTATGTAGTACTTCAGCGTATGTGATGCACCTGCATGTTGAGTTTCTTACATTGCCAAGTAGATCAGGTAGGTTTTAAGAAACTTTTGACCTCCAGAGAAATTTTCCCTCTGTCTGAGGTTGCATAGATTCAGAAGGCAAGTTCTTGTGGTTTCTGCTGAAGTGTTTGTAGCAGCTTCTGTTCTGCCTAGCATTACCTACATTTTGGAAGCCTTATAATGGCTTTTTTGAGTTTTTTTAGGACGTAGCCCATATAAGTACCAAAATGGCGGTGCCACTGTCCTAAACAAAGTGGTCTGGTGCAGCGTTGGCTCAGGAAAGCTGCCGATTGCCTTCAGAGCTCCTTATGGGTACTTTGCTTAAGATTTAGCTGCTTTCGTCTGTTCATAAATTTCTTCTATAAATAACCAGGGAATTTGGGAATGGTCATAATCTAAAATCTATCTGGCTTAAAGCTTTTGGGTCTTTTTTTACAAGAAGAAAGGAATGTGTTCTGCTTCAAAGGTTATTTGAAATCTGTGGTGACTCTGCTTCTGCCGAGGGCTTTCCACCCTGCTTCACCCTTCTGAGCGCCCTTTCACAGTTGTCATGTAAAACAGCCCCTGTGCTACACAGTTTTGTACTTCCCAAATGTATGAGGTTAGTTTCTTGGAGGACAGGCTTTCTCTTTGCCTGGTGGTGACACATACATAATGAACATCACATGGCATTTCTGTAAAGTTGAAAGTGTAATTCAGAGAAAGAAGTTGTTTTAAAAGCAAATTACTACTGCTGTGCAGCAAGCATGGCTTTTATACTTGAAAATCTTTTTCAGTTCTTTAGTGCTCTGTTGCTTTTCTGACAGGATTCGATCAGAGATGTCCACATCAAAGGAATAATGTACAGAGCGATTGAAGCAGATATTGGTAAGTTCTAATGAGATCATGTGTCAAGGCTTTTTCACTGATAGTATAATGAAGTTTCTGGCTTCCTTGTTTAAGATTACAGATGGTAAATTTTAAAGCTTGAAAAAGTTATATCCATTTCTCTAAGGTGCCTTTGTTAGGTATAGCCTCATGTTCTGAACCCTTGGTTGAAAGCAGAGAAAATTATAGTGAAAAACTTTTTCAATTAATGTGGTATTTCCTCCAATATTCACAGAGAAGTACATCTGCTATGCTGAACAAACTCGTGCAGTCTTGGCAAAGCTGGCTGATCATGGCAAGAAGATGTTTCTCATCACAAACAGTCCCAGCAGCTTCGTGTAAGTGAACAGTTATTTGTTGTTCAACTATACATTATTAAAGGATGGGGAGGATGAGGTTCTTGAATGTAATTCATTATATTGCCCAGATAACTGCTCTGCCGTTATGCTTCACTGTTAATATCCCTCTGTCCTTTTTTAGGGACAGAGGCATGAGATTCATAGTTGGCAAGGACTGGAGGGATCTCTTTGATGTCGTCATTGTACAGGCTGATAAACCAAACTTTTTCAATGATAAGCGAAGGTGGGTATTTAGTCAGTAAAGAATGATTTGAACAGCTTATTACATGTAATACTGTAGAGCATGTTATGAAATACTTTAATTTGGATGCAGTGTAAAATGAAATTATATTTGGTGAAATCCTGTTTAAGGTCATTACAGAATGCAGCAACATCCGATTCTGAAGTCCAAATATTTACCATTTCTTACCTTAGAATGTTCCATTATCTGTTACAGGTCTTCTGGACCGAGTGAGTGTCACAGAAGCTATTTTTAACATCTTAGCTTCTAAATTGGTGAAGCATATTCCTTTCCCAATAAACTTGAGAAATTTTGGTGCCTTTCAGAATCAGCCCCATATCTGGAAATATATTTCATTGCTTCTGTTTTTTTTTTAATCACACATGACATTTAAAGTGCAAACTGGCTGACAGGCTGGAGTATTTGGACTAGATGTTCAATTAAATAAACACATTTGTAACTCGTATACAGTACTCTTACAGTTGAAAAAACCCTATTTCTTTATGTATAATTATGATTTGAAAGTGAGGTCGAGGGGGATGGATTTTTTCCCCTTTCATTTTTTTCAATTTAATTTTGAAAAGAACTTCACGTCTTGCCCCCAGTTCTCTGCCCCCTTCTTCCGTTGTTCAGTCTTCCAAAATTTTAGAATTGTAGAATCATTTGGATTGTAAAAAACCTTTAAGATCATAGAACCCAACTGTCAACCTAACACTGCCAAACTCTCCACTAAACCATGTCCCTAAGTGCAACATCTACACGTCTTACTCAACCACTGGGCAGCCTGTTCCAGTGAGGTATTTGGCAAGATTTTTACACGTTTTTATATTCACTTTTTTCCTTCTTAATGGCAGACAGTTCACACTGTTTCTTCCCCTCTGTCTGGGATCCCTGCCTTAGTTCTCAACAGTTGTTCTCAAACTCCATTATAAACATCACAAATATACTGGATAGTTACATTGCATTTCACTGGCTAAAGCTGAATTTTTTGAGCTTTGCTTTTTTATTTCTATTACAAAATATTCAGGTGCTAGAGAGCTTGTTTTTCTTTTGAAAGTTGAGTATTTTTAATATTAAAATTGTAATTTCTTCCTAAAAAGTGACAGAATTTCTACGGCTATGTAATAATTGTATATAATACTGTTCTAGACCATTTCGGAAGGTGAATGAAAGAGGAGTGTTGCTTTGGGACAAAATTCATAAGCTGCAGAAAGGTCAGATTTACAAACAGGTATGTTTTCAATAACCTCTTTCAGTTCAAACTTAATACCCATTTGATAGAATTCCATGGTTCTTTAGGTATTATAAAGGCTTCTAAAAGGTAGATATGGTTTTTAAGGGTTATTTTAATGATTGAAGTGGTACAAATTGATGATTGGTATTTTGTGTCTGCTGTTCACTTGCCTTTTGAAGTGGTAGTGTTACTGAAATTTCCTGCAAAATTTGAGATTCGTAATACTTAAGCTAAGGACAAGATTCTTGATATGAAAATATTTTTAGAGGTGTATTAAGTTTCTTGCCTCTGAAGGTGCAAGATCCGTGCCACTACCATGTACGTGTCATTGTTTCTGCAGGGCAACTTGTATGAATTTTTGAAGCTTACTGGCTGGAGGGGCTCTAAGGTTCTCTACTTTGGCGATCATATTTACAGTGACTTGGCAGTAAGTAGTTTACTTTCATGAAATAGAACAAAAAACTAGGCTTTTTGTTACATTTTTTCTCTTCCTCCACAGTTATCCAGTATAACACATTTCTAAATACAATAATATTTGAGATATTGTTTTTCATGCAGTGAAGAAAGCAGGTGCCATAAAAGGCCGACCATATTTTCTACCTGACTTGTAACATTTAACCTGGTTACAAACTGAGCTCAGGAATGTGTGAATTTATATTCCTGATCCAGATATTGATTGTGTCAGATGTAATGGAGAGTAAACACAGATATCCAAACGTACAGGATGTGGCTGATTTGGATGACATTTACTACCAAGTAATAAGAGCTGAATGAACTTCGGTTTTGAATGGCAGGAGGCAATCTTACTGCCATTCCCAAGACCGTTGCAATGCTTTGTAGCCCCTCTATCCAGGTGTTTTCTTACTATCTTACCAACAAATGTACTGTTAACAGTTACTTTACAATAGGTGACCACCACTTTACTCTTTTGTAACTGATTGCATATGAATGCCTGGATATGAGTTTCTACTTCCAAACTTTGGTAACATGTTTCAGCAGCAGCAGATATTAACATTTTTGCCCCCAATCTGCTTTTAAAGAGAAAAATGAGTTTAGGAGCTTCAGAAGGCAGAGGGCCGGAGGAAAGAGAAGGGAGCTTCGTTCTTCTCTGGCGCAATGGAGGAGAGAGCATAGGTAGTAGCTGCCTGGGGGGTAGTAGAGCCTGGGTGTCCTGATTGGACCCTTCTGTTAGCTGAGTGTGTGGGTAAATACCACAAAACCAACACACTGTTTCCTCCAGATACTTCTGACAGCAGCAGAGGTCTCATCTAACAAGAGGAGTTTCATACCATTTGTTTTAAACTAAATTAATTAGTGCTTATTGCACGTGTGTATGTGTTCTTTTCCTCTCTCTTTAATAATGTGAGATTTAAAGCTTTCTTCAAAACTAAAATCTGTTGCCTGTTGGCACAGTTAAGTCCCACTGCTTAATATTTCTGCTTATATATAAGAAATAATTCAATTAGTTCCCTTTTATGATAAACAATGGCCAGATTCTTCAGTTCTTTTAAGTAGTTCTCTTTAAGACTAATACTACTTGTATTTTGTAATTCTACTTGGTAAATAGGATTTGACCCTCAAGCATGGCTGGCGCACTGGTGCAATTATTCCAGAGTTGCGATCAGAGATTAAAATAATGAACACAGAGAAGTACATTCAAACCATGACCTGGCTGCAAACCTTGACAGGATTACTGGAACACATGCAGGTTTGTTCTCTGTGTGTGTAATCGGCTCTGTATTGCAGAAGGGATCCAGCCAGGTTTCTAAATGCTGGACATTGGCGTTGCAAGTGCTTTCTGTCTCATTAAACTTCACCAGTCTGACTGTAGATACATAAATGCAATTATTTGTATGGCGAGTTAATAAGAGTTTTCTCAAAATCTTGTCTCCTTCCTCCACTGGTCAACCTGGATTGATTCCTGCTTTTGATTGTTTAAAATGCGTGTGGATAACTTCTGTATACTGATCTCTGAAGCATGCTTTTGCATATTTATTAATGGAAAGGCTCATTTACAACAACATCCTTAGTTACCTGTCATCCATACTTTACATTCCAGGTACACCGTGATCCTGATTCACAAATTATTTTAGAAGAATGGAAGAAGGAAAGAAAGGAGCTGAGGTAAGACAAGGGCAGGTGAAGAATTTGCAATATGCTTCGTTGTAGCCAAGTGTTCTATGTGATGTCTTCCACGGGCTTCTTCAGAATTTCTCTCCATTCCTGATTTATATTACCTGGTAGTTACAGACCTTCTAAAATTATCTATGTAAAGCAATATTCTGCCTGTCTTTGGTGCAGCTCATCTGCCCTCTGACCCTTTGCACACATGGACCCCTTTTCCCTGTTCCCCTTTTTTGGAACAGATGTTAGTTTTCTGCATGAGAGGGTAACATCATATCAAATACTGTTCCTTCTCATCTCAGTTCTTCTATTCCTGTATGTTTGGCTGTCACTATTACTGTTTATTACACAGCTTCACTTCTGCATGATTTAAAAATGTGTTTATGTATAAGGACTTAGGTCACTTCTAAAGGTGTTTTTTTAGATTACTTTTTTAGATTACGTACAATATGTTTTAGAATGTGCAGAAACTGGGCTCTGCACTAGACTGCATTTAGCACTGGAGTCATCACAGAGACAGTGATAGGTCTAAAACTCCTAAAAATCTACTATCCTGCAGGAGCAATCCCTAAATGCAGGGTGTGTGAAGTACAGTTGGCAAGGCCAGCAGCTGTACTATCAGCAGACTTCCTCAGAAATGTGGAATTAAGTGAAATGCGAATGATACTTGGCAGTGACAAATAACAGATGTTAATTCCAAGATGTGTTTAAGCTTTTTGTGCTTATTAAGGCAAATCTTTGTGGTTTTTGTTTGGTTTTTTTTAAGTTGTTTTATCTTTGGGACAAGCGGATGTCATAAGGATTTAGATGAAGGCAAAAGTCTTTCACAGTCTCTAGAAAGCAGAGCTTGAGATGTCATGTTTCTGAACTCAGAAGCAACTTGTCACTGGTTTTAGCGGGAGAAGTGTGAAGCTTTTCTGTTCCCTACTGTGATTGCTGGATCTGGGCTACACATGTTCAAGAGGTGCAAAATTTCCTTACGTGGTGCATTTAAGTCGTTTGAAGTGCAATGGGAAAAGAATAACACATAGGACAGGTTATAGGAACTGCTTGCTTCAGGTTTTGGATGCTGGTTGGTAGAGAGATGTGTGCAGGTATGTTCACTTCATTCTCTTTGTTTTCTTCTTTTGGTGAACAGGGAGATGAACCGGAATTTCTTCAACGCACAGTTTGGAAGCTTGTTCAGAACAGATGAGAATCCAACTTATTTCCTAAGACGTCTCTCTAGATTTGCGGATATCTACATGGCATCACTGAGTTGTCTCTTGAACTATGACCCTGATTACACGTTTTATCCAAGAAGGACTCCTTTGCAACATGAACTTCCTGGCTGGTCAGACCAGCTGTACACTGGTACATTCAGAGTACCTTTCCTACAAGAGAGAGTTCAGATCAAATAAACACTTGTCGTCTTCTCTTGAAAATGGGCAAATATATATTTTTCTTTTTGAACATGTATTTTATTTAAGTCACTTGAATCTGTTATCTTGATATAGATGTTATTCATACTTATTCTCATAAGCATCGTACCTGTTTTCTCCTCTCCTGCTTGGAGATGTGAAAACTCCTCTTACACACAGAAGAAATGTTGGACTGCCCAAACAGTAGCAGGCTTGGAGGGAGGAGACATTTGAGGGGAAGGACTGGTGGTGTTCTGAGATGGCTGCTTTTGTTAGTTCATTGGAAATTTCGGTCTACAGCCTTGTGGTTTACATAGAAAGACCTACGCTCTGTTCAGGCCCTGTTCAGCACTCCAGCTGGAGTTTGTAATGGATCTTGGCACTGAAAAACTTAAATCCAGTATTAATATTTCAGTGTGACAGTAAGTAGCCAGTTTACGGGGAGACTGAGAGGGATGGTGTATGCATTTTAACTTTCCTTGCCACCATAGCTAGAGCCTTACCTGTAACTGAAGTAACTGCTTTAGTGTTGGCCTGGCTCCACTGCATTGCAGCAATTACAGCATGAGTGGGCTCAGGCTGATGGGATTCTTCTCCTATTTGTGCAGTTTCTGTTCTTGTAATGTCTCTGGCTGTAGGGTGGATCTTAGCCTAAAACCGCAAGTGGCAGTAGCTCGGGCTGCTTCAGCTTCCTTTTTAGCTTCTAGGCACTTTTCTTTTTTGAGTTCCAATACATTTAAATGTCCACTCTCTGATAAAAAAGACATTTCAAGAGCTCTTGCATTTTACATTTCAAAGTGGAGGCAGATCTCTGTCAGACTTTAGATTGATCCTAAATGCTGCTTTTAAAAAATTGAACAGTGTCTTACAGTGGTATGCAATGTGGTTTTGCTGTTCCCTAGGAGAGAATGTGTTTCATATGGCCTTCAATAATGGACTTTTACAGTCAAAAGTAAACACGCACAATGGGCAAATGAGTTGAAAGAAAAAATAAGAAATACGAAAATGAAACCCAGAGTTTTCTGCTGATATGTTTTTAGCTCAAGCCCTGAAAGCTGAATTGAGCGTGGTAGACAGTTTGCGTTAAGTAAAATAATTTTGATGGTACGGATTAGAAGTTTTTTTGAATTACTGAAATTGCAGGTAAACATGAACACAGACTCTGAGTAGTGTATATATTCCAAAGATCAGAGCTGAAAAATGTCTATTTTGCACAAGGAAAACATCTTTTGATGTGTTTCCTCAAACAGGCACTTTATAGAACTGCTATATAGTAGTTTTTAAATAAGGATGCTTTCTTTTCCCTGCATCCAAATAAACTTTTTTTTTTTGAAACTGGTGCTTCCTATCCCAACCGTTTTAGAAGACATAATATGACTAATATTTTTCAAATTTTAGTTATTAAAGGCACTGCTTTTGAAAGTGTTTAATTAAGAAATTATATAGCATTTGGTATTCTTAATTTTTGGAATATCACTTGCTTCCTACCATGATTGTCAGGTAAAAAAACTTTTGGTGACCAAAAGTTTTCTTGTGTGTTTTTTTTTTTTTAAACCTGTATGTATTATTTGCAAGCACCTATATTGAATTCATATGCGATATCTTTCATATTCTTAAACGCATGATTGCAAAGTGAAGAATGTATCCTAATCTAACCTGCACAATTTCATAAATAGTTTTCCTGTATGCTTGAAATCAGTCTGAAGTCCTCAGAGGTGGTTATAGATTTTATGTTCATGGTTTTCTTGTGCTCCTGCTTCAGACGATGTGCAACACTCCTTAGGGATGTGTGTGTATTTAAACAGATGAATGTACTTGAAATGAGTAAGGTCATCTGACAGTCCTGATAATTGCTAGAAGGAAAAGACGTTTTGTGGGAAGTTAGCTTGGCTTTATCAGGAGACTTGGTGGAACTGTGTGACAAATGTTTAGCATAACTTGATAATGAATTTGGGGGGTGAAAATAGCCCAATTTGCCTTCAGTTCTTTCTTTATCTTAATACTCAGATAGAACTGAACTTGGAGTTACATGTGCGTAGCACCTCATGTTCCAGAGATTTTAATGCGCTGTTTAAAACAAAACCAAACCTCTGTACATTCTCTTTCTTCCTACCAACAAATAATAAGTGTGTTATTCAGTTCTGCGTTATCCAATTTGTTAATATTTTATTGGTTGTAACTGTGGTGTTTCTTCTAAAGCTGTCTGGGGGTCAATTTGTTTGCCTAATTTTCCTGTATTAAGCAGGAACAGTTTAATTGGGTTGGATGATGTTATCTACAGAATATACATTTTGTTTCAAGATGATTTCCTCCCTTCTCCCTTCCTTAACTTACAGATGATTTCCTCCTGTCTCCCTTCCTCTTAACTTACAAATCAAACTTCTGTACAACGCTATGTTACAACAGCCAGCTGAAGTAAAATCTTGTTTATATTGCATGACTTCTTGAAATAAGACAACATTGCATGAAAAAAAGGGGAAAGTTATGTTACTTTAAAACAACCTAACTATATATAATATGATTTTGAGTAAAAATTTTGAAGTGTATTCATTATTTTTCACTGCTAGACTGTTGCCCTTTAGCTTCTAAAAATGTCATGTATTTTTTGTAATGATTACACCTTACTGCTCTCAGCATTATTTACTTTAACCTTGTTATGTTGCTGACTTCAGAGAGAATTTTTGAGCATGTTTAAAGGGCAGTATCTCTTGATGTTCACTGGGGGAGCATAATTCATTTGAACATCAAAGCAAGAAGAGATTTCCATTCTGTTCTGTCAGAAACATGGAAGAAATAGTCTGTCACTAAAAGAAGGCTTTAACGAACTGTGAAACTTTTTTTTTGTGATAAAAATATTTAATGATTATTCCAAAAATAAATGCTTGGACTTTATCTCTGGTCCCTAGGAGCGTGAATGTTTTGGGTGGCTGGGGAGAAGGAAAGAACGTGAGTTGTATTAATTGCAAAACTCTGTGAGGAAAACTCCTCTAAATATATGGGTGTGTTTAAGTGTGGGTTCTAATTTTTTTTAATATCTTGTAGTTAAAAACAAGCAGGCATGTTTAGGAGGAGCAATGGAAAGAATTAGGGAAGATACTTAGGTCTATCTCTTTCATCCAGGCATATTAACGCATTAGATTCCCTTGGTGTTATTCTTGACAGGTGTGCCAACAACCCTGGATTTACCTGCACACTTTGTTCTAATAGGAGGCATCCTGGGGGTGCTCTCGGAGGTAACTAATGCTTTCCTGCAGTGACACCTTCCCTTCTGCCCTCCACACTGGCTGATACCAGGAAGCACATTGTAGGGGAACAGTACTGCTGCCAGCAAGAGTATCTTCCTTTGCTGATTTTTTTTGTGGTTTCTATAGTGTTCTCAGAGTTTGCTACAATGTTAAGGTTTTAAGGGAAGGAAACAAAAGCAATCAAACTCAAGTTTTATTCACTTCTAATAGTATGGTGAAAATTGCAGCTATTATTGCTGTGCCTCAGTAGAAGGGCAATGGTCATATTCTTGGTAAAAATGTGGTATGTGAACCACAGGTAGCTGCTTCTCCTCTCAGACCTGAAATGCTGAGTGTGGACGTGACATGTCAAGGGTGTATTCAATCGTTACTGTCCCTTATCACAACAATGGGTCATGTAAAAATAGATTACTATTTGAATGCTCTCATATCACCTGTATTTCTTTTTAAAGTTGCTACAATTACTGTTTCCCTTTGTATAGTGAGGTGAGGTGTAAACAAAACACAGCCAAGTTAAAGGAAAGGCAGGAAAGCTAGAAGAGGCAAGCGGGGCAGAGAGGATGCTCACATTTCCTGCTGGTGAAACTCTTACAAAGTATACTAACAAAAAATCCCTTAAGAATACAGGTTTAACAGATATTCTGTTTCACCCTTGCCAGTTGTAGTAGTAACTGAGCCAAAATGAAAGTGTAGAGCTGCTAGAGTACTAGTGAATGTAGAATATTTGCTAAGTTAGTGTGTTTGAGGCCATTTAAAACTTTCTGCAGAAGAATAAAAGCAATTAATTAGCAGGCTAGTGAAAGTCATAGGAAGTGTCTGTTTGCCTCTGAGTAGTTAATTAAGACTCAAGTTTTGCATTTGGCATTCGTAGTTGGTATGGCTTGGATATAGCCAACACTTCTGAGTTTGGTAACTCCATGAACATCTTAAAGATTTACTCTTCTGGATTTTAATTTGTAATGAGATGTATTCCCTGAATAATGTAGGTGCTTTTTTTTTGACTGATGCCAAATTCAGGTTTTAATTCTGGTCATGAGGACCACTCATCACAAGCTGCTGGTCATCCGAATCCTAAAAAAACAGAAGAAAAAAGAAAATCAGACTTCAACATTGCATTAAGAAATGAAAAACACTTTTTGGGCAAATCTCTATACTGATGGCAGAGTTTGCACCTGACATTTTTGCACCAAGCAAATCTGTTTACTGGTATTACGCTCTGCATGTACATTAGAGTTTTGATGAACTGAACCATCAAGGCTATTCAGATACCCTGGCTTTACTCAATCGTTCCTTCCCTTGTTTCCCAGTCCTCTCTCGTTATGCTTCAGATTCTTTGCAGAGTGCTGGCACTCAGCTGCATTTGCAGCAAAGAGAAGGGAAGACAAAGTAGAAAGTTTGTTTAAGTTTGTATAGAGACATCAGTGTCAACCATCAGCATTTGAAGACCAATTTAATTCTGCTCTCTTTGAAGGTAGACTTGAGATACAGCTATAGAATACAGACCCAATTTCTAGCAGTCGTGAGACAGGAAAGCCAAGAACCTGAATGGTGTTTTCCCAAATTATTGCTCTATTTTTTTCCAACTAGATATTTTCCTTTCATAAAGTCATTCCCTCTTATCATTATTTTAGTTGTCTCTCAGATAAAAATGAACACTTACCGAGAAAAGATCGTAAGTAGGTTCTGGTGAAGCCAGTGCAGAAGAACTTTCATATGAGGGGTTGGCAATATTTGAAGGCTGTGACTTGTCCAGTGATGTTATGTCAGTGTCATCTTTTGACTACATAAAATCACACAAACCTGCTTAAAATCCATTCACCTCTTGAAAGTGCAGTAAATGGAGCACTTAATCTTCACTACCAAGTGGTACAATGTTGTGACTAAACTGGTTTTATCATCTCAATCAATGTCTCCAGGCATGAAATGTGTCCTTGGTTGTTGTATTATCCCAGGTCACTTAATAATGGTACCTTTTTAATTTCCAGTATTATTTTAAAGCCCCAGCAAAGAACGGGAGAGACACTGTTGTCCTGATGTTTTTCCTGGGGTAAAAAGTACCTGATTGGTCCTGAGTGCTCTCATTGCAACTATATACAAATAAAACCATTTTCTCTGGCTTATGACTCCTGTTTTTGTTTCTAGAACACAGTTCACATGATGCAGAGTCAAGAATAGGAAGGGATTTCTTGATTTCTTTCTAGGTAGACTTTCCTTTGGATTGATTTTTGTGTCTTTTGTAACACTTACTTTTGTAACCCCCTTTCTATTAGTAGCTTGGTAGTTGCTGGATGGTTTAGCATCATCATGATACTACACAAGGCTAACAACATTATTAATAGTTAAGAGAAAGCAAAAAAGAGAATGCATTAGTATAAAAATTTGCACTTTTCAATGCTGACAATTATTTAAATTTGCTTGTCTTTTGAATGTGGCCTTTTTGCTATCAAACATTTCAACCTCCAGACTAGGAGAACTATTACTAGTGCCATGGAGGAAGGGGAAGAGAACAGGTACCCTTCCATTGGTTGCAATTGCCTGCTTCCCTAAGGGTGGGATTTCTGGTGAGGCGAAGACTTCTGTACTGGTGCTGTGCAGTTAAATAAGCTTTTGGTTGGTCCTTGTTGTTGGAAGTGTGCCTGCCAGGCACTCTGGGGGGAGAAGTCTAGGGGAGCAGTAGGCAAAAGTAAGCTCATGCTCAAGACGTGTAAACCTTCCCCATTTTCTCCACGTCTTAGTCTGAATAGTTCAAATGGGAAGTGATTGGGAACATTTCTAGCTTAATAAAATGCAAGGAGAAACTGGAGGCTGTGAGTTTGGCACTGGTGGCTCTGGGGTAGTGCTGCTGCCCCTGCTTTGCATTCCTGTCTGCTGCCTACCTTGAAGGGCTGGAAGCCTGTGTTTCTCTTCCTGAACCTGAAGTAAGAATATCCGATAAAAGCTGCAATTCCAGTAACCAGGCAGATACCAAAGAATATTCCTGTCCCAGTACTGGCGTGGACGTGGGCCTGGAAACAAGAGAGAGTATGTTAGCTATGGGTGGGCACTGGTCGCCTTCCAGCATCTGAGCACATACAGTATCCTTTTGAGATACGCCCTAGTACTGGACTATTTTGTTCTGGAGATTCCTGGGACAAGTTCCACAGACACAGTTAAATTTGAACTTTTGATAGTAACTACAAGCTAGATTGGAGGTTCTGGACCTTGTCTCTAGTATGGATTCATCCTGTTTATATTTTGAAGTTACAGAGCATGCCTAAGTGATATTTTTCTGGTCAAGATTTTCGGAGTAGCTATAGAGGCTATGATGAGGCTGAAACCTCACAGGCCTGAGAAGTGGATTCCAAATTCCCTTAAGCAGCTTTGGAAACCTGTGCTACAAACCCTTAGAGGACTCTGTTTGGGTTCAGTCTTATTCCCCACTGCTTTGTGCTCTAGGGAGGTGTTGGTTATTGCCGGCTATCGGCAGCTGTACCATCCTCTGAGTTCTCCTCACCAGGGCCCAACCCAAACTGCAACTGAGAGGAGACCCATCTCATTGCTGGTTATAAGGATGGTGCACAGGGTGTAAAGGGCTGGGCTTTGCCAGTGGCTCAACATCTGCCTTCTGTAGGTCATTTTGCCCAAAACATGCAATGCCTTTAACTTGAAATCGTTCTTCGGTCATAGCAGGTAAAGTGCCAATCGAAGCAATGTATGTATATAATGTTTTACAAGTGTTCTAGTACATATGTAGTTGAAGGACTGAAAGAAACCCACACAAGATTTGGATTTAATCTAAAGGAAAGAAATTCCTGCAGACTCTGACTTTGGTTTGACTTCTGCAGCGTTATGGCTTGATGGACTGATATCTTGAAGGTGATCAGTAGCTTTGGGGTAATGATAAGCTTGAGGGATCCTGGGCTATGCAGGCACTCAGGCTACAATCTCCCCAGTGCTCTTTGCTGGCTGTCCAGGAGGGGCCTGGAAATGGACAGAACATTTGTATGCTGTCACACTTGCTTTTCCTTTTGACACCTTAGCTCTGTTGCCTGCTGCCTAGAAAACTAATTATTAAAGTTACCCTGGAAAAATAATCACATTGTTGTCTTAATAGCTATGTCCTCTTCATTTATTCTTTAGAAAACAAAAAGCAGCTTACATGTAGTAGCTGGAGAGCTAAATATTACGAAACATTTAGTTGTCCTCTAGCATGTGAAAGGTATTATAAAGACTGTAATATCAGGCTGCTGTAGAATGACAGAAATTGTCTATTATTTTGAAACATTTTCAGGCAGTAATGTATGCTTTTACCCAAGAATGTAATTTCCTACTTCAGAGGATTATAGGCTGCAAGGGATTTTTGTCAAGTGAGATTGTGCAGGTGTATGGCTGAGCTTCTAGGAAAACCAAGACTGATATGTAAAGGAGAAAGGGTTGCTCAGAACAAAATGAAGGTGAGCAATAGGGTGTCACTAGGATCACTGGAGATGTGGCTGGTTAGCTGAGGTGGATGGGCTGTAAACATGCGTTACAAGATGAGTTACCCTGATGGAAGGAAATTTCTTCAGATTAAATACATATGGGTCTTCTTGCAAGGTTGGCTTGAGCCTGTGTTGGCCTGTCACAGAGTACCCTGCATGGAACAGAGCTGAGGAGCACTAACACTGCACATCCAATCACTCTGTTAAGGAAAGCATTCTGTACTGGAAAAAAAGTGCTCTCTGTGCATCTCTCCCAGGGACAGCAGGGATCACTTTTGTGAAACATCTCAGTTGCACTGCAGGTGAACAAAATGTTTTTCCTTCCTTTCATACAAAGCAGTAAACTTAGCTGATGGGAAATAACAATGTTCCTGTTGCTCTGCTGCTGGGTTCTGTACTGTTCTGATTCCAGCTTGAAGCAGTGCAGCTGCTGACTCAACTTGCCTCCATGGAAAGGGTGGCACTTCTTTCTGAACTGTACTGTTCTGCCATGCACCGTTTGCATTGGTCTTTCTTTTCTGATTTGGCAGAGATAATTGGACAACTGGGGCCATTGCAGAAATTCATGCAGGCAAAAAATCTCTGTCTTCAAAACACCTTGTTGTTTTTGATAGGAATGAACACAAAGCTAAGAGTTATAGATTTTTCTTAAAAGCTTGGAGTTTCTTTTTGGAAGAACTGAAATGGAACTTTATAAAACCTCCATTACAAAAATGAGCTCCATTATAAAATCAAGCTTTTATTTTATTTATCTAAAATAAATATGGGAAGAACTTGTTCAGATGGAAACATTTTGAACAAGCTTTACAGGCACCTGGTTCTCAACTTCCAATTTTCTTTCAAAATAACCTTTTAGATCGAAACAGCATATATGGGAAGGAAACTGGGAATAGATGAATGTCAGCAATGAGTTTGGAATGACATAAACCACAGCTATCTCCCACCACCCCCCAAAAAACAAATCACCATGTACTTACCGGTGCTGGTGGAGCCTTTAAAGGCTCTGAAATGACGTGGATTATTCCGTTGGAAGCGATTATATCCCATTCAACAATAGCACTTCTGTCCACATATCTGATCTCGCTCTGCCAGGAAAACGAGCAATGAGAGCTGAACTTTGACCCTTCTCCCTTTGGGACTAAAATAAACCTTGAGACTAATTCTCCACACACAGAGAAAAATCACATGGGAGCTTACAGCTCTGTCTCCCTGGATATCAGCCTGCGATGGCCCCAGGCTGGTCATGGCTCTCCTGTGCATGAAGTAGCCATCATCATTATTTCCATCTTGCCTTCAGGCATTTCTTTGCGCCCCCCCCTTTTTTTTTTAAATAAAAGAAGAAGAAGTAAAAAAGGTTATTGTGATGTTTGTGGAATTGCCAAGATTTGCCTAGGAGTGCTGTTACTCCTGAATGGCAGGCAGCCTGCTGCCAGTCACCCTTAAGCTGCTTTCTGTGCTGAGGATACCATTTGCACTGAGTTTGCTGGCTTGAGACAGCTGAGCATTAGTGGGGAGCTGCTGCCTGCAGTTTGATTGGTGGCCTAGCATCTGTGGGCTGGAGAGTAGTCCCATTTGGCAGCTCATTAGGAAGGGAGAGGGATGGAGTCAAAGGTTGCCACTCCAATGCCTCTCTGAACTCTCCTGATAACGGGAGTCATTGACTGTCTTGAGCCAGTCCTGAGTCCCTCCAGCCTGTGTATGGAGGGTGGGTTCACGGGCATCTGCTCTATCGCAAACTCTGCTTTGAATTGCAACTTAGCAAAATGGTTTCTCCTGTGTGAGCAGAACTGGGAGCTGATGCCCACTGTTGCCCAGGCATAAGGTAGTATACTGTTGCTGGAGCCCACAGTTACTTTCTGTGCCTAAGGAAGCAGGGGTTCAATCCTGGTGGCATCACAACGTGTCCTCCTCCCCTCCTTCACCCCTGCGCTGCCCTGTCCTGCCAGGATCCTGGGGAAAGCTCATGGTCTCAAACTTAAGTTTTGTCTGCTTGTGCTCTGAGCAAGGCTATGATGAGGTCTCCTCTCTCCGAGAAAGTTACCTTTAAAATTAGCTTTACAAATGCAAACACCTTTCTTTAATGATAAGCTGCTACTCTCATCTCTCCTTCTACCACAGTGCTATCTTCCATAATCCTGTCAGGCTGAGAGAAGGGTTGAATCAAGCCCATATCTGTATCCTGCGGTTCCTGCAGGCCAGCTGAACAGCTTCCTTTGAGTTTTGTGGGTTGGAGCTTGGCCATTTGCAAACTTATAAAGCTACAGTTTGTCAGCTTCTGTCCTGCAGTCACCAGGCAGGAAAGATCCATCTGAACTCAGCCTCTCATTGCTGCTGCTATAGCCTTACTGAATTTCTCTCAGGATCAGTGTGCCACCTGCTTACAGGGTATAGCACAAGGTGAGGAAAGAAGTGTGAAGATGGGAAATTTATTAGAAAGGTACCTGTTCAGTGGAAGGGGTTTGATGTTCCTGGCCGCTGCTGTTCCTAATCAGGAGTTTTTCCCCTAGGCGAGTTGAAAGAGTGGTTCCATTGGTCAAGTCTTCATAAAACATTATGCTAGCATTAGATAAATGATACTCAATGTCTCGCCCGGAAAGAGTCTGCGAATGAGAGCAAAATACAAGGACTGTTAACCAATCTCATTAATCCACTGGATTTACCCCTAAAATAGAGTGCCTGTGACCTTTCTCCCTCTTTGCTATTAATGCTGCAGGAAGTGCAATATGGGGCAGGCGCTACTGGGAAATCTGGATGCAAACTGTAGGATCTTCTGTCCCTGCTGGCCTCTGACAGCTCCCTCAGCAGGAAGCAATTTGATTCTAGTGGGATGAAGAATTTTACTCTTTTATACGATGACCAGAAGGGGTAAGCCTCAGAGATATTCCAAACAGCTTGAAGACACAAGCCAGGGCATAAACCCATGGAAATTGTTTGGGACAAGGTATGACGGACGGAAGGAAGGAAGGAAGGAAGGAAGGAAGGAAGGAAGGAAGGAAGGAAGGAAGGAAGGAAGGAAGGAAGGAAGGAAGGAAGGAAGGAAGGAAGGAAGGAAGGAAGGAAGGAAGGAAGGAAGGAAGGAAGGAAGGAAGATAATCATAGAAAAGTAGCTAGGAATAGATGTCTTTTATGTATTTGTCAGAAATATCAAAGTTGTGTGCTGCTTTCTTCAAGTAACTGTGCTTGATGTTAATAAGCTAGAGGAGACTTCATCTCAGCATACTCCTTTATAAGAGGGTAACTAAAATCCCTGATGGAAAATTCTCTGTAGTGACTCAAATGCTCTATAACCTTACACCCCTAACTGTGGAAAAGAAATGGAAGCCATGAACTCACCTCTTTCAGAAGCACAATTTAAACTATGTGTCATACTAAGATTATTTTTTCTTAAATTTAAATTTCACCACGTTACAGAAAAGCATAATAGCTGTTTAAAAACTGTTATTAAAATAAAAAAGGAAAAAAGGAAAAAAAACCTGACCTCATTTTCCCTCAACCCACTATCATTTGGAGCAAAGAGGGTGGCGCGCACTGACAGGTCTGTGAGGTATCGCAGGAACTCTCTCCCCTTCCTAGAGCTGTTGGAGTAAGCCATGATGGCCTAGGCAGAGAAAAAATCCAGCATTACTGAAGAGCAATTGTGAGCTCCTTTGTAGGGAGCTGAAAAGATGAGACCATATAAATAATAACAAGAAACTTTCTGGTTTTAGCCATGAAGCAGCTCTACAGAGGCATTATGGAAAGTTTCTGTTAAAACATAGTTTTAGCTGCTGATTCTGTAAGCACATCTTAAACTTGGAGGGAGCTGGGAGGGAGCTGGGCCCTTGTTATCTGTAAGGCTCCTTAAATGTGTCTGACAAATGGCAAGAAAAGCACCCTTTTAGTGTTTTGCCTTTCCCCAGCAGCAATTTGATAAAATTACAAAAAAGCACCACAATCCTTGTGATGCTTAGAAAGCCAGGATCATCTGTGCACAGATACCTCTTTCAGCTAAAGCTGCAGTAGTATTTAATTTGCAAATAATTTTATAAAAACCCTCAAAATCTCTTTGGTGCAAGCAATTAAAAAATTAGCAATAAGTTCTGATTTTGACAGATTTAGTGCAGATTTAGACCATTTCACCTCGCTTTGCTGGTGTGGTGTTATTATCTGCTAATAAAACAAACAGTAGCAAATACAACCCAGCAGCAGAGCCTGCTTCACTCCACACACCCAACTGAGCAGTGCGCCAGCTGTGGGCCATACCGACAAGAAGTTTGTCAGCGTTGGGAAAGATGTCAGCACTTGCAGCAAGTTCCCACTGCAGGAGAAGCCATCCCCCACGTAGCCTGGCTTGCAGATGCAGTTCACCTCTGGAAGGTACAAACACAAATATCCCTGTGGGCAAACTCCCTTTTCGTAGAACCATAGAATGCTTTGGGTTGGAAGAGACCTTTACAGGCCATCTAGTCCATCCTCCCCTGTGGAAGAAGAGACATCTTAACTAGATCAGGTTACTTAGAGCCCCATCCAATATGACCTTGAATGTTACCAGGGATGAGGCCTCCACTACATCCCTGGGCAACCTGTTCTAGTGTTTCGCTATCCTCATTGTAAAAGATTTCTTCCTTAAAGAAGAATTTCTTCCTTTCAAGGAGGCTTTTAGCTGTCCTGTGCCTGAAACACAACTTGTAGGCAACATATAATTATTACTTTTTTTTTAAAATTAGAAAGAGAAAGAGTCTCTTGCAGTGTTATCTAGCAGCCTGTGGCCAAACAAAAGAACTGGAATCTGGGCTGCTGCTTTCCTTTGCACGGAGGAATGCAGCAAAGGACCCTCTTACCTTTCTCCCTGTAGCAGAAGACATCCCAGGTTTCACTCAAATTGACTCTTTTCCCGTAGTCCACAACACCAACGTACCCAGAGCCGCAGTTTGGGGATGAGAACGCGGTTGGGTAGCCCACTCTTTCACCATCGAGCCAACCAGCAGCGCAGAAGTGGTACCTCGCCTGCAGCCAGCACAGCCGTAAGGGAAAAACCACAGGGACAAGAGCTGGATGGTGGGTCTTAGGTGCTGCAGATGCAACGGGTGATCCCCCTGGGGGGCTCAGGCAGCACATGACCCACTAGCCATCTTTGGAGGGAACTCTGTCCTCCATGCATCCTACATTCTACCCTCTGTCCCTTAAGGGGCTGCAGAGACGGAAGCCCCCAAATGGGCCAAGGGAGCCTTTCCTAGGAAAAGTTTCCCAAGACTAAAGCTGGGCAGAATCAGAGATGAGTGTGAAAGCTGAAGGAGATGTGCAATCCCATTGTGTGCCAGCACACCCTTTGTCAGTATGGGAAGAGCTGATGAACCGGCCCAACATACAAAATAAGTCCTCAGGAGTACTGGAGCCAGGTCTGCTGCTGACTTTGCTGCTTTGATGGAAATATTTAGACTACAGGGCATAGGAAACATGCAGCTCTGGATGCAATATGAATCTTGTCAGGCAAGAGAAGGAGGTTTATGTGCTGGCAGTGGTCCAGCTTCACATTTTGCTAAAGATGTCTCTAAATGGCAAGCATCTCTCTTCCTTCTGCAGATGGGAACGTGCCAGAAAGGCACAGTCAGTCTGACCCACTCTTTTAAAACAAATTTTACAAACCCAAAGTGTAATGCTCATCCCACTGTCATCAGCCATGCATTGTCTATAACACACTCAAGGAAACGAATATAGAAACAGGTCTGCTAATTTAACAGCATTTGGGGAAAAGATTCACGGAGCCTTACTTTAAAAAAAAAAATCTAAACATAATTCTGAAGTGTACACTTATTTATCAAGTGCTAATAATTACCCTCCACACACCCGAAAACGCTGCAACTCTGACTCTACCATCTCATTCCAATATCACTGGAAACAAGGTTTTGGCAACAGGTTTCAGTCTTGTATGAGCAGGTCTGAAACCAGGTCTGAAAACTTCTCCCAACCAAACATACCATGGTGCACAGAGGAAGGAAAAGAAGGAGAATGAAGCTAATCAGCACAGAGCAGCCCCCTTGCTCCTCCCTCCCCTTTTACCCTGTGGCTAAGTCCACCCCTAGCCACAGTGAGGCTACTTCACCTTCTGAGCATACAGCAGCTGGTTATACGTAGCGATGGTGGCTGACTCATTGGCGCAGGCCTCCTTTGCCTTCTCATAAGTCATTTTGTACTGCCCTTTCGGGGACCGTAAGTGGAAAACCCCAACCGTGGTATCTGCAAAGGGAAACAAGAACCAGCTCTTCCTGCGGGGGTTTCCATGTCTGGATGCAGAGACAACTGCGCCATACAAATATTCGTGAATTTTGTGAAATGTAGTTACGACAGACTGATCCCTTAGCAGTGACATTCCTACCTGAAATGCCCTCATCTGTTGTTTCACAGATCTGGTATTGTCAAGTGTGTAAGCACCCATTCTAGCTTTAATCTTCTCATTGCGGAACACAGGTAAAGGACTGAGTGAGCTTACAGACACAAGGATCCTGGCCACTGGCTTCAATGCAGGGGATGTCCCTGTCCCGTGGCATGCACAGTGTGCCATCCTCACCTTGGAAATGCAGATCAGCACAGTCAGCGTCTGGGTGGCACTGCCCATTGTCTTGCAAGCAGCGGTCCAGAGGAAGTTGCATTACTGAGCAGTTCAGCCCATCACCAATGTAGTTATTTTTACATTCGCACTTGCGTTTGTCCTGTTCATAGAGAGAACAAGAAAAGGCCAGGTCAAGTACTTAGCTGACATAAAAGTGGTATTTCAAGCAAAATTCTGACCTGTTGGATAAATTTCACTTATTATATCCAGGAATGGACAAATAGGAAAGTTGCTACTAACAACTGAGATTCAACAGACCACAAACTCTGACGCTAACATTTATTCTTCTGAGCAAAACATTTACACATGCACTTAGGTGCTTTGCTGAATTAATACCAAAGCATAATTCTATCCACAAAGCATAATAACGTGCATTGGGGAATTATATGACATGTAATTAACAAAAAAGGATGGAAAACCTATCAAAATGATATTTAGATGACTGGGCACAGGAGCATGGAAGGAACTCAGCAGCCCACTAATAGTAATAAACTGAGAACTATAAACCAAGCAGGAGCTGGTGACATCCAGGGATTGTGATGGTTGGCACTGGAACGAATTACTGGCAAGGCTTTTCGGGATAGCTCTGGGAAGACACATCAGGCAAACCAACAAAATGGAACAGACAGGTGATCCCGAAAGCACAAGAACAAACGCTGGATCAAGTCGCCGGCACAAGATTTCCTCAATAACATTGAGGGATTTTGATCATGTGACTGCAGAGCTTTTTAAGCGGAGTCCATTCACCCAACAGGTAGCACTGCTCTCCCAGATGTCCCTTGGTTTAGCTACTGAAATATATTCAGTTTCAATCCAACAAACTCCTGTTGCAATTAGGAATACGCATTTAGGGACTGCTAAGTAGGAGGCAGATATCCTTGCTGGTGACTGAAATCATTCAACTTACAGGTCCTATGACGTTGCAAATGGCATGCTCATGGCAGCCTCCGTTGAACCCATCGGCGCAAGGATTTATTGGAAGGCATGTGAAGCCATCACCTTTGTATCCTTTCTGGCAGCTACAGAAGACTTTCACCCCAAGTTGTGTGCATTCAGCTTCCTTGTGGCACCCACCATTGTTCTGTCTGCAAAGGTCTGCAGCTGCATGAGGAAGAGAAAACACGAGTAAAATTTGCTTTTGAAGAGGATGTTCATCACAAATACAAATCACCTCCAGGTTTTTAAAGCATGTTAAAAATAGTAGAAGACTAGTCTGGGGGGAAAAAACCTGTTGGAGCTTCCTGAAGCATTCCTGAACTTGTGTGAATGCTATCCTTTAGGGCTCTGCAGCCCTTGTCAATATGTCCCCTCTTTAAGACACACAGCACACCCACCACTTCCTCCCCTTTCCCCCCCCCAACATTCTGCTTCACCTTTTGGTTGCCCAAGATAGCTGCTTTTTTGGGGACTCTGCTCTGGCTAGGGTGACTTCAAAACCTGACCGAAGCAAGCTTCTTGTTCATACTTCCGCTTGGTAAAGCCTGGTGAAGCCGGCCACTTGGTTCAGAAAACTCCTGATCTGTATATAAGGTGTTTCTATTGTCTCAGCTGCTGCACTGTGGAAGTTAGGTCTGATAGCCAACATTTCCTACCAGCTGGTAACTGCAAGCAGGTGCATGTGCAAGAGTGGACAGCCTACTTTCTTGTAGCATGCTGTGAATAGGAGAGGGAGCTCACCTATGCATGTGAGCCCATCCCCATTGTAAAATGGCTTGCACTGGCATGTGTTGTTCTCCATGCAGACAGCGTTGATAGAGCAGCTAGGGGAACACACTGGCTGCAGAGCTGCAGGGAAGAGAGAACAGCTGGGATGAAGATAACTATTATTATTAGAATATCCTTGTTATATGCAGAAAACAAGCCCTCATGCCAGTTTGCTATGTGGGAAAAACTGTAAGACTTTTTTTTGTCTGCTTAGCTCTTGAGTGATCCCTTCCCTCATGTAACCCAAAGTCCCTCCACAGGGGAGGTAGGCACTTATATTCCCATTTCACAAAGGAGGAGGCAGAGGTGTGAAGAGACTTCTTCTCGATCTAGAGCAGTCCCTTAGTCTCCTTTGAGGGCTTCTGAGGTTGTTAGCACTTTCTCTCTCCTCTCTATGTAAACCCACTGTTGAATTGCAAGCTCTTTCAACTCGTGGCTCCGTGCAATGGAGTCTGGTGAGAGGAGGCAGAGACCTAGCTTGGTTTCACACAGCCGGCCAGTCCATCCTGTTTCACAGAAACATCGTCCTGTTCCTGAATATCCTTCGTCACATTGCCCATTGTTCTTGCATTCGCAGGCTGCAAAAGGAACACAGAAGAATCACTTACAGAGACGCCTTCAGGAGTGTGGAATGTGGAAAACATCACCTATACTGTAAGTTTAGACACGCTTTTATTTAATATTTATTTAGATGAATTTAATCTCATGGTTTTTCACCACAACACTAGTCAAACAGTGGGCCATAGTATCCAGAGTGGTTAGGCAGTTTCCGTCCTTGGAGGTTTGTGAGTCCCAGTAGGACTGACCCTGAACAACCTAGTGTGAGCTCAGAGCTGCTTTGAGTAGGAGGTTGGACTAGAGACCTCCTAGAGTCCCTTCCAACCCAAATTGTCCTGTGATCCAATGATTTTATAACTGGCATTTGTTCAATGTGCCTCTGAAAATGAAAATTAGTATTGATTTGCACTGTGGTAAAATAGCAAATTTCACAAAGAACTGTGGCAGGAAAGTGTTAATGGCTGAGATCAAGGCCCAGCCTGATTCTGCCTTAATGTGCAGCAGGTGATGGTTGTAGGGAAGCCTTTTAGCCAGAGAGAAGTAAAGCTGGCAGAGAGGGAGAGTGTTTGGTTGCTGTTTGTGAGGAGGTCTATCTGAGTAAGGAAACCAGATATGAGGTTAGTGAACTTTGCTGTAAAACATGGCCAAATCAGCTGTAATTATTTTTAAGGTTTTAGGTATTTTTATGACTAAATGCTTTTGAATTTTTTTTGGTCCTTTTATACATAGGGTGCCAACTCTTATGCCCTACAAACTGAAGCTTGAGGGACTGATTTAATCTTTAGCTGATGCATTCACCCTGCCCTTTGGGCCTTTAATAACTTACATGCTAAGTCCTTCTTAAGAAATTTTTGGTGGCTTTCTGTTTTATGACATCATGGAGTAGTATCTTTTCTTGCCTTACCCTTCTTCCTAAAATATTGTTTTTTAAAAGAAACAATTATGCGGGACTAGGGAAACTGATTCTGGTCCTGTTGAGAAGGAGTTTCACCCTTGGGTTATCTAGTTTTTGATTGACACAAATGTGCATTAATGAGAAGAAGCTATAAAACATTTGTTCTGTTCGGTACAACAGTCTGGGTCAGACTACCAGCTCATACAGTTTATGATATGTTGTGCTATAAAATCAATAAATTACAGGTAAGCAGACTTGAACGTTGGTATTCTAATGTCTTGCCTCCACCCTAAGGATATCTAGCTTATGAGCCCCACCATTGTGAGCATGGTTAATGCTGTAACTTCCCGTCTGAGAGCTTTGTGTTGGGAAAATATTTTTAAAGGATGATATTGATTCTGGTTCTACCTAGTTTACATTTAAACCACAGTGAAATGGATTATGTGAGCAGCTTCTTGGCTGCTGTCCTCTTCGCAAGCTGCCTTCATCTCAGTGCCCCTTTTTTCTCTTCTGCAAAAGTAGTGCGTGGCCTTGGCCTCCTGCAATCCTTGAGGGACTGTATTGCTAAAATGCTGTCTTGACCTTTATGGGGACACGGGAGAAGGCTGTGCTGTAGCTGATGGAGGCTCTGTCTCTATTCCCTGTTATTTATGTACCACATAAGAGTAGTAGGAGCCTTGCAGGGAAAGCTAAGTTAGCCTCTGCATCTCCCACTTTCTCCTCCTCCCTCTGAGACCTTGTGAACTCTGTCCATCCTATGAGAAGGCACTATGGAAAAATTTTGATACTGAAAGGAGGAAGCATTTCTTAATTTATTTAAACCATCACCAACAAAAGGATTTAGGTGTAACATGGGCAATTGTATGGAAAGGAAACTTCAACGTACGTTTGCAGTTGGAGCTATATCTGCCTGGCAAGCATAGCTCACATGAAGTCCCGTTGAAACCACTGTTGCAGTGGCATTCTCCTGTTCCGCTGTACCCGTCATCACAGGAGCCATGGTTGTTGCATGGGGTCTTTGAGCCCCCTGGGCAAGCTGAAAGGTTTTAAAAAAAAAAAAAAAGTAAAAAAAATAGTGGCTGTTTAGCTCAACTGTGTGTTTATTCGTTGTCACTCTAGATTATTTATTGTTCTGTAAAAATCCTTGAACATGGAAAGGATTGTGAACGTATATCTATTGGGGTGTGTAAAAGCAGCTGTGACACTTGAAACTGCAAGCCTCATGCTTCAAATTCCTTGACACAATTTTACAACTTCTGTCAGAAAGTTGTTGTGGACTCCTCCAGCCATGGATCTGGGTGCTGTTACCTGAGTGCCTGCTCATTCAGACTCATCAGTGAACGGCACTGTCCAGCCCCTTCTTGAATCCAGCCTTGCTTGTGCACCTCCATGTGCCTGCGTGCTACTGGGGTGAGCTCAGGCTGGACTGGCCGAAACTGCTCTAAACTCTGATGTGTCTGTTTGTGAAATCCGGACAGAGAGAGCCAGCAGGGCTATGTGTTCCTGGACCTGACTGCCAGCAGAGATCCTAACTCAGATTCTGACCCTACGAGTCCCAATGAAAGCCTCAGCATTGTTCCCCTATGGAGCTGGCAGGTGAAGGAGCACACAGTTTGTTAGTGTTTACTAACAAGCAACTGGAGACAAAGCTTCCCAACCTGTCTCATCCCTGGTAAAAACTTCAATTTCTGAGCCTACACCAGTGGTCTGGGTGTTTGCAGGTGGCTGAGGAATTATACACCATGACTTTGGTGTGTCCTGGTGTCACTGGAAGGCTCTGATACCTGTTTTTATAATGAAAGGACTTTCAGCTGGTGACCGATTAACACTTGTTAGGTTTGGCTACAGCAAAGCACTTTTTGCTCTCTATAGTGTTCATTTAGTTTGCTACTAGCGTGGAGTTTAAAACTTGCTGTAAAGGTGAAAATGAGATTTTTTTTTTTGGAGTAGAAAAGCAATAATTTACTTCAGCTCTTGCAACAGAATTCTCCCGTCTTGCAGATGTCCTCTCTTCATGTCCCCGTGTTAGAGGGAGGCCATGGTTTGGCAGCAGGAAAGGTGGGATCCTACCTTGGCAGTCTGGCCCGAAGTAGCCCTTGCAGCACTTAGCAGTGTGGATGACCATGGAGCAGTTCCTGCGACAGCCATCCCTCCTCAGCCCATAGGACTCGTATGTGCACCAGTGGATCCCTTCCTGGGCATCACATGTGTCAGTGCACAGAGCAGGGGAAAAGACAAGAAGATGAGTGCTATGCAGAGGTTTGAGTTTTTCCTATTTGAATTGCAGTTTCTGATGAATCAAAATGTAATGCATAAAGACTGCAGGTGTGAGGCCCCCACCCTCTCTTCGACTCCTTAGTTGCTAGGCACCATTAATGAGGATGGAGGGGCTGCTCCAAAGTCAACTGAAGCACTTGCTACAGTGGCTGCTGCGTGAGACCAAAAAGTGTTCCCCACCACCAGTGTCTGGGTGTTTACCCAGGGGTAGCTTTGTCCCAAAGGCTTTATGGCATCGCTTAACAGTGCAGTTTCATGTTGAGGGTTTTTTTTTTATTATTATTATAGTTTTCAAAGCAACTTATTCTAGTTTGCTTGGGTGAAGTACAGAGAAGAGCAGGTTAGACCACTTAAATGGAAGATTTTTAATGTATTACCTTTGGTTTTGTCCCTGGAGGGCATTTAGGATTACTGATACAGCTAACACAATGTCCCTGTTGTACAAAACAGAAAAGAAAACAAAGAATATTAAAATAATGGCAACAGAAAGCTATTTGAAATGGACAAAAAGTCTGTTTTATGAAAGCAGCAAATACGAGCAGAGAAAAGTGTACACTTATCCTTGAAACAGATTATAAGAGCTCTGGAGAAAGAAGAAAGGAGAATGACAACAAAATAGTTGCATTGATTTGCCATGAAATGCAAGTAATTAGTTTTGATACCAGAATATAACCTCTGGAAGAAGAAACTTTGCTCTGGAATTAAACAAGCAGAGAAAAGATGGTGGATATTCTTCAAACAAGTATCGATAGGGCCTACATCAGATCTGGATGTCAAGTTTGGAGTAAAGGTAAACGGTACTTCGGGGGAAGCACCGACCATATCTGAGGAAAGTACGTATTTCTTTTAACAAAAGTGTGAAACCAAAGGTAACTTGGGTAGATGCAACACACACAAATGTTGGTTTTATAACTGATTTATAAATTCCAGTAAGCTTTTTAAAGACTGATGTCATGAAATTGTTTCTAACTTCTAGGTAATTTTTTCATACAAACAATTTAAAAATGGGTTTCAAAACTTCCTGTTTGTGAGACCCATCAAAATTCATGGAGGAAACTTCCTCCATGTTAACAGTGCTTTTTCAGGTGTGCTAAAGGCTATTTCTGTGAAAGCGAGAAATGTGAGAGGCTGAGAGCCTGACTAAGAGATCAGGCAGTTTTCCATCTTCTGTCCTTAATATTCTGTGCAGTTGGGATGGCAGCACTGTTCTTTTGTAATTGGGGACTTTATAAATGCAATCTTGTGGTGTGAATTTGTATTAATTTGAAAGCGTAGTGGGAAGATCTGTCCTTCGTCAAATTTGTGCTTGGATTTGTAAGGTACTGTTCTCACTGAAAATAGGACAGGGCTTGCTAAACTGGTTTTAACTGAAACCTCTTGTCCTGTGTGCTGCTTAGTGTGGATACAGGATTTCTGTCATGTGTCTTTCAGGTGTTGTGCTGCACTTCTTAGCCTTAGCTCCAACCAATCTGGCACATCAAGTCAGCCTGAAGCAGTGGGACTCGATCTCAGTAATGCCAAAGCTGTTGCAAGTGTTGCCCTGGTCTCTGTGAGAACAGGGTTTGGCCCTTGGGCTCTGCCTTTGCCAGGGTGGGGGACAAAAAAGAAGACTGACCATGAAATCCACAGTGAAGAAGCTGTCACAGCGTCCTCCCAGGCTGGGGTCTGTTAGCAGGCAGTCAATGCCATAGGCGATGCCCCCGTCGAACTCCAGCTGCCGCTGCACTATCTTGCACTGTCTGTCGTTCAGGAAAAGCGCACCCTAAGAAATGGGATGGGGAGAGGGGTGTGTGTGACATGTTCTAAGTCAATCTTCCCTGAGGCCACACAATCCAGGGCCTGAATGGGAGTTAGGAATAATCCTCCCTCTGCTTGGAAGCAGTTTGGGGACTTCCCTTTCTATAGCTGAATGCTACAGCATCACAACCGAACAGATCTTTTCCTGAAGGGGACAGAGTATGACAGTCCTGTGTCCACAGGCATACCTTATATGCATTTAGGATTGTTCATTAGGCTTCTGCCAAAGCTAGGTTAATCTTAATGGTCTTCCTTTGAGTATTTAATTGTAGGAAAAGTTAAAATGTGCTAGTAGTTCAGTTTTGAGCTAACTAGGGGCTGGTTTGAGCAAATACAATCTTAAGATTGAGAACCAAGTAGCTCCAAAGAGCTCCATAACAGCTCCAAAGAACCTGCTGAGTTTATTGGGGTGACTGCCCCATTTTGTGGCTGTTGGCACAGACTAGTGAAGGACTATCAGGTGTAGCAGTGCAGTAGCAGTGGTAGCGTTGACTGTTTCTGGGGGTTATGCATAGCCATTTTGTGGTCTGCATAAGTGAATCCTGCAGCTGGGACAAAGGGTTAGCGTGTTGGCAGAGCAAACACTCACAATATCCCTGTTATCCCCACAGCTAATGCTGAGGTTGGAGCCCTGCAAGGTCTTCAGTGAGGTGGAGTCGGGGAGCTGGTAGGCCAATACCTGGGAAGGAAAAAAGGGAGATGCATGTATCTGGGCTTGTGTGACTTGGCCTTGTCCATGTTCCTAGAAAGCAATGGCCTACCGCAGCATCACGGATGATGTGGAATTTGAGGTACTGCACCAGTTTCTCAGTGTTGGACTTCTTGAATAGGAAGTCCTGCTGCTCCTGTGGCAGCTCGCGGATAGCTGCGTCTGTGGGCCAGAAGAGTGTGACGGGTTTGTGAACAGGATCGTTGATGAGGCCAAGCAGGTTGTTTTTCTGCAACATACCAGAAATCAGGGTGAGGGTTAATGCTCAGTCTGAAATTGTACTGACCCTATGGGGTGAATGTCTGGTATAACTGGGATGCAGTGGCCTGTGGGTTGCCCATTCACCAGTCTGCAAAAGTATAACTTTGAAAAAAAAGTTGCCTGAATTGAATTCCCCAGATAGAGTTATATGACTGAATTTTCAGAAGTGCTTCATCACCCAGGGCTGCCTGTGAAAACCAAGCTGATGCCTCAACTCTGGTCTCAGAAAGCCATACTTGGGTCAAACCTTGGCCATGTAATTTGAGGCATGGTAGGACAGAGTTCAGTGGGAAGGAAAAGATGACTGTGGGTCTATGGGTTTGTGTGACATCCCCACATCTCAAATGAGAGCGTGACCACATGGTGGGCAGGTTGCTGTGTACTGTGGTGTGAGCCTTTTTGTTCCACTGAACACTGTCCTGCCAATGATGTCATATACCATGTCTGTGCACTTGTCTTTAAAAAAAGTGTTTAAAACCTTTGGCTAATGGATGCCGTTGCTCATATCTTTACCTCTAACAAACTGCTGAACAGGATGTATCCATGTTTGGCTGCAACCATTTTAAGGCTTTCCTACAAAGAAAGGAATTTTGGTAATTTATGTAATAAATACATTCTATGACTATTTAAAAAGCAGGTATTAACTTGTTTTCTCCTGTAAGTCACTTCTTGTTATGAAATCAAAGCCACTGTGAAAGCCCAGCACAGAAGTCCTCTTATACTGTTCTTACCATAACTGTAATTCCTGAATGAATTTTAAATATATTAATTAATTAATTCAGCAGTGTCAAGCAATGTTTGTATATGGTCTTTTTAGCATCACTTTGGTCTTTTTGTGGCTTGGATGATTTATATATCTAACAGTAATTGTGGAAAAGCCCCTAGGTTGAGAATTACAACAAGCTGCACGTACCTTCTTAAGGGGAAAATCCTGCATATGTGATGGGACCAAAATTTGGTTTATGATGTGGATCACACCATTTGTGCCAACAGCATCGCTGAGTATAATTTCAGCTTTGTTGTTCAAAACCAACGAGTTCTGGAAAGGCAACAAAAACATGTTCTCCGTGGAACCTAGTGTGAAAGTGAAGCTGTTGCCAAATCTCTTTGATACACTGAGCCCAGACCATCCTTTCTTTGCAGCAAACTAACTTTGGTTTTAACAAAATGCCCTTTGATTTTTCGAACTCTCATCAGACTCATAAAGCCAAAGTCTGAGGGTAAAATAACTTGTGTCAAAGGAAGGCTTGCACAGCTCCACTCTTTTCATAGCAGGTAAATGCTGAACACTTCAGCTGAACAGGCAACCTTCTTTTAACACTATTCATTACTTTTGTGCATCATTTTTTTAAAAAAAGCTGAATGACAGCAGACGGTTTTATTATTCTGCCCCCTGCCTCTTCATGCTTTGTTACCTGAGAGTAGCTGATGTGAATCAGGTCCCCGTGAAGAGAGGTGATGTTGGTGATTGTTGTCAGGTCATTGTACAACAGACTAGCACAACCCACCATATGGTACCGGAGGACTTGAGCCATCATGCCTTTGGCAGTCCAATCCTTGACCTGCAGCAGAAAGTGGAGGAGTTGAGAAGTGGTTGAGCAAGGCTTCTGAATCCAAAAATTCATGACCAACTCAACAAAAAACATCTGGCCTTCTTACTTACCCGTGAGTCACTATTTAGAATGTCTGAGTGAGGTACAAACAGAGTGAAAGGGCCAGGGCCTGCAATATCTCTGATAGAAGAGGCCTGCCAAATTTAAGAGGACAAAGCAGTAATGAGCCATTAATGCAAGCGGTATCACACAGGGGTGGGAACAGCCCGGATCTGTGGGAAGTGATGCCCACAACCCAATTACTGTTGCACCCAGGTTGCCTTCACAGTATCACGTACTGTGATGGCAACCTGTATGCATTGCAGGAAGGCAATATTGCAGGAAGGTGAGATAAAGTCTTACACAGTGTGGACTTTTCTTTCCCAGTCCTATCTGTTATCGCTACCCGTGAGTATTAAATAGAAGATTATGGTTTATAGCCAAGTCTCCATTTTCTCTGCAATAACTAAAAAGACAGGAAGAGGGGAAGACTTCCACCAACACTAAGCACAGAGGAAGGATTGAAAAGGGCTGTTGCATCCTAGGTGAGGGAAGGTAAATAAACTCTTTAATCTTGAGAGAATCAAGATTGTATTTATGTATGTGTTTGTATAAGCATTTAGCTTATACATGGTTGTTTGTACCCAGAAGTAGGTTTAATGTCTTTAAGATAATCCAGTTCCAACCCCCTGCCATGGGCAGGGATACCTCCCACTAGACCAAGCTGCTCAAGGCCCCATCCAACCTGGCCTTGAACACTTCCAGGGAGGGGGCATCCATAGCTTCCATGGGCAACCTGTGACAGTGCCTCACTGCCTTCATGGTGAAGAATTTTTTCCTAATGCCTCATCTAAATCTTCCCCCTTCCAATTTAAAGCCATTCCACCTCTTCCTATCACTACAGACCTCTGTAAAAAGCCCCTCTCCAGCTTTCCTGTAGCCCCCTTCAGGTACTGGAAGACCTCTCTAATGTTTCCCCAGAGCCTTCTCTTCTCCAGGCTGAACAACTTCAAAACCAGTGAGAACTGGTGGTGCACACAGGTTGTCCAGCAACACTCAGCAGCATCCTGTGACATTTCTGAGCGGTAACTGAAAACAGCGTGGCAGTTTGGAAACGCAGCAGGGGTGAAGAGAGGTATTTGCTTACAGTGGAATTTGTGAGCTGTGCCGGAAGATCTCAAACTGTGAATGAGTGAAAACTTCAGTTTCATGCCTGGTCTGGGGACCTACATTTCCCTGGTTTCTTGGCCGTTATTATTAATTCTATAGAGGTTTTAATGACAGTTAGTAGTTTAAATTATAACATCGTAGTGGCTCGGGATCCAAATCCAATTGCAATTACCTTGAAGGATGTTGGTACATGCCAGACACGTGTCTGCTCCCTGCCCCCTGCTTGAAGCAAAAAAAAAAGAGAGAGAGGAACACCCCATCTTCTCCACCCCTCCAAAAGAAAGTACTTGACCTTTTCTTACCTCTAAGAGGAAATAAAACCTAGAAGTGTTGGACTCCCTGAGAAGCTCCTGCAATCAAGAAGAAGACTTTGTAACAGTGCTGCAAACCCAGGGCAGTTTCTGTGGAGTACAAACAAATGCAGCACTTGAAAAAGAAAGAGAAATTCTGGTTTGGAATAAATACTGCCCATTTGCATTGCTCCTCTTTTCTTACCTTGCTCTATCAAAGGACACACTCCTTTGAAACCTAAAATAGCAACATTAACTCCCTAATACTGCAGTCATAATGGTTGTCCCTCAGTTGTGTAGTGTGTTACCTTATAGTATCCTTTTCCTATACTTAGTATCTTGGATTGAGATTATTTTAAGTGGTAGATTTACCAATGTGTTTAAGAAAAAAACATAACCACCTGAAGAAAAATAAAGGATGACAAATATGTGCAGCAACTTACCTGGAAGATGTTGCCTCGGCACTTAAATCCATCACCAACGTAGTTAGGTTTGCAGGTGCAGGTCCTTTCTGTCAGCTCAGTGTCATTACAGATGGCAAATTCACTGCAGCCTCCATTATTCTTGTAAGACCAAGATTTAAAATATTTAATTCCTTAATTGCCAGGTGTACAGAACAATTCTAGTTCATCACTTTTTTTCTTTTCCACAGTATATATTGCTTAGAGAAACAATTGCAACAACTTTTGGAAACTACTTCTTACTGGAACTTCTGACAGTGTATACTTTCTTGTAAACAACGAAGAGCAGTTAAGCTCCATGAGAAATAACTCTCCTTTTATGCAGAGGATGTAGATTTTGATTCCCTCTTTATTTCTTCAGTTTGTGGTGTTATAAAAATCCAAAAGATTTCCAGGTAAGTTTCAATCTGGACCTTGGGATGAATCTTAGCCTCTCTGCTGAGGCAGCATCGATTTGCACTGAAGGGAACTATTTACTACTGTAAGTCACTTGTACGGTGCTAGAAGCCTGTATTTCTGCAGGAGCATTAGCATAGCACTGTCTATTGTACTTCCTCTCTCTGATGGCCCAGGCCAGCTAGAACAAAGACCTGCCACATGTGCTCATCTCTAAAACATCTCCTGGCCGCCCCCACAGTGCACCACCAGTGCAACCTAAGGCTTGGACCAGTAATGGTGCACCTTACCCATCCACCTGCCTCCAGGAAGATCTCTGTGCTAAGAGGAGATGCTCCTCATCCAGAAGCAACATGTTGGGCTTCAGAGATCTGCCCATTCACAAGTGCACGCTCCCCAGCTGGCACCTCAGAGTGCAAATAAGTTTCTATCCTGGACTTGAGAACAAATCAAGAAAAAATGAGATACCATCTTATTTTCTTTCCTTATACTTGTTTTGTGCTGCCCTTTCTGTGGCCAATCACCTCAGGGATCCTTTTCCATGGGCCATGAGTAGGAGCAGAAGCCCCTTTGGAAGATACCAGTGAGGCCTGACTTGAGAGCCCATAGTGAATGCTGGCTGTAAGTAGTGGGTTTGAGTGCACTTGCTATTGATTTGGCTGATTTTAAGTGGACTGTTGGCAATCTTGGGTTGGTCATTGTTTCCTATGAAACTTTGTTGCAACGGGGTTTGCCAAAATGAAGACAATTTAGCCTCTGGTCTTACAGTAACACCTCTCAAGGCTATCTTTTGTGTATATATATATATGTATGCATAAAAAATTGCAGAAAGCAGTATATTATAACTTTGAGCTCTCCTTCCTCCAGCTTCTATTTTTGCCCTTGCTCTTTCATCTCTGCAACCTTTAGAGGTTAGAGAAACTCTGCTGACAGACTAAGCTGGGAGGGTGAGAATTACAGTCACTGCCCTCGGAGCACAAAGGATTAATGTGCATGAGAGAGTAGATGTATACCTGCTGCAGCTTGCCAAAAAGCAGAGCAATGCGGCTGGTGCAGAGAACCACATTGCTTGGAAATATGTGTCTTGCAGCGTATGAACCATCTCATACAAAGATAATGTGGCTAATTCTCAGGCTGCAGTGGTAACTGAAGGACAAAATGAGGAATGCAATAGGAAGTCCTAGGTTGCACGTTGTGGAGGGAAAGAAGGGAAACGGTGTGGAGGGTGGTATTTTTTCTTTTATCTGCCCCATCAAGAGAGGCTTCCATCTACCATCCCACTTCCTTAGTTTCACTATTCACTAAGCTTCCTCTGCTGCAGCTTGTAGCATTGCTATCCTTTATTATGCATCCGCAGGGATGCATTTAGGATGCAGCATATGCATGGCCATAGGAGCTCTGGGGCTCTGCTCTTTTGACTTGCCCTGTGGAACCTCTATCCTAGGTGAGCCTGCAGGCTGGGACCTCCCATGGAAACATCTACTTCAGGGAGTCCAGGACGTCGAGTACCTCTTTGCTTCAACATGGATTTCACTGGTAATGACACAGCAATGTGAGAACCTGATAATCTGATGAGGCTAGAAGAATTTCAGACCAAGAAGGGTATGTGTATGCTGACACCGAATTGTTTCTTTTGTTCAGGCTGCAAAGACATGGTCCCAAATGACACCAGAGGACTTAATGACAGGAAAATATTAAAAAGAAATAAGCATTTTGATCTACTACAGACTATTCTCTTTGGTTCCAAATCACCTGAACAGCTAGAACTGGGCCCTGGGCAACAACAAGCTGAAGAGTAGATTTTTTTTTTTTTTGTCATTACAGGTAACATGTTGTAGATTAGACTTCTTTTCCTTATAGTTTGAACCAAGGTCTTTAACTATCTTGCCTAGAAACTGCTTTTTATATATATGTAGATTTAAATATTGGTAAGCCTTTTGTGTCCCAGACACACATTTAGATAGTGGTATACGAACTCCAGCAATGACAAAAATTCTGCTGAGAAGACGCTACTTACATTTTACCACTGCAAAGTAGGGTTTGATTTGAAATGTTTTTTTAAAACTTGGTGATGAGTTCGGGCCCTCACTTGTGTTATCTCTAGGTTACGGTCCAAGGAAAGTCCTCACTGAATACTTAGTTTCTAAAACAGCAGCACTACTGAAGCAAATACTGAACCAAGTACATTTAAAAATAGCCAAGTTAACAGGAGATTCTGAGCATATTTGACTTAGTTTTGAATGCACACAAATCCCAATACTGTAAAGTTTTTGCAAGAACTTAAATACTCTCCTTAAATAGATACTTACTCGTGAACACAGGCTGATGTATGTGCATCTTTTACCATCTCCAGAGTATCCCTTCAAGCAATTACATACAGCCTACAAAGCAAAATCGGAAAACATGCATATGTGGAAAGATATTTGATCTTTTTTTCTAGCATGCTTATTTAATTTTCTTTTCTGCCAGATTATTTCGTAAGTGATGAAGGGTATAAGTTATTGAGCTAAAAGTACATCATCTGTCCTGCAGCAGTTTCTTAGCCAGCTTGAGTTACCATAGACTGGGATTGGGGAATAATGATTTCTCAGAGGGTCTATCTGCCCTTTCCCTGCCTATCCATCTCTTGTCTCTCTTCTGTTGTCCTGGTCATTTGAAATAATCCCTTTGACACCAATATGTTATCGTCTCACTGGCTAAAAAAGCTAAACCCCTAATTTGTTCACTCATTTTATTTGAATAGATTGATATTCCCTTCTCTTCCCTAACTTTGTCTTTTTTTGAGTGATGAAACATATCTTCAAAACACTTGGAATTGTGTCCTGATGTTACTGACCACTTCCCATGCAGCAGTAATGCATTTGACACGCAATTATTTCTCTGTTTCACGCTTGTGGTTATCACACAGATGAAAAATAAACATGGCTGCAAAGAAATGACTTCTCTTCCTCTTCAATTCACTGGTTAATGGTTTTAAATTCATAATTCTCATTAAATATGTAGGAGATTGAAAATTCAAGGAGGTTTGTACATCAGAAACCAAACTGGTAGGCAGTGTAACAGCAGTATTTTACGTGTCTGCATGACTGAAAACCCTACAGAAAGCAGCCTCATTCCTCTCCCATAAGTCCAGTTCTGCTGCAATGGGGTTTTGTAATGGAGGTCGTTATTTCTCTGATGTTAACTACGTTCCCATGGGTAAGAAGGCATAAATAATCATATTGTAACTACTACTTCTATCTCCAGTGAGAGTGTACGACAGAAAATAGTCAATCATTTATCTTGTATAGAGGTATGGGGAAGGAATTAAGAGGGTCTGTGCTCCCACCAGAAATACACTGACTTGCAAATGACAATCAAGGCAAAGAATTAATTGATCAGTACTGGCAAAAACGGCCGATAGGGTTATTGCTCCTGCTATCTGTGGACAACTGGAAGATGGGAGGTGCTCTCTGATTCCTAGTCACTGTTTCTTGCATTGCTGCTAAAGAAATACCCTTGTGCAGTACTCAGTGGAGGTTTACAGTCCTGCCAATAACCAATATGAAGCTATAGGGGGATGATAAAAAGTGCTGCAATGAGAGTGTACAGCTTCTTCTGAAATGGTTATAAAAATAGAAACACTAATCTGTATCACTTGATTGGCTGGGCAAATTTATTTCTCTTTTACCCCCTTTGTCCTTTTATAGTTCCTTTTCTTTGGGGAGAATGTGGTACTTCTGAATGGGAGATGCGGAACAGCAGAGGAGTGAGGGGATGTCAGTGTGCTGTAACCCCTATTTGCAATCTGTGATTCAACCCGTTTTGTTTCCTTGTGAGTACATTTGAGCTATGCTGGGAGAAGGGCTAGTCTGAAGTGGATTTTTATCACAGACAGTTTCTAAACCAACAAAAGAAATATCTGCTGATACTCTCAAACTGACAGGTTTTCACATCAAAAACCTCCCAAAGGAGAAAACCAACTAGCTGAAAAAACAAAACACTGATTTCCTCTGCAGTTTTGGATTTATTTTACTGAAATTAATGTTTTTATGTTTATCCACACTCCCCCTCAAATACCTTTTTGAAGGAAACCTATACTTTGCAGAATTTTTGTTATGAAATCTACTTTTCCATTTAAAAACAAAGTTCAGATGGGGAAATCTTTCTTTACTGAAATGTAAAAGTTAATCGGTGTTATTTTTATGCAATGACAAAGAACCTACTTGATTGGGTCCAGTCTGTGTGCATTCTGCATTTTTATCACATCCACCGTTGTTCTCCAGACAGGGGTTGATTTCTTTAGAAAACAGAAACAGTTTAATAGTAATTAAAAAAACCATGAAGGGAGAATTTTAAGTAAAGCATAGTGGAAATTTATAGCATTTATAGCAACTGTGAATCTATGAAACTCATTCCCTTAGCTGCTCAATACCTCAGTCTAGGTTTTACAGTTGTCTTGGTGAAGGCTAAAACTCTACCATCTGCATTTCTAAAACCATACCTGGAGTGGTATGGTAAAACAGCATCTAAAATTCTTTAAGTTTGCAATGGTCAGAGATGTATGATTTTACCAAGTAGATGCAGATAAGGTTATCCTTGTTGAGAGATAGATCTTTTTAAATAAGTTTTAGTGTCACAACACACTGCTGTAGTTACATTGTTTGTCAAGTAATATCAACCATATATCAGGAAATAGCACTTCTGGGTCTCAGCGGAACAAGGACCTTCCATCTACATAAAAATTCACTCCTGTAATTTTCTTCCTTGTGATATATGAGATATTGTGAACACTTACCAATGCAGACTATTCCATCTCCAGTGTACCCAGCATTGCAGATGCATGCTCTGTTGCCAGGCGTTGTTCTTCTGCACTCTGCTTTAGCAGAACAACCACCATTTCTGGTCTTGCAAGCGTCAATAGCTGAACAGCGAATAAAAACCCAGATTACAATAATGTGCTGAAATGACTGTTTGCTTTTCAGGTTAAGTTGTCTCTATCTTTTAAAGGGATTTGCTAACATTTTCTGAACATGGAACCTTTCTGTTTCAAGAGGCCATAGACTTCATTAGTGGCAGATATTTAAATATATCTTACTGGTTACAAGAGAGAAAGCTGAGAAGATGCTTCTAGTCTGGAAGAGAAGAATTCATCCAGGACTTTCAGTAACTTCCTATCTTCTGATTCTGATCATTTCAACCAAGCATCAAAAAGGCACCCTTACATTCTTCTCTAGGCTAAATTGCCATTTTAAGCTTTTCCTTAGCTTTCCTTTTTCTGCACACAGATCATAACTCTTCTCTTGCAGGAGGTCTAGAGTGTAACACCACCTAGCATTCCAGTGGCAAAAAGTCCTGGTTGTTATTCAGACAACTACTCGTGCTCTTTCTCCAACTCTGGATGAGTCAGAAGCTTACAAATTGAGTTTTTGGGTTACCCTGAGAGCAGGAAGTGACTCTTTTCTGATCTTCAGTGTGAATAAAATCAGCCGACACATTGCTATAGTTTTTGCCTCACATGAACCCAAATTACTGTTTCAGCAGTTATAACGGCTAAACTGAGGAGATGCCTTGTCCTCTAACTGGTTTTGCCTGGGAACCATGTGTAGGGAAGTAAGGGTGAGTACAGAGATACTATGTGTGACCTGTGTAACTCAGCTCTTTGTGGACATTTAGCATTTCCCACCAGCAGACTAAAATCGATTTGGTTGATTTCTGCTAGACAAGAAAATTAAAGCAGCCAGAGTAAGCATGTTAAAATCTTGGATTAGAACCCTGCCAGCCATTGTAAATAGGCTAATATGATTCTGTTCCCAGGAGAATTAATATTAGTAATAAGTTAAAGATTAAGTAAAACAACTGTAAAAGTAATTACAATCGGTGTAGCCTGAAGCAGTCTATTTTGTAAGTCTGAATATCGCAGACGCTCAGAGGTACACCCTTTCTGGTATGAAGTTGATTTTACAACCCCAGAAATCTATGTGAGCTCAGAAAGCTAAGGAAATGGTAGGGCTACACAGCTTCCAATAGCTGGAAGTGCTGTTGTACCCTGAACTGGCCTTTCTTTGCTGGGCTTTGTTGAGAAAAGGAGTAAAAGTCATAATCCAGGTTTCATTACTCTGCAAACAATGGGGCCCTGGTCGTGAACAGCATGTTCCCTTTTGTCTGGTCTCCTTTAGCACAATGCCTTGCAACTTCATGATTTTGAGCCCTTTGTTTGCTATGAAACTGCACCTGTTGGTGTTTTATTCATTTTGAGCAAACTGGCAGCAATTCCTGTTTTTTAACTGGTGCATGCGGAAGTGCTCATCTCTCACCAGCCCCACCATGACCACAGAGTGCTTGAGGCATGTTTTTTTTTTTTTCAAAAGGGAAGAAACAAAGTCCACTTGCCTGTGCAGAATGTCCCGTTCCCCTCAAACCCAGCTGCACACTTGCAATAGGCAGTGCCGTTTGATAGCAGAAGGCAGCTAAAGAAGTCAAAGCAGAGAGATGACATTTAAAAAAACAGAAAAAAGGAAAAAAAAAGTAAAGTCTGTTGTAGAGCCCTTGCTTTTGTGTGTTGTTCTGAAGGTTCATAGAAAGAAAAAGGCATTTAACCATACAGTATAACGTAGTTACAATCGTAAAAATGATCCTAGTCAGATGAGGCTTTCCATATTCATTTTGGATGTATTATTTTAAGCATTAAAAATGCACACCTAGGTCATCAAGTATCCCATTTTCTTATGCAGAACTCCAGAAGTTGCATGTTTGCTCACCCTAAAACTGTGCACAAATTTTTGTTTGTGTGCACACAGTTTATTGAGAAATGCAACAGCACTGATGCGCAGGGGTGGGAGCCCCTCTGAGTTCAAGTTTGGGGTTTTTTGGACAGTTTGGCCATCTGTATGCAAGTGTGAGTTTACTGCTCCATGAGCTCTGTATAATAAACAGACTGCTCCCTGCTGTCACCCAGGGACAATGTTACAACACAACCAGCACAATCCCTCCCTTCCTTCCCAACTCCTGCTGTGCCTGCACTTATCTTCATATCAACAGGGGTACAGCAGTGGATGAACAAGGCTGAAGAGAAGAACAGTTTGCTGCTTCTGTCAGAAACACAGTCTTGATGCCAGCATGTGTGGGGTCCCCTCAAGCAAATTTGAGAGGAATTTTGCAAAAAAAAACACCTGGTAAAATATCACTGCTGTGAATTGTAGTTCACAAACACAGGGGGGAGAGAATGATTTGTGTCTAGGAAAAAGGGGGTTTACCTCTTTCGTTTCTCTGCTCCTACAGAAGGGCTGTGGCTGAAAAAGAGAAGTCTTTCCTGCCACCTTTCCCTGTTTTTTCAAATGTCCCGGGTAACGTAAATCTTGCTGTCTGATCAATGATCAGGCCAGGTACACTTCAGTAAACAACCTAATTGGGGGTGAATTTCTCCTTTGAGAACTGGTTAGTGTCCCAATACTGGTGCTGAATCACCACAAGTGTGTTCCTTTACGTTTTGGTGTGAAGAGGAGAGCTGTTTCTTGTCAAATGCAGCTTGCTTTGGTGAAGTGTCTAGTGCCAATGGCATTTCTCAGTTGTATGTGTGGTGGCGAACAAGGGAAATATGAGGGAAAGATAAAGCCCACCACAGAAACCCACCTTTGTGATCAGCCTTTCCCTGCCTTCTTGTTCTCTTTAGTGCTGCAGGTTCCATTCTTTGTGTACTACATGGTAGGATGTCTCACAGGTATTTTTTTTCCTCCCCACAAATTCTCATTTGTTTCCCCTTTAACATGCACTTTTAATTTCTTGTCCTAATCACTGAATAAGTCACATTAACATCACCCTTATCTCTGTGGCGGAAAACATGGGTGGTATCTATGCTGCTGAGAAGTCTTCATTAAAAGGAAGATAGACTATGCACTTTGATTGCAAGAGACCCCCTTTTTCTCCCCCCTCCTTGAATAAGTGGATTTCATACATACTTGGCACTGGTATGGCACGAAGCGTTACACGCATCATCTTTGATTTCTGCAAGAAGAAAAAAAAAGAAAAAAGAAACATGGATCAGAACCTTTTGGGTCAACATTCTTCTAGTTTCCCAGTCTCTTGGTCCCACAATGCAAACCTAGAGTCTGAGTTCTGTGCTGAACAACCACTCTCAGTTTGTATAGAGACGCCACCCATAGAGATCCATGGGTATTGCTTAAATTTAGTTGTGAGGAAGAGGCATGTCAGCATATCACCAGGAAAATATTTCACACTTTGTCATTGATCCGTGTTTGTTCTGGTGAGTTTTACACATTGTTAGTTTAATCACATAAATGTAGATTTTCCAAAAGAATTGAAACTTGCTCATATATAGCAACTATATCAATCCTTTAACTATAAAGTTTATTTGATTACTGTATTTTCCCTAAGCAAAATTTTAAACAGATATTGAATGCTGTTATTAATGTGTGCATTCATTTTTATTTTATACTATTACACATAGGATTCTGAAATAATTATTTAATACATTTTAATTATGTCTAACTAAATATAATTTTATTGGCTGTAGGAGCTGTCTTAAACTAACACTAAATGATTTACTACTTTTTTTTTTGTATTAGCAAGAACAGAATTTAATATCCAGTATTATACAGCTAAATCAACTTATTGAAGCACTTGAGAGGCTTCTGATCTGAGAATCCAAATGTGCTAGATAACTCTGCTCTGCAAAATGTATAGACTTGAAAAATGGGATATTCATTTGGGACACATACTGGATGGCATAGATAGAGAATTAGCTAAGTAAGGCCTTTAAGTCTCAAGAGTTCTCAGCTGACTCTCTATTAATAAGGAAATTAATTGCCATAGCACAGTATTTCACTGCATGTGGGAAGCTGTGGATGTGGATGTATGTCTGGTAGTGTACTGGGATCTGATCATGGCTGCAGTTCTGGCATTTCCTGAAGTGCTCACTTTTTGCTCCAGAAAAAAAAAAAAGGAAAGCACACTCACCAGTATCACACGTCACCCCTCTCCAGCCAACGTCACATTCACAGGAGCCATCCCCATCAATCCCACTGCTGCATTTCCCATGCACACAAGTGCATGCTGTGGGGAGAGGTAGGAGGAAATAACTGTCCTTGGGTAGGGTAGCAAGGGAAAGGCAATGCAGGAGTTTGTACAGCAAGGGAAAGGCAATGCAGGAGGGATTGCCCCAATGTCATCTGTTGATGGCCCCTTGTGCTCTAGGCTATTTCAAGAAATGCTTTGGCTTGTCTATAGTCTAGAATAAATCTAAATTCAAAATATGCTGATCTTTCCTCTATTCCCAAGCACAGGGACTGAAACTGTATTTTAATGTGAAAGCGCTGGTGAAAAAGCAGAGCTAAAGAGGATTATTCTTGCTGGATGCTGTTCTAAGCTTGTAGCGTGCCAGAGTAGGAGGCACTGCTCCACTAACAAGGAAGCAGAGACAAATAGCATAATGGGGAAAGACAAGGAATTAATGGTGTTTCTAAGACTGACCTATTACCTCGGAAGTGTTGTAGCTTTACAGGATGAAGAATGGACAAGGTTAGAAGACCTGAGAAGGTTTTGACATCCAGCAAGACAAGTGAAGGTGCCGATGGGCATTGGGGATGCTCAGTACCTTGATCACAGTTGCGGCCGTATTTGCCTTCGATGCAGTTTTCACAGGCTGTACCAACATACCCCTCTCCGCACTCGCAGGTGCCTGTGCCGTTGATGCCATCCAGGCAGACACCGTTTCCAAAGCAGGGGTTTCCTGCTTTCCCCGGGCAGGGCTGGCACTGCTGCCCAAAGAAACCTGCACAGCACTCTCTGGTCTGGAAACCAAGAAATGATGCGCTGAGGGTCGGGATCCAGGGTAGCAGACATGACAGCAAACATGTGGCTGCTGGGTGTCATCTCTTGAGACTCTACTGAGTGGAGGTGAACTATAGATCTGGATTTTTAGCAGCTCTCTATCTCTGCTGGTCTCTGGACACAATCCTTACTGTGTCAGGGATTAGGCTACCCCAGGGAATTGGGGGTGGGATTGCTAGGGACAAGCATGGTGCTATTTTTCCCAGACCTGTGCTCCTTCTGCACCGTATCGGGCTTCCAGCCCTTCTTCCATTAGGAAGAATTTCTTGAATGAGAGAGTGGTCAGGGACTGGAACAGATTGCCCAGGAAGGTGGTGGAATCTCCATCCCTGGAGGTGTTTAAAGGACGGGTAAATGAGTTTCTTAGGGATATAGTTTAGTAGGGAGACAGGCACGGTTGGACTCGATGATCTCAGAGGTCTCTTCCAACCTTATGATTCTATTATTACTATGCTACAGCCATCGGCAGCCTTTAACCTTCTAATCTCTGCTGCATCCAGAATAAAAGGCGTATAAATATATTCTCAAGGACTGCCTTGACATGCTGCATGTGTTTAGTAGGGATTATGAGGGGGTGAGGTTTGGGGATGAGGATTCCTGGCTTTTACTGGAAAGGAAGTAATATACTCACAATAATGTTTTTAGCACACTTTGGCTGGCAACCAATCTGGATGGTGTACATTCTCATGTTGTTTTCTGAGAGGATGCAGTATTTCTTCTCCCCTGCCTGAACAAAAATTGGGGAAACAGCTGCACTTCCTTGTAATATTGATCAGCTCTTTTCAAATGTTTTTAAAAATGGGGCAGTAAGTTTATGCATGCTGTGCATTGACTCACACATTCACAATGAAAATGAAGGAAGTACTTTCAGAAATAAAGATGCATTAGTTAAATTATTTTTGCTAGTGAACATATGATCAATAAAACTCAGTGCCCTGTGACATTTTAAAGATCTTTCTAATACTACCTTTGCTCAGAATTGAACAGCATTTTTTTCTGAAGTTTGACAAATATATTCTTTTTTGGCTGACACATTTCCTCTTCCTCCTAATTCCTCCTGGAAAAATGAGAGATAAATTTCTGCAAAAACACCTGTTGAAATATTATCTTCCAGGTCTGGATATACCTGGGAAAGATTGCTTGCTGAATACTTGCTGGTCTTATAGGATTGACGTAAGTATCCATATTGCTCATTGTCAATGATATGTTAATGTTTTTGAGTTTTAACCACAAGAACTTCAGTTTTGCCAGTCAGTTATTTTAATGGAGGTGATGGGACTTCATCTGCTTTGGAATCCTATTACTGACATGACTAATTGAAAAAATAAAGAGCTATAAAAGAAAATGGGCTTCTGTAATCCAAACAGAGAAGCTTTCCCAGAGAAATTTAGATGCCAAGAAGCTCTAGGTCCTATCATGGGTGACAGGGATCTGCTAATTTCTGCAGTTCTCAAGGGTTGGACCTGGACATTCAAAGTCTCTTTAGTCTCTGAGTCTCCTTGTGACTATAAATCACAGCACATTGTTGAGTCCAGGTTGAGTTTGCCCTTCTGTACATCTCTGATTTGAAGTCTAAAAGCTGCTTCTGTAATTCTGGCTGTAGCAAGGATATTTCAGACAATGCTCCACTTCCTCAGTTTTGCATGTAAAGGTAACTTTTGTGGTTAGAGGAGGCTTCTGCTGTCCAAATGCCTACTAGAAACTGGTCTTTCAGGATAAAACTATTTTTAAGCAGGTCTTGATTCAACTTGCTTCCTTGCTCTCAGAGTGGATTGAGTCTATTGACTGTAAGTAATGTATGTAGGAGGCTGAAGTAACTACAATAACTTTTGTTGAAACTGGCAATTATATTAAAACCAGGATTGAATGCATCTATGTTCAGTTTTGATTAAACCCCCCCAGCATTAATGATAAACTACTTACTATTTCTTTTGTTCCTGGGGGACAACTTGATGGATGTGAACAAATTCTGCACTTTTCCTTAAACAACACAAATGGGAGGTAGTTAAGAGACCTTGTATAGAGCTTCAGACAGGTTGTTTAATAGAAAATGCATAATTTCTAGCTCTATTTCTAAACCTAGCCCTTAGGATACATAATCAGGATAACTCCTTTGGTAAATGTGGTGAGGGTAGCTGGACAGCTCAGCAAGGAAGAATATCCCTACCTGCGGGTCTGTAGGGGCACCCCGTGGGAACCCGCCTCCCAGTGGGAAGAAGAAGGAAAGGTGTTTTGGATATTTCTCTTTACCGTTCTAAAACAACACTTTCCAAAGTCCTCCCCGTTGAAAGCACAATAAGAAGCAAATCTTTAAGTTAGACACAGTTTACCTTTGGCACAAGAGCAAGTGCAGCTTGGAAATAGAAAACTCATACCATGTGTATGTCCTATGCTCTGTGTGCATGTGAGTCACTTGCACACTTAAGGTCAGATTCTGCAAAATGCTTGGGTATGTGTTGTACCTAGTGCACAATGTTTAATTTTATTCTTGTTTAGCTATGTCCTTACTTTTAGCAAGGCTTAAATGAATGTTTAAGTATTTGAACATAGCAGGGAAAATAATTTTCCGTGGGAAAACAAAGGACTAAGAGCAAATGACCTGATGGGGCAAAGCTGGGGAAAAACCTTGAGTGAAATATATTCAAATATGGGACTATATTCCAAGGAAAAATAAGCTACAAAATTTCATGCCTTTTAAATTTGCTTGAACTGCAGCACAAATCTCACTTTTTCTTCCTTGACTAGTTCTTTGCATGCTACATAAAAGGGGACATAATCTGCCTGTTTGCTGTCCTGTCTCACTCAAGAGAAAGACAAAGGGGAAAACTTCTCTGGCAGTATGAGGAAACTGCATGATATTCTTTAAAGCAATGTAAACTTATGTGAAAAGAACAAAACAGGGAGAATGCTTTGCTCAGAGAGTATGAGGAGTTCATGTATATGGGCAGCAGTAATATATACGTAGAGTGAAAAGGAATATCTTCCCTTACTACAAATACTATTTTTTTATAAACAAGTGGCCTGGCTAAGAAAATGTATTAGAATAGTGCATTGCTATTATTTTCTGAAAATTACAGCTCAGAAATTGCTTATTCCTGCACTATTCTAACTATAATCTATGTAGGTTGTCAGTACACCAATTGCAGCATCAAATCAGTCTTAAGAGATGCTAAAACTGGTAAGAATACCCTTTATGGAAAGTGCATGCATTCCTTACTAGGAAACAGCGTCACGTATCCTGTAGGTTTTAGCTGTGCTTGGCTATAGAGGACTATGATGGGCCTTTAAACATCTGTATGAACAAAACCACTTACGATGATCACAGTGTCATTAGTATCACATCTGTTCTTCTGGATTTCCAGAACTTTTTCCAGTCCATGAATAATTCCTTTGTCTGTTGCAACATTTGTATAGCTTATGGGTGCATCATTTATGAATAGCTGCAAAAGAAATGCAATCATTTAGAAAGGAGCAGGGCTGTTTGGTAGCTATATGGTAACCAGAACAGTAAGAGATGAAAGGAGGAAAGGAAAACTGAAGAATGTAGTTAACTTCAAGCACTTGTTCACATCCCAGTTGCTGCATTTAAGAGTTTCTCTGGACTGGAGGGTGTGAGATGGCACGCACCCTGTTGAAGTTTCTTAACAATCGGATTTGGCAGAGCAGCTTTTTCCACTGTGGGGTATAAAGGTTTGAAATAAGGAGCCTAAAACAGGTTAATATCTGGTTTGGCTGCCTGTGGAGGATAATGGGCTTCAGGAAAGACTTCTCAGCAGCTGCTTATTGAAGGAGGACTTCTATCATCTTACTGCTACCCTGCACTCCTATCTGCTACCCCTCACCAGCAAAAGACCTACAAGCAGACATTTCTTCCAAGGCTCTCCTGTGGGCAGAGCAAAGAACAGGGGCAAAACTGCTTTGGTGAGAAGCTTTCTGTCCTCCGTTGCTTGTGCCTGAAGGGAGTACTGGGACAAAGAAGAAGGAAAACCAATTTGCCTTCCTCTCTGTGCCACAGAATTGGGTGTGTTGCTTAGTCTTGCTATGCCTCGTATTCCCATGAGTGGTGTTGAAAGGCAATTCACATTTGTTGTCAAATGATTTGAGCTCTTAGGATTGAATGTGGAACAAATCCACAGAAAATAGAATTAATGTTTTATAATTGAAGGCAGGTTTCTGAAAGCTCTTGGAAGTCAGATTAATGACTGCTTTGTGATGCAGGCTTTGTAGCTGCTAGAGATGCCCATCAGCCATGGTAACTTCTAAAATGCAATGCTAAATGTGAACAGCATAAGTGAAATCAAATTCAGCCAAAGATCCATTCAAGGGTGACTTTGAATTAAGCAGGTCTGAGAGAGACGTTGCACTTCGTGCTATTAAGTCCCAGAAGCTAATGTGGGTGCACGGATCTTTTTGACTGTGTGTTAGTTTAAAGTTGAAGCTGGATTCATAAAAGCAGAAACCTGTTTCTCTGAACAAGTGCAGACAGTAGTACCTGGCTGTTGTTGAGGAAGAACCCAACTTGGTAGGAGAACCCCAGCATGGTCTCCCTGTGCATGCCATTGTGCAGGTCATTCTTCAGGAGCTTCTCATCCAGCACAATGTGATAGCGGATTTGGTCTTTATCCTGCAAACACACAATTAAATTCAGAGTTATGTTACAAACCATGGAAAATTCTTCGGGATACTTTTTTCCCCATAGGTTATAAGCTGAACATAGATTATCTGAATTTAAGGAAATCTTCTCCAACTGGCAGCTTATTTCATATTTTTTACTGCGGAGAGTTTACGTTCCTGTCATAATGAAACTTTTATTGACTATAGGGACCTGCAGACTATTGAACTGGTGGGACCAAGGTTTACTTGTGCCTGGTAGTGTATCTTTCTCTGTACAGAGCTGGCTGGCAGATTCAGGGAAAAGTTAGTCAGATGGCTCTTCAGGATTCTGAACTTCATGAATTCATTTGACATCATTTGCACATTCATCAGTGATTTCATAATCTTCCTCATATGCATTCTTTCTTCCTTTGGGAATCCCTGAATAAAGTATAGATGAATGTTTACAATAGTTTTGTTGTTTGTTTGATTGTTTTCAAATCTTTAAGGTCATCTTCAGTCAATGAAGTGCTAGAGCCCCACCTGGTAGCTGGAAAGTTTCCTACGGCTAACTGAAAAATGAATACACTCTGTCACTGATGCGGTGAAATTCTCTGTACAACAAAATTTTGTGAAGGCTTCCCAAGGCTTCTGCATCTTGCTCCCAAGGAGGGGACTCTCAGAGCTTTCCCTGATTTGGAGGAGAGAGAGGTGTTTGAGAGATTCGTGGATGTGAGAGAAGCTGGGGCATTTGGAGGGTTTAGGAGCCGCCTAGCCAACAGATTTAGTGCTGGCAGAGTTGTATGCCTTTGTAATAAAGTGTGCTTGTGGGAAATCCCGTTGCCCACTGTCCCCTTGTTCTGCACTTCACTCTTCAGCGCCTTCAAAACTGTGTGAAAATATGAAGCAGTGACAGTTTTCAAAATTTGTATTGATGCCTGACTTTGCCCACAAGGCGAAGTAGCAGTCTTTATATCTTGCACAGTGGGACTCATTCAACTTTGATTTCCACAGATTTGACAAAGAAATATTTGCAGACAAGAAGGTGGGAATTAAGATAAAGCCAATCGCCATCAGTGTCGAACGCTATTTAGTACTCTTGAGTTGGATGTTTTGGAGGAAAAGTTAACTCTAATCCATCTTCATTTCTGTCTTTAATATCCAGAAGAGAGAAAACAAAATCTTGCTTCATCAAGGCGATGAAATAGGGTCTCTTTTCTGCGCCAAGATCTTCCTTCTGAGGCAGAGTTCTCCCGAGGTGTTTCATGAAGAGGATAAGGCTTAGGAAGGCTTAATTTTATGGCTGTTTTCTGATTTGCTTTGTCAGATTGCCACACAAGGCAAGATTGGGAGGATGGAAGAAAGATATAAGAGATATATTCGTAAGTAGTGGAAATAAAAAGGATTTCTGTGCATCTGTATCCTGAACCCAACGACATTGATGTCTTAAAGCTACTTATGTGTCTCTCAAAGGTTATTACAAATGCTTCTTACAGTCATGAGGAAATGATGATATCGTGTCATGAAACTAATGAAAACAGTGTTCAGAAGTCATTTGAGCAGGTGTAGGTTGATCATGCTTGAACTCTTCTGGTGAGGCAGCAAATGGGAATTTTGCCATGGGTCTGCTGATTGGTGGTAAATGTTTTTGGACAAATCGATTGAACTCTTTGTTCCTCAAATTCCTGGCTGTAAATGAAGACCATGAAAGTAGGGACAGAATGAGGAATGGTAAATATTTATGGAAGAGGCAAGGAAGTATTAATGTCATTGAGCGGGTCATGGATGAAGATTCCTTTGCAAAGTGTGGCTCTTGATATTCACATTAGATAAAGCTATTTCAAACTGGAGCAAATGCAAAGAAATAAGCTGGAATGATGCAGGAAACAGCTTAACTTGTGGGGAGGATAGCAACAGGATTGAGAATTCTCTTTGGCCTTGTAAATACGTCAGGGCTAAAATATTAGAGAGAGAAGTTGCTTCAACCAAGGCATATTCCTGGCATAAGAGTAAAGGGCTGTAAACTGGCCAGAGGTGTGCTGTCAAAATAATATAAACTGGCTCTGGGCATGAGGACTGAGGTCAGCAGGGGAGGTGGGATGGAGATGTCTCTACCAGCAGGAGGACCTGGTGGCCAGGTTGGGCATGTACCTGTCACGGGGCTCCTGGGAAAAGGCAGAAGTAATGGGGGTTGTCAGAAGAATTTTTTCTGAGCCCTAGGACTAGTCAACAGTGCTTGTAAATCAGGACTATAAATGGAGTAGTTAGTGGATAGCATTCCTTCAGGCGTGATGGGGGCAAACATCTGGGTAGTTTTAAGAAAGGGTTGGAATATTTTGTGGCATTTTTAATGATGGGGTTGCCAGTCATGACAAGGGACTGGACTTGTTCATCTAGTAAACTCATTTCAGTTTTATTCTTGGTCATTCCTATACTGATCTTTGGTCAGGGGGTGGAATGAATTCTAATGATGACACACCTTGAATATTATCAGCATGGTTTTAACGGAGACAAGGACAAAACCCAGAACAAATAGCTAGGGTCTTCTAGCAAGCCAGGAAAATATAGGTGGATCCTCTTCACCTCCTCTGGTGTTAAAACCAGTATCAAACTTACTGGCTTTCTGGAAAACAAACACCCTTTTCCTATTTCTATGGCCTCTCACGCCATCCACTTGATGAGGTATAGAGTTAAGACATAACTTGTGAGCAATACTTACCAGAGAAGCAGACTTTCTATCCTTTAGGTAATTTTCTATGGCATCGTTATTTGGAGCAAAGACTGTGTATGTATTTGCAGCTTCTATTTCATTCGCCAGACTGTATTGCTGTTGTGGAACACACGAAACCAGATCAGAATGACCACTGATAATTTGATACCAGTCCCAATACAAACAAAGAGAAACATTTCTGTTCTTAAAATGGTGTGAAAGCTTACAATAATGTAGCCCCTGAAGATGGAGTGATCTGGCATTTGCTCCAGGCGGGCCAGCAGCCTTGGCATGACGGTGCTGCGGAGGGGGGTCAGAACCTGAAAAGGGAGCAGATATCCTACATCAACACCCGTGCACATGCTGCGGTTGCATTTGCAAGGATTGGATGCAGAAGAGTATGTTGTTCTCCACAAACACTTTTTTCCAAGAGCTGTTCATTATTTTCCACTGCTTGTAGTGCAGAGGGACAAATCCTCCCTGTGCAGCCATATACCTTATCAATAACATGTATGATCCCGTTTGTGGATGCAATGTCACCAGCCACGATGTGAGCACCCTCGAGGGTGAGGTTCTGAAAAAGGGAAAGGAGAAAGAATTTGCTTTTGCTTTTGCATTGCCTGTTGTTTTGCAGTGCCTGTTGTTTTCCTGGTGATCTGTGCTGTGGATTTCCACACCTTCTCAAATGCTTGCCTAGGGTTCCTCATGGCTTCACTAGCCACGGAGTAACTTGTGCTAGGGTGGTTATTTGGGGTAGGTGTGCTAACCCCCACCCCACAGCAGGATGAACTCATGCACCAATTCACACAATCCTGTGTCTGCACAGCTTTGAAGGACCCAATTAATGGTATTTCCCTTGAGGAAGGGAGGCAAAGGGAACTTTTCCCTCCCCTAATGGGGATGAAGTACTTAAATGTGCCATTTGTATTTGCAGAAAATCCTCTGCAGAACATGAAGCATTAAATAAAAAGGCTGAGAGGGGAGGGCTATCAGTTATTTACCATTAAAAAATAATTTTGGGTGGTTTGGGACTATCAAGTTGAGCATGTGGACGTGTGCATGGTATCTCCTTGTACCTCCTTGTACCTTCCCTGTTCACTAAAATAAGTTATTAGGTTTCCTTGATGTTCTTTGTCTTAAATTAATTCACACAGGCTGCTCCAGGAAGAGACTGCGCTTCTGCTTGGCTACAAGGCTGTCCAATCTTTGCAGCAGCTACTGGGTCATTAGTAATAAATAAAAATTTAGACAAATTTCAGCTAGGTAAAATGGTGGAGAAAATCAAGTTAAGGTTTCTTCCGGAGGACCCAATATAATTGATCTATTCCTTTAATTTTATGATACGGTATTTTTTAAATACAGGTACATAAAGCATGTGTGTTTTTTTAATACCAGAAAGTAGGTAACATTGATGGTCAGGGCAGTTTGCAGTAGTTTGCAAGTCATCTCACCCCATTGTCTTTAGACAAGTGTAGGAAGGTGCTCTGTAGAGATGTTGGCAGCATGTCAGAAGATGATAAATTCTGGAAATCAGCGAAGCTGTAAGCTCCTGCCAATACATGATACCTAAAGGAAATTAACTGGATGTGAAACTTTTGAATTTTCTCATTTATTTCAGAAAAAAATATAGTCTATAAATGTGGTTTAAAGCAGGAATTGTTTGTAGAATGCCTAGTTCAGATATGTTCTGATCTTAGCTAGGTCTTTAAACATTTCTGACATAATACAAATAACATCTTTGTTTTCAGTTGAGTTGCTGCAGAGATTTATAACACTGTATCTGGAAGGGGAATCCTATGTCTCTCCCTTAAAAATATTAAGAGCTGCCTTACTTTAGAAACGTCAAACCAAAGTCTTGTTTGGAATGGAAAACAATTTATTAAAAAAACCCCTAAACCCAAAACTTTTAACATACTTCAGTAGAGTTGGGATGTTACTCTTTGACATCCAAAAGGCTTTCTCATCTTCATCCATGTTTTCAATTGCTTGAAGAGAAGGTACGAGGACGGTTAGTTTTGACGTGGTGGACAACACCGAGTTTATCTCAGCCTCCTGCATGGAAGTAAAGAGTGTAATATAATTCATCCTGAGGATAATCTATAAATAGCAACTGGTGACTTTTTAGCAAAGTGGAGTATGTGACGTCCTTTGTGACCGGCCTGGAGAGGAATAACTATTATACTGAGCAATGACTTGAACAAAAGTACTTAGAACTGTACAAAAATGGTAAATGAGTGTCTATTTTTACAGAATAGATTGCCAGCATTTAAAGGGCGTCCCACAACAGTTTGTCTCGTGGATTCTATTTCATGCACTTGAACGTTAAAAAACAGTAATGATGATAAAGAGCACTGGTTACTGATAACTTCAAGTAACCTGCTCTTAGAGACCGTTCCATGCTATTTAATAGATAGAAGAGTTATGAACCATGAAATAAGAAACCCACATGACACAGTGTTCCCATTTGGAATAAGACTACTTAACATGGATGGGATTTCTCAAGATGCTCAAGGGATATCTGTGCCCACTAGCACGGCAGTGGGGCTTGCTGCTGACAGCTCTAATTTCAGGTGGGGGATGTGGGCTCTCTAGTATGCATAGACTGATTCATCTTCCGTACATTTGTATCTGCTTTATGGATGAAGAACATCTCCATTGGAAAGGATTTTTTCCAGTTGTGTGGACTTTTTCGTGGGGTACAAAAAGTAGAGCTAAAAATTTGAATGTGATCTTGCTGAAGTTGTGGTTCTGCAGACTTTTGACAGGCCCCACAACCTGCCATTTTGACACTGCAAAACTTCAGGGAGCAAAATGAGCTTGGGTTCTAACTTTTTGCATCTGGTATGCTGCCTGGAAACAGGCTTGTTTTGGATAGTCCTTCAGTACCCTTACTAGGTTTTAAGTCAAGAAGGGACTTGGCTCCCTTAAATAGCTGGGAAATTTGTCTCTGTTAATATCATCTTTCTTTCTAGCCATCATCCCTGTCACCTTCCAAATATTTAAATATAGAAATAGCAACAGACTTCCCTTTCTCATCCTTCCTGGCCAGCAAGAAAAATATTTGGGTATGAAAAGTGGTAAACATCACATTCCTGCTCAAGTATGAAGTTTAAAACCCCACAGATGTATATACCTCCCTATTTTGCTTTTATTTTTAGCTACCATTATTTAATTTAAGGAGTACCATTTATTTGAAGTATAGCAGAGATTAACACATCCCTATTTCTATAGATTATACAGAATCTGTTCCTCAATTCCCTCCCTCCCCTTAATGCCGAAAGAGTACATTAGCAGGAGAACAGCCTTTCCTATTTTTTCATCTCTTTAATTTCATTATTTTTTCTTTACAGTGTGAAATGATGCAACCTGAGCCTAGGGCCAGGCAGAGAACTGATTTAACTTAGTCACACTGACCTCTCTTTTAGGCAGCTCCCTGATGTCCCTCTTGCAATTGCTTGCTCTAAGGATCCCCAAGCTGCCTAACTTTGAAAAGCATTGAAAGCAGTTAATATGTGACTTCTGCTTCTGATAAAATTCATTAACATTTCCCTGTTCCTTTCTGTTTCCCAAGTATTTGATATACATTCTTGTATTTAGGTTTTAAACTCTGTGGGGAAAACCTGATTTTGATCTTTATTCATAGTGCAAACCACAGGGCAGCAGCAAAAACACCCCACCATGTTTTTTTATTGTGTTGTTGCAGCACCTGAAAATAAAAAAGTAGACAGTGACAATCAACCTATATAAAACTTTTTTCTTCATCTAAATTAGTGTTTCTTCCCTAATTCGAAGCTAAGCAAGCTAATCTGCTCCTTCACGTCATGCATCTCAGTTAAGTCCACACAGACTGAGGTTTTTTTCCCTCTTGCTTGGTGTGACAGCAACACAATGACCAGCCGTCACAGTTGCATTTTCCTGGCAGGGGGTTCAGTGAAAATGGGGAGTGTAAGGCATTGCCATCCCCCTCCACTTGCTTGCAGTTTGATTGCATGAGAGAAGCTGGAAGGAGCTGCCTGGGGGCATATTCAGGCTCTGCTTATACCCTGCTGCTTGTCATGTGGGCAATGGTATATTTATGTACGGAGTGAGTCATAGCTTATGTAGCCCCTGACTCAGAGAATGGTCTTGTGAAATGGTGTTTGCTTGTGGAGCTTGTTCACTTGCCTGAATTTGGGATCAGAATTTGATTTTCAAGCATAAATGGGGAAACAAATGATCAGTCCCACTGTGACTGTTGGGAGAGACACTCCATTGTCACTCCAGACCTCGGGCCTCTGCTGTGTGATGAGAATATTGCTGTGAGATTCCCATTTCTTAAGGTTCATGTTGTTCTGCAAACTTGAATACACTAAAAAAAAACCCCAAATCAGGCATGAACTGTACTTACTTTAATCCATTGGTTAAATGCAGCTGCTTCTGATAGAGTAGATAACTCCTGATTAGAAATAGAAAGAGAGAGCAATGAGTGTGTAGGCTGTAATTAGCTGTACCAAAGTACTCTTGCTGTAGCCTGTGGTGTAACCTGCTGTCTCTGGCCTGGATGATGTGACATGGAAAAGGAGGTGTTCGGTATGCGTGAAAAAGGGGGGCATTTGTGTTTTTTCTAGTAATGGGAATGGTGAGTTACCAACTCTTTTGAAAATCAGGCCATCTACTTCTTTGGAGTATTAGGAATACTTGGCCTTGCTTGGTGTTTGTACAGCATCTTACATATTATCTTGCAAGTGGAGAACTTTTATTCTGCCACAATACTTCTAACAGAGATAGATGTTGGTATGAGCAGGGACAGCAGATTATGCTAAGATCCATCTAAGTTTATTGCCCATGGCTGGGAAAGATGACACTTCCATTTTTCCTATGCTGTTAAATGTGAATTTATTTCTCCAATTTACTTCTTTTGGTTTTATTTGCCATCTGGCCAGGATGATTTGTTTTAACATAATAAATCGACCATTTTCACTGAGAAAGACCTCAAGGAAGAACTTCAGAAGAGCTGGGTGTATGCCGTTTCCAGGTGGGAGGTGAGTGCTTAGCACTTCTGCACTTTAGGCCTCTGTTGCTGACATTTTTTAATTTGTCTTAAAGAAATAGGCCCCTTTCCAAGCTACGTTTTTAAACATGACAGACCATTTCTGCATCAGGCAAGAGTCTCCAGCAGGAACACTGTCTGCAAATACCACTGGTGAGGATCATATTTTTCTGTTTGTAATGGCTTTGCTAACTCTCTGGCTAAGATCCAGCGTGAGAACTGTGCAGCAGGTCTTGTGCTTAGAGAAAGTGACCATCTTACTCACATCTGCAGCATTTCCATAGCATATTCTACCATCTCCTTCATAGCCTTTTGGGCACACACACTCCCAACCACGAGAAGACTCAAACTGACAAGTTGCCTTCGAACAAGAAAGAGAGAAAATTTGTCAAATACTCAGGAAATCACTCAAGAGCAAGGATAGCCTAAACAAAGGATCTTTGTATCATCTTCCATGGACCTCCTCTCCCTCCTATAGGACAAATTCCACCAACCGAGGCTCCTAACTCCTCCCTTAGCTGTCCACCATGCACTGAGTCTAGGAGTCGAAACCCTTGCTCTACCCTTTCTTACTTCCTCCCTAAATAAGCTGGTTCTTGTCCCATCACTCAGCTATGGCAGATCCATCCTTTGCTCCTCAGTGTTCTTCAATTCTCTCCCTGCATCCTGTGTGGCTTTGGCACACGCTACAGAATGCAGCAGAAACTGCAGGTCTGCTGAACACATGCAGCTACTTATAAAGTTGATAGATGCCTATGTAGAGATGCCTAACTCAGTTAAACATCTCAACAGACTACTGCATCCAAAGCTTAACTGCTGATAGAGAAGAAGCATTTATTTGCTCCAGGCTTGAGATACTCCTTCTGTACAGTCAGAGCTGGGACCAGCCCTTACAGTCTGTCCTTAGCGCGTGTACCACACTGACGTAGTTCACGTAGCATTTTTGGTTCTTGTAGAACTGCTTGGAAAGTTTTGTTTCAACTCAAACAGAAATTGCAGGCTTGAAATAGCAAGGAAGTTCTATGGTGTGTGCAGAACGCAAGGTGTGCTATGTATCTGAACACTTTGTTCAGGGAGTGATTTATTACTCACCAGATGATGGCATTTTCCATTTTGTTCCAGGCATGAGTTTATGGGTGTGCATTCAATTCCATTACCCCGAAATCCATCCTTACACTTGCAGTCATTCTATTGTTTCAATAAAACACAGCAATTCATTAAAATGATTAAAATAGTATGCGTATTCTAGACATGGGGGATTAGTCTGTTGGTGTTTCTGCGTAGCTTCATTGACTTCAGTGGAATGACACTGATTAATATCTCCTGACATCTACGAACATACTTAATAAAATGTATTTGCTGCCAGAACAGTGAGCTCTGGGACAAGAAATGAAGGAGACTGCTTGGGTAGAGCGCATCATGAAGAAATAGCCTTGTGGCTGGGAGGGAGAGGAGAATCTGGGGAAGAAACAGGGTAGGAAGCATTGGCAGAGCAAACTGGCTGAGGAGTAGTGCTGAGGGTAGCAATGAATGTGAGAAGACTTACCTGACCTGGCCCGACATATATGCAGGTGGCATTTTCATGGCACCCTGCTGTGGAGGGCAGCAGGCAGTTGTTGATGGCTGAGCAGTCCCTTCCATCACCTGTCCATCCTGCCTGGCAAGTGCACTTGTGTTCTCCTGGGCTTATCTGAATGCATTCCGCCTGGTGGGGTGGCAGAGGCATCCGTTCAGGATAGTTAGGAGGCATCTGGCTTTGAGTGTAAGGGTTGTCTAAGCAACAGCAATGCTGGGGGATAAAAGAGCTTAAAACTGCAGTGAATATTGTGACTCCTCCACCTGCAAACGTTCCTGGCCAAACCCTCCTTACTGCCTACTTTTCTATGGTGTCAGGCTCTATGGGAAAAGCACATACTTACATTACTATCACAACCACCTGGGTTTAAAGCAGCACAAGGATCAACTTTGCTGCAGCTCGTGCCATCTCCCTTGTAGCCAGGTTTGCAAACACAGCTATAGAGACAAGAGGAGCAGGGAGGCATTAAATGTGACAGGACAGCTGTAAAGTGAAGCAATTGTTTTCCACTGTAACCTGCTATTTATAGGCTGCTTGAAATTGGTAACCTTGGATTCATCATGCAAATAACTTAAGTGCATACATTATGTTGTTTTCCCAAAATAGTGACTGGGTTTATTAAAGTCAAATCAGGGATCCATTCTCTGCATGTAAGATGGGGAGTGAAATTAGAAAAAATATTCTGCACTAATGGGATCTTTGCAAAGGTGAGCTAATAGCTCTAAATTAATTATGAACTGAGTGACAGTTGACAGTCTTTCAGTGACACACAAGTTATCTTTTTTCCTGAAACACATGCAAGACAATGAACCTTCCTGTATCTCTGCATCCCCCCACCAAGATTAAACCATACTAGAGGAAATTTCCTAAGCATACAATTTATGCAGCATCCTGCATACTGCTTTCTGCAGTGACTCATTATGGATACGCTGTGGCAAGAGACAAACTTGCTGCATGTGAACGTGAATGTGAGGAAAGTGCAAGGCAGCTGTAGTAGTTCCAGAGTTTTATGACCAGTCCTGTGCACAAATATTATCTGAGCTGTCTGGAGTGAGCTGTCTGTCCCTAGACTGCTTGAGAGCTTCGTTGTTTTTCAGCAAGGCTCACTCCTACTTCACTAAGGGATGGTTAGTAATAAGAGATTCTTAAGAGCTTTTGTAGATGATATTAGGAAATCAACCTTCTGACAACAGTCTGATCCATATGCATCTATCTGATCAGCGTTGAATATAAGATACAGGGTGAGGCACTGAGAACTTAAGTACTATGTTGCAACTCAGGGTTGATGTGGTGCATGTTCCTGCTTATTTGCTGCATGACAGTATTTCAGTGGCTCATGTTTGTGTACTGTTACAAGGTGCTGTTTTGATCAAGTGAATAGGAAAGAGCTACATCATAGTTAATGTTAATTAGATGCAAGTTATTGACTTACCTCACTGCACCATTGCTAAGCTGACAGTCTGCATGTGCATGGCAGAGCTGTAGGGAGGGCTCACAGGGAACAATTTGCTTATCACAGAGTTTCCCCGTGTATCCAGTCATGCATGATCCAGGAAGACAGATTCCATTGCTATCTATTCGGTTATCACACTTCCCATAAATGCAGAGGCAGTCTACCAGAGATAAATTACAATATGCAATTCCACAGCGATAAAAGTCACCTGTCCTTACATAGCGTTTCTTATGAATTGAATGCTCCTATTTTTTCCTAGAATATAACCTTTTGTATTTTTGAAATCTCACTTTGTTGAGGGACTTCTTGTTTATTTATCATACCCATGTCTTTTCAGGTGTGTTCTTTGGATAACTATTTGAAATCTATCATGTCTTTATAGTGCACTTATCTATCAAGGAGGTTCAAAGCAGCAAAATACTATGTCCTAGACTACTAAGGCTGAAGTTGTTTCATTGCACAACTTTTAATGTACTTTCAGTGATATGGGAAGTCTTGTAATACTTGTCTATGCATGGGCTAGTACACAGAGCAGCAACACACACCTACCAACACTTCGCTGTGACTGGGGTGATAAGTGCTTCTGGGAGTCACAGCAATGAGCCCAAAGGACAGAGTAAGTAAGCCTTCTGCACCAAGAAGTGCCAGTAGTGGCTAGTTAAGCCAACAAATACTGCTTTGGCAGGACTTGGGCAATACCACCATTTCTTAAGAATTTTCCATTACTATTTCTGTCCATGTACCTCTGAACCCTTGAGTGAGATACGCTTCATGGATGACAGGCTGTTTTGTAGCAAAAAAGACTAAAAATTATTTTGTATATGGGGAATAGATCTATATTTGCTGTTGTATAATCTGTAGACTCTTAAATGTAGTATAGTGACACAGCAGGGTTAAATCTGTCAGTACATAGAAGATGACTGCTAGAACTACCTACTACTCAGTGGATCAGAAAGTATTCATAAAGGTGGTCATTAAGTGGCCCTAAATACAAAGTGTTTATAGATCTAGTTGTTCTTAGATTACATGTGTTTGTCCCTGCATGTAGAATCTGTTCTGTTGAGGGTCATACTAGACAGGAACAGAATAGCAAAGATTTTCTTTTCAATTAGTTATGTGAGGGAGACAGAAATGAAAAGAACAATACATTAATATAAAGCAAGCTATGACCCCTGCATAAAGCCCAATTAAGTCAGTGAGATTTTCACTGATTCTGGGTTTATGATGAAAATACCCCAGAGACATCTTGCTCATCCACTCTAGAGAATGTTTAGCTAGCAGTTAACTCCTGCCGTAATGTTACTAAGGTCAAAAAGAAATATCCCATGCTTTTGAGCTGAACAATTATGGCTGTACGTACCTCTGTTGCACTGAGGTCCATATTTGCCAGGGTCTGAGCAGAACTGACAGCGTGAGCCTTGAAATGCCTCAGCACAAATGCAGGTCCCATTTCCATCCAGGCCATCCATGCACTGTGATATGGAAGAGAGTTGATTTTTACGTATAAATTGAAATAAATATTTATCCTTCCCCTATAGAAGAGAATATATGCCTGTCTATATCACGACTGTGATAGACTACAAGGAGGAACCTCAGCTTTGATGAAAAAGGTGTTTCAAAACAAAAGTTTTCCTTGTGCTTGTACTATTCCCTTATATATTCTACCTTCCTTTGCAATTTTAAAATGAGTATTGTGAGCTGGGTCATCACCCTGTGCTGTTAAAGTAAAAGCATCGAAGTGGGTCACCTAGCCCCAACTTTGCCTGTGTGCTGCGTGTTGGAACCATAGAAACTTGCAATTCGGACATCTGACAGGGGATTTACTAATTTTCCCTCCTCTGTATCACTGAACCTGACACTTATTGAAATCACAGCATATAAATAGAAGGTACAGCTCTTGTGGAACCTGACATTCCTGTTCTGCGGAAGGGCTTTGAGGACTTTGAGGACACAGCCTGTCCTTTCCCCCATGGCAGTGTAGGGTGCTGCTGGATGCTCTGCTTACCTGCCCATTTCCTGAGCAGGGTTTGGAGAAACCTCCCGGACACGGACTGCAGTTGGGACCAAAGAAGCCATTGCAACACTTTGATTCCTGTGAAATAAAGCAATTACTCTTTTTTTCCAGAGCCTTGGCAAGAAAGTAGTGCACAAAAGACAATTTTCCATCATGTTTGGCCCCTTGGCAAAGGCCTGTAGCCGGCTCTTGAAAGGCTTATATCGTAGCAGCACTGGCTCTGCAATGGTCTTGTTAAAACCAGGAGGTGTGTTGGCATCCCAAGAAAGGGATGAGCAGACCACCAGATTCTTCCCTTGTTCTTATCAGACTCATCAGTGTTAGAAATCCCTGTCCTGTTGCCAGTTACGAATGTGCCTGTGAGTGCTTGCTCATACTTGCTTGTGGGAGTGCAGTGCAATTCAGAAGCAGGCAGTCTCCTGGGAGCTGGAAGATATGTTTTACCTCAGGGAGGTGCCGTGAAATCTAGACATTCTGCTTTGATCTTCCTCCTCCCCAGTGTGGGATTTAGCCCCTACACAGCCCTAAATGTTTTTTTTCAGATGCATCTATTTATTTTGTTTGTGAATTTGATACTAGGTCCATTTATTTATCAAGACCACAGAAAGTTTATTAGAAAACGATTCTCCTTTACGTGTGTGATTCAAGGGTAACAGGAATTATCAAAAGGCTCTCAAAGTTTACAGATTTGTAGACTTCTCTGCTTGTTACCTACGGTGGTCATGAAATGCAGAAGCCTATTTAGAAACCCCAGGAGCTAGAAAGGTGTAATTACTCCTCAGGGGCTAATGACTTCTGCAAGGACTAGACTGCCAAGCAGAGCAAGTTGAGTGTGGTTCTCAGGACCACTTCCAGTTCATTGATACCTAATATTCTGAGGGGCTGAGATCAAGGGAAACCAAGCTCTCCTTTTCTTCATAGGTGAAGTTGTATGGGGCAAGGGCAACATTTGGGCTTGGAGTCTTATGTGAAAAATCTTCTGTTATGGAGTATGAGAAAGTTGTTGTCAGTAATGTACAGCAGCTAAAAAACCTCACTGGAATTTGCCTGGTATTGTGATCTAAGAGTTAACAGAAGCTCCTCTCAGCCCTGCATGGAAGGGTATGGAAACTACATGGACATCTCCAAATCTCTTGATTCCAAAAGGAAAGTTCATAATGCAAAAGAAAATATCTTGGAAAGCTTTTATAGACATTTCACCTCAAAGAATCATAAATTTGTACCTTTATTGTTATGTTGCAGGATCTAGCACAGCCAGTTTTTTGAAAGGTTGGACCTTCAATAATGCATCTCCGTTTTGAGAAAGGCTGGAAGGTGCAAAAATTTGCAGCATTAGTATTTCTAAGCAACTTACAGTTCTGTGATGCAGTCTTAATATCACAATATAATTTAACTGGAGAACAGAAAGAACCTTGCTGTAGTGTTGCATTTTAAAAATGTATCAAACTGTATTTTTTCTTCATAAGAACTTACATTTCAGTGTTACTGAATAATAGCACATAAGTTATTACTCAATATGGCATACAGGACTAACTACCAGTGAATTTTTATAACATGGGGAATAAAATTCCTGTGGTAACTAGACTTCAGTTTTGTATGATGAGAAACATGCAGCCAGATTTGCATCTCTCAAATATAAAGCAGAAGGAAGATTTTTCAATCCTTCATGAAGCTGCTTCTGCAGACAATTACTTCTGGGAGGGTGCTTGATCAAAAGGAAATTTTAACAGTTGTGAGGTCTATTTTAAATGTATCCCTTTCTATTTTTGTTTACTAATTCTCAAAGAATAACTGTAGCAGTTCTCATTGCTTACTTTTCTGTCAAAGCCTGTTCAAAATAGATCTTTACCTGAGGAAAGAGTCATAACTTCCGTGAAGTCTATGAGGGATCTTGCAATACTAAACAAAATAATACTGAAATTACCTGATGCTTCAATCATTGCCGAAAACAGAGTAAAGTGCTGCCTATATTTGTACTTTCATGCAGTTTCCTGTGTTCATATCTGGATTTTTTGGCCACTTTATTTGGAGAGCAGTAATCAACAAATGAGGACCCCTTTGCTCTATGTGTTTTGTACAGCTGGGGAATATGCCAGGGAACATCACTTACAATGGGCTTTGAATCCTGCGGACAGGTTGCTGATGCATGCGATAAACAACTTGTACAGACACCCTAGATGAAAATAAAAGGAATAGTCAGTTGAAAAGGCATTATATCAACTACTGAGATGCATATTATGGACTGTATAACCTGTAAATTTTAAATATTTCTGTTCTATGATTTTAACTGTCACAGTATGCATCTGGAGCCCAACAGCAGCCACAAGGACTATATCTACTTGTTCTGATTTTTTGCAGAATAGTTGTTAATTTCCATCTTCCCCTTTTTATCTTCATTTGTCCTTTCCCCATCCCTTCTTTTAAATAAATGTCAGCTTCCTGAAAGAAGATAAACATGGGCACAAATGCGCTGGCGCCCTTTGCTCAACTTGATTTAATATATTAATTACTGTTGTCTCTGGATCTGATGCACTGTACACTTCTGTGAGAACTTTTTTATTCCTTTCTATGATGACCACAAATTAGTCATCTTGTATACAGACAGTGTGAACAGAAATTTGTCTTATACATAGGCAGTGGAGAGAAAAATATTCTTTGCTTCCATGCCTTACATCCTGTACTCTACCATGAACCAGCATTGTATAACTGTTTTTATGTCTTCACCCTTCAGTTGCTCTTACCTGCCAACTAATTTATCACCATGTGATGGTGACAGAGACTGGCAATTGCAGCACTGAGGAGACAAACTCCAGTGGCAGTTTTAAAGGTGAGTCCTATGACAGGCTCAACATGCAATAGCTTCAGAGATATTGAGCCTTTCAGTGAGGAGTTTGTCAAGCTGTGATACTTGTGGCTGCCTATGTCTTACATTTCAACCAAGTTAGAATAAATCCTAGAGTTGGCATCCAATGTGGTGCTTCACTGTGTTTCATAATCAGTGGATAAGTGACCCTGAACCTGAATTATGGCATTTCCCCCACTGATTTATCACTGGAGATGTGGGGAAATAATCAGGCACTGGTTTGGATCTAGTAGTTCCTCATGCTGTTCGACACTTACAGGAATAAAGGACCTGACTTACAAAAGCATTTGGGCATCAAATAGTTGAGGTAGCAATGCCGCTACTGTTTTAAAGGTCTGTGGGTGAGATGTATTTTGGCAAATGTATTTAGGCATTATAAAATCTCTTTGATAAGCTGTATAGTCATGGCTGAAGTTGATTTAGGCTTTTAGCTTTCTTTGCATTTCTGAAAATTCTTGCAAGCGTTTCTTTGCTCCTTTAGGATTTAAAAATCTGGTTGATTGCTGTGGAAAGTGTTTTCTACTGTTGGTATTGCTCTCTCTGCTGCTCAGTGCCACTCAGCATCACCTATTTGCTCCCTTTCTCTACCTGGGATGGTCTCAGCCATTGATGACTATCTGATACCTCTTTTTCCTGAGGATGGGTGTTCTGTCTCTCCCCTCTGCCTCACCACAAAACAGGGACAGGGAAATGTGTCTGCACTTCCACACAAGGTCCAATCTGCCTGTTGTCAGCAGTAGATTAAGATACTGTCTTTGCACCAAAGTGTCTGAATCATAGACCTATATTCTCTTCCAAGTCTGCTTGGGATTGATGACCTCTGGGAGGAGGTGAAGCAATATTCCGAGTCCTGCGGTTATTACTCATATTCCAGTAGAGTTATATGTGTATGTATGTGTTATCATCATGGTTTCGTCTTTAGCGATGTACAGTTCTCCTAGGTATGTACAACTGCCAGTTCCTACTGGCAGTTTGTCACTTTTTGCTGATACCACAGATAGTATTTACAAGGTGGCCTTGGTCTTGTTTTCTGAGAGTGATGAAGATGTGTGATGGCAGGTAAGAACAGCAAACCCACTGCTCCCTCTATTATTCTCCTTGGTAGCAGTACTCTGGTAAAGCCTTGAACATTTGCCTATACCTTAAATTATGCATGAAGTTTCAAGGCTAACAAAAGTTCCTGACTTCAGTGTGAGGAACAATTTTTGTGACAGATGCTAATTGTTTTCTCTTTAAATAATTTTTTGTAGTGTTGCTTTAGGGTTGGTCAATGTCACACAGAGACTGTAGGTAGATTCCCAGTAGGGGATTCAAATTACTGGAGTGTAAGTTGAATTTGTAAGGTTTTGATCGCATTTTATACTGGAGATTGCAGCTCGGTGCTCTGCCTGGTTTATATTATACTGCACATACAGCACTTTGTAGTTACTGCCAGAGGTAATAGTTCCTTACTGCCAGCTCTTGTGTTTTCTACATTAAATTTTGATGCTGTCCAGTTCTGCTGGGAATCTCTCTCAAGGTCGTCTTTCTGGACTGTTGTAAGTTAAGACAGTAAATATTTTGCATTACAGTACCGGAACAATTACCGGCCCAGATACATGCTTGAACAAGGTCCAGTAACAGCTCGTTGGAGCCACGCTTGCTGCAAACTAAAAGCTTGTCTGATACTTGATCATTCTTACCAGAAATATTATCTGAATGTTACTAAGCGTGAAGGCCTGTATTGTGTTACCAAACTGATCAAAGCATGTCAAAATCCACCCTTTGAAACATGAAATGGGTTTGTAACTCCTAATTTGAAGAAAACTGGAAGAAACTAGGGCTTAGGTGAAGTTGTAGTTTCTGAAAATACCATATTAATATAAAATTAACTATTATGTTAATAATTTTAACTTTCTGGCTCCTTTTCAACATATTTACTAGAAATGAAAATACTGCTTTGAAATAGTTTTCCTGGGAGCTTGATACTGCTTACTGTGTACTTGTATACACAGGTGGGATTCAGGAACTGGAGGAAAATGTTTAGCTGGAGAGACAACGTATTTGAAGGGGCGAGTGCAAGAAGTAGATATGTTAAAGTGGTGTAGGATGTGCTGTATGTCATTGATATTTTAGTTTCCAAAAATACCCTTGTTTTCTGGACACTATTGAGAGAAAGCAGTAAAAAGGAAGCCAGAGTGCATTATATGGAGTAGTTAAGAGCCCCTAATTAGTCGTGATCCTCTTACCATTATGATTTGATTTCTTGTCTCTTCACATCGATGTGGTAGAATTGGAACAATTGTGGGTGGGATAAGGACTCCTGCAAGAGTATAAAGGCGACCATTTTTTGCAACAATATCTGTTTCTTCCATTTCTTCTCCACTTGCCAAGACTCGTCCCTATGAAACAATAAATTTTTATTAATAAAATTTTCATATCTTCTCAATTTCATATAATTTAATTTCAAGAACAACTAGTCATACTTCTTATTTGCTATCTATTTTTTGTTATGCTTGTTTTACACAAGAAGCATGCATATTTTGCACATTTTCTTGGATATTGATCTACAACAGTGGTACCTAATGTTTTCTTCTTAATCTGCACTGTTAGTCTGTGGAACTGGTGACTAGAAGACCGGTCAAAATGGGAAAACTACTGAAGACATCAAGCACTGATTTCAGTGGGCATACTTTGGCCTTCTCTCTGATAAAGGAGGGGGGGGGAAAAGGATAGCAAATCTGTGATCTATCCAAATTCACAGAAGGGAAAACAAGTATCCTTTCTATTTCTCCTTATGTAACTGCTCTGCCTTTATAAGAATTTTTACAGATGCATCTCTTCTATAGGACGTCCATATTTATAAAACACGCAAAAAACAGAAGAGAGTTCAACATATCAGATAAATTGGGCTTAGCAAAACACTGACAAATTAACACCTTTAAAAGTGTTCAAAACCTGTTCATTATGTTCATCAGGATCACACTATAGTGTTAAACTCAAGGAAAGAATATCTATGTGTGCACTGTGAAGTGTTTAAAATAACCATAATGTGTAGTAGTGTAATAGATGGTATTTTTCCTCTTCTTATTTATTTTTTTTTTCTAAACTAGGCAATGCATAAATGAGGATAATTCCTGGACTTGGGATAATCATAAGAAAAAAGAAACTGTGGGCTCTCCTTATGTACCAGTCATTTGCTCTGCATCCTTCTTAATACTAACATATAACAGCAGGTGGGAATGGCAAGCTGAAAATTTCTGCCTCATTATAGCAAGAATTCCCTCTGATAGTGTCCCCTCTCCTCCCTCTTTTATTGCCCGTACATGCAAACAGTTGCCTGGATCACAGAGAGCTGTTCACAAGTGGCAGCCGCCTTTTACTTACAGTGCTGGTCCTGTTAAAGTAAATGAACTGCTTTGCCATGCTTCTGATATGCTCTATTGAGACAAGGCTGGCAACCTCTAGCTGAAATGAATATAAATTGATTGAAAGAAATGTAACGTCATTATTCTTTTCAAATCCAGATAGATTTCACAGTAAATGCCACTTTTCTTTTTAGAGCGAGAGAATGACCCCATCTACTTTTCTCTGTCTCCATGGGTAGCCTTGCATGGACTAATCTGCTTTTTTAATGAAGTTAGAGTGATTAAACTTTGACTGAGATTGCTGTTTGCTGCATCTGAAGAGATTGTTGCCCAAAATATATTAATTTTTCTCCTAATTATAGCAGCTATTCTAAGAAAAGTTATTATCTTTCCCTAAAAATAGCCAAGTTTGCCTCCTTAGATCACTGCGGAAATGACGGTGCTGATATCCTATGAAGGGACATGTCAATCACATGTCCCTGCTCCCTGCAATCTCGTGCCAGGTGTGAGCTCTGCCTTGGACACTGTGAGCTGGGCCTTTTGCTAAGGATACGAGTACATCCTTCCTCCCTTAAGCAGGAACTGGGTGGGGCTGAACTTCAGTCTCCTCTAGCCTTCATTACTGGTGGTGTTGCTTGATTCTGCTTTTTGTTTCCAGTAGAAAATGAATGAAAAACAGGGGGCATATTTAAAGGATGACAGAACTGCCCTCTTCTGATAAACAGAAGACTAATTTTAGCGGAATTGGCTCAGAGAGAGCTTGATTTCAATAGCAACAAGCACTTTTTGTGCTACTCCTTCCTGCAGGCCTGCCAAGCTGATAGTACTTCCCTGACAGCAGCAGGCTAAGGTAGTGGGTCTCAGGTTTAGGATGACTATACATATGTTTTTTCTCCCCACTTAGGCTACGTGTCCATTATCAAAAGGTATATTTTAAAGTGCATGTAACACACCAGTGTAACTCCACACATTTTTAATTTGCCATGATTCAAGTTCTACCCCACGCTTCCTAGCAGGGTTTATTTTGATTAGTGACACTGAGGTGAAAGGTTTGTGTTCTCTGTTAGTCTTCCAGTGTGAAAGCCTTTAATAAAGGTTTGCAGCCTTGCTGTGCAGTACTGAGTGAAGGAGGTTCTTGGAAAACTTCTGCCTTCAGATTGGGAAAGGGTTTGAACATGCTGTTACACCGTCAGGTCAGTAAAGCAGTGTTGAATAAAGTGTCTTACCTCAGTGTTGAAGACAATATGGTATCGGACCAACTCTAGCAGCTTCCATGAACCCTGCCAAAGCAGGAAAGAGGCCGTTTTAACCCAAACCAAACCAAGCAAATGGAACCTGGCCTTTGAGAGGGCACGAAGATGAGAACGGCATAAGTGGCTATTGCACCTGAAACTCCTGGGTCAGCAGTGGTATTCAGCTCATGGCACGCAACCTGCCCCGTGGTGTCTGCTCCCTCTGTCTGTCCCTGCCAAGGCTGACACCTCCCAGGAGAGGGGCTGTGGCTTTGCCATGTGGCTGTCTGGGCAGCGCTTGCAGAGCAAGAGCAGGGGAACCAGGACCTGTATGTGGGATTGGCACATCTTCATAGGATGGGAGATCCCAAATCCCAGTCCTCTCTAGGTTTTACCTTCATATTTAATTGTTGGAGATGGCTTAAGTCTTGGTCACAGGAACAGATAAACACTAAACTAAATGAGCAAAGGAAAACGATGCATGCATCTACTGTTTATCTACATATGTATCTCCTGTTTAAGAAAGATTTGCATTATAGAAAGAATATACCTCTGCAGAAAGCAGGTAATCCAGAGCTTCCGCTTTCATATTATTTACAGCCTCATTACTTGGAACAAAGACTGTGTAAAGTCTGTTGTCCTGCTGCAAATCTGTTCCCAGGCCAGTTTTCTGTTTTGGTTTAAAAATCAAAGTGAAATGTCACGTCAATATTGAAGAATATCTGAAAATACCTCCATAGTATTGTTTTTCTGGTTCCTTACCTCTATCAAAGATGTAAATTTGCTGTATCTTTTATTTCCTTGAAGTACTGACATTATGGTTTCCTGACATAAGATGAAAGTAAGACTTATTTTAGGTGGAAACATAAAAAAATTACCAATTATTATAAGACACTTATGAATTACTATAAGAATCTCAGTTATTACAGATTGAATAGAGTTTCCTTATTGTTTGGGTGGCTGGTGGTATCTGGAAATGGCTGAGATGGTATATTGGCTTATAGCTAGGGCTTGTCATTGTCCCAAAACACTGTAGTCACAGAACATGCAAACAGTATGTGTACGGGGAAAGTATTATTGTCTTTTCATTCCAAATGAGAAAGGGCAGAGAAATAAAGTATTTGAAAAATCACCTTATAAAGAAATTAACTTTCAAGGAATTCTGGTAAGCAGGGCCCCCAAAACTTCCAAAATTATAATTTTTTATAGTATTAGCTTTTGGGGGCAAGAATTGCTGCTTTGAATACAAGTCTTGCCTAGTATCTGTCCACAAGTCCCTCCTTTAAGTATGTTGTTCTGGAATTCAGTGAGATGCACTGATTGTGACTGCCAGAGTTCCAAGGAACCACCAAATCCTCTTTTAATCAGGTTGGCAGAAAAGTGAGTATCTATTTGCTGTTAAAACTGTGCCATTACCTTCCACTTTGAGTGCTGCTTCTCGGAGTGAATGCACAATGGCTCAGTAGGGTTTGTCTAGCTGCTGTCGGTCATCCTCCTTTGCATTCAGTTAATGTGAAACTATTTTAAAAGACAGACAGACTTCACATATATATAGCTTACGGCTCACCTCTTTGCTGCTTTCAAATGTTGGCTGCATGTTGTCCATGGCTTTGTCAATAATGTGCAAAATCCCATTGGAAGCAATAATATTTCCCTGCAACAGTCTTCCTTTCCTCCTTCCTCCTTGGATTCTAATCCTTAATTGGTTATCCTGAAAGAAGCCATGCAATGGATAGTGAGATCTTTATTATGGAATGAACCAGAGAGAGTGTGAGCGTTGAATAAAGTCTAACACTCCCTTCCGTTGTTCACACCTGCAACATTTAAATCTAGGGAGGCTGAATGTTGCTTCCAATGCTTATCCAGGAAATGGAAAAAATTCCTTTGACTTTGGATTGGGACAGTGTTATTTTGTTCCAGAACAGCAAAGTTCAGAGGAGAAGCAGGGACAGACCCTGTCGGGAGAGCAGTGGACCTAAAAAAGATCTGATGACTGCTAGTAATAAAAGCCTGCCAGAAAATGATTTAAAATGTGATTGTACCGAAAGGGTCAACTCCCACAATCTTAAGGGACTACAACCCATTTCCTTATATTATATTTTAAACAACAAAATTTTGCTGATTCTGCACTGTACTGAAGCCTGCGGGAAACTAAGACAGCAATGATATTTTCCTGTTACAAATGGTGTGCATATTTGTTAAAGAAATCAAGTAGATATCTCTCCTCAAATGTCACTGATGTACTAAAACAAAAAGAAGTACTTGATTTCATCCTTAAAATAGGCTCAAGTTATTCACAGACATTTAATGGACCTAAAGCAATGATTCTACATTATAATATCTAATATATGATCTGTGGAGAATTTTTTTTTAAACTGTGGGACCAGACTGCCCTGCTGTTTTCTGACATCTAATATACTGTGCTAGTGATGATTTTTACTCCATGTTTTTAATGATAAACTGCCATGTGCATTTTATTTATGTTGAAGTTTCTATTTGCTGCATCATTCAAGGGATGCTGATCCTCAGTGGGAGGTGGGGTCTGCAGTCAGTCGGCACTTGCTCTGTGTGATTAATACACACAAATTTCCAGCATAAGATCCGGGATTTTCCCTCCCCATGCCCCCTCTTACTTCACCCAGGCCTCCCTGCATCTCTGTTGGTTGTGCCTGCAGATTTAAGATAAGTTAAATTTTAGCAAATAGTTTTAGAGTGGGCTATGTTAGATTGCTATGTCACTCTGTGGTGATGCATCTCTAAAGGTAATATTTGTTTTCACTGATTTTACTGTGAATCTTCATGGTTTCAGTTAAACCCCTTGTACTGCATGGATACAGCTGTAGTGTTTCATAATCCAGCAGCTGTCTGCAGCCTGACCTCTTGCTGTGGTAAAACCTTTCATATTCCTCGTTTAGTGAACAGAGAGAAGTAATATTCTTGCTGAAGCAGGCTGAAAGGCCACTTACATTTTCTCCCTTTGATATCTCTCCTGACTTGCCAGTCAAAGTATATATTATGTTAGCACTGTTCAAGGTACTGGTATTCAGTTCACCAGCAATTACATGGAGTTTCACAAAGTACTGTGCTTTCTGCTTATTATTCAGAAGATCCTTTACCTAGAACAGCAGAACAGAGATTTATTGCAATACAGGCTTTACCTAAAAAAAACAATCAAAAAAAATATCATGCTCAATGCTTATTTCCATTTGACTGTTACGTTCTGAAATTATATTTTCTTCTGAAGTGAGGTGACAGGGTCTGAACTATATAGAAGCCTCCCTTGGTTTCAGTTCAGGTCAGATCACAACCTTACGCAGCCACATGAGCAGTAAGTAGGTCGCTCCAGAGTCATCCTGAATTCAGTGGAAGGTAATTAATGCTGACTCATTGCATGTCAGACCACTTCTTTTTTTAAAACTAAATCCATATTTTTTTATTACCTTTACTTAAAAGATAACCTGTAAGACCTCCTTGCTGAGTCTTAGTTCAGCCCCTGTCTGAACTAAGTGAAAAACCCTTGAGCATATGCATATAAGACAATCCAAAACTTACTTGAGGCATCACTGCATTCTACCCTGACTTGTCAAATTATTTTCCTTTTCTTTCAAATAGGAAAAAGAACATCTATGGTCCCTAGTCTTAAATGTATACAGAAACATACTAGCGCGAAAAGTTCTTCTGAGTCTGTTGAATCAAACCACTTTTAACACAGATTAGTTTTCTGAAGGAGATAATTCTCTCCCCAATTTAAAACCCTTTCTGTTGTTTACTTACATTTGTGCCTTTGAGCCCCTTGTTTGTCGGTACAAGCACAGTAAATGGTCCCAGAGTACTCAGTGGCCATTCATAGACATTTTCTTATAAGGAGAGAGGAAGAAAAGAAGTTTAAAATGTATTGAAAAGCTCATTGGAGGAAAGGAGTGTGTACCCTGTTCTAGGTAGACATGAAAACAACATTTCTTTGGAGTTGTGTCTCTGCAGGAAGATGACCTCCTGCTTTAAATCAATTCAGTCTTCATGGGCTGAGGGACGTGCTGGTGAAAACCTGCTGGTCATGCAAATATCAGCAACCACGTAGCTGGAAATAAAAGCTGATGTACTGAAAGTTAACTAAAGTTCATTTGCTACACAGATAGTATTTCCGTTTCCAAGAGAGAAGTATGAGCCCTCTGATTCTGCAGATGAAGGCATTAATTATTTCTAATATTCAGCTCTTTTTTTTCCAGAGGCTTAAAGTCAGAACTAAAAAAATCTTTACGGTCTTTATAGGTATGTCTAACCAGAGAATACGTTTCAAAATTAATATGCTTCTACAGACAATATAGACTATTATGCTGTGTATTCTCAGCTTTTGAAAGACATTAATGTGGAGCGAATATATTGTAAGATAACTTTTGCCATTAATGCGTCTTTGTAGCCTCTGGCTAGTAAATCAAACGACACATGTCCAGAACACAACCTAAGAACATAAAGTCTGGATTGTTTACAACAAATGGTGGTGCCCAGCATGCTGGACACTTTTCAGACCCATAAGGAGAAATGCAAAGCGAAACTGCAATTGAACTCTTTGCCCTGAGGCAATGGATTTGGATCTTTAGTGCCGAATGTGAAGGTCAGGCTTTTTCGTTGGCCAGCTATAGGGGATTCTTAGTCGGTTCTGGTCAGGAATTCAGAGTCTTTATTTTAATTGCTGGATTCAGTGAAAAGGACCAAGCAAATTGTATTAAACGGGAGGAAAAATTTCGTATTTACAAACTTAACTTGAAGATCTAGCTTGATTCTAGCAGTGTTTGTTCATAGCTCACGCTTATGGCATTGCAACAGAAGATGGTGAAGACAGTTATGCTGCTCTCTTCATGAGATTACTGCAATACCCATGATAGGCTGGAAGCTGTGAGCCCTGACAAGGGCTCCACTTCACCTCTGCAGAAAGTGTGAAAACCTGGAGACCCCCCCAGTTGTGGCTCTGGTGGGGTGTCCTGAGGCTGACAGGATCAATCTCTTCCCCTTGCCTCTCTCCTCTTTCCTGGTGAAAACAATGTCACTGATGGTGGCTGGGGACTTGGGAAAAGGGACCCAGTGGGAATCCTGATATTTTTGACAGCTTTTCTGCATCATTCTAGATCAAATCTCAATTACCCAAATCAATGAGGGCAGGGAGGGAGAGGAGGTGGGATGAACCCACTGTTCCCACTATGGGGCAAAGCTGGTGACACCAGATGATGTGTGAGAGGTTGTGGAAATGTGTTTTGCACCTCTGCTTGGTAATTCTTGCAGATTGCACAGTGTGCTGAGCAGTGCAGCTTTAGCTGGTCAGAGGGAGTCTGCAGTGAGCAGTGTGTGCTCTGTGTCATGCCTTTAGCAGCACTTTCCTGCAGTGGGGAGTGCAGGGGGAAGGCAGGGCAAGATCAACCCACCCAGCCTGAGCTGGCTCTGCTTGCGCGTGGTCACTTACCCATGAGTGATAAGGTCGATGTCAGCTTGCCTTGCCACCGTCCTCCCACTTCAGCATTCAGGTCTCGGAGACGCTCCATAATGTTTCCATAGCACACAAACCCATTGCCTATGGAGTCCCCCTGGCAGGTACACCTGTGAAGGGATTGTCATTTTAGTTGTTTGTTGATGCCCTGTAGTGTCAGCGAGGCTTTCACTAAACTTGCTGGCAGTATTACCTGTTGTTTCTCTAAATGCATTTTCAGGAAGTGTGAATGCATTTTAATTTGATCTTCACTTCTATATGCTGTAAAGTGTGTCAGTGTGTGTAGCAGCCTGGTTTCTGCTTGTCTGATGTGATGTCCTTCTGTCAGCTGGGCCAGGAGGCAAGCGTCTGTCTTGCAGGACCTCTTTGAATAGGGGCTATGTGATGCCCCTGGTTGCGATGCAGCCTCTGGTTCCCAGACGTTGTGGTTGCTGGAGCCCAGAAAGCTGCTGAGCATGCCTACCTGTGGGCAAGGAAAGGCTACAGCACAAATGTGTGGAGTGCCACCCTTGTGGTGGAGAGGCAGTTGTGTGAAGCCTTCACTCACCACATGAGACTTGGAAGGATTAATGGTAGTAATGGTAGTTATGTATGAAGGGGTTGTTGGCAGTTCATCAGTCCTTGCCATAGCTGTATGGGACAGGCACAAAAAGGCAGGCAGGGGTGTCAGTTCTTCCAACAAATAAAAATTGTTGTTTTTTACACTGCTCTTTAAGAAACAACCATTTGGGGCAACGATACTGCTACTTTAACATTATCTTTCTTTCCTGAAGCTGCTGAAGCACAAGATCTTGTGCTTTTTCAGATGTATGCTTTATGCTTCTGTTGTCTCTGCACTAGGAATAGCATCTCAGTTGTAGCATGCTAGTTGTCTCCTGAGGACTCCAGCCTGTGAGAGGTGTCAATGATGAATAGTTGACCCAGTCCTACATATGTCCAAAGCAGGCTTAGGTTGTGGTGCCTATGAGAGTGACAGTCAGTGCCTCAAGATGGGCTCAATGTCCACTCTGCCTTGGCACAGGCTGTATTTGAAGTAGCTAAGTTAAAATCTAAAGGAAATTTATGGAAGAACTACCCCAAGTGTCGGTCTGACATTTTTTGTCGTATGAGGGAGGGGACACACCTCATGGAAACTGAATCTTATGACTGTGAAAGACCTCAGAATTCCAAGAGGTGTGGGGAAAAAATTTTGGTTGACACGTGCTTACTGTTAGGTGTTGACACGTACAAATAGTTGTGAGTTCCTAAGAGCAACTAGGGCTTGTGTATGCCTTGACCTTGTGTCAGCCTGACTATTCACCAGGAGAGATAGTTAGTACTTTCTAAAAAAATCTGGATCTTTAAGCCTGCCTCAGCATGAGGGGCCATTGATGCCTGCTGGTTTTGCCCATCTCAGTCTTTCTGTTGCACTCTTCAGAAAATCAACCCCTGCTTGGCTGCTCCTGGGAGACTGGCTGATGGTGTCAGCTCAGTCATTTACTCATCTTCAGTGCTAAAATTAAAGCAAGCACTTGTCAACATGTAGCGCTCACAGAAGGAAACCCTAACTATATTTAGGACACCAAACAACTATATGATATGTGTTGCCAAATATTGGCTTTTATTATTGCCTTTCCTAATTAAGCCTCTAGCGTGTTCAATATTCGTATAAGCCCTATTCATAATGATTCCTCTCTCTGGATATTTTTTCTAAAGGCATTGTTAGAGAAAGAACATTACTACATGTGAGCAAAAAATGTTATTTTTATAACTAGTGACCTAATCGTTTGCATGTGCTGGTGGTTACAAACACACATCTGCCACTCACACTCCACAGTAGTATCAACCTGATGCCAAATTATCCTGTTTCCCATGTGCACTCTCTGCAGTAGCTATTTCTCTAGTGACAGCAGTGTTACTTGAAAATCCCTGCAGACCCTGCAGTCTGGAGGGCTGCATATAGACTCGAAGAGGTGCTGGGTTTTTGATCGAGAGGATCAAGCTTTGACTCCTGGTTCTGGGTCAAAATAGAAGTCTAAAAGCGCCTTCAATTTTAGGTTTCAACTTTGAGGGTGAGCCCTTTTTTTTTCTAAGCAGACCTCTTGGGTAGCAGGTGTAACTGTGGAGCCTGGGTGAAGGGCTTAGGGTCAGGAGAAAAGACCAGCTCCTTCCTAGGGGCTGACTCCTTCCTTCTGATGAGGTAGATATTGCCATAATGATGTACATAGCCCCATTGCTTCTGAGCAGAGGAGAAAAAACCTGAGACTTCAAAGCAGCAGAGGAATAGTTTCCTAGAAAAAAGAAACTGCCTTTGAAATATTGCATAAATCAGCTCAAGGTTCCAAAATAAACCTCTCTTTCAGTAAATGACCATAAAGAAGAAGATAGCTAAATATAATAATTTTTTTCCTTTCATTTCCAAGGACACAGTGAACTGCAGAAATGCCTATGTAGTTTGAAATTTTTTTCTGAGGACAATATTGCTTATAACTGAGTGAGTTTCCAACAACATCATTTGGATTTTGCTGCCAAAGGAAAGCGTGTAGCACTTCAAAGATTAGCACTCCCTGGATGGGATTGAATCCCTCCACTTGTCCATCCCCTCACCCCTTCCGTTGGAGTAATTTACTCTCTGTGGCCAGGCTCAGGAAGGACCCAACTGGGTGACTAGATCAGTTTTATCTTAGCTTTGTCTTGAGGGTCTGGTTTGCAACTCATACTGAAGATGGTTGTAAAAGTTTTGCTTTATACGTACTGTGTGCTGAGAGGGCCAGGTGCCTCTAAAGAGGAGCAGTTTTACAACAAACTCTCCTGGACTATTTAAACTTAGTTGTTTGATGTTTTCATGATATGCTGCATGGACCATATAGGCAGGTCTGAAAAACATGGGAACTGTTACTATCTAGCTTACTCAGGGAAGGGAAGAGAATCGTATCTTTCTGGAAAAGGGGAGCTTGGCTTTCTGTGTCCATTTTACCTGAAACTTTTGTAATAGTGTTTTGTTTTATGAAGACTCTAATTTCTGACACTGAAGACAGAGTCAGAGTAACAATAAGAAAGTAAAAAAGAAAATAATTTAGTTTATTTGAGAGAAAGCCAGTTGTTCTTGGATACTAAGGAGGTTATGTTTTAATATGCAATATAATTCTGCACCAGTTGAACCTCTGTAGCTTCTGGGCAATGCTGAACATTATTACTGTGTTGAAGCAGCACCATAGAGTGGCAGCACTCACTTGGGAGATCTATATTTGAACAGAAAACAGAGACAATCTTCATGTTCCAGGAGGATGCTGTTCACAAAATAAATGTTAGTCTATTCTATATCTTTGTATGTATAAGAGATTTATTCTTGTACAAATGATTTAATTCTGGAGAAAGTAGAAGTAACTCCCCATGCTAATAGCACAACAACAGAAACAAAATAGAAACAAAACTAAAACCAAAGAAAGAAAGGAACACAGGTTTATGGCCTCTGTCACAGCTTTGTGTTTTAGAAGAAGTAAAAATATCCATCAAAAGAAGCCCTCCCAAACACGTTTAAAATCTGGGATGCAGCCAAAATACAATAAGAGCCTGTTTTATCAGAAACCATTTACTATGCCCAAATTTACCAATTAATGTTTTTTAATGTTTTTCTTTGCAAAGTTCCTCTTTCATAAATTGATTTTCCTTAGTCGGAAACTATTCAGTACAGTTTCAGGTTTTTGCCAAATGGATAGTTTTAATTTGATTTGAATCCCACTCTTTTCTTCTGCATTTCTTTTTGCCATTAAATGTCAATGAATGAACAATGTGCAAAGCATTTAGATTGCTTGTTTCCCTCCCCAGTCATAAATTTTTTATTTTCCCATTACAAAATTCTAAAAGATTCCTCAGCTGTTGAAAAATGAGTTGAAACAGTGAAACAGTGAAAAATTAGGAAAGAAAGGTCCTGGTTTACGTGATGTAGAATTTCATTTTAAATTTTCAACGCCCATTGTGCTGTATAGTAGTATACTATTCTAAGTGTAGTATAAGTATATACTGAGTGTAATTTGAGTAGTATAATATGCTCTAAAAGTGAGCTAGGGGTGTTTTAGGTAAACTTGTCTGACATGCACAACTTACACAAAAGTAATGTTGATATACTGTAAGAGAAAGCTGCATGATGAAGAAAGAACTGGCAATAAGAATACTCTACTGAGTGAACAATTTCTATCTGTAGATCTATATGATAAATAATTTGTTCCCAGCTTACAACTAATGGCCTGTCTTGTCTTTCACAGTCAAAACCTCAGCTAATATTTCAGGACAACCAATATGTTCCTCACTGGGCTATAGAAGAATGTAATCAAAATTCTTTGGTTTAAGATAGCTTTGTTAAGTTTAGTATTAAAACATATTTTCCTTCTAACATCTGTATAGCAAAATTCTGTGTAGGAAAACAAACTCTGCCAGAGGTTTAGCAGTTTCTCATGTGCTTGACTGGAGGCTTTGATGAATCTGCAGAGGCTAGTGTTGCTTTCACAGCATGGAGGTCAGATTCCCTAGTTTTATCTGTGTTAGTATACAAAAAAGATCCAGGACTCCAGGGCAGTCCCATGATAATTAATACTGATTAATTTTTAGCATGCTGCCTGGCATGTTTCCGGCCCACACCAAGTAGCATTTTCCCATGCAGTGCCCAGGCACTGCTTAAGGGCTACATGCCAGGGACTGCTGCCAAGAGGCAGTTACTCTGTTTTGGAAGAAGAGACTTTAGCTGTAAGGTAGATGCTGCTGCTTTCCCTGAAGAACAGAAAAGAGGTCTTGGTCCTTTTTATTTACTACACCTGTGTGTTATAAAACCCCCAAACTTCATAGGTATTAAAAAATTGGTCTGATTAAATTAGTACGATAACTGGCTGACCCTAACCCCAACCCCATTAATTCTTGTGGTTTGTCCTTCAGGATATGTTCATCCACTGGACTTGTTTTAGTAGCCTGTTTACTAGGTGAAAAGAGGCAAACTAAGTGAGAGCTTCAATAAGCAAAAAGACTCACGTAATCTGTCCTGGTGCAACCATTGTGCATTTAGCTTTTTTATGGCAGGTGTTGTTTGTTTCGCAGATGTCCTTCATGCTGCATCCTTTCCCAGGTACAAAGTTTGTGTAATGCTCCTTGCATTCACAGTGGGACTAAATCAGAAGGATAAGAGAGGGGAGAGAAAAATTAGACATACACAAATTGTGGATTTCAGTGTGCTTTCTGGAACTAGGGTTTAAAGACAGTGAGCCGTAATTAATGAGTTCAGATGCAAGTATAAATCTTATCCATATTTATACAACTCTGTTCTATATTTTGCCTACTACAGAGAACTACTGACTTTATCCTTCAGATAAAGCCCTGTAAACTCACTTCTGTGACCACAGCACATTTAAAATCAGTGTGAGTAGGCCAAATTATTTACCTGTGTTCCCACAGCCCTTTGCTTTCCAAGATGAGTGCCAAAGCATACTACTAACGAGCGAGGTGTATCAGCACTGCTGCTGTACACACCAGCCTGTGTGTGCCAACCACATGCAACTCACTGAGACACCCATGAGCGGAGCAACTTATATAACTGTGGGCGGCAAGACGACCCTGGATGACCAAGTCCCTTTTTTGACTTTTCAGGCTATCCAGGCAAAATGGGCATGATCTTCAGAAGTCTCACTTTCTTGATCATGGGAGTTTTACAGACAGAAATCTGAGTGAGTTCCTAACTGCATGAATAATATGCATCCTTTAAATATTGTTTTTCATCAGTTGTCCTCAAAGACCCAGATTACTTCTTTCCTAAATACAGCTATTTTAGGCATATATCTGTGGCACCTGTGTAAGGATCCTACTGGTCCTACAAACCGTCTGTGGTCAGACAGACAAAATTTAACTGGGTGAAGCTTCATTTCAGTGCCTCCATTTTGGGGAGGGAAATCTGAGTCAAAATATCCTAGGAAAAAGAACACTATTGCCATTCCCATTTCAGAAGGGGTAACATGATACACTGACTCTGAGAAGGGAGGTAAAAGGGCTCACTCCTGGTCAACACTAGGGCTTATGCCAAAGCTAGGAGTAGAGCTTGCTGTCCCTGAGGCCTCCCTCTGCTTTCTGGAGAGAAAGGGTAATTTCTTCTTAGGCAGTTGACATAGGAAACACCTGGGGCACTCATTCAACACTAACCTTTCCTGGACCATCATATATGCAAATGGTGGACTGTGCAGGGCAATTCCCATATGTTGCTTGACAAGGGTCTATGGGTAAGCAGACTTGACCATCCCCTCTGTAACCTTCTTGACAGGTACATTTGTGCCAGTTTGGTCCGAGGTAAATGCAGTCGGCATTGGGATCGCAGACCTTTTTGGAGCATGGGTTGATAGCTTGTGGAAAAAAAAAAGTGAACTAAATAAATTATTACCTGCAGTCCTGAAATCGAAGACAAGGATTTGCCATAGAACCTCCATGCCAAACAAAGCCTGGGTAGACTAAACTTCTTGTAACAGCCAAGTTTGAAGTATCGTGGCGACATGAAGACAGAAAGTAGGAATGTGTTTATACTAACGTAGCAACCGACTGTTTGCTTTTGAACAGAAATGATCTCTTAACTTGGCAAATGGAGTTATAAACAGATTAAAACATATAATGTGCTCGTTAAAATATCACAACTATTTCCCTGTGCTGTGGTAGATTTTAACCAGAGAAGGTCAGGTAGTTGATACGAGGTCTGTACAAGCTTTAAGCACGTGTTAGATCAGTTGGAAAATATTTCTCAATCCCTTCACAAGACAATAGACCTTCACTGTTTTCTTTCCGGTAATTAAACATTCATCCAGCTATATGGAAAACTGGCCAGCAAGTACTTTAGTCGTGTCTTCCACATTGCTGTACTTTCAGGACTGGACTGAAAGCTTACTAGTTATTTCTGTGAGCCCTTTTTTTTTCCCGAGGCAATGGCATTTTTTGTCCTTGTTCATAGTCCAAAAGTGCTTGGAAAGCATCTTCTCACACCTTTGTGCCCAGTTAAGGTGCTGCTCATTGTCTTCCCCTCTCCTCCTCCCTTTCTTCCCCCTCAGTGGGGACTTGAAAGAGTTGGCAATGCTCAGATCTTTCTCACTGTTCCAGTGAGAAACTGTGCACATACACACAGTCACATGCCTAAATGAACCATAAGCAATAACACCTCCAAGATGACTCTGGTGCAGCCACTACTATCCTCACTTACGTGCTTCGCTGTGCTGGAGCTGCTTGTTCTTTTTTTCACAATCAGTCCAATGTAAAAGACACTGGCTTAAGCCACAGCTGGCCCCAGTCCCTAAAGGCACTGGGACAGAGAAGCAAATTCTATGCAGGCTGCATTAATGCAAAACCCAAGAGAGGTAAGGATACTACCACCTTCCTTCTCTGCTGTTTTCTGCAATTACTTTGTCTCTCTCTTGTCTATGCTGCCTGCTAGAAGAACCCCACATTCCCCGAGGAGTGACTTTCTAATGTCTTGTTCTTGGATGTTGTTCAAGTCTACTCAGAGATGACTGCCTCACTGTTAGGACCAAGAAGGTTAAATTATACAATGTAAACATTCCCCGAGAGGATAAGGAGGATTGTCTTTCTGGCTTGATCCAAGCCAACATTTACTAAGTTGAGGACTTGATAAAGACAATTAAGGTAGACTTTTACCTCTAGCTGAGATGTTATTACCTTTATTCCATAAAAAATAGCAAAGCTAAAATGAGCTTATCTGTATTTTTGGTGAGGAAGCTGAGCCCCCACATGATGGATATTTGATAATTATAAGCCCTTGGTTGCTGTTGTTGATTTTTGTGGAAGCAAACTATGAGGTTAAAATTTATCAAGTACAGTGATGTGATAGTAGTGGATTGATAAGCACTGAGGATGCATTTTCCCCACTGTGTGTTTCAAGTGGTTTTACTAGCTTTAGCCTGACTGCATGGACTGAAGATTGCCAGCAGGTGGACCAATGTGTTTTTGGAACACCTTTGAGGGTTTAGCTTCATACAGAAGCAATCTAGTTTATGGACCTGAGACTGCTTTGGGGTACGAACCCAAGTACAATTAAGTCAAGACAATGGTGAGATTTGTTTCAGGAGTGCATTCAGTACCTGATAATACTGATGATGTTGTGATGTTGTATCCAAAGAACTCAGTGGACACGAAAATTACTCACGTTCACATTGTGTACCATCCCCGTGGTAGTTGGGCAGACATGTGCATTGCAGTTGTTTTCCATCCTCACCTAAGGCAGTGCATCTGGAGTTTGTAGGGCACCGCAAGGCCTCACATTCTGGTATTGCTGAAGGACAAAGGACGGTATGTTAAGCTGTATATGCACACTGTGAGATCTTGCATCCTGCAGTAACTAGTTCAAAGTATGCCTGACCTAGGGACCATTGATCCCATTGCTGTTGTCATTATTTTGGTGATTGAAGAGGTGATGATGGTAATGAGAGCTTACATACATGGTTTAAGGTTTGATGTACGTTTGGTTGCTCTGAGATCAGTTTTACATTCATCCTCAGCAATTCTAACTGTATTAGAGCTGTTGAATATATCTTATATAGAAAGCAATCTACTTACGCTGATCACAACTGAGACCTTTGTATCCAGACAAGCAGGTACATCTTCCATCCCCTGTAATTCCACTGTTGCATACTCCATGAACACAGTTGCAGACTACAGGGAGAGATGGATAGGCTTTACTGTATAATAATGATGTTTGGAAAGACATTGTTAGCGGTTACCCACAGCAAATAGTGTCCTGGCCAACAACTGTTAAATACTACATAATGTGATTTTTCAAAATCAAGCTTTGACCTGAGTTCATGAATTTATAGGATTCCATTAATGAGAAGATCAATATTCACAGTTGCATATATCAGTAAGTAACATACTGAATGTGTATTTAGTTAAAAGAATAATTAATCACTGTGTAGGTCTCAGGCTTTTGTTGGGTCCTGTTCCTATATTCTGTCATTTCTGACTATAAACTTTAAGACAAAATGCACACAAGGCTCCATATTCAGAGTCCAGGCAACTATGAGACCCTTTATAAACTGTTTTTGAAGCCTTATGTGTACTTAAAAAGCTTTGTAGCTGTAATTGTTTCAGTTATGGTAATGATGATTGTTAAAAAGGCCCTGTGCAGTTACACTTAGAAAAGCCTTTAAGATGTACAGAGTTGTATTGGAGACTTCATGTTTAAGCTGCAGTAATGTAATGTATCCTTTTCTCTTTGCAAATACATCCTATGCTCATGCAAAGCACCTACACTAATGGATTAGTAATATTCTACCTGTGTTAGTAGTCCTAATAGAAAAAACAGGAATGTCTAAAGCATTGCTGAAAAGCAGTCACAAATGGACAGTATTCAGAGGTGCTTAGTAAACTTGGGGAGCTTAAAAATCTGAAAGGTGACATGTAAAATGTTGCTTAAATTAATATACATTCGAATCCTCCAGTGGCTTCTTGAAAAAGAATTACATTTGCAATATTGAATTCACTGAAATATCCTACTTTCATGAAAATGTTGGCTCACACACATTTCTGTGTATCAACACTGGCATCCAGTGGACGGCTGGTGGAAAAAATGCCATTGAGTTAGCCATGGTTAGGATTAGTGTAGAAAGACCAACACAAATAGTTTAAAGTGAGGCCATTTGTGACTCTTTAGAAGTAACTTTATGTAGATCTTCAGAGAACAAAATAGAGATAAACAGCTATTGCCACTTAAAAAAGAGACATTTCTCAGTATTTTTTTTTTTCAGGCTCTTTGCTGGTGTGTCTGTTTAATACTCAGTAGGGAGGTAAATAAAATACTAGAAATCATTAAGGAACAGGCAAAACTGGAAAAATATTATACAAATATATACACCTGTGATACATATAAGTCTTAAATAGCGCACACAGCTCTGACCCCTCCCTCGATGTTCTGATTCTCCTAATAGAAGTCTGGCCAACCAACGTAATGATCTACCAGCTAAAAACCAAAACTGAACAAAATTCATCCTTTTTCACATTTTTGAATAAATTGTGGGGCTCCTTGGCAAAGAATGTTGTAGACAGAAAAACCAGAACTGGACTTGGAAGAACGGTAGATAAATTATGGAGGACAGATCCAGCAGGAGCTTTTAAACATTACAATATTAACGCAATCTCTGGCTGCTTGTACTCTTTCCCTAGACATCAACTATTGGCCTCCAGTATGGGATAGCAGGCTAGAAGGCCTTTTCATCTGATTCAAAATGGTATTTTTTGAGTCAGATATACTGATTCTAATACCACGTGAGTATTTTAGGCCTTAATACAGATGCTCTGGTTTGTAGATGTATTTAAAAAGTACTAAAACACCATCAGCCACTATAAATTATGCATTTGTTATGTTCCCACCCAATATTTTAAGTACAATAACAACATCCTGTATTTAGATAAAATAAATGCAAATCCATAATTTTGGGTGAAAAGTGGAAAACATGATAACTGGCTAAAAGAGAGGGATACCTGCAGGAAACACCAATGATTCTAGTCCCTAATTTATTTGACTGTTGGCTATAGCAAGGATATTCAAGATGAGATTAAGATATTTTTGTAGCACTGTGTTGTCTGTGCAGTCCTGAGCTCAATCCAGCCCCACTGTGAATGAGGAACTGAGTAGCTGCCTATTTTTTTTTTGCCTGATGTGTTCCCTGAAGCAGGCAGCAGCTCTTGATGGGAAACTTTTAGGCCCTTTTTGCTCTGATTTCTTAGTGTCTAATTACAGCTTATACTCACCTTTTTTTTCCCTGCTTCGATCAAAAAAGCACAGTCTTACCTGATGTGCAGTAAGGACCAAATAAATTATCTTTAGCACATTTTTCACAGGCTGTCCCACCAAATCCTTTCTGTGAATTACAGAACGGAAATGAAACCTTAAGTCTCTCATCTATCTCTACATAAATAGATGTATGTTGCAGCCTGAAAACAGCATCTTTAGTTGTCAAAAGAAACATGAAAGATTAAATCAGCGAATCCGAGATGACTACTCTAATATAGAAAACATTGTCTTTTGAATGATTTTTTTCCTGTTTTTAAATTTTTAACTCTTACCCTTCAAAACAAATTAGATGTTCTAAATATCAAGTTAACTATAAAGAACAGTAATAAAGCCTAATATCTAAATAATGTTTACATTTGTAATGTTGTGTTTTCTGACTTTCTCACTCTTTTTTGCAAGTCCCCAGATGTGCTGTACATGCGAGGGAAAGATTAACCAGTAGGGGGCGAGGTAGAAAAGTTTCAGTTGCGTTCTTTAAAAAAACTTTTTTTTGCTTGATTTATAAAGCATTGCACACTGCACTCTCAGCAAAGGAACATTGTATTCAGAGTATAGTCCCAAGTATGAGCACCTTCTTATTAGGGAAAAAAAGTCGTAAGTAACAGCACACCTTGAAAAACAGAGGAACTCAAGCCACCTGTTTCAGGAAGACAAGATAAAAGAGCTCTAATAATTTCATCTGAACATGTTCAAGTCTGTAGAGATAGTAGTGTGAAGATTAGCTCAAACCACACAAAAAGTGAACTCCAAGTAGATCATCTGTACTATTTCTGAAATGCTTCCATTTCGTATATTTATACAATGTAATATGTGTTATTTCTCAGCAGAGCTTACGTGCTGTTGTTGTATTTTTTTCCTTTAAAGGAAAGGACGTACCTGACAAGTGCATGTTCCATCCCCATTTATACCCTGGGAGCAGCGTCCTCTCCCATTGCATGGTGATGCAGCTCCTCCTGGACAGGCTAGAAATGACAAACTTTAAGCCATCAGCCAACAGTCTCTGACTCTTATGATCCACTTGTACGTTAGGGGTGGCAGCCTCGGAGGCTGCAGGATTTTGGGCCAGACAGGGACCTCGAGTGACAGCTTCTGCTTTGCATCTGCCCAAATCTTTTCACTAGAATCTCAACTTCAATAGAAACCATCAGCCTCTCTAGTATGGGAATTTAAGCTGGTGATTCTTATCAAAGGATTGTACAAAAAATAACTTTCATATTCCAAATTACCATTTTGTCCCTGCTGATTTTGATAAAAGTGGAGATTTCCTGACCACTTCTTCTGCATGTTAATACAAGTCTGATTGAAAATTTCCTGTCAGAATTATATTTGATGCTAAGTGAGTGTTTAAATAAACCTTTTTCTTTCCCCTACAAATAGCATTTTCTTCATGTGGAAAGTTTTCTCCTTTTCCCTGCTGCCATAAGACTGTGATATTTAATTCAAAGGACCTCTGAAATTGGAATTTGGGTATCTCATAACCTACTTCTGTCCAATGTGCTGCGGTCATTAGTAAAACTTGCCAAAGATGTGCTATGGTCTTTGGAGCTTCTGACACTAAAACCATGATCACAGACAATGGTATAGTAGGTGAGACAGAGGCTGACCAAAACCACCAGCCAGCAGGAGAGGATGAGAAATAATGACTGTATTTCTAAATCAAAATAATTTGATTTTTACCTGAAATTTGTCAATATTTCAGTTTTCACTGAAAGGTTGCTATAGGAAACATACTATGTCCTTTTTAGGCAGATTGTTCTGTCTTTTTTTTCCACCTGTAAGGAAATCCTTATTATTTATAGTTGTACAGCGTCTCTCTGGAAATTATTTATTAACTCCTTTCCATAAGCCCTTTCTTCCCATAACTGGAGTTCCTGTTACGTACCATAATCCTGATGCAGTTGGTATCTAAAACCTTTTGCCCTCACAGGTTCTTTCCTTTACCATACTGGTAAGTTTATTGCCTATAAAGCATCTCAGTTCATTCTACATTGTGGAGATGGGCAGCACTGAGTTTATGCCCCCACTGAATAACTTAATCCTTATTTAAAATGTTTAAGTGATCCACAGGTTTTCATGAAAATGAACTTGATTTGGACAGAGTGGATATGAATATGTGTACACCTAATTTTAGTGAAGGCTTGGGCTTTATGCCAGTCCATTAGTATTTCTTAATTTATTCCTTAGAGAAGACTATGTAAGTCCTGTTTTACAGAGGGATGGGTGTGCAGCCGATTGGGGCACTTCATGGAGAGGAAAGGGGACATCTTTCATTCACATCACATGTCTTAGCATGTGCTATCATTTAAGGAAGTCAGAGTGCTATTTAAGACTTAATTTTGTCATTGCCATCAGATACTAAAAGTGAAGTAAACCCCTAGTCAGGGATTTTTCTCTGGCCTCAGGAAGGACCAGCTTTCCTCCAAACATTTCAAGGAGTGCCATATGTTCTTAGAGAGATAGTGATAATGCAAAGAGCAATTTTCTTCCTCTAAATGACAGCAGAAACAATGCTGAGACCTTGATTCTTTCCTTTTAGCAGCCAGGAAGTTTGTCCAAAGGAAGAGAGGGCTTCCTTGCCTCTGCAGCCTGCTGCCTGCAGTGGTGCAGGCAGGGCTCTGGCTCAGGGGCAGCGAGACCTACGCCTCTCTAGAAATACTGATGCTCCTCGTATGGTTTCCCAGAGCACTCTGAAGTATGTGACAACGGTCACACATAGCATTGCTTTCTTCCTACCAGGCACTTAGGCTGAATTTGGTGGAAAAATGGTGTTTAGCTTCAGAAGGAGACATGACCACACACTACGTATTTGGGTATTTGCCTATCTTTTCCATAGAAGAACCTATAAGTTGGGGTTTGCCTATTTTGCTTTAGTAGATAAATTATTGGTATTGAAATAATTGCTTGAGCTAACATTATATTTTTTTACCTATTTTGTGGACAAAAAGACTTCACAGACACTGAACCACACCTTGACCCCATTAACTAAAGAGGGAAATGCTCTGTTTGGGCAGGGAAACTTCCTCTGTGGGTATTGATGCCCATCTCAGCAGCCTGAGGTTTGATGCACTCGTGGAGATGCTGAAAGGCTTTTCCTGCTGAAGGGGCAGTGGGAGGAAAGACACTGGTGATTACTGCTGCTTCAGTAATGGCCTTTAGCATTCGCTGGTGTTTCAAAAAAATTGGAGGGAAAGAGTGTTTCAAGTTGAGCTGAAAGACAAGACTCTCCTTGCATCAAAAAGTAAAGAATTAAAGAGAAATAGAAGTGTTTCTGATGCAGATAAGGGTATTTTTGACCTAAAATAAAAATTTAAATTTGTAAGTTGAAAATTTTAATTTTTAAAATACTTTGTCGGCATCCCCCTATGTGAAAAGTCATTTTGCAGGCATTGACTAAAACTATTTGTTTTGAAGATCTCAAAACCAAGGAGGTTTCCTGAGTTTTCTGAAATTTTTCTAGGATTTTTTTTTTTGAATGAAGATTTGAATACATGTTTTTCTCCAGATCCTCTAAGTTTTGCCTGGAAACTACTGTGTATTTCTATCCCTACAATAAACACTGAGGAGCAAACTTCTCATGGAAATAGTTCCTGAAAATAAGAAATATCACTACTTTTCTTCTACTCAAAATCTGTCAAAATAGAAAAAAAGAGCTTACCCATGCAATCTGGGCCCCAGTGTCCCTGGCAGCACTCAGGTTGTTCAAATTCCTTCATACAATGATGACGACATCCCAGAAAAGAAAGTGTGTGCGTTTTAATTTCTAGATAATATCTGAGGAAGAGAAGTTGAACTGCTTTGAAATACAAAAAAGACTCCTGTGAGAAAAATGAAATCCTTAACCTCCTCTTTGCCTTTCAGTGCCAGATAAGAGCACTTTAAGTCGTATTTATTTGCCTTTTTTTCTTCATTAAAGTATACATTGCACATCAATATCTGAAAAGATTCTTGGAGCTGTTTCTTTTGCATACTATAATTATCTGTTTTTTAAATTTCTACATTCTAAACACAGTAGTTTTCTATAATTTGATTTGAAATAGCATTTTAAAATTTTGAATGTTAAGTAAGCTCAAAATAGTTACATTTTCCCTAAAGTACTGTGTTGTTTTTTTTTAATGAAGGCAAGTTTTCAAATTTGTTTTGAGATATTTCTCCCTGACCTTCACTCCCAACATGGCCCAAATGTAGCAGTTAGAAAAAATCTAGTATTTATATGATAATCTATGATATGAATTACATGTAAATATAATTTGTATAAAGATATGTATTTATCAAATTATATTAATATATAATTCATAGCAAGTATGAGGAATAAACAAGGAAGTGCTTTTATGATATCACTAAAAAGAGAATCTGCTAGGCCATTGATGGCAATACTTATTTTCCTCTTACACCATTTGCTGATTAAAGCTTAAAATAAATTCTCTGAGGGAAGCTTGAGTTTGTTTGAGTTCTGGAGTTAGTGAAGCCAACGATAAATATCCCTTAAGAAAACTGCATTCTATTAGGGAATTTGTAATATGAATTAATATTTTTTAATTCATGGAGAGTAATAGTCATGGTGAAAAGCTCTGACAGAAGTGATACCTGCAGTCTGGTATTCCAGTCCCATTGGTAATTTTGGTGTAACCATCAGGGCACTGGGTTTCGAGGTTCAAAGAGCAAGGTACGCATTCAGTTTTCATTCGAATGAGCAGCTTTTGATCACATTGCCTCTTCATCTGTAATAGGACAAGATTAATTAAAAAGATGAAAAAAGTTCTCTCACTTGCTTTAACTGTCCCCTGTGGCAATGCTGAAAAATGAATAATTTAATTTATTCTCACACACAGCCACAATCTCTGTGTTGGTCAGCAGGAGCTCCCTGCTCTGGAACTAAGCTAGGTAATAGATCACATATTAGGGCTTTGCAGTAGTCTTGTCTGCACAATATATGTCCAACCAGTGTAGGATAAAGCCTTCTAAGTGTTGTATTTCTCCTAAGAATTCTTTATCAACAAGTGCTAAGTTCAGCAGATCTGAAAGCCAGGTTACCGAGACAGGATCAACCTATGGAGCATTAGTTCTTTGCCATGCAATCCCAAATCAGGATGGAGAAAGACAGGCGTTACGTGTCTTCTCCATTCAACAGAAAGGCTAAACATAAGGTGTGGAGGAAATTTCTTGTGGCTCTGTGCACACAGAACACAGAGCAAGCCTTTGTTCCTCTCAAAAACGTTTCATATTATCAGCAGTATGGTATTGAACTAAAGGACTCTGGTTGATATTTTCAAATTGGGGTAAAAGAATGTTGTCTAATTTTGAATTCAAATCTGGTAGAAGCTATGGCCCTGACCCCACCAGAGCACACTGAGGAGAGCAGCCGCCTCCTTTTTTTAACCTAGAGAAAAGAGAAATGGAAAGTGACTATATACCTAAAATAGCTTCCTACTACTGAAACAGTCAACCTATTTTAAAGAAAAAAGTCTTTGTTGTTGAGTTCATGTTCTTTCTTCCTGGTGAGTATTTGTAAAAGTCAGTTCATAATTCACTAATGGTAAGAAATAATCTAATGCAAAATATGATCTGTAAAAACCAACCAAACAAACAAAATGAAATAATTATTGGATGGAAAGTACTATGAAGTGCTCCATTTTCTATTCCAAGACAACTATTTATAAACTGTTCTCTAAGTAGGGGCCCGTTTAGGTGGTCTTAACTCACTCAAGCAATATTGACCATGAAAGACTTCCTATCTGACACAATAGAATTGAAATTAACTCTCTGAATGGGCTTTCAATTAAGCAGTCAAGCAGTCAATTAAGACAATGTCTGAATCAATACTAGGATGTGAGGAAATGGTTAACATTTATGTCAAAAAACTGTACCTGCCCTATGTGTGTGTGCGTGCGTGTCTGTAAGTATGAAGGGGCCAGTTCCAGCAGCATCAGCCATTTGAATGTATTTATGTATGTTAATAGTTGTCTGTGGACATTTTAAGTAGTTTCCCATATTACAAAACCAGAAGAACAATTATACCAGAGGAGCATAATGGAGCTTCTTGCATGAAATTTATTTTCAACAAGAAGATATTTTAGAACGTAGGCATTTGATTTGGAAATGGTCAGTTGTGGAGAAACAAACTGTGGTATGTTACTTCTGTCGTAGTTTATCTGTGATGGTTTTGCTTTGTTCTCCAGTCACTGCTTTTCTGTTGTGCAAGATACTGGTAGGTATCTGTTCTGTTATAGAGATTACTACTCCCTTCCTATGAATACTTATAGTGTGAGATCAAAGTACATTTTCTTTCTGCACTTAAATCAAAAGCATTTTTTTAATTCCCTACTACGACTTCTGTTTCCCAATTCTTGAGTCATCCCAGCTCTCCTCGGGCCTATAGCCCACCTGGACGGGGTGTGTCACACCCAGCCTGTCCAGGCACCTCCTGTGTGCATGAATGGAACCTACAGACTGCCCCTGCAAAGTCTTCCCTGTCTTCTGCATTGATGAATCAGCCATTATTGTTTTGTGTAGCAACATCACAGAAGCAGCTTCGGGTTGTTTTATGTGCAGGGTGTGTTTCAAGCCACCACTTTCCTGAACGAAGCCTGTAGCAATGCTTCCAGGTGTTGCACAGTGGATATGCTCTGGTATTTTTGTCAAGGGATTCCCAAATAACACGTATGCAAATGTAACCCCGTCCAGGTACTGGACCCTCTGAGCACATGTGGGATGTTGCAGCCTTTTTGCAGAAGCTGGCCTGGGCAGGTACACTGGTGCCTTGAGCAGGATTTCTATACATGGCACAGCCTGGTAGCCCTAGATGAAGCCCTCTCTCCATCAGTTTCTCCCCTTGTCAGTTATCCTTTCTTCAACGTTTGTGACAGCAGCACATTTCAGTAGTGAAGATTGTGAGGATACATCACAGACACCGATAAGGGGATTGTTTTATGAGGTCTGAGGGATTCTGCTTGATAGTCATCACTCAGTTATAAGTACATTCAACATCTATTTAGCTGTCAAATTTTAGCTTTACAAAATTACTGTTGAAATCTGATTAGGGTAACAAAGTATTTGGGTAGTGAAACTTCTTATTCTTGAGTAAATGCATTTCAGGTGTCTTTGAAATAAAAATAAGACATTTCTCCAGATATGAGTATAATGTGGATACAGCTCAGTCAGATACTTGGCAAAGCAGTGGCAAGTAGTGTCATGCTGGGAGGACCAAGCAGCCTCCCTGCCTTCTTGGCAGAGACTGGCACTGATGGGGCCCTGGACTGACCTGGCTCTTTGGGCGTCTTCTGCAAACTGAAACCAGAGCATCTCTGCACCTTGCTTCCCATCCAAAATCACCTCACGAGGCACCAACACAAGGGGGTTTGAACATTTCAAGCCTTTCAAAACTCTGGTGCTCAGCACCAATGCAGCCACCTTAATGGTCTCCTTAATGAGAGATGACTCGTGCACCAAAGCAAGAACCAACACAGCACAAGTGCATGGTCTGGGGAGCTTAACTCCTATTAACATTTCCACTGAGTCGAATCAGTATTGTTAATGTTGAAGAATCATAAACTCAGAGCGTTGACTGATTTTTCTGACTCTTTTAACCAAGGATGCTACTGAAGCCCTGCTCCTCACAAATGCTTGATGTAAACCATTAAGGATCTGAGGCAGGATAAACTGCTGGGCTTGTAGGACATTCAGCATCAGAAGGGAAAAAGCTGTTGATAGAAGTGGCTGAAATTACCTTGTTGCAGAAGTTGTGATTGAGGAGGCCCCTGACAAAATTTCATTTTTGGAACAAGAAAATTCAAAGAGGTTTTGATAACGTAAAATGTAAATAAAAATAAGTTATAACCCTTTCCCTACTATCAGCTATAAACCACTATTTGTTTTGGAATGGTGGGGTCATTTCCTCTTTCTCCCCATTTCCTCATTTTCACTTTTTGCTGTTAGGGAAAATTGAAGAGAGGTGATTTTTTAGTGGCTCTTTTTTTAGAGACAGAACATGTTTGACACATTTCCTAGTACTTTTTTGTACTTTTCAAAATATTTTTCCATTTAAAAAAGCCAACCAATCAACCAACAAAAAAACCCAAAAACTGAGTGACTTCCTTTTTATTTTTTCCTACAATATCTCCCTGTCATTGTTTCCTCTTCTACAAGCTTTTTTATTCTCCAGAATGCAGTAATTTAAAGCTTCATATTGTGAGACCATTTAGATAAGTGAATGTCTCACTGTTTAACTCTGTTCAGATTTGCAACCCTACACTTTCTGCCTCTCTACAAGGAGAGTGAAAACAGATTTTGCGAAATTCCACAGATCCATAGGATTTGTACATGACAAATACACCAATTCCCCAAAAGTCTCCAAATCTTTTATTTACATTTATAACTTCATACAATAACTTACAACGGCTCAATTCCTTAGACGTTTTCCCCCTACCTATCTGTCTGAAATAGCTTTTCCTCCTTCTTGTTAGTAGAGTGGATAATTTCCACTATAGTAAAATTTCTGCTTTCATGTTCTGACTTATCAGAAGTTCTAACACTTGTCTTTTTTGCTTTTGATAAATGTGTCAGCTACAGCCTTTTGCCATGTTTGCCGTTTTTTAGAGCTTTTTTCAGTGTAGTCATGACATACCCTTTGAGCCAAGTTCTCATGTGGAATAAACACTGCATTTCTGTTATTTCAGAGGACTGAATTGCAGAGCTCTTAGTTTATGATTCAGTGTCAAATGCATCACTGACTCTTAAAGTGGATTTTTCTTCTGTAAAATACAGTATCTGATAGATGTTTGGTCTATAACAGTGAAACAACCCCCACCCCTATACAGTAATACAGATGTAAAATAATTCATTACTTCCATAAAAGGGTATTTCTTACCTCATCTGGGACTTGTGATGTCAAACACAGCTTCTTTGCAGCCAAAAAAGCCAAAAAGCATAAAACAACTAAATGTTTTTCCATTGTGGATAATTTGATTTTCTTCCTTCAGAGCCCTCCAGACATGAGAACTAAAATTCTGATATAAAGTGATAGTTTCTTAGAGGTGCTATATCTTCTGCATTCTTAGGCAAATGGTTTAAGAGGACTTTTGTCTTCCTAAAGGAAAATCAGTGAATGGTACAGCATGTGAAGCTTGCCTGCAGGCAGGAAAAATTCCAAAACACAGGGTATTTGCCGAAAGTTTTCACTGCAAAGCTGAATAAACCCTTCCTAACTGAATGACAGGATATCCTGACAGGGCTCTGTTCATTTATCCCTCTGTCTGAAGCTGTTGACAGCACAAAACCAAGGACACTGAACTGTTACAAAAGAAGATGGGCATGGACAGGGAATGGGAGCAAGTGCTGCACTTGTAATCACTATATTTGTTCAATTGATCTAAGGCAGAGCAAAGGATCTCTGGAGGTTGGCTTATCAGCCCTAATAATGTGAGGGTGGGTCCCCTGAATGTGGTTCTGGGAGAAATTCTGCTGGCTTTATCTCAGAAGGACAAAAGAACATCTTCCAGCTTTGGTTAGCCAGATAAAAAGGGGGGACTTTTTTTCTTTTTTCTTTTTTCTTTTTTTTTTCTCTTTTTATTAAACCATTTTGACAGATTTCCTGGACATAAACAGAGGAAAATCGTAGTAAGTCATGTTACTTGCATATGATTAGGGGGGATGAGTAGACAGACATTTTGATTTGCCTAAAGCAAGACTATTTCTCTTCCTTCTCAAAGCTGTTCATTTCTCATCTAGTGCTGCTCTTTGCTGGCACTGCTCTTTGCTGCTGCTCTGGTCAGTCTTGTTAGGGCAGGCTCTCTCATGTGTTAAATACCTAATAATTTGGTGCCTGTAGTTTGTCAGCTTTGCTTTGTGCCTCAGAGTTTACCATTTTTTTGTCAATTGAAGGCACTCCATAATGGTGCCTTAATACAATGTTGTGCTTTGAAGTTAGATTCAATTATTTAAGAGTCCACAGTGGCTGTAAACAGAGTGCTTTCTCCTGAATATTTATTTGTGGTCATGGTACGATGCTGCATTCACCTTCAGACTACAAGTACAGTTTCAACCTATAATCTCGAATTCTGTATTATTTTCCTAAAGAACTAACTGGTGCTACACATATAATACACAAATGCGTCTACTTTTGTTATATGCTTTAACCGAATACTGCAAAATTGCTGGTAGGAGATGGCAGGGCAAGCTGTTTCCTGCAAACTCATCAGATCCTGTTCCTTTCTGCTATACAATGAAGAAAGTAAATAATTCCTTGTTTATGCAGACAACATAGCAGCCAGGGGTTGTGCTCTACATGCTGACGGTATGTATGGCCTTGAAAAGCGCAGTTTTTCTTTTCTAAGGTCAAGGCCTTTCATTTTGCTTTGATTTTACATACAATGTACAATCTGGCCTGGTGGAAGGAAGGCTTAGGTTCTTCTCCAAAAGAGCAGAACCCTGGAGAATCTTCTCTCACATGTGATGATAGCCCATGGCCACATCCTTTCCTTGGTGGAATGTCTGGGAGTAAAACTTTTCCTCCATCTTCTGCAGAATTGCCTTGTTGGAGTGTGGTTAGCATGGCTATCTGGGCAGAGTCTGTGCTACCTGAGCAAAACATGTTTAACTGGTCTCTGCGTGTGTGATGACAGGAGGTGACAGCTTCTGCAGCAGCTTGAGGTTGGCTGGATTTTTTGCCTGTTGCCACTTCAGACAGCATAGTGATGAAAGGAGCTGTAAATCAAGCACGTCCCTTTCCTGTCCTGTAGATTGAGATAAAAAGGAAAACACATCAGCTCTCCTGTTATCTGCTTTTGCCTCCTGTATAGGCCTTTGTGTGAAGTAAACTCTTCTTCCCTTTCCTTCCTTTCCCCTCTCGTCGGAGTTTGTCCTCCCTGCTAACTGCCACGATGATTGCTTTCCCTTCTCTGAAGGGACAAGCCACCCTTTCCTTGTGTTGGTGATAGGGATTTTCCTCATTTGTGAGGGTTAAATGAAGGCTGTGCCATGCTCCCACACTGCCTGGCCTTCTCCTTTCATGCTCTGGGCAGAAATACAGGCTAACACATCACCTGGCACACAGGACAGGGCTTCCTGGGGACTCGAGGGGTGGGAAGGTGACACCCTGACACTCAAAACAGCCTGTGCATTGTGGCACCACTACTGACAGCAGTGTACCCACTAGCCAGCCAGGGAGCTGGCTGCAATCTTGCTTGGGATGAGGCTGCCTTGGTGGTCTGGCCAGTGCCCGAGGTACTGGGCAGCAGCCAGCTACAGCTCTGCTGTCTGTGATAGTTTGGGTGTTGATGTGCTGCTGGCAGGGGCAGGAAGCCCTTTCTGCCAGGTTTCACCATTTCCTTTTAAAAACATGATGGTGGTGATCTCTGCAGGCTGGGACCTGCATCCTTCCTCCTCTTTCCTCGCTGGTGCCCGGCCCAGAGAGTGTTGAAGGGTCTGCACACCTCTGTGATTCCAGGTGAGGATTTCACCTGCCAGTGTGCTACTGTGATAGTAGCCAAGTCCATACTAACTTTTGTCTTGGGCCATCCTCCAGCTCCTGCCCTTGATGTGTTTGTATCCTATCCTGGCTGTCCAGTCCGAGTATTTCTGGAGCTGTCCACTTCCAGGGTTGTGGTGGGAAGCTATTACATTCTCATTATCTTGCTGCTTATACAGCTCAGCTGAGACTTTTTTTGCTCTTGCGTTTCCTACTGTTACTTTTTTACTGGCTTTAGCAGGATATTTTATTTCAGCTTTGTGCTTGCCTTTTTCTGTGTCCAGCTGTAGTGTTGGAGAGGTCTTGGATCTCTTTAGTTTCTACAAGAAGGTGAAAAGTTCAGAAGTCTTAGATGACAAATATCAAAATACAAATGTGTCCATGGAGTTGGTCCCCTTGGATTTTTTTAAAATAATGTTGATACGGTTGAGGGAAGTGAGAGCAAGGAATGTAACAGTGACTATGGGCAGGGATATACCTGAAAGTTGGGATCAGTGTGACATGTAAGAGCCCAGCCAAACCTCTCTGGGGATATCATGGCCACTCGAATACTTCCTGTCTCAGCTGCTAGTTGCTGTTGCTCCTCTGAAAACTTTCAGGTTGCAAGCATCGTGGTGAAAAAGATTAGTAAGAGTCATTGTATGTGCAAATACCATGTGCTGTGGCAGACACCTGTGTGTGCTACAGTCTTCCTCTGCTCTGGTACTGCATTCCTGGACTGGATCATCCTACTTAAAGTAGACCTGGGCTGGTTGTCTTTTTACTTTCTTCATCCACCTAGACACCTTGTGTCTCTCGAAGTTTCTCATTCTGTTTCTGTGAACAGAGACATCAACCAACCAGAGATAATGTGATGGTTCATTTATGTATCTGTGTTTGAGAACGATGATTTGTGCTGCAACTTATTTCAGCATTACAGTGAGATAGTTCTTTCTCAGAACCAGGCACCTGGCGCATGAGGTCATTTTAAAAGTAAATAAAACCCAGTGGAGATACAGCTATGATGGTAGAAGCACTCACCTTCCTCTACATCATTTTCATAACCACATAATTTATTCCATTTAACCCCCCCCCCGATTTTGTCTACATGACTCTTATTGTGTATCATTCCTCTGAACTTTCTGAATGTGAAGTGCTCTCAACCAGAGATGGCTGAGTGGCATATGATGAGCTCTGAGACTTATCGAAGCTCAGCCATTTCATAAATAATCTTATGACAATATCACCACTTTAGAGGAAGAAATAAAAAAGAAATATGACCATTTTGAAGCAGAGCACTCATTTCAGCCTGAACATTTATGAGCTCTGTGTAATAAAAACTGGTACTGCTTTTCAAGTACATCCTACCTTACTTGCAGCTCAGCTTCCCTCCCAGCAGAGCAGCCTTGTTAGTGAGGTCTTGGAGAATATCGAGGGTGAGGGCAGTCTTGAGCTAAATTTTATTGTCTTACTTAGTAATTTGAAAGTAAGCAGCAGCAAATAGATGAATTACTGTTTTTTACTCTATGTGGCTTCTGGTTTAGAACTGGTCACAGCAGGAAATCTGTCCCAAGCGTGTTTGAATACAGTTTGAGGCTCCGCACGTCTGAGGAAAGTCACTTTGCTCTTTGTTTGGAAACTGGCTAAAGCACCTTGCAGAGGGGTAGGAAAAGATAAAATGTGTTCAGAAGAAGAAAGCTTCCTAGGGAGAGGGAGGCTTTGGCTCTGCCAAGAGAAATGTCTGAATGCTAATTGTAGGTGGGAGGAAGGGGGGCACAAACCATCAAGTTGCTAGGAGGAGGCTGGGGGAAAGGGGGGGGGGGGTATTTGGGAAATACTGCCATTGATTAACACAGACTTAATTGGAATGTAACAAAGAGATTAAAAAAAAAGGTTTGGCAAGTTAAATCTTTCCTGTGCCATACGTCTGAGGAAGCCAATGGTGGCCTAAGGAGAGTCTGAATGGACAATGTGGAAAAGTCTAGGGGTGTGTAATTTTATCTGTGGGGTTATGACAGCCATCATTTTGAAACATGGTGACTATCAGAACTAATTAATTCTCCAAGCCCACAGGACGCATTAAGATAGAGCTGCAGCTGGTATGCTGAGGAATGCCGTGCGCCTGGCAGAGGCCATCGCTTTTATCAATGTTAATGAGGGAGAAGACACAGACAGCTGATCTAAACTCAAATGCGTTCATGATGCATACAGCTGATGGCAATGCAGACTGCCAGTCAAGGGGTGGTCTTAGCCATAGATTAGATCCTCATAGTGGCCTCTTCAGCTTTCTTTCTTTCCCCTCTTTTTTTTTTTTGTTCTCAAAAGAGTCTTTCAGCTGGTGAAATTGTAAACAAAAGCCATTCTAGCTGAGGTCGTGGTGAAGAGGGCTTTGCTAGGGAGACATGGGGAGGGTAACATATGCGGCACTAACTTGGACAATGTTATTTACTAGAAATTTTAAGGGGGCGTTAGGTCGGGGACCTATAAGGCTGAGCTCTAAACAGAATGACCACAAACCCAGAGTGTGCTCATGGATACTTCTGCCACGCTTTCATGCTGTAATAACATGTTGCTTAAAAAAATGAAATCGTTCTCTAACCATAGGTAAGGCCTCATGTCCTGTAGGTCCAGCAGAATATAGGACTGGCAGATAAATCTCTGACTTGTGGGAAGCATTCCCGATGTGTGACATTCAAGCCAAAATGTACAGGAGGATGAAGCTACAGGGTTGCTGGGTAGCAATATCATGGGGGTGAAGGGAAGAACTTGGTAGTTTTGTCCTGGAAGTGTTGTTGGTATAGAGAAACATTAAAGCCATCTTTGTGTCTGTGTGTCTGCTCTGCATCTGCTGCATTGCAGTTCTTTATGGACCGTGCATATACTCTGGTCCCACGTTGCTGCCAGGTAGTGGTGTGGTAAATGCAGAAGGTACTGCCCTGCTACAAATTCTTGGGTATTTTGAATGCTGTGGCTCTTCCTGGTGATATAATGCTTTTCAGAATCATTAAATCTCATATTTAATGGAATAAAATTATAACACCTATTCCTTGCACAGATTTGGAATAAAATGAATCACAGTTATAAGCTGCTGGATAAATACAGTAAAATAAACTTGTAGTTTGATTTCACATCTGCTTGTTTGTGTAATGTCAACATTAATACTCCAGTTTTAAGATGCAATCAAAAGATATTGGAAACTAAGAATAAATAAAGGGCTTACACAAATGAGAAGGTGGCTGAAAATGGATCTTGATGGCAATTCTCAAGCAAATCTATTTTGCAGTTTATGAACATCCAGGCATGAAGGAGACTGGGGTCATTTGTTTGTGTATCTTGTCCTTCTGCAGTTCTGCTAAGATTGCAGAATATAAGGCCAAAATACCAGGAAACCCCTTAGTTTCCCAGTATTTGGGATGGACAGAGCATGGATTTCTGGTGCTGTAAATGTTACATTGGTTTTATCCAACCCCATGGTAGAGAAGCAGGACAGAGAGTGGCATACACATTTCAGATCTTAGCAACTGGCTGTGGTAGAACTGGGGACATATGGAAACTCCAGGGATCTAAAGGTAAAGGAGTTTGTGGAGCTGGAGAAAGCAGCAGAGGCTGTGTTAGTAGAGTGGTTTTATTACCTGCTGACTTCCTTCCTTGCTCCAGACAACGCGGAGAGGTTGCTGTAATTTTGGCCTATGTAGAGCTTGTATGCTTTCATAGTACTGCCTTTGTTTTGACTAGTCAGACTTAAACAAAGTTAGCTTAATATAGTTAATAATTTACTAGTAATAGAATTGGATTGCACATGATGATGTGGAGCAATCAACCTTTGCTCATTTATGTTTTTTTTCTTTCTTTTAAATACATCCTTTATGACTTTACCCAAACTTGCGTGTTTACAGCTATAGTGAATTGGTTCCAGCCAATTATCTTCTCTAGGAAAAGCCATCTCAAAATTTGTTTGAGCAAGAAAATAATGCAGAAGACAAGCTGGCATAATTTCCACAAGTAGAATAACACAATATTTTCTTTCATCCTCTTCATCCTTACGATATATGAACTTGCCTTGCTTTACATCAGGCTACAAGGATCTGTTATGTGCTGTGCTAGGTGGGTATGCAGGATGGTAACCCCTAAGCTAAGACCCAAGGGCAACAAGTTGCCCATAAGGACATCTGATATTGCTGGGAAGAGCCAAATGTGGTGCTGCCAGATGTGTGTTAGCTGGCTGCAGGCCAGCAAAGGTTACCCTAAGAAACAGAGCCAGACTTGGGATAAGGAAGCTCAGGCTGCCTTTTTGGCTCCATTGCTTTAAGACGTGGACAAGCCGCTCTCCCTTTTGCCTTGGCTATACCTTCTCTCCTTTCTTCCTTTCTATATTTTGTCTGCCTTCCCCTATGGGTGTGTGTCAGCACCTCCAAAGGTGATAGCAGGGGCGAGGATGGCAAGGATGTCTGCAGCACAAGAATAAAATGCAGTTATTCCACCTGTGTCCTCCATCCCTTTTCAGTTCACTTTTCAATGCACTTTTTTTTCTTAAATATTTCCTACTGAAGCCTGCTGGGGAGAGGAGTGACAAGGGTGGGCTTCCCTGCCTGGCATCTGCGGGGCTTGGAGGAGTTTTGTAGCCAACTCGGAGGCGATAGGGCAGGCGGGTGTTCCGGAGTGCCTCCGTCTCCAAGAGCCAGACTCTCCCCGCGGGACCACTGGAGGGCAGCAGAGCCCAAGCCACAGCTTCAGCGCCCCCCAACCCGCAGGCAGCACCACCTGGAAGGGGCTCCTCTGTCCCCATGACCCCCTGCGAGAGCTGGCTCGCGGCAACCCAGAGGAGACCCTCTGGAGCTTGAAAATGTGAGCACATGTATACGATTGAGGTGTACTGATTTCCTAAAAATTGTCTGAGTACATGTATTAAACACCCAAATATATAAAATAAACATATGAAAACATGCAGATTAAATCTATTGATGTACATAAAATTAATATGTAAAAATGCAGTTATGGCAATATTAAAATTATGCACGTTTTTTATATGAGGGAGAAGTTTGGAAGCTTTCATTTAGTTCCAAAAAATATATAGGACAGGATACATCCAGATACCTGCAAAAATACGTGCTGCATCTCAAAACCTAAGCACCTCGGGAATTCTTCCCTGTCCTCTAACTTTCACCCAGTACGTGTGTTGTTTATACACTACAAATAAAAAATCCGAGTGATTTCAAGTACATAGGAGCCCCTACTGAAGTTCAATCTGAAAGAATCTGATTTGCTCCTTGTAAGTTAAAGACTCAATGTTGTTAGAAAGTTTACTGTTTTCTTGTGACAAAATAAATATAGCAAGATCCTTTCTGATTAAAAAATTGTATGCTAAAATAACTATACTTTGTGTTAAACACACTGGGAAGTCTAAATAAGCATAAAGATATAAAGTCAGTGTTACTGGCAATGAGATCAGGCTGAGCACGCTTATCCAGAAACCCTGCCTCAAGGGCTCACGTATGTGTAGCAAGGCTCTGTATGGAAGCAGGAAGGCACTTGTGAAGAACCATGCAAAGGCTTCATCTACAAATGTAGCTAAGTTTTAGATACGTTCAAAATATATATATATAAAAAGCTAAAGTTTTGAAAGTTTTGATGGAAACGTCAACTATTTAGAAGTATGAAGAGTCCAAAATTAAATGCCCTACCCTAGAGGATTATTCAGTTCAGCAGTCAGAGACAGCAACATGAGTATTTGCCTAAAGAGAAAAAAAACAGTTTATGTACAGGTTATAAATTAGAAACTTTCTAGTTTTTGAGTGCTTGGCTTGGTTTCAAATGTTGTAAATGGATTTGTTTTTTAAACTTTTGGAGATGTAATCACCTAACTTACAAAAAAACCCCAAACCAACAAATCCCCCCAAACTCACCCATAAACTAGAGCTTTAATCTAGATTTCTAAAATTAATTTGGATTATAAAAAGCATAAACAAGGCGTGATGATGTGAAACTCTAAACACTAACATCCCTTGTCTTTGCAGATGTGCCTTTGCGTGGCCCTGCCATTTAGTCTTCCAAGACTCTCACCCAGCACTATATCTCTGTTTCTCTGATTGCAGAATGTATTTTAATATCATTTAGCATAAGCAAAATTCTATCAGTATAAAGATAGTCTCTTACAAATCCAGACCTTCTTCAGCATCCGCTCGTGCATCATCAATGATATTAGACCAGCCAGGATCTCAAAGTCCCTGCAGTCCCAATCAATTGTATCACGTGAATGTGCATGACATATGCTGGCTGGCTGTGTGTAGTTATTTACGGATAAGGAATAGAAGGACATTGTAGGACAATGAAATTAAAATGTCAGCTTTTTTTTTCATTTATTTTAAAATTTTGGCCTGCATATGTGAAATTATGTAAAAAGTTCTGGGCATCAGTTGAGTAAAAACATTATCGCAGAAGAACATCGTGGCTTAACCTTATAAACCTCACCTTGTTGAACAGTGTCAATATGCTAAGGGGAATTAAATGTTAGCTTCTGATTTGACGTCCCAGGGGGAAAGACCTCTGCTTTCTAGGAGAAGATCCAATACATAATTAAAGATGTGACCTGAATGTTTCAATGGCTTTCAATGGCTGTAGTGTCTAGTTCTGATCATCCCATCCCTTGAAAGATATAGAAGGATTTTAAAAGATCTGGAGAATGAAAATGGCAAATGATTAGAAAAATAGGAAGTGATAAATGCCCATGTGGAATAGGTAGAAGACCGAAAAAAGATAAAATGAATAGATGAGTTATTAAGTGTGAAGAGAACATAAGTGGGAATTTCTTAAATTTTCTTTTATTGGAATTCTACAGTAAGAGAGTGTTTTTAAAAAAATCAACAAAAGAGAGTTATTTATTTGCAAATAAGAAGTTAAAAAACTTTTAGTCTTTTCTGCTAGTGCAACTTCCTGTTTTCGTGTTGTCTAATTGTAGGTAGATAAGTCTTAGTATGTTTTAGAATTTGTGATTGAGAGTAACCAGGCAGAATACTCAGTTTCACAGACTTCCTGTACATCGTTTAGCTAGAATCTGTAAGAAGCAAACTTTTCTTTCTTGTAGAAAATAAATTGATTTTTAATAATGTTTTTTGTTTCAACTGAGACTGTAAGTATTCACAGGTTGAGCTGAAGAAATTTTACTGCAGAAAAATTGAAAATGTTCAGCTTTGTCTACCTTGCCTACTTGGTAAAGCACCTACCTTGCGCATTGGACTCCTCAGAGATTTTGTAGCTTGTCTCAAACTCTACCGAGGAGCAGAAAGGTTTGAGCAATTTAGGTGCCTAAACACAGGAATCTAGTGTCTCTTTAGATGCCTTTGGATGCTCAGGAGCGCCGTGGTCTTAAGGAGTAGCTAGCACCTGGCAGCTGTGTGGAATACCACGAGCCACCTGAAACAGTCCTCAGCCACTAAAACACACTGTGTGGGCTTAAGGACTCGAAGGAACTAGGAACCTGAAAGCATAAAGAGCTGCGGAATTTATGGGACTACGGAAGCCTGTGCCCAGGACAACTACAGACATCTCCTCTACAATTCTCCTTTAGGTAAAATTCTACAGAATCATAATTTTTAAGATGTAGATATCCTTTTTACTCACTGGTTTGGATTCAGTGAATCCATAAGTTGGGAAGCACAGGCTGCTTGAGAGGTTCAGAGGATGGAAATGATGTTCTGAGGGAAGATCAAACTGATACCTCAAAGTCAATATCTTCTCTCAGAAAAGTTTTTTTTCGGAACCCTTGTTTCCTGATGGGAAATCAATGTAATGGAAAAATCATAACTGATGCAGGTTACAATTGGAGGATAGAGGAGACACTTATCTGTTCCTGTCAACCACTGCTGAGTATTCCAAGAGATGTTATGATGCAAGTTTTCTGTCTGAGATCCAGCTCTTGCTGGCTTGGCGCTCTCAGCTGTGACTAGTTTTTCAAAAGATCTCAGTACCCATTGTGACTATTATGACCAGGTTTTCAAAAGATTTCAGCACATTGAGCGCTGAGCTCCTTTGAAAACCTCCTAATAATTATTTAGGTGAGTAAATAGCATCTGAGGCTGGTTGTAAAAGCTGACTCTGGAAATTCTTATCACAAAAGAATGTATATTATCAACCTTAAATTTGCATGTTTCTTGTATGTGATTTGCCTTTATATGTTCTCAGCATTTGAGCTGTTTGAAATAACATTTCTGCAAAAACAGAATAGTAGAACAGCTATAGGTTGCACTTGGGTGTACTATTGTTGATTCAGGATCAGCGCAATGCTGCCTTTTTCCATCAATGGATCTATAATGTTAAAACTTGAATGCTATTCTTGAAAAAAGTTTTCAGATTTTCTGATAAGTAACCAGAGTGGATATGATAGAAAAGTGAGGGTGACTTCTTATTGTTATATCTATTGTTATACTGTGCTGATGGCACACAAGGACAGCAGCACTGAGGACAGAAGAGAAAGTTTTAAGCAGTGTGTCCGTTACAAATTTGGATTTAACTAATTCTTGTCACAGTGCTTTACAGGCAAAATGCCCAAATTTGTATTCTTGGCAAAACTCCTGAGTGAAGACTTTATTCTGAATTTAACCCTTAATGTATATGAAAATGCAAGAGCACAGCAACTGCCACATCATATATAACAAAAAGGCCCATTCAGTCTGGTGCCCTCTTGCAGACAGTGTCCGGTATACCGGATAACTACTAAAAGATTAAAGAAGTAGACCAAATGCAGAATAATGTTTTTAAAAAGTATTTCTCTAGACTTTCACCTGTAACCAGCTACTTTTACCTGGTTTATATTCTTTATTTTGCTTCCATAGCATCTTGTGGCAGTGACTTCCACAATGTAGTTGCATGCTGTGTGAAAAAAGCCCTCTATCGTATTTCAGACCTTGTCAGATACTGTGGTTGCATGTCCCTATGTGCTGGGGTGTGAGAAATAGCTAATACTTCCTTTGTGACTCTGTGGAATTGTATCATATCCCTCCTCCCTCTGCCTCATGGTACAAGGGTTATAGTTTACCCAGTTTCTCCTCATACAGCAGTCTTTCTGGTTGTTCCTTACTCTGAGCTAAAATCTTTTCTAGCTCATATCTGCTGGCTTTGGAAATGGGATAAGACAAGCTGCATGCAGTATTCAAGATGATTGTGCCTCATAAATTTCTATTGCTATACAACAGTATTTTTCTGTTTTGTTCTCAGTTCCCCTTAAAATTCTTAGCATTGTGTATGCTTTTCTGTTTACTCTTGAACATTGAGCTGATGTTTCACGGAGGGAGCCACAAGGGTCCTATTTTTTTTTTATGGAGTGCAAATACTGATTTAAAGACCATCCTTGGATCACGGTTATTTTTTCCATGTGTGTCTGGATTAACTCGTGATTTCATTGGCTGCTTTTCCCCTCTGACTTGCTGTGAAATCCTTTTGCAGCTCTTCACTTAATTGGCCTTATCATTGACCTACCCCAAATATTTTTGTAATTTGATATGTTTTTTTCCTCATTGTTAATTCCATTTCACCTATGCTTTCAGCATTGTCATACATCTCACTTCCTTGTTAATATTTTCACTCTAATGTGTAAAATTTGCAATCTATTCTTTCCTTTGTTTCTTATGTTTTGGACAGTTATAATAATATAATAATAATCCACTGGAGGAACTTAATTTCATACACACTCTATTTCTTTCAGAGGCTTTTGTAAAGGACTATTACACTCTGCTGCCTACATGGCTGATACAAATGGCTAGAGCTCTGATGGAGTAGGAGATCTATACTCCTTGGAACAGAAGACTGTCTTAAAGAATTCACAAATTTTTAATTGTCTATTCCTATTCTTACAAGTGCTGCACAAGAAAATATATTATCTCAGTTTCTTGGGCAAGATGCCTCAGATATGTCATCATCTTGCCTTAAAATCTTTGTGTTTTACCTATCTTTTCTTTATCCAAAAGAAAGATATTGGTGAAGACTTATTTTTACCCTTTGAGGCAGACGAATTAAAAGTGTTTGGTCTCTTGGGACACACACACAACTAAAAAAATATTATAGTGATATCATAAAGTGAAATACATATTATTTTTGTTTAAATATCAGTACCTTACTCAAAATATCAAAATATCAAAATTGTTTAAATATCAGTACCTTACTCAAAATATCAAAATATCAAAACTATGTTTTGTTGGGTTTTATGAGAAGCCTGTCCAGTAAGTACCATATTGCTCTGTCCTTTGAAAGCAAAGGTTGCACAATAGATAGAATTACAGTATTATTTTGAGCAGTCTTTGAATAATTTGCTTTTTGACTGGCTTGTTGCTATAACCTCATGCTGCCCCTGGTGTAATATTTTAAATTGGTTGGAAATTAGATACCTGCACAGAGCTGCAAACATCATCTGCAGAACATGAAACAGAAAATCTCAAAGGTATTTGCAGTGATGCCGCCCTGTATACTACATAGAGGGAAGTGTGCTTTGAGACATAATCTTAAGGCAATTGTATTTTTTTCTTTCTATTATTTAAACCACTTCAGCTTGTCTTTCAAACTTAATAACGTCATGAAAATCCCTTGGTGAAACTACAGTTTATGATACCATGTAGGGTGTATTTTATTCTCTATTTCCTAAATTATTATTTGTCAGCAAGTGCTACAGATTGCTTTTCTGTAATCACCTTCCATGTGATAGATGCACTGAGGTCTTTTGTCTCCGACTTTTGGTCACGCAGAGTCCTTTACAAAAGTATTCAGAAATAGCTCTCATTCTGCTAGTTGGTGGCTTCATAAGGGGTTTGGGGTTTGTTTCTTTCCTGAGTCAACACTTAGGAAGTGCTTGGATGTATGACCATATCAATTAAAAACTCAACTGAGTGCATCTCAAGACATGAATACCCGGGATGACAAAGTATTTGGGTGCATCTTCACCCCACTTTATCTGTGCTTTAGAAATGGTGAGAAGCCCAGAAGCACCATGCAGGCCTGGGCACTTATGTTCGTGCCTGGAAATACTGCCAGCCAGGTAGGAGCAGTGCAAAGCCTGAAAAAGGGTGAAGGATTGTTTTATGAATCTTTTGTCCTTAATTTGCTTGAATAACCTGATGGAGAGTTCAACAGATTTCACTCTGTTCTTCACAAATGCTTGCCAGGCCTGTATTAGTGTATGTGTTGTGTTATTAATTTGAGGTGCTAATGATATTGTAGTCTTTGCCTGCCACCAAAAAGCAGAACATCTCTTCCGTACCTGCAGTGCAAAGTAGAGTGGGCAGTGCAGTCTGTGCCAAATTCAGGATGTACATGGTTCATGGATGCCATACATATTTTCATTTGCATGTGCTGGGAGCATTGCTGGTACCACTTGACACTTGTCTCCTCTTGAGCAGCCTAGATGTTAGAGTGGTCCTTCAGGAAATGGGGTATTTGTTCTCCTTGGCTATTTTACCACTGTCTCTTCACTGCAAAATGTGTTAACAACCCAGAGACAGGGCAAGATTCTGTGCTGAAAAAACATCTTCCTAAAATGATACCTCTGTAACTCTTTGTTTGGTGGAATGCACTTCTTTCTCTAAATATCAAGTAAAATTTATGGCAAACAGAGCATTTTTAATGACGTAATTTTTTCTTTTAGGATTACAAAGCATAGTTAATATTTTTCATGAAAATATTCATAATTATGCCAAAAGCGTTACTTTAAATATTTTACCTGTTTCTATTAGGAACACAATGTTATAAATTCTGACATGAATACATACAACCTAAGTTTAACTCTTACTGATATTAAAAATGAATTGCCAGAATGCACTGATGTCATTGTTTTAGTATTAAAATTAAAATGTTGGAAAATATGTAAGAGATTAATGAGGCTAAGTCTGTTAATTACACAAAACCAAGAGGTAATTAATGACAAAATTGTTACCTAGTACCTCTCTCTCTTTTTGTGGGTACATATATATATAAATGAAAATATATATAAAATAAATACAGTAATATAGAACGAAATTGTAGCTAGACAACTTCAGAAGGGAAAAGTAATGCATATTTTGTCTTTGGGACAATTTGTTCAGATAAAAAACTTTTGGGGTGAGCTGGATTCTCTAAGTTCTGAATGAAGATTTTAGATATCTTTAAAAAGAGACGCTCTAGTAGTTACGAGTGGGACTTAGTGCTGTTTCGGAGAGTTTAGGGTGGATTGTGAGGACTGCTCCTTAACTCTGCCTAAGTTTCACTTTGAAATTTTAGCCCTGTTGCAGGTTTGGTCTTTAGTGCATGCTTGAAGTCTCACTGGACAAGGTGGCAAATTTCACTTACGTCTTCTGATTTTGTGTTGTTATCAAAGAGTTAATGATGCTAAAGCTGACTTTATCAGGTAGGTTGAATATTGTATTTGTTGCAGCCCCAAAAGTGGTGTAGTGGCAGCAAAGAGCAGAGAAATTGCCCCTGAACATAACTGAACTGTTTCCAGAACAAAGAGAAAAAACTTAAGGAGGTATTTCCAGAATCCATTCAGGAGCAGCTAGAAGAAGAGCCAGTTAGTTGTAAAAAAAAAAAAGGAGAGATTTATCCAAAGTTGGTTAAAAAGGAGAAGAGGCTGTTGGCTGTGTCCAGTTGGCCTAGTGAGGTCATAGGTGGAACTACAAAAATAATTACTGTCAGATCCTTTCCCCTTAAAATCAGTAGTAAAACACAGAAAGCTGCATAGTGCTGTGATGCAGCAGGGGATGGATCTGGGAAAAAATCCTATCACAAACTTTCATGCTTTTATCCCCATATGGCCCCTTTAGCAGCAAGAATTTTGTGAAATTGGGAAATTCCTCGACTGGACCAAAGCTGCAAGAAAATTGGGACTTGCTACTGCCTAACTTCAGCTTTGACTAAATCTTCTTTATTAAAATTCTGTTTTCCCTGTGTAGGGATATTAAAATCATCAGTAATGTAATTCACGAGAATGCAAAAGTTCTCTGATAATCACAAGATTGGAAATTAGACTAGGCAGGATGAATGTGGAAAACACGATTTACACCCTTCTGAACAGGAGGTTCAATGGCACTATTGCATCCTTTTGAGTGGCACAGGTATGTGCTTTGGCATTAGGGATGTCAAATTCATATCTGTGGCAACCTGTGTTGCTATGGACCGCTGTAAATCTCTCTCGAAACTTTCTTTAAAAAGAAGTGCTGGAGTCTGTCCATAAAAGCTAACATTCTGTTCTCCCCAGTGATAAATTACCATAACATTTGATAAACACAGTATGCCATAAGAGGCTATATCAGCCACTGTTATCAAAAGTTAATTTGCTAGACTAAATATTCATTTGGATCATTAGAGCTATTAAATACTGTGTCAGTATTTAAGGAGCTGGCTGTGCCTGAGTGCTAGAAGGAGCCTGAAAAGAATCATATCCTGTCAAGATAAATGATTGAACTGTTCAATGAACTCTTTGACTGGCATTGGTTCCAGTCATGCCAGCTGAAGCTCAATTCCTCTTTGTCTGTGTGGTCTTGTTTTCACCTTGCCTGTGGGGTGAAAGCGGTTTGATGTGACCTCCTCGCAGACAGAGGCATGAGCCTAACCTCTATTTACACCCTGTCATAATAGGGAGCTGGCAAACACTGCTGCTTGCCGCCGCTCTCCTCGTTTTCTCTGCTTTTTTATGTCAAATAGTTAGAAGTTGCGTGTTCTAATAATAATCTGATTAGCATAGCAGGTTTATAACGTCTTGTTTATGTTGTCTCCTCTATTTTAAACAAAAAGGACCAGAGAAAATATGCTCCTTTGGGTAGCTTAAGTATTGCCTTAGGAACTGCATATGAAGCAGAGCAATAACGTAGCTGGATGATGTACGTAAGGTTTTTCCATTTTGAAATTAAAAGTTGAGATGTGAACTAATTCCATAGTGTACCAAGTCTGAGGATCAGACTTTAATTTGACAGTTGATGCATGACACTCAATACTTGGGTTATTTTTTGGTATTCAGTAAACCTTTACCTAAGAAGCTGACTTTTTTGATAGCCCTGTATGTTCGCACTGACTCTAAAATAATGTATTTTCTGTAACAGTGAAAATATTGTTCAGCCTTTCTTTAGGGCCAGATTTTCTGTGTCACCTACCATCTTCCGCTCCCTCCCTCCTTTTCCCTCTGGTTCATTGGCTGTTTCTTGGGCCAAACCTGGAACGGCAAAGCATCAAAGTCCACCTGGATCTCCAGACTCAACCCTCTGACACTGACTACCCCGGGGCACCTGGGCCTCTACAGAGCTCAGCAGGAAATGTACACCTCCTCTGAAAAACCAAAAAAGTACTTCCTGGGGACTCCTACTTCTGGAAAATAACTGTGCATTTTAGGAATTTCAGGTGAAGTGGAATACTGCAGGTCCACTTGGATGTGTTGCTGCATTAATCTGGGACAGAGCCCTGTTTAACTATACAGTAGCTGCCTCCTGACAATGATTTATCATTGTAGTGTGTAACAAGTTTGTGACCTGCAGCAGTGACTGAGAGCTACGCTAGACCTCACAAAAGGGAAGAAGAGAAGCCTTATTTATAACTACAAAGGAAAGAGGTGATTTTAAAAACAAAGAAAGAAAGGAAAAAGACCCTGATGAATCTTCTTTGTGTTTTGAGGGATCATTTCTATTTAAGCAAGGAGATAGGTTATAAATAGAACAACAATATGTATACCATTCTCTTATTGCTGCACTAAAAATAAACAATACAGAAATAAACTGGTACAACGTGGGGAGACAGCTAGAAACCTGTTGAATAATATATGCATGATTAATTTTAGAAAAGAAAAGGTTCCTTTGTAAATAATAAAAAAAATATATTTTAAAAAATATATTTTCAGTTTATTCAGCTTGTAACTCAGATTTCCTAGGCCTTTTAAAGGTAAATCCTGATGTGAGCAAAGGGAACAGACAAGCTAAGTGGATGCTGTCTTCAGCTATTATATATGCGCATATACAGTTGAGAGATCCAGTGACACTCGTGTCAAAGGGCTGCTGTAACTGCGCAGCAGGTCGAAGAATGCCCCTACATCTTAGGCTGTAGAGAAGACACTAAATCAAGTTGCCTTAAAGGGTAAAATTCATTGGCCTCTCAGGGTGCCCCTAGAAATGGAGGCAATGGGTGAATGAAATCTTTGGTAGTAGCAATTTCTTCTGTGACATGCCTACTCTCCAATGCCAGGAGATGGTTAATGATGTAGAAGGTCGCGCATCTGATTGGGGACATCAGCAGAAGGTCTTGCTTCCTATCTCTTCCTCATTGTAACACCTCAGAGGATAAAACTTCCATTTTCCTCCTCTGTCTTCCTCTGTCTTGTTTATATTAATTTTGGAAGGTAGAAATATCCAAATTATGAATTTTAATCCTGTTTTAAATGTGCTGCTAAGTAAGCTAGTAAGGAGTTGATTACTCCATAATATTTCACATCTTTGGTACAATTATTACTTCTCCTACCTTGGCAGATGTGAACTGTGGGAAACCACTTCTGCTGTGCAAATATTGCACTGTAGTACTCATCCTATGTGACTTGTAAGTGCTATGAGGGACATCTGAAGTCAGCTGTAGATGGATATACTTGTAATGGAGCTAGTTAGAAATCTCCAGAAAATGATCTTTCTTTTTTTCCTGGAAGATGGAATTTAGTTACAACAAAGTCTGTTTTCAGGAAAGGATAAATTCTCAAAACTACATATTTCAATGTTTTCTAGATGAAAATTTTTTTTTTCTGGTTTGGAGCACTTGAGACAACCAAAAGAAAATATTTCACCTGACTTTCTCCTTCCTTCTCTACCCTGTGCTACTGATTTACAAACCTTTTCAGGATTTCAGATTTTTGTTCTATTGTGAAAGGAAAGATTTTGGATCCTTGGATGGGCAGAGGAGAGGAAGGCTGCTTAGGCTGATTTCCACACCCAGTGGCAGGGTTGCAAGGGTTCCTGCACATCAGTGAGGCAAAATTTGGCGTTATGTTACCTTGGGCGCCTTCTGGTCCCTGAGCAGGGCTCTGGCATGTGGCAGCAAAGAAGTCACTTGCTAAAGCCTCTTCCCAAAGCCGATTTTTATGCACAGCAAAGCGTTTTTACTCGCTCTTTCCTTGGTGGCTTGGGGTTTGTCCCTATGTTGCGATGGGGTTTGTGCTTTCAGGGGCTGCTTGGTTTCAGGGTAAGCCGTGAACTTAGAGGACTGAGTGCATTAATTGTTTTCACGCCAGCATATTTCCATTGTGTATACCATTATAGTTGTGTAATGTTTCTTCTCTCTCTTCTTTCATGGTTTTCTTTGCCTTGACAGGCTCAGTCAGATTCCTTCATTCACATTGGCTAATGTGAGGGCTGAATAGAATAAATCTATGCAATGATGACTTCAGAAAAGAGGGGAGGAGGGTGGGGGTAGAGTCTGAAAAAATAATTTCTACTTAATAGGTGGGATTTCAATAGGCAATTTCAGTTAGCTTGTCCCAAGCAAAATGTTTATGGTATGAATGGTAACGGGGCCCTAAATCCTAAAGTCTTATACCCCACTGCTTCTTTTATTCCAACTTGAAAGTCACCAAAGTGAAGGAATAGACAATGCACAGATTACTTTATTTGGCTTCGTCAGGTTTGCCAGGAGAGGAGAGTGCTGCCAAGCTCCTCAAGACAAGCTATGCTGGGTGCTTGCCCTTGTGCCAGTGTGAAGACAAAAAAAAATCAGGAGCCTTGAAAAGAAGCTGGTGCAGCACATGGCTCTTTCCCACTCCTCACAAATGATGGTGGTTGTGCTCGTTAACCTCTTCTGGGGCTCAGTCAGTTCACGCTGTGCAGCAGCAGAGAGCTGAATGAAATAAAAGGCTCTCAGGACCCATAGAAACGCCATAACTCCTTCATTCCCAACACACACGCAAAGGCTGCTTTCCTAGCAGAATACCAAGTGTCTCTCTTCAAACTCTTAATAAGTCAATCCCAGCTCCATGTGGCAGTGACAGCTCAGATTCCAGCACAGGCGCGTGGGGTCAATCTCAGCTCCCTACTTACCCCACCAGGTTTGGCAAGACACCTCAGGCTCGTGCTTGGCTTCATTCTAACAACACGCTCCAGGTCTGGGTTTTCTGCAGACACGGGTTCAGCTTAGTTAGACCAACCTGGTCTCTGTGCGTAGGCTAGTCCTGCTCAGATCCTTATCAGGGGGCTAAAAAGAGACACATACTGAGCCTTTAGCTTATAAGATCATTAAATAACTGTAACTCCATAACATTCCTTATAAAAACCACTCTTTTTCATCCGAGTGGCTACAATTCTGATAAATGAAAGAGAATGTCCTCTTTGTGGTTATCAGTGAACAAAGACAACTGTACAGACTGATTTGAGGCCCACAGAAATGAAAAGAAAACTAAAGATTTCAAGGAACTTCAAATGTAGGCTCTTCTGACTAGTAGCCTTTGATTTTAAAGATTTTTATCTCAATGTGAAGAGTACAAAGTTACTGTTTAAAATTACCTATAAGAAATAGAAAGGAGTCATAAACTCCCATTTGAGGCTGCAGAAGAAACTTGTGTGCCACAATCAGAGCAAGACATTAACTCTAATATTTAAAACAAAAGGGAAGGAAATTTGAAATAAAACAGAAAGCTAATCAGCAGAACCTCAGAAAGTGTAACATGGAAAAATGTGAATAAAACTCTCCATGGCAGTTTAAATGAAACAAGGAAACACATTGCACCACAACTGAATGCATTCCGTTAGCATTTTTCACCTGAATTTAAACATCAAAGGGAAAAGTAAAAAGAAAAAAAAGGAAAGAAAACGCCACTGCAGTAAACCATATGTGAAAATACATGAAATGCATTTCATTATGTAGTATTTAATACATCACTTTGTGATCCAAAAATACAGTATTATCCAGTGTATTCTTAGATGTCAGCGAGTGCAGAATGGAGAGCCACTTTCCCTGCCTTGTGAGTCTGTTGCCTTTCTCGATGATGAACTATTGCTGGAATCACTCTTTTCCTTTTTCACCGGCCCCAAGTCCAAAACATCATTGGTTCCTTGAGTTCAGCGAGCTTTTGGGTGGCTTCCCATTTCTTGAGTCAAAGACTATCTTGTTTTGCTGTCAGAGACTGAAGGAACTGTTCCCTCGATGCCTTGGTCAAGCTGAGAAAGCGCCCTAAGTTCAACATGCAGTGAAAAATAACTAGATGAGGAATTTTTATAACAGCAATTTTCAATTTGAAAACTATGTCAAGGTTACTATTTTAATTATGCTTTAATAATGCATTAAAGAAAATGTCATGATACAGCTTATAACTTGTCTAACTTATCCTTACAGAGAAGAATTTAATTGAATTTATTTTTGTTTCACTTCAGTAAAAACCCATGAATGTCTGTGTATTGCTAGTCTTATGCTGGAATGTAAAAAACAGAAAGCAAAGTCTAGGTAGCAGAAGCAACAGCAAAATGGTATGAGTGTTTCTAAAGGATGAAAAGTGTGTGGTCTTCATTCAGATTTCAAACAGGTTTGACCCCATGTCATCCTATTGGCTTTAGTTATTGTCCTGATTTATGTTAGCGCAGACAAGAGTGGGATTAGATATAAGTGTGGTAGTCCATTGTTTAGAAGAAACATGTTTTTTTCCATACTGTCATCCAGATAAGTTGACAAGAACTAAGTTATTTCAAATATCTTCAGGTTTTTTTTTTAAAGGTATAAAAACCCATCAGTATACCCATTTCATGCAGAATTTAGAATTAGAGATTGAAACACTGAAGAAAAAACCCACAGTTTTATATCATTAGCAATGCATTGTTAGGCATATTTCTATTTTCAGTCTCCGTAATTAACACCTCTACCTCTGGGTTTTTATACTTCTGCTCCTAATTTCGTGTAAGCTGTTTTAGAATGCCACATCAAATTATTCTGGGAACATTAACATTGCGAAAAAGATGTGTAAGAGTCAAGAAGCACTGAAACTGAATCACCTTCAGCCGTCTCCTGCAGTATATGTTATTGTGCAGCTTTTAATCGAAGAATGACACTCTGATTTGCAAGAGAGTCCCACTGAAATGTGAATAGGGCATTTCAAAAGCTTTTCAAAAACCTTTTTAAGATTTTTTTCTTCCCCTAAAATACTAGAAGTAGAGATTTGATAAATAGGTGGACTAGAAGCCTTGGTTTTATCATGTTTTGTCATGATGAAATGCTATGAATGCTCCTGCGGACACACAGCAGAGATATCTCGGTTAAAAACAGTTGTTACTACTGCCATGTTGTTGTTGTAGCAAGCACCTAGGTGTACAGTGTGGTCTCATCATGACAGAAGATATGGTCATTTATCCAGGTTCTGTGCAAACTTTAGATCTTGCATTGCATTTTGTGCTGCTTAAGCCTAGGTGGTTTTAGTTCCTGAAGAAGCAAGTTAGCAGCAAACTCTGTGGTGATCTGCAACTACTACTTGCAGAGTAGGGACAACCTCACTGGCAACCACAGAACTTGAATTTGACGTTGATAATGAAGTTTCCTAGAGATGATCTCCTCTCTGGATCAGGAATTGTAGGATGCCCTCTAGCTCATAGTGCTTTCTATGGTAGGAGAGGACAACATTTGACATTCTGGTATTTTTGAAGTACTTCGAGGATGCAGTTTCTTGCAATAAAAGTAAGTGTTACAAAAATTATGTGCCTGAACGTTAGGAGGCAGACAGACTAAGGCAGAGCTCCTGTAGACGCAGTGCCGTCCCTAAACACCTCAGTGTACCAGGACTAAAAATGATTAAGAAAGCAGCAATTAAATACTTCGTCAATGGTGAAATTCTGCAGAAGTATTGGAAGCCTTAAAATGTGCACCATTTCATGCTTGCACACAGCGGGTGCTTGTAAAAGGGGACTGTTGAGAAAATCTTGTTGTTTCTTGAGGCAGTTGTTAACTCCATATTCTGGTGTGTTTTAGTAGTTTCAGTTAAATCTGGCAGAGTAGACTAGGTGTGAAACCATGCTCAGGAGTGTTGCACTAAATGTATAACAGAATCCAAAATGAAAGACGAAGCATTTTTGAGTGAGCTGAGGTTAAATCTTTAATCTTTGTGGAAGGCAACTAGTTTTCTGAGAGTCAGGTCCTGACTGCAGCCTGGAATTGAATGCCTCATGTTGTCAGTTCAGAAATAATCCCAAACTGCACAGCTAGGCTTTGCCAATCCATAGAAATTACCCTCTTCAGGCTTAAATTTATATTAAAGGTTCAGCATTTCTCTGAAACATGGTTGTGTTGGTTTTGCAGACAGAACATCAAGAAAACATGAAAGGCTGAGACAGAGAGATCTTGGTGTCAGAGCCCAAAGAGGATAAAACCTACAAAGTCATCACAGGAAGCAGAAGGCAAAGTCCAACATGAGTTGAAATGTATAAAAGATAGAGTAGATGGGGTCAGCCTGTGAGCAGCAGAATATTGCACCCAACATAGATTAGGGCAGTTTAGATGCCCACTGCCTCTGCTCCTGTGGATGCTGCCCCTGTGGGTACCAGACTGCTCACTGGAAAGCAGGATGACCTTCTTTCAAAACCATGTGTTGCCAGGAGAGGAACTCTGGTCAAAAAACTGAAACTGCTGAAAAAGCTAGAGGTTAAAACTGAGTTCCTTCTGATTGAAAGATGAAAAATACACATTGAGTCTCCTTGCTACATGATTCCCAAACAACGTGGTAAGCAGCTTCTCTTAAAAAGAGAGAATTACTGGGTTATGTATGCTAATTAGGCCTCTGATAGACAATGTCTATTTATTTGTCTATCAGCCTCCTAATTAACATTCATGTTTCTCCATGAAGAAAAGCACTGAAGGATAGCTTGAGTCTTTTCTTCCTGCTGTCAATTGGCAGAGGAAAGAGAGGAAATCATTGCTATGGGTGCTTGCTTGGCTCCTGGGTGTTTCTGTGTTCAAGCTTCCTGTTCTTTAACTACTTGTGACAATATAATGTGTTTTTTTTATTTGAATCTACCACATTTACAAACATTTCCATCAGCAGAGGAATCAAGCACAGTACTTATCTTAGTCTGCTTGTGATGGATTATTAATCATGGGGCACCTTTGCAGAAAGTTGCTTGAGGCATTGTTGTGGGCAGAAAGAAAAAGCAAAAGAAATCTACAATGCTTAGAAGATGATGAATTTATATACAAAGCAACTCTTTATGAAGACAAATACTAGTGTATGTATACCTATTTCAGCTTTGTTTTCATCTCTGATTCTGAGATGCAAACAGAAGGCAGTCCTTGTTCTCTTTAGCCATAGAGGTTGAGAAAGTTTATTTCTGGTACTAAGAACAAAAGAGGAGACATGGAAAAATATGGCCAATCTTTTTTTTATCTTCCTTTTTGGCAGTGCTGCTTTAGAAGAATCCTTCTCCTTTAAATGAAGGATTTTCTTGTTGTTGCCTTATTTTTCTACGTGATTTTTAATCCCACCTATAGCAAAGGAAAATTAAGTGGATTTTCGCTAGTTCTACAGCATTTGTAACAATGCAGGGGAGAAAAAAAAGCCCAGAAAATGAGCAGCTAAAGGATAGGTGGAAGAAACTTCAGGGCAGAATTATGTACAAAGGAAGAGTAAAGTGGTAGCAAAACAAGTTAATGGAAGAGGCAGAATCTGTCTGCAATTAAATGCTAGATCAAATAGGCTGAAAGACAAATCCTGCAAATGCAAGTATATTGATTGACTTGTATTTGTGAAAGGTGTGTTGCATGGAGAAATGTTTTCTATTTTTACTTTGTTTTTCTCACTAGTATTTATCAATGCAGCCTGTTTTCAAACAAGATAATTTATTAGAGAATTTTAAAAAAATGAAGGTTGTTTAATGAATCTTTGACACTGTTATTGAATCTGTGACTGTGGGAGGCAGGAGAATGTATATATATAAAAGCCATGCTAATAGACTGCAGAAACAAGATAGCACTTATGTATTTAACTGTCTACAAGACACTTTTAACAAAGCGTATCATAAAGGGGAAAAAAGCCGTTTGTTGGTTAAGGTCAGTGTTCATTTGCTCTCCTGGTTTTGCTTCTCCCCATGATAAAATGAGTGTACACACAACGTCACTACAACCATCACTCCCTATGCCAAGCTCTTGAACTGAAGCGCTGTGATTCAAGGTGCTTTGAAAAAGAGCTCCTGACTTCCTCCACAGACCACTGAGCCCTTCAGAACTTGTGTCAAAATTTAGACCTGTAATTGTAATTTCACCTACACACTCACCTGCATGTATACTCCTACTCAGCAAATGCAGGGCTGCTGGTACTTGATGTTTGCTTCGAAGGAGGCAGACCTCATCCTCTTCTCATGTCCATTGCATCTGTAGCATCTCTTTAGTTCTTTTTCCCCTCTCCCCCTCAGTGGAAAAGATTTTTAAAACAGCTTAGAAATGTACGGTCCTAAATCTCAAAGAAATTACTGAAACTTATATTTGTTAAATGCTTTTTTTTTGTTTTGAAATGGAACACAGGACATACAAGACGTCTTTGAATCGACTCTATCCCTACATCTCCAGAGTTTACTTTTGCAGGCATTGTGGACCCACTGGGCTCTGTCCCCACCTCTCTTCTTTTAGAGAATGACAGGAGACGCTATTAAATGAGTCCACAGAGTTTGGAGACATACTGAGTGCTTTGGGTGTTTGGTGCATCTAAAACTTTAGCACAGCAGTTCTCACCCATTGTCACAAACACGTTACGTAGATGTGGTTCTTAGGGCCATGGTTTGGGGGTAAGCTTGGCAGTGTTAGGTTTACAGTTGGGCTTGATGATCTTAAAGTTCTTCTTCAACCAAAACATTTCTATTCGGTTTTGTTGTGTAGATGTGTTGATACACACACACAAACAAGGAAATCTGAATTGGTCTTGTCTGTTCTCACCCAAAATGATGAGTTAAGACACATGAATTGAAAAAATTGAGGAACTGACCAACAATATGAAACTTTGCATTACTCACATTGCAAATACAGTGTATGTGTCAGTTCACAATAAATCATCTCATTGGCATGTAACAGACAGCACGGAGAATATTAGTCTACATAAACATCCAATTTGCCTTCCTGTAATGAAAATACTGTTCTCTGGGAATGCTGCTGCAATGTTTTGCATGCTCTCTTGCTCCTGTGCCCTTGTTATATGAAAGGATGCTGTTTTCATAACTTAAAAGTATCACTGGAGACTAGGCAGTTTTATTAAAAGTGTGTCTCCTGCTGGCAGTTTACATGTTTTGACAACCTCTTGGAAAGCAGTGATAATCAACTTGAGGCCACACTGCATATGGCCTCAGTGATGCATAACAGGAGCGGCGAAGACCCAGCTCCGCATTCCACTCACATTTGCCCCCAGTGTGCTGGAGTGGAATACCAAGTGCAGCTCTGCATTCGTTACCACCTAATTATCTGGCTCAATTTCTTTCAAAGCTGTTTTTCCTTATCACTAAACTCAGTCCAAATATTTTTATTTACCTGTGCTGACAGATTTTCATATTTGAAAGAGTTTCATGCCATCCTGACTTTGCAGGCTCGTGGTTCCAGTCGGAGCAGAGGCTGCGCTGAGGTATTAGGGCTGTGTTGTTTGAGGACACCAGGGAGCTCTGCCTTCTGCTTGCCAACCATAGGGAACTTTGCAAAAAGGAGAGTAAATTCCCTAAAATTAATTAGAGTGAATCCTGGGCCACAAAGTAAAGTCAGTAAGAGAATGACAGCACAGATCTCTCCCAGGGAACTGTAGGTTAGCTTCCAAATAGACTTTTAACCTATAGGCTGTTATCTTTCTAGTGCTTAATTTATCACAAATCAAACCGTTAAAAGAAGGCCTTTGGCATTATGTACTTAACCATTACTTACAGATGGATCCTTTGAGTGTGAATGAGGATATAACACAATGTTTGTGTGTTGTGGCAGATGGGTAAAATGAAATTTTGTTATATTTCATGGATTTACTGCTGATTTTATGAATATTTGTACAGAACTTATGCTTATTCCATACAGCATGAGTTTCACAGGGCTATACCTGTGATCCCTGAGATTAAAAAAAAAAAATCTCATTTATTAGTGTGACCTGTAGTTTCAGAACTGCTGACAGCACAGTACTGGCTTATTTTGGCTTTTGAATATTGATCGTATTTACATGCCAACCTATGTGTAAACACAGTGGACTGTGCTGGGTCAATTCAGCAGTAGAACAAACAAGGGCATACCCTGAACATCATACGTATCTATTGGCAAAAAAGTAAACCAGCCAAACACATCCGTGAAATGCATTGTTCAGTGGTTTTCTTGGGACCTCTAAATAACAGAAGACTGGAAAACATTGGGGATGGATAGGAGAAAGTTTTTGTTATCTGGAGACTAGTTGCTGTGACATAGTATAAAGGACTTTTTTATTCCACTGTGTTTTAAAATGGATTTTTTTAAGTTTCTGCTTATCCGTGCTCCAATTAATAGAGGTATGAAGGGTGTACTGTTACTACTTCCTGATTATTTCTAGACACCTCAGTAAAATTTGCTGGTTTGCATTGCATGCATAGAATATGGCTTTTGGATGATGTGGGTCAGAAAGAAAAGAAGATAGTATAAAATCCTTCTGCAAAACTATGCAATTACCATGACCAAAATAAGAGAAGCTTTATTTTCCTCTAGTGAAAAGGAAACCAAAATTCAAGGGTAGTTTTCTATCCTTCACACAGCTTTATCACAACCTGGTTGTCTCTGCTGAGATGCAGAGCTAAGCATGTCTTCATATGAGGAAGAGTCTTACTCACCATAGCTGGAGTGGTTTAACAAAACATTCTGCCAAAGACTTTCTTTAGTCTTTAACTTGTGTTTCATTCATCCTTCACTTATCCTTCACCTTGGTGCTATGTCTAAATCCAGCTGGTGCTCCTCTATTAGATCTCATGAAGCTAGGCTGCTAGGCTGCTCTTTTCAGTCCATGCTGTGGAAACTTTCACCGAGGCTCCCACTTGCAGATTAATTTAACTTCTGTAAATTCTCAAGTACATGCCCCACCCAGTGTACCTACCTGGGTCTTCTGCATTGCATGGAGAGTGTCATCATCACCTTGGAGTCATTTTTGCAACCTTCGCCACTTTTCAAGACCCTATTTATATTTCGTATTTTCACTTACTCCTCTGCAGCATTCCTATCTGTTCAAAAACCAAACTCTTACCTTCTCTTCATTTTATTCAGTGATGCTGGTTGTGTTGAATGGTTTCTGTCCCCAGCTGCACTTTTTCTGCTGCTGTTTCTTTTTCCAGGTTTGCTGCTCACCTTTTCTTCATTGAAATGCTAGCTGAGAGCTAATGATTGTTAAAGTAATTCATATGCATGACAGCCTGCATGGAGCTGGCCTGTGTAAGTAAGAAAAAATTCTGATGCTATCTGCATCTGTTTCTGTTTGTCCTTTCAGTATTTGTTATTTTTTTAAGTTATACTGACTTAAGTGATACAAGCTTGTTTGGAGCAGAACCTGCCCTTCTTTTCAGAGATTGCCTGATAGGGAGACTTGGTGCTAAGTGGGACCATGAGTACTAATTTAATATAAACAGTAAAATTCCTGACAAATGTGAGCAAGTCTATACATTTCCACAAGGAAATCTAGGATAATTCCTGTCTGATAGCTGGTGGTATCAGCAGGATGTCCTGCTGAACCTGGTGACAGGACAAGAGGCAACAGATACAAACTGAAGCATGTGAATTCTGTATGAACATAAGAAAACATTTTTTGTGGTTATTATTGTGAGGGCTGCCCAAAGAGGCCGTGGAGTCTGTCTGTGGAGATACCCAAAACCCATCTGGACACAATCCTGGGAAACCTGCTTTTGTGGACACTGCTTGAGCAGGAAGTTGGACTGAGTGATGTCAAAAGGTTCCTTCCAGCTTTGATTTGCAAATTCTGTGATGACTTATGGTTGAACCAGTGAATTAACAAACTGATTATGAGATCAATGGGGAACTTTATGTCAAGATGTTTCCCTAGGCATATTCAGGTTCCACAAAATCAAAGTTATCCTCTGCAAAAAGTTTGCATTTATTAAAATTGTTCACTGTTAAGACAAGGAAAATTAAAGGGATTATTTCACTTCGAATTATTTAATCAAAAAAGTGGTCTCTGGATTTTAGAGCTAACATTCATGCTGAATTTTAAGTATGTTTAAGAAAAGTAGCCCTGTGTAGACTCTGAGTGCAGTGCTTAAAAGGAGATTCCATTTCAGCCTGCACATGCAGCCTTGGCTCTTTGGGAGCACCCATCCCCTAGCACGTACCTCTGGGGACTCCTTCTGGCACACCCGGCCATTCCAGCTGGATCTGGACTTAGTTTTGTGTTCAAAGCTTAGGAGAAATAGTGTGGTTTACAAGGAACAGAGATGTAGTTTTGCATTCCAAAACCCCCTGATTTTTCCTCCTTAGAATTAGTGTCTTGGCTAAATGTGAGGCTCTCTTTTCGCATTATTGCAGTGCCTGTTGGTTGTCATTAATATCTCAGTTGCACAAATATGAAGGTTTTCTGTTTTGAAACTGCAAGTCTGAACAACTTTTTGACATCCAATTGTGTTGGTAGACTTTTATTTTAAATATCACTCTTGTTATTTTCTAGCTACTGCATCAGAGAGCAAGTCTAATACTTGCTTCAAAATGCAGACAATACTTCAATTATGTTTGCATGGGTCCTTCTAAGAGTAAAAGCGGTCCTGGTGTTTCAGATGTGTTTTGACATGATGATAGCCTTGCATGACTTGCAGAAGGCTGCCTGCATTTCAAATTTGGTCCAGAGAGCCTAGAAATTACTGTTACTTCCAGAAACACGGTTAGTACTGGCTAAGAGGAAAAGGAGACTTCTAAGTACAAGATAAAATTGCTGAGCAGGGAGGCTTAAAGATCATGGCATATTGTATCAAAACTATTTGGATGTAGTATCAGAGTTCTCTATCTAACACATTAATAGTTTTTTTAAAAAATCAAACACTTGCCAGTATTAATATTGTCTTTTTCAGTGTTTTTACTGCTGTATACCGCTGCCTGGGAACCATAACACTGGGTCAACTATATTGTCATGGACTTTTAAATATACTATGAGTATACTTAAATTCTGTTAGTACTGGAGATCAGTGTCCTTAGGCTATTGCTTTAAATAGTGTTCAAAGATATGCTCTTATTTATACCTCCCTCTATCACATTTAAGTGTCCTCTCCTACTTGTCCTTTTGAGATTCAGTTTCACCATGCTGCAGGCAGTAGGCTGGTGTCTGCAGAGCCGTTTTTCTGTGCTCCTCTTTCCTATCATCGAATGTTGTAATGTACAGTGTAGACCTGAACAGACCCTTAGTCTTCACTAATGTTGTAGAAAACATTGCCCTGCTTCTGTTAGTTTTTCTGTAGTTTTCCACCTTGTAGTTAATTCACATAAATATTGAAGCATGGTCAGTCTTTAGATATCTTTAAATAATATTACTTTCATAAGAATAATGACATAATTTTACTAGTGGATTTTGGAGACTCTTGCAGGTGTAAGCTGCCTAGATGCTGCTAGTTTTCTTTGTTTTCCAATGGAAATAACAGCCCAGACAAGTGGCTGAATGACTAAAGAAAACCGATAATACATGGAAAATCTCAGATAGGATAGAGCACTTGTGTTGGTCAATTAAAAAGCTTCTCCGAAGCTTTATCCATGCAAGGAAGCTCAATACTTGTATGTAGCCTCTGGAGGCAAGGTGGGTGTAAGAAAATTCCCAATCCTCTTTCCTGCACATAGACCTTTTGTGGTGGATCCAAATATTTCCAAATTACACAGTTCCCTCAGGAAGTCTCTCTTCCATTGCTTTGGTAAAGCATCTCATCACTAACAACTCTGGTTTGAGAAATGAGTCTGCAAATCAGTGTTTATGATATCTAACATGTCATATTTGTTCCATACAACACTTTTTTGTCAAGGTGCTGTGGTTTGCTAAGTTAAACATCTTCTATAAATGCAAATTCACTGTTTGCAGTAAAAAAAAAAGTGTGAGAAACTCAACCTAACAACACACACTGTAGCAATATTCATCAATCTGAACAGCGTATTTTCTCAAGTGCACAGAATGCTTCCCTTGTGCAGGATAGGTGTTAAAGTTTAGACTTATAAGGTTCAGACTGGAAAAGGTGTTCAGGTTATCATGTCCGAGTGGTTGCAGTCTTCTAAATGCCTTCATAAATCTGTGCATAAGGCAGCAAAAAAAAATAACAGAAGCCTTTTTTTCTATAAACCAGGACATTTCTTTAGCTTTCTTGTCCTGATGCTTTGCATCTTGAATTGTAAGCAATGAAATAATTGAAATATTCTTTCTGGAAAAAAACAGGAAAACAAGCGAGAAAAAGATACAAAGCACTTCTTCAACAAGTTGGTAAAGAAGATAGCAGAAGCTGTACTTCACACATTGCCATGAGATGTGTGCTTTAACTTTGTTTCTCAATATTAGTTATTCACGTATTGATTTTCTTTTTCCTAGAAGTGATTCTTGCTATTTCTTCCACATTTGCTTTACAATTGATGCAGTAACCATTTTTTTGGCTTAGAACTATACTTTGTAAAATGCAAGATAAACTCAGAATGCAAATATTCCATATTGCACCTGTGTAGTTTGCTCTGAACCATACGGTAGGTAAAAGAATAACAATATTCTGGGCAACAAAACAACCATTTTTAAGAGTCTGATTCCCCTTATTGATTCAAGCAAGCAGTGAGGACTACTAGCAGTGACACCTAAGAGCATGTACTACTTGTTTTTAGCATGTCAATATAAAACGGCATTAACATTCCTTAGATGTGATATGGCATCTTGTGAAAAAGTGCTTCAACAGTGATTAAAAACTGACAGGAAAGCATGATTCTTCATCTTGAAATCGTATTCACTGGATGTTTTCATTTAGCTGCTTGTAAAAAATTTCTGTGGTGCTTTAACAAGCTCCATTTGTAGGTACATTAAATTGCCATTTTCACACAGATTATTTAATGAAAACATTAAAGCTTCGTCAGGGAAAGTTTAGGCTTGATGTGAGGAAGAAGTTCTTTACTGAAAGGGTGATTGGCCATTGGAATGCGTTGCCCAGGGAGGTGGTGGAGTCGCCAACCCTGGAGGTGTTTAAGGGGAGATTGGATGTGGCACTGAGTGCCATGGTCTAGATGATGGTTGGTGTTAGTGTTAGGTTATAGGTTGGACTTGATGATCTCAGAGGTCCTTTCCAACCTTGTCATACTGTGATACTGTGATACTGTGATAACATGTAGCATCACGTAGCTTCAGAGCTTTACAAGCAGTGGGCCAGTAGCCTTTATTTGACCTTAAAAGGACAACTAAAGTGCTACCCCCTTTGACTTTTGGTGATACTGGAACAGTGCTGACATGAGATTTGCTGAAAGTCATGTCATCTGTGAACACACAGTCTCTCTGTGCATATGCCACTGGTGTGTTCTTCCTCTGTGTAATAGGAGGTTATTTCTAAAACTGGAAATAGTTGCTTGGCTCTACTAAGCAGTGTGTAGCAATATCCAAATACAGTTCATAATGATTGTGATTACGTTATTACATTATTTGTAATAATATAATTCCTTCAACCAAGGAATCTGCTCCCTGGTGAGTGATGTGCAAAGAGGGAAACTCTGCAAGGACGAGAGTTTAACTTGGCTTATCATGCACTCCTGTTTATACACCCTTCATCCTTGCCTGGAACTTCTATTTGAGGTTGCAAATGTTCAAAAAAAATTTGCTTATGAGAAACTCAGCAGAACAGCAAGATTTGCCAAGGAGATTTTTGTTCATTTTTTTTATTAGGCAGGAGGGCGTGACATTGTCCCAAATCCTGCTGGTGTTGACTTAGAAGTGTAACTCCATGTGGATCCTCACTGGTTCCAAAGGATGAAGGACCTCAACCTGCTTTTGGAAGAATCTACTTCACAGGTGATGTTTGTAACCAAATGCCAAAACATGATCACTTTGAGCATTTGGGCTGGCAGGACTGAAACTGTAACATACAGAGAACAGCAGGCCCTGCTTCAGCAACAGCAATGTGGGATACATCAGATGCAAGGTCTCTTGAGAGAAGGATGCATGTGGGAGCGTGTATGTGCAAACATGCACATATATAGGTACATAAAACTCCTGCAAATCAGTGAGACTACATATTGCACAGAACAGTGTGCTCATGCAGCTGATGCAGGGGTCCTCCTGCGGCCCGTGTAGGGGTGCACCCAGTTGCAGGGAGGAGCAGGAGGTAGCCTGATCCTTGTGGATGTGCCAAAACTGAGGGTACTCCACACCGGGAACGTTTTGTCGCTTCTGACAGTTTCAGAGGGATTGGTTAAGCCTTTTGCTACTGCCAAGTCTGTGATCTAGGGAGCTGTAATTTATCTGCTTGTTAAGTGGATGGTATTTAATAGCAAACGTTCAAAGTTCTGCAGGTATCAAATAATTTTGGATCACACACAGATTCAGCACTTTATTTGCATTCATTCCTATACAATATCTGAGCGTTTCTGCTTTTTACTCCTTGCATTCAACCTTAAAATGACTTAGCACTATTTCAAAGTCTTTTTCCACACTAAATTTTCTTTCTGAGGGGATGTGAGAGCACTGTGTCTGTTCTTATTTAGTGACTGCAGCGGCGATGCGCCTTGCTTTGCAGGGACCCCTCTGCTGCCCTTTCTTCCCTGGGTGTCCATTGTGGCAGGCTCGTTCATGCATCCCTAAATTCAGCGCGTGCAGCAAAATGCCGACTTCCAGGGGCACGAAAGGCCTTCCTGAAACCACTTCGCATTTGTTTTATGCCCTTCTCTGGAAACAGGCGAGCCCCTAGGGGCCCTCCCAGCTTCCCACCTAGCCTGGGCTCTCCTCCCCCTGCCCCTGCCCCAGCGGCAAGGGGACAGCCCCCGTTCGGGCCTCCCAGTCTTCCCCTGCCCCCTTAATCCTCCCGCCTGCGTGTTGCCCAGCCAACAGCCCAGACAAGCAGGTGATGCATTGACAGGGAGCAGATGGTCTCCCGCCGAGGTAAGCGCGGCTCGACAATGAAACCATATTGATCATATTGCTCCTTTTCTCTTCTTTGGCCTCAACTTCAGTCTTGAAGCTTCGCCACTAATAACGTATTCCCACCCCCACACCCCCCAAGTCATCACAACCCGTCAGCACTTCTCAGGAAAGAGGAGTCTGAGACCTCACCCTGCCCACCCAGCTCCAGCTCTATTTCCTACCCTGTTGAAAAGTCCTCTGCAGACAAGGGAAATCAAAGCCTGCCCACAATTTCCTTTTCCTAAAAAGCCCTCTACAAGCAGGGGAAATCAAAGGGGGCCCATAACTTCCCTTCTCTAGATGCAGCCACCTTCCCCTACTCCTAAGATCCTTTAAACTTGTCCCTCTGCACACCTCTCCCTTCTACCCTCTTTCCAATTCTGCGTGGAGGTGAGGAGGTGGCGAGGTCCCTTCTGCCCCCAGCCAGACACAACAAGGCGTGACACTTCTCACTGTCTGATTGTGCATCTCTCCCTTCTTCATTATCCTTCCCCTTACCCTTGTTTTTGTGCATGGAGAGATGACATATTTGCTCCTACTGCCCTGGGTGGAAAGTTTCAGGGACCCCCTCTCCAGTTGCTGTCATGTCAGTCCTCTCCTATAACTGCCTGTTGCCACAACCCTTTCACTCTGCTAGAACACATTTAAATGAAAACAAAAGCTGATGCCTTTCATTCCCTGTCCCTGTTAATTCCTCTCCTGAGTTCTCTCTCTTCTCTGGCAGACAAGCAGTAAAAAAAGTCCCAAACCTCTCCCTGCACTCATTTCTCACCCCTTCTCCTTAAACACGCACTGGCAGAAGCACAAGAAGGAGCCCTGGTGTTTGCATTTTCCTCCTTCTATCATGTGTGTTTGTCTGCCCCCATCTCAGATGCTGGTGTACAGATAAACAAGAGAGAAAATCCAGGCCATCAGCCTGCCTTGCACCCCTCACTTCCATCCCATTCACCAGCCTCAGCTCTGTATTCACTGCTGTGTGAAGATGCTAACACTGAGGGCCTGAGCACTGTTAGCCGCTATTCACATTTTTAATACTAGCTTCATAGCTGTCACATACATTCATTACTGACTTCAGGCTTAGAATGGCAAGAGAGGACTTTAAAAAAAGAAAAATAAGGAGCATGTAAGGAAAAAGAAAAAAGAAATCCTAAGGGCAGTTTGCTATGGTATCTGCACTTGTTTGCAGCTGTTTTTTCGAACTATAACTACTGTAACTCCACGCAGTGTTCTCTAAAGTAGCTGTCACATTGTGGTTTGTTTTTTTTTAAATCTATTACCCTGGCACACACACATGGTTTTTTTTACAGTAGCTAAAAATGCCTATAAAGGCTTCACCCCTCTCTTTTTTTTTTTTCCTGAGGGAGTAGAAGAGAAAAAAAAAGGAAAGCAGAGAAAAAGGCTTGTGAATGAATGTAAAACAATGCAGGGTCACAAAGCTGTCGCAACCAATGTCATAGTGGCGCTGCTTTGCAGGCTTACAGAGGACTTCTTGTTCCTTGATTTTTATGGTGATCGGTAGAACGCATGTAGCACTTTGCGAACAGGTTTAGGACAAGTGGCAAAGAAAAGGCTCCCCACAATAAACTCTTTTCTACAGCATTGGGAGTATTATGCCCACAAACACCTGTGGTTTGCAAAGGGGGAGCTATAAAGGACACACACAAAAAATATATATAAATAGAGGGGCAAGACATTGTTTTCAAGTTACACTGCATGTCACAATTGTGCACAATGATGGTTTTTTTAACTCATCTAAGACCATGGAGTTTAAAAAAGCCCCAGAAATATTACTGAATACAAATGCTTGCATTTAAAGGATGCTGAGCTTGGGAAACAGAGAAATGAGATGAAAAGAGAAATGGAAAGATCAGCTGAATAATCTGGCAGGGTATCAGTACTGCTCTGTTACAATGTGGCAAGAGCTAAGACTCTATTATTCCTTCTGAAGTATGTCTATGAATCAGCCACCAAATCCCCAAATTATGTGGAGCAAGGGCCTGCACTGAAGTCCACGGAGCATCCTTACATCACCAAATGTGCCCAGTATTACAGTCTAGACTTTCTGGCCTAGGTACTAGAAACTAGTTAAATTTGATTAGACTGTTACAAAAGCATTTCTATTCCTCTTTTATGTTGGAATAAAGTAACAAAATATGACTAAGAGAACCATAAAAATGCTCCTCAGCTTCACTAACTTCAAGCAGATGTCTCTGCACCCCAGGATATCTCATTCCAGTAAGTGTGTTGTGAATCAGGTTCCCAGAACATCTTGGGATAAACACTCCATATTAATTTCAAAATAGGCAACTATTTTCTTTCAAAATCTGTAACAAAGGTACTCATTAGTATCCAGCAGAGCTCTCCCCCAGAACAGCTAAAGTTGCTCATTATTTCCTAGAATTATAAATAATATAACTTATTATGATTGTCTAGATCCTTGGGATGTTTACTTTTCTATCGCCAGTTTTTACTTTTGAAAGTAATTCCTTAAGACTTCACATTTCTCTCAATATTTTTTTTTGACTCTGTAGTATTAAATTTACCAAAACCTGTTCTACTTTGGTAAATTATAGAAAAACCCCATCATTCTTTGTCCTGATTAGTTTTGTTGCTAAGAACTTCATTTAAGAAAACAAAAAAGAAAAATACTCCTCAGTTGTCCCAAACTTCATCCTATATTTGAATCAGATAAAACTGCTGCACTGCATGACTCATTTACCAAAAGCAGGGCAATCAGAGCACTGTCAACCATGTCTTGTACAACACTCCTTAGTCCTTGGAAATACCATGTCTTGATTCATTTTCGAGTCTCTGGACTTAAGCATGGCTTTTTTAATTGATACACAAATAAATTAACTGAGCAGGGTTTTGGATCTCGAAAGAGAGTTGTGTTTCTGAGGGATCCAAAAAGTAAACTAGTACTTGGTAGTTTAAGAATGCTTGCCTAAGAATTGTAGCTGTTTTGTTAAAAGGGACCTCTTCCCTTTCTTTATTTTTTATTTTAAGATGGATTGTAGCTTTTTAGTTTTGTCTAAGCACTCTAAAGATGCTTGCACAAGAAGAATTTAGTATGAAGACTCTACTGCTGCAATTTAACCTTATAGGAGTCTGGCTTGTCCTTTAAACTTAGGGTTCAAAATTCTGTAGTTCAAAACATTGTTTCTTAGTTTAAAATTCATACTCCTCTAATAGTTATATCTTGTATTAAGATGACTGGAATAAATGGGGGTTTTTTTACCCCTTAGGTAGATCTTAACCATAAAATTGAAACAATGTACAATGAATCTTTCTCTTGACCTCCATGGGCTTTGGTTCATTTAAAGGATCAGTGACATTGCTGTGCTAGGACATGCTACTCTGATTCTGTGAGTTTTTACCCCTTTCAGCAAGTCTAATTGCCACAGTAAATGTATTGCATCTATGAGTTTCAATCAAAGGTACATATGCGTGTTCCTCTCATGTTATGAGTTAGTTTTGATTATCTTGGAATCGGCAACTGCATTAATTTCCCTGAGTTAAACAGCAATCTGTTATCTTTAGGGACAAGCTTTAGGATATTTTGTGAATACTTGATTCTTATTTGGTGCAGTGGTGGTAACACTGTCACTCCTAGATCGTAGTACACATCATCAGATGGGACAGAGGAGACGTTGCTGTTTCCAGTCTGTGTGGGCTTTATCAGAATAGGGCTGTCAATAAATGGTATTTCCTTGCAAGTGTGCAGAAATTGCAGTACTATGTGCAGTCGGGTATTTTAGCACCTTAATTATGTTACCAGTGCAACTGGATTTCTCCAATTCCTCTTGAAATGCTGATGTGCTTACCTGTCCTTTTTGATAATGAGGTTAAATAAGTTCAACATGACCAGCAGCTGGAGCTGAACTTGACAACAGATGGAAAGAATAATAAGAAGGGCTTCTACAGGTATGTTAGCCAGAAAAGGAACATCAAAGAAAGTGTACTCCCCCTGATTAGCAAGACTGGTAAGCTGATAACAATGGATGAGAGGAAGGCTGAGGTACTCAACAGCTTTTTTGCCTCAGTCTTCTCTAGCAACCCATCTTCCTACACCTCTTGAGTGGGTGGACTGCAAGGCAGGGACTAGGGGAGCAAAGTCCCTTCCACTGTAAGAGTTCAGGTGCGTAACCACTTGAGGAATCTGAATATATTTCAGTCTATGTGACCGGAAAAGATGCATCCCAGAATCCTGAGGGAATTGGCTGATGTAGTTGCCAAGGCAGTCTCCATGACGTTTGAAAAGTCATGGCGTTCAGGTGAAGTCCCTGGTGACTGTAAAAAGGACATATTCCATCTATTTTTTAAAAAGGGTGGGAAGGAGGACCTGAGAATTTACTAGAAGGGTGATATTTTGCGTATAAGTAGTTAAGACTGATAGCTTGACTATGTGGGGTAGATATGCTTTCTATATGCTTTGCTAGCTCTTGCTTGGGCGTGAGCTTAGATTAAGATATTTTCTTTGCCTTTGGATCAATTTCAGACAATTTTTTGGACATTCCTGGACTATTCATCTTTCAGAAAGCCAAAGGGATGTATACTGTGGCCAGTTACGGTCAACTTGAAGCTGATCAAACAATGAATGTCATATTCAACAATTAGAAGAGAATTAATTATAGCAATTTATCACTTTCAAATCACTAGTTTGCAACATAATCCAGGAATTCTTTACAGCCTTGTGAAGTTCTGTTAATACCAATCGAATGTGAGATCATAAGGCTAAAATCTTTCAGGATAATCCATTTGTATACTTTCATGTATAAATAGTGTTACTAAAGTTGATGGGACTAGTAAGAGGTATAAACCTATGCATAGGAGTGTTTGCAGGAGTGAATCCCTAATTTACCTTTGTTTGTTACGAAATGCTTGGCGTAATTTGGTGTATATATTCAAATACTTTCAGACATGTATACTCATATTTGTGCTTATGCACATAAGCAGAATTTATCTTCTCCTCCAGCAGTGCCAAAGTAGAACTTTCTTGACCATGAAATGAGGAATGAGTCAGGGTTTTTGAAAATGGCTAAATGCTATTATTTGTGCTTTGTGATTTAGTTTTGTGATGTCTATAGTCACACTTTTTTGCAGTTCTCACTGGCTCTGGGGAGTCTTCTAACTATGGAAAGACTATTCTCTTGGAGATAAAGTCTTCCTGACATTGAGAATACACCCTTTGACTTATATCCTCTATTTCTGCTTTCTCATATGCACGCTATTCCTTTTATTCATGGCAAGAAATTGGATTAAAGAGATATCAGGTAGTGTGAATTTTCAGCTCTGACAGAGCCTGGAAGCATCATCAAATAAGATTACTACTTTGAGAAGGGCGAGCAGTGTGCTTGGCTCAGCAATGGCACCATGCACCAACTTGTTCTCAAAGATGCTCTCCTGGTCAAGAATTTCTACCACTGAGCTGAATTTGTCTGAGTAAGGAGCACTGGAGTTGACACTATGGGGTTATCCACTACACAGTTTTTGGAATCAACCATGTTTCTCTAACAGGGTTTGTAAGAAAGCAGTATTTCAACTTCCTAATTCTTCAAAATATAGCCCTGCCACATCCCTGGTAACTGCAGTAATTGGTTTCTACACTGTGGCAGCAGTCTGGCTGTGTGAACTAAACTGAGAGACAGGATCCAAAGTTTCCTAATTGTTTCCTGACTGCACAGAGCAGGGAGCCTATAAAAGAGTTTGGATTAAATCTGCATCTGAGCAAAACAAATAAGGCCCGTTTATTGTACGCTGAAAGAAGCAGACTGACTATAGTTTCAAACATTCACATTATTGTCACCATGCTACGAACACCATGGCTGCTTCCTTTGCACTGACAATTGAAAACTCCAATATTCCATACCTTAAAAATCTAGTGTTATAGTTTGTTGCATGGTTTTCCACTCATTCATGTTGCTCCTCAGTAACTTAGCAATGACCAGTCAAGATATGCACACACCATATTGTTTTACGTGTTTGACTAGAACACTGACAGATTAATAGGAAGGGTAAATAGCTACGCACTCTGTGGTGGCTCAGTGTGGGCTGGCAGGATTGACTGCTGCCAGACTTTGTTGTATTTGCACAGAGGAAGCCGCAGCAAAAGCCTGCTGGGGCAAGGTGACGTGGGTCATGGGTATTTGTTTCTCATCTCTATAGAAAACAATTGTCCTCTCAATGGAAGACAGCTTTTGGAAACTATGTGGTTCCACTAGTGGGGAAGCATTTGTACTTCCAGAGTGCTAAGTAAAATGCAGCTATAGAGTGGCAGATGCATTAAGTGTTGGCAATACATCGCATATCACACATGAGAGTTTGGGTTACAAACTCTCTGATAAATTATACATACACTGATAAATTATTTTCCTCTATTTCTTTAACTTGCTCAGTTTGGAAGAAAAAGAGGATTGCTCAGATTTTAATTGATGTTTTCCTGGCAATTTCTTCTGTGCTGAATACTTTTCTATGACATCAGTTTAAAAAGAGCACCAGGAGCTACATTTGTCCATGAGATAACTACTTTGGTTATTGCAAATGATGAGTATTTTAGAAAATTACTAAAGCAGCAACCAGGAAATTCATCTGAGGCCACATCTTTACAAGATTAGATACCATAAAACCACAGCAACACTGAGCTTCTAAAGTGCTTATAAATGAGGCAGGCATCCAAAAGCAGTGTTTTTTTCCCTAGTTTCCAGTTGGAGGTGCATCAAAAAGTCCATTTTAGGCAGCTCAGATACAGATTTGAGGTCTAGAGTAAGATGTCTTCTTCAGCTCTGGAGGTGCTGGGCGGGAAAACTGAGGCACTTGGATTCAGTTCCTTGGGTAGATGGTCTCAGTGCCTTTCCAAGAGAGGAAAGTCCTTGTGAAGGTTATGTGAACATATATTACCTGGATGTACATTAGGTAGTTTAGATACTGCTAGTGGTGGTGTTGTGGCAGTAGAGAGTACTGGGAAGGCTGAAAAAAAAATCAATTAAGAGGTTACCATGTGTTGATTTACAGGCTGATTCTCCTGCCCCCTTCTGAGTACCTGAGTTTGGTGGTTGGTTCTAGCTTGGGGTGCATCCACACTGACTACAGCTGTGTTATCAGGCAAACCTGATGTCTTTTCTGAAGGTCAGACAGAGTTCTCTGCCTGCAGCAATTTTAAGCCACATTTTTTGAAATTCAGTCTTCTGTCTCATCTGCCCTCCTTTCCCTGAGATTTGTTATGGACTGCAAAGGTGTAAGGAATTTCCCACTGTGTCTGACTACCACAAAGTGTTAATTATACAGTGTTAGGAATTTTCTATGTATAAAGGTTTGTGTATTGTTCACTGATGGGATATCCTGCTATCTATTTTGTTACAGGATACGATTTCATTGAAGGTACATCAATGGCTACATGCAGTGTGTGAAGAGCGCCAGCCTCATGGTAGTGAAGGCACATGCCCAATATAATATTGTTTTCTCTCACATTATGCTGTTTGTTTCCTTAAGGAAAAAAAAAACAACCAGAAGAAGGGATGACTCTAAGGTAACACATTTTGACTTCATGAGACTAACTTAAAATAATGGTGGCTTGAGAAACTATTCATCGTTTATGTATAATTCTCAACAATGTTGACAGCCCCTAAGAAAATCAGTGTGGGAGTCAACCCCCTATTGTTAAGATAATGTAAATACATGACAACAATCATAAACTACAAAATGGGAGGAAACAGGCAATTCCTGTCCCTCCTTCCTGCAGTCTGTTTTACCCTTTCTCTTCTCCTCTGTAATTATTTGCACTATAGTGAGGTAGCCGTAAAGTACTATCATCCTGAAAGCATGGTGGCATGAACAGGTTGCTATGGGGTGAAGTGGTGTGTGAGCTTGCGCACCCTCAGTCACTCCCTGGTGAATTCCCCTGGCCGCGCAGTATATACCAGAGGGTTCAACCAGCAGCACAAGCTGAAAAAGCTACTTTGCATTGCTTGCAGGGTATAAGATCATATGTAAGGGCTGTAGACTGCAATACACTATATATTCAAGCTCTAATTTGCCTCACAGTGTCTGTTCTGTATCTGATTTGGTGACGGTTTCTTGTAATGGGTAAATTACTGCAGAAGACCTAAGGATCCAGACTGGGCCTCAGACTTTTTTTTTTTTTCTCTTCAAATAACATATTTGAATAGGTTAATGGCCACAATAAACCTGTGGACAGTCCAGAACCACATCATGAAGTGACAGTGATTAGTTGCTGCTGTTTGGTAATGGAGACAAGACTCTCTTTTTCCCTCATTTACAATGACCTCGCCAGCTGTCACTGCATCTTTTCAGCATATGCAGAGACACTGTGAGGCGCTCCATGCAATGGAAGAGAGCTCTATTTTTTGACTATGCTAAGTTTTACTGAAACTTCAAATGTACTTGGACTATATATATTTATATATAAAAAATAATTTATGATATATGTAAAAAAATTCAGGTAGTGCTGTCATGGAGAACTTAAATGTGTTGCTGCCCTAAACTCAGAGGTTTTCAGAGGTTTATAGGCTTACAACCAATATATTCAACTTGTTTGATAACAAAGGCACAACACAACTGCATCATAAAGAATCTTCAATTTTATACCTGATACGGTGGACTATAAAGTATGTAGAGTCAAAAGGAGTAGAATCATAAACCAGAAACTGTGTCAGTACGAAGATACCTGTAATAATTTCCTGACTTACAGCTGGCAAAATACTGGAAAATCTGTGTAAATGTTATGATGTTCGGAGGCTTTTTAATTTTGCTTTGTTCAAAATGAAGAACCCCCATGCCTGTCTTTCAACAATACTTTCTCCCCATTGTCTTCTTCCCATGGAGGGCAGGTTCAGGCGTCTCTGGAATGACAATGACTGCTGGGTGAAAGCAGGACAAGAATGGCTTCAAGTACTGACAGTGTAACTAGCACAGGTAGATATGAAGGTAGACTTGAGAAAAGAAAATTCCCCAGTTTATCTTTAATGCCATATGGCTTTATGTATCAGTATTCACAGAGGTTTTTACACAGACTCTCTATGAAATTAGGGTGTAGTTTCTTGTTCACTATGAAGACTTTTGCTAGTAGGGCCTGGGGCTGGCCTGCTGCATGAGGAGCGGCACGTTCATCCCAGATACTTTAGTGTCCCTTGCTGCATGAACAAGCTGTGCAGATACTGCTTTGGGGAAAGCTTTGGCTTAAGCTTCAGCAAAGGAGTTACTGCTGTGACCTTAAAGCCCTAATAATTGACTCTTTCAAAGTAGTTTCCTACATGGGTAGAAGGAGAGACTACAGTTATGTGGCAGCTGGGATGTGAGCAAATATATGGGAGATCCGAAACTGCAGGGAAATTGGGCTGCTTAGAGAGATCATATCCTCACTTCCTGGGGTGACATTTGGTTGGATGGATCTATTCAACATGGTTGAGCAGATGCTTTTCATTAGTATTCATCATATTAATGATGGCTCTTCACCTGAATAATACATAATGGGATTCATGAACAGCTGTACGTTTAGGACTGGTGAAGAATAAAAGTAAACAAAAGTTGTATCAAATTTTACGTTTATAATTTGCTTTATAGGTTGCCTGTTGTAAAGTAGACTGTTCTTAATGGACTTTACAAAGTATTGCCACTAATACCTCTGGAGATTTCACCCTCTTACATTTTTGAGACATTGTTTTTGTGTTTGCAGAAGCAGGTAATGCAAACAGGTACTGTCAAAGATATCACTGGGAGTTAGGTATCCAGTCCCCATAAAATGTAAATAAAATAGTGCAGAAAAGAAGTTTACTGTTTCATATAAGTATACTGCCATATACTACAAAAAACCCCCAAACCACCAGATATCAATTTACCTTCTTTAATGAACTCCTAGTCAACATCAGTGCAAGCAGCAAGGAAGAGCACAACATGCTTCAATACACACGCACAATGCCTGCTTTCTGCTGTGTGCTTAATAATTTAAGGCAAATAAAATATTCTGATAGAGGCCAGCTAGCTCCAGATGACTCCAGACAGACACTGATTAGTTATGAGCTGGACTAAATCTATACTGTTAGCTTAATTAATTTATTTATTTTTGACTAATTTGCTCTTTTTCCATACTCCCTGCCAGGAGAAGAAGGAGTGTAAAATTGCTCGCTTACTTTCCTTTCAAAGTATTTGCAGGAGCAGGGTATCCTACAGCATATTTCTGTACCACCAGCCAGGCTCACCTGAGCCCATATCGGAGGAGTTACTGTGAGGTACAGGGACAGAATTCTGACCCATATAGTAAGAAAGGGGGTACAGTATGAGCTAGATACTGGTGAGAGAAAGGAAGGAGAGGAATAGGAATAAGAATAAGTCTATGTAGTAAGAACTGGCCATTATTATCAGCATGGTTTGAAAGTTTCAGAATAGGGAAAGACATATCACATCTGAAAACAACTTTGGCATCTGCCAAACGTTATTAACAATGTGGGTGGTTAGACCCCCCCAAGACTCAGTTCTGTTGCCTGTGCTAATTTTATTGCCAGAGTAGCCCCTCTTCCATGGTAGTAAAAGCAGCAGAAAAGAGGGCCTAGGATCTGGAATTTTCTTCAGTTGTATGTCAGAAGGACCTCTATAAAATGGACTGTGTCTAAATAGTTCAACACTTAAACCTACAATTAGGACAAAGACAATATTTAGAATCCGTGAGCAGAATGGCTGGAGAATAGCAAAATATAAGAAAGCTTGCAGAGAGGAAGACTGGCCTCACTGTAGCATTAATTATTTGACAGTGTTGGCACTCTTTCGCCTTGTTGGGAAGTGTATGCATGAGCTCAGGTGCAAGCCTATAGTTCTGGATCTCCATTGCAGCCCCTGGCCCCGCTGACAGTGTGTCCCTTCTCACTCAGACACACAGCCGCTGCTTTGTGAGCTTGTCCTCTTTCCATACCTTACAGTGCCACTAACTCTGGGTTTCATATAAATAATCCTTGACTCACTACCCAGCCCTTTCTGTCAATATGACGGTAAACGCTGACAGCAAGCTCACTTGTTACTGGAGCTCTAATTCTTTGAAGGCTAAAAGTAACCCCACTCTCCTGCAGAGCAAACATTATTGATAGTTCTCTGGCACAGCAGTTTGTACAAGCCCTGGAACAAAATCAAGATTTTTTAAAGGGGACAGGTTACTCTCGTTTCCAGTTCAGAAGATATTTTTTAGAAGCTTTTATTTCTTGCAATATGCCCCTAAGCTGAGAGGCAGGACCAGCTATTGTTTTGGAGGACCTGCTTCATAGCTACTGCTGCTTACTGCTGCAGAGCTTCCCTCATCTGCAAGAAGTGGGGTGGAGAAACCTGTGCGATTAGGGAGAAACTGTAGCTGTAGAGACGGAGGATTTTGGTTTCTGTGTGGAACTTGCCCTGCTATTATTAACAGAAAATTTGTAGTCATGATATTAAAGTTCATTCAGGCAGAAATTTCATGGAAGCATACTGGAAGTCATTTGGTTTTGTGTTTTTTTTTTTTCCTTTCTCTTTTTAAAAAAAGTCCTGAGCTTTTGTGCAATTTTTGAACTGGTTAAAAAATATTTTCCTGATGGATTTTCATATTTCTTTAGTTTTAAAATACTCATAAATAAAGTTATAAAACCCCACCACACAGCACTGTTCAGAATGTGTATAAAAGCCAAGATACAAAATTTCTTTATTTGCTGTACCATATTCTTCCAATGGTCTTGCAAGAAACAGGAGGGCTTAGTTTTACTTGGCCATATTGTGGCTCGCTGGCATTGTCTGGTGGTTGTGGAGACACTAGTCAACTTATATGTTATCTAGTTAGTTCCTGCAGGATTTAATTAAATGGTTCTTTCTACACCAGCAATTTTTCTGTGTAGGGTTTGGGAAAATCCTTCCCTCACATCAAAATATCTTGGCTATTGGATATTTTTCCATTTAGGGTGCTTTTTTTTTAATCAAATCTTCTGCTGCTTTGAAAGCCTGTGTCACGTACAAGCTTGGTATGGAGTCTATGACTGTGATGAAAGCTCATTACAGAGACAGAAAATGTTGCCAAAAGTGTTGATGTTTTTGTAAAGCAACCAGCTTTTAACAGGTAGACAGTTTCATTCAAAATCCAGAATTTTGACATTCTGCCGCCTGTTTGTTTATTGATTTTTCAGCATATCAGTTTGTTCCTTCTAGAAAAGCTAGGTTTTTGAAAGGCAGACATGAAGACAGCCTCCACTGAATTCAAAATCTATTTTCTTTTTGAAAACAGTGAGCAGAACTGCAGTTCCCAATTGTTTATCATCCCAGCTCTCTCTGGGAAGCAGGGCCAAGGACTCTGTATGCGAAAACTCTGACACTGAGCTAACTTCACATTTCCCCTCTCCTAAATTTCCAAATGGGAGGTGTGCATGGTCCTCTGGGATCAAATGCCTAAATGCCTGGTATGATGGCAGCCTGATGCCTCACGCGTCCAAGTCCTTCAGCTGCACACTGCAGCAAACACGTCATGTATGAAGGAAAAGGAAAACACCAAGAACAGTTACAGATCTTGCTGGATTTCTGATGCTGGAAGGACGTAATCGAAATTTCTTATCTTACTGTCCCAAAGAGAGGAAAAACACTTATCTTAAAGATTCATGATCTGAGAGCCTGATAGGTTCTGCTGTTTCCATAGAGCCAGGCCCTAGATTTCCCTTTAATGTAATTAAGCCTGAAGATTTATGAATACAACAGGCCAGAACTTGATCCATGTTCATTTTCAATTACTGCAGTGAAAGGCCTCCATCCAGATGTCTCTATTTACAGCATTCACACAGGCAGGACTGGGGGCCAGGGGGGGAGGGACCGCAAATTGTCACACTTGTTAATTCTTCACTCAGGACACTCAGCAGAGGTCTTGGCTTTGACCCTGCGACAAAAGGCATGGGTCCACTGGAGCAAGTGCATCAATGATGAGGGGGCTGACCCACCGACCTGCCAAGGTCACTCTCTCTGCTTTGTAGGTATTTAGGTAATAATGGAGGTTCATTCCTTATTTTTATTTCTGTTACAGTGCCAGGGCATGGAAAGAAAGAGACGAGCTCTGATGTGAAAGACAAACATACATAATGAGAGGATCAAGCTTCCCCTGGCAACAGTAACGACTATGAAATGCTACAGGGGAAATACACAGTACTTAGTGACCCACATAATCAGGCCTATTTCAGGAGCATTGTTTTATTTTTCTTTTGAAGGCTTCCCTCCCCCCCCCCCTTTTTTTAATGTTCTCAGATTTAGAATTTAGTTCGATGAACAGTATTTGGCCATAGTGTCTTTTCTCTGTTACCAAACCTATCCTGACGCCCTAGGTAGACTTTTAATCACGCCTGTGGTGGCTGGTACAATACCAAGTGTATGTATTTTTATTCCAGTTCCTCAAGGCTCCTGACAAATTCATGCTAGGCACTTTTTCCCCTTTAAAACACTTGAAGAAAAGTATCTGAAGTGTCACTGTAAAAAAAACCTGTACCTTTCAGAAATCTACACACAGTTCAGAGCTTTGTTCATCTTCAACAAAGCTAGTGAAACATGTATGTTCCTAAAAGCTGCAGTTTCTCTCTCATAATGGTGTTTCTATTTTCATAGCACAAAGAACAAGGCTATGACAGCACAGTATTGTTTTCACTGAACTATAATCGCATGTCATAAATTAAAATATCATCATTACAGCAAAACCTTTGCAAATTTTCCAAAAGGCTAGATTATTTCTTGAAATAGCAGAAAGCATTCCACTCCATTAGCATTTCAAAGAGATTTATTTCTTCTGCCTTCTGAAGCTGTACCTTTTTGGCTTGCAGATAGGTTTAGAGGTTTTAAAGAGATTTGAACAAACTTTGCCAATGCGAAATTATGAGCAAAACCAGAAGCCCAAAGCTTCTTCTCCACTTTCAGGCAGTTAATAAAAGCTGCCCCAGGAATGGCTGCTTATAAAACTATTTGGAAGAGAAAACCAAAACGTGAATGAACAAATGATGCTATCAAAACTACCAACTTTTTATCACTTTAGGACGAAAATCAGAATTTCCTAAAAACGAATTGAGAACAACCCCAGAATAATGGGTGCCACTAATTAGGATGGCCACGTTGTAATCTGCATAATATGAGGCTTCAGAGACAGAATTTGAATGTGATTTATACTTGGCTATTGCTTTCACCATGACGCAGGATTCAGCACCAGGTTTAAAATTAAAACCTGTTTTAGCTTTAGACTTTCTTGTTTTTTAACACAGATATCACCTGGGACTTGCTAAGCTTTGTGGCTCTAGGTTTCAGTGAAATGTGTTTCTGCAGTGAGGCCCCTTGTTCTCATAGACAGACTGCTTACCTACCTGAGAGAGCAAGACACAACTATCATTTCAAGACCTCTGTGCAGGACATGCAGTTCTTGTCTACTTTTTGGGTCAGACTCCCCTTGTCTTGTCCCTGGTGGTCCATCTCACACATGCCCTTATGCAGGGCTCTGGATTTGGCTTTGAGACTGCAAGGAAGACGTTGGGGTGAAAAGCAGGAAAGGAAAGGTGTGACTGATGTGAAAGGAAGAAAGATTTCTCTTGCTGTGTCTTCTCCTTGCATCTGAGAATATACCAATATATCAATATACCCTTATGAATATTATTTTCTGCAGTAAACCTAGGTGCAATAGACAGGGTCCTACCTATGCCAAGGTTTTATGCATGGGTTTAACCTGGATACAGTTGGACAGTGGGACCACTCTTTTTGCAGATGGAGGTAAACATACCCTTTGCAGATTCAAAACAAAAGTTGATGGGTCCATAACTGCATTTCTTCCTTACAGAGTCGAATTTGCCACTTGGCAAAATGACCTGAGATGATGTAATCTGCTTTATCAATAAGACATAACCCTCCCTTTCCCCCCATGTCCTCTTGAATTCTGCTCCAGGGATGACTGAGTTCATCCTACATAATCTCAGCAATGAGATCTAGTTGCTTTACTCTTCTTGAAAAGGTAGTGTAAACATCTGAAAGTGGTAAGAATTCACAGTTTACTGCTGGCGTCTCTGACTAACGCCAGTACACAGTATATTTTCCAAGTGTTTCTCTTTATTAACCACAAACATTAATGGTGTCTTGAACTTTCATATACTGGGAAATTTTGATCTGTTCTTCTACAAAATATTAGTTTCTTCTTATTGCTATTTAGCCTTTAAACAATCAGTCTTTATGCCTGTAATCACATCTATTTGCTTCCATCAGGTCTCAAGAGTGTATGTTCCTCCCTTAGTATATCATTTAGAAGATGAACTCATATTCTTGCTGAAAATGTCTGAGAAAAAGCACTTGGCTGCCATTGCTACTGTGTGGATAATATTAATGTAAGCATTTATTTATTTTCCCAAGTGTACTATGCCTCTCCCTGAGGATTCTGAACATTATATCTTGAGCCACCATGCAAAAGATTGATACGCTTATGAAATTCTTTGAATTGGCAACAAAGGCAACTGTTTTGCTTTCTCAAAGAAATTTTACCAAATAATCTGCAAGACAACGTATAAATAACTTCTTATTACAGGGAAGATAAAAATACGCTACTTTCAGAGGGAAAAGAAAAATATTAAGCCGTCCAGTGGCTCAACATGGCAGCTTGGTCACTCATTTGAGAAACTTATTTTGAAGCAATTCACATTCAAGTACTCTAAACAATGTAAATGTGAGCTTGAAGATCTTAATCACTTACTGGCTCAAAGTCCCCTGAAGGCCAAGATTTTTGTAAACCTCTTTACGATAGGCTCAGATCCAGTGTCACAAAAACATGAAAAGCATTTTCCTAACCTCTACGCAGAACTGTAGAGAGTTGTGGAGGATTGAATGATCTTTGTCTTTTTTTTCTGATTTAGATGAACTGTATTTGTTCACTTATTTTTCCAAAAAGTGTTTTTTTATTAAAAATACCTGATGCAGTAGGCAGAACCAGAAGTACTCCCATTTGCATTTTGTGCTGTTAATGTAATATAATTGCTGTCATGAGGATGGTTTAAGCTTGTTCGCCAAATAAGGCCAGGAATCTGTTGTCATGTTGGTGTGTTATAGATACCAGCGCTCCCTTCAATATTCAATTGTTTTATAAAAGTAAGAGCTAGAAAATTAAAGTAATTAAAGTTGAAAATCCCCAATGCAACTTCATTTTAACTGAGATGCTCTTGATCACTTGTATTTCGTTTTTCTTCTAGTGGGTTTGATAAATGAGGCATTCGCAACACCAGTTAAAATTTCAAACAACATGTTTTTCTATGAGGTTTCAGAAGAACTTTATTTGCTGCCTAGGTAACAAATCCAGATGTGGCACTTGCCCGTGTATTTTTCTGAATTACGTGGAACAAGTTGAACACAAACACAGGAGACAATACTAAGTTAAAATATATGCTGTGGTATTCCTGTGCGTTACTAGGGAAAACAAATATTGTACTCCTCGTGATTTGAATTTTTCTGGAAGTGAAACCAGAAGCTTGGCATTTAGACATGAATAACTGCTTGTATGATTTGTATTATCTTTAGTTGGCCTAAGTTTGGTTTACTTTAGAAAGCAATTGTTTTGCGTATTGATTAAAGCCTCATGACTACAGTGTTTCAACAGAGGAGAAAATTCAAGCAGAGGGAAGGATAAGATTGATTGCTACTACAGACAACTAACAGCAGTTTGTGTCTTTTTATCTCCAATAACTTCAATCTTGGCACTAGTTTTCTAATTGTGATTCACTTTAAAATGCATGCTTCTGAACTGCAAACTTGACTTGATGCTCGAATTGATACAGTTATTGACAATAATTTGCACATCAGTATAGTACAGAGCTACACCTTCTTGGAAGATCATTTGAGTTTTGAATAATTCATCTGGCAAATGAAAGAGCTGATACTTTGCCGCTAAAGGGATTACTGAGAAAAAAATCCAGAGCCCTGACATAACATGACTTGAGATTCAATACTACAGACATTTAGAAAACGGAAAAGTTATTTTCTGTATTTAAAGAGGTCAGAAATGGTGGTAATATTCACAATACGAATATACAACATTTCTAATGTACCTAGAATCATACTGATTTCAGTGGGAGATTTTGTAGTGTCACAGCAAATTATCTTCCCGTTGCTTGACCTTTCTTCAAACCAAAATGAGTGTGTCCTAAAAGAGGGTAAAATCATCTCTCTTCATTTTGGTGAATGGTTCAATTGCTAATAACAAACAGGATTTAGTAGCTATAATGGCATTTGTGATGACTGTGGTCTAAGCCTCCCTTTCTGGGCTGACTGCCCCTGTTCCAAGGTTTTCCACCCCTACCCCAACTTTGGAAGCAGAGTCTTTCACACTGTAGAGAGAAGGCTGGTGGGATAGGAAAAGGAGAGAGAATGCACTTGATTTTGAGCAAGGAGCTAGGGATAGTCCTGGCTCCACTGAAGCCAATGAGAGTTTTGCCAGGGACTTGGACAGGGACAGGATTTTGTTTGATGATGGGGATCTATCAGCAAGACCATGGATACCATCCCATGCTGGATCTGAAGGAAGACAATGACAAATTTCCTATGAAGGAAATGTTCAACAGACGCAGCTGGCTGGGCAGAAATGACAAAGTCATGATGGACTGAAGCTGAAGGGATAGGAAGTAGTTTAAAGAAAAAACAACCCACTGCTCGCCTTACCTTTTCTCAGACAATAGTAGAATCATTGGCTCCTAGTGTCTAAAGTTCTTGCACTGGAAAAATATTAAACACTATCTGAAGGTTGAGTAACTCCACTTTACCTTATCGTCACTAAAAGGATGACTAAATTTGGGAGGCAATCTGATTAATATTGATGGAAGTACTTAAAATGTATTATGAGGGTGGCAGTGTAATAATAGATGTTCTGAAACCTTTGGAATTATGCAGACTTTTCCCTTATACCCTTCAGGACAAATCCTGTCTATTCTGTGCACTTTGGTAATTGCAGGGACTGTAGTGCACATTTGTTGTGACCAAAGTAACCTGGAGGAGGATCCTGATATGGATCTATATAGTAGTTTGAAGAAATATTGAGAATACATTATATAGTCTCTCTATATAAATTCAGGATCTGTATTCTGACTTATCTTCCATTTTTAAAGACAGTAATTCAACTTAATAGTGGTGTGTTTGGGAGGCTCCAAAAGGTAATACCAAATTTTAAAACAGTGCACATCTGTCAGCTCTTGACAGCAATGAATCTTAAGTAGGTTTCCCAGTTATTTATGGGTATCAAAGTGATGTTCCTATTGTAGATCAAGAGTCATAGAGTGCTTCCCCTCTCTCCTGCTTTCCCCCTTGCAGTGCTGTAAATCTAACTTCTGCCCATCCTATTGTTTGAAGAAAAGCAGCCATATTGTGCTGATTGCTATTAAATTAAAGCAGAAAGGGAGGGAAACAAATGTGGAAGCCAACCTTACCAGCAGGGATACCACTATCTTTTATTTTGCCTTTTAGGGGTCACAAAGTCATGGCAGGCAGCTGACCTCCGATAACCTTTTCAGTGCCACAGCATGCAGTTTCTTTCGGAAGAACTTAATTAAACACAACTGAAGTTCCAGGCTAACATTTGTTCCTGAAAAGAGCTGTCTTTGATTGGTGTTTTCTGCTGAGGGGTCAACAGAGATGCTGCTTTTCTTCTGAGGAGAAAAGTTAGCATATGTTAGTTAAGGATTTGTGATTTCCTATAGTGATGCTGGGTCTTTCTGAAGATTCACTGGGTTTCTCAGCTAGCACTGGAGCACCAAAGCAGCATAGGAAAGACACACCAAACAAGTTTAAAACACATTTTAAATGAGGCTGTTCCAACTTATTGAGGGCTATGTAGTGTTTAGTGCAAGTTAAATAAAATTATCTTCTCCCTGTAGAATTGGAGATGTATATGTAGTAGCCCATGTCTTTGAACCATGCAATGTGGAACGTGTATCCACCAAAGCCTGACTGTGAGCCCCAACAAGGTAATTAAAATAAGGTGAGATTTATTTAGTTCTTCTGTTGTGGATAGGTGCTTGCAATAAAGGAGAGAATAAGCAGTTTTTATGTGTAGGATATAAATTCAGAACACTGTTTGAATGCAGGTAGCACCTGCCAGGGTGAAGTGTATGCTGTCATGAGTAAAGCTCTTTTAATTGCAGAAATATCTGGATTTAAGTCATCCTTCTGTGTTCTTTTATTTTTTTGTTTAGTCATATTGGCATTTTGTATATGGGATCAGTGGCAGAACATGTGACTAGAGAGGAAGGCTATTAATGACTTCTGGAAATGGAGCTGGGTTCTGTGCTTGGTATTTACTGAATCTCTTTGAAAAAGGAAGCGTTATCGACAGGTCTCAGTATAATGGAGGATGCGTGGGTATCTGTATGAGTCTTTGATGGAGACAAAATTAAAATTTATTGCACTAGCAACAGGCAGAGAGAAGCCTATTCTTTCTCTCAGTGGCACAAGCTGGGAGCTGGCAGCACCTAGGTCACTGGTTTGGACAGGGTACAAGGTTCATCTCTCTGACAGGAGAAGTGATGTCCCTCACTGAAGGGACACAGGGTTCTCAGTTTGCAATCTCTCACTTTATTTTCTGAGTCAAACCGTACAACCTCTCTGGCAGTCCAGGTCCTCCTGTGTGTGACAGGAGCTCCCTGTGAGTTCTTGGGGCAGCAAAGGAACAGCTGCTACACTTGTGGGTTGTTCTGGGTGTTGCTATGAAATATGAAGCAGCACTGCTTCATGGAAAGTGGTGGCAGACCACGGCAGACCCTTTCTCCTTTGCAAAAGACAGACCTACATTAGCAAATCCTCGCTAAGCGAAAATTTCCCCATTATTTGCTACTCAGTCTTCTCTTTCCTCCTTTTGCCCCGATCTGTATGCCTTAATCTTGCAAGAGAGACATGTCGACGATGTTTGCTGGAGCTGTGTCACCTGCCTTGAAGTTAATGTGTCTCCATGTAGGCAAAAGGTATGGAAAGCATCTGTTTTCAGGGCTGGGGCCACACCAAGTAGAAATGATGCAGTCAAAACTGCCTGGAAAGATCAGGTTACCAACTCATTAAAGGGAATGTATCTTGGTAACTGTAAAATGAGCTTCCATATTCCCTCATTTCTAACATATAATTTGCTAGGTGGTTTCATTTATTAGCATACATTCAAGTGTATGGGCACTTGTATGGCTCTTTCTTAAAGAAACAAAAACATTAACCCTCTAGTACACCACCTGTTTGCACTTCATTGTCAACCATGAGGGGTTATTTTATTGGCTTCATTGTTTCACTTTTCATTAACTTTTTTCTTTATTAATGTGCAGGCTGCAATCCGATTTCTTTTTGCTAGAAACGGACTTTGTTTGTCATTAATACCATACTTCTGGCTGTATTTCTTTATTTAAAAGAAATAAAGCTTTTCTTTTGTATCTTGTCTTTATATCTACCCTTAGTCTGTGTCTCTATCCTAGTGGCTTTCCAAATGTACTTGATTTAGCTTTTCAATATGTAATTAATGCCAAACAAGTTAATTGCTTTACAAGTGTCCAAAATTCCCTCGTTTCATTTCTATTCATTTATCAACCTTCATTATACAGCCACTGTTCCACATAAACACAAATGATTGTTAATGAATGCCTAATGTCGTATTCATTAGAAAATCAGGTTAATGGCTAGTAATGAATATCTGAGCTACTTGTTACTTTCCAGTATGGGTTTTTTTCCTTGTTGGTTACTATACTTCTTTAATCTGCAAAGAAATCATACCTGTGTGTTACCAACTGAAATATGATGAGGTCAAACCTTTGCAAAAGCCCACAAACATTCCCGTATTGCAGATGCTTTCTCTCTAGGTGGAGTGCTAAAGATATTTGACAAAGACAGACAACCTGTAACTTCTAGTTTATCCTCAGTTTGTGATTAATCTACTTGGAGGACTGGTCATGTTCTTAAAACAATTTTAGGCTACTCAACGTGACAGAGATCATTCCTAGATGCCTTTCTACATTTATAAGAGATTTGAGGACCTGGGACCTTCAGGAAATAAGCTTTGGGAAAGACATTTTTTTGAATCAGAGGTAAAACAGTCTCCTGACATTTTCAATAGATAAAATTTCACAGAACATACCCCATAGCAAACGTGAGACGAAATTGCTTCCAGCTAACAACTTTTGTTTCTACCAGAGGTAGCACATTTTAGCTCGTGGTCTCTCTAACCGTTGTACATTATGTTAATTCATCAGCATGGTTGGTATCTCCTGCCCCAGAAACGACTGCGTTTTGATGGATGAAGTAACACTTAGATATCGGCTGCAGTGAAAGGTTTTAAAATGTTGTATTTTGACTTAGAAGGGTTCAGTAATCTTGATCATGCTAGATTATCCAAATACGAATGTGTATATGTTCATGCATGTGTAGTGTCTTTTTACAGCTATTTAGAGATAAGTAACATTGAATAATATCTCTTGTCTTGCTTTATAAGGTTATATCTGCCAAAAATATTTGGCTATTTGAAATTGTATGTCCATAATAACTACGCTATATTTCATAGTTTATTTTATAAAGTGTTGGCTCATCTTTGTTTGCTATCACTTCTGCCATGGCAACATGAAGGCCTAGAGATCCTAGGAGTGTTTGAGCTGGAGCTATAGCTCTTCTGAGGACTCAGAAAACAAAATATCTTCTATTGTTTGCATTGATATCCATCAACAGCCTTCTTGTTTTGCCTTATTGGACCTTTAAGGGACTTCACAAACATATTAAACAGTAATAGTGATGAACATGGTCCTGCTGGACACCCCAAACACGATGGCTCTTCACAGTTATAAAGAAATTACTCCTTATTGGTAACAAAACCTTGAAAGAACATATTTACCCTAACTATAAATGTTGTGGAAAAGAGTCCCCAGAGTGACTGTGCACGCTGCTGTTTGTCAGATAATGCAGATCATTTAAAAAGAAAATAAACACAATACAGTTAAAATTTAATTGACTGTTTATACTGTTCCTGTCAAACAAATTACAGTGTGAAATAAAGTGAGAGAATTTATGCAGCTGAAGACAGAAAGTTGTATTTATTACTTAATCAAAGTATTTAAGTGGCAGTGCTACATCAGAGGACATTATCTGCTCCCAGTTAATGCTGGTAGTTTGGTAGCAACCATGGTCAAGATTAGGGTCCTATGTCAGCGTAAAAGCTACGTGTGTGTTGCATATGTTGTTCGATCTCTGGCAACAGCTCTATACAATGCTTATGCTCAGAATGATTCCTGAGAGTATATCTCATATATTGAAAGTCAAATATATGCTGTGGGAGTTTTCTTGGTTATTTCTACTGACACCTTATATTTCATGTGGCCCCTCTCTGTCTACTCAGCACTTTACATGACTGAATTTTAATGAAAGTGCCAAAACGTAGGCAGGTGGTGCAGTTGCTCTTTAAGAAAAGACAATTGACATGGCTGCTAGACACAATATAAAAGGAACCTTCAGGTAGGTCTACAGTGGGTGGCTTTAGAATATATGTATGACAATTTCCTGGGTTTGGTCTGGAAAGAGAAAGGTGACCAATTAGTACTGATATAAGGCTTTTAACATACTACGAGAATAATAGTAGTTAAGTCCCAGGTAACATGACTTATAACATGTAAACATACTTATTTATGATTATTTTGTAGCAGATCAAGAATGTCAGCCAATATGTGATGGTGAAATCTCATCCTTTGTCTTTGCATTGGACTTGGAGAGTGGAAGTTGCAGTTCAGACAGTCTGGTTTTAAATGGTGTCTAGACCTAGATTATTTAATTTCTAGTAAATTATCAACTAAGTATTATATTTCAGAAACTGTTTACTAGTGTGACATGTACAGAGCTGAGAAGCTGACTGAGGAATTCTGATTATGACAGATCGCCCTGCCATACTGCAAAACTGCATGAGACAAGACTTAAATATGAGCTAATATTTCTGTTGTGCCACCTGAGAGTCTCCTTAGAGCTGTCATACCTTCAAAATCTCTTTTTGAAATCTCTTCTAGAAGTGATGTACCCAGCCTGCAAAACCAGAATAAAAATAAGCTCAAGTACTTTTAAAATACATTGCAGGCTGTTCTTTATTACACAGCCCGTGGAGTATCATGGGTCAGAGACTTTTATCACTGCCCTGTAAGTACAATTTCACGACTGCTGTGCTGCATTTGGTGTGGCTTTGTGTTCTCTGCTCTATCAGCACCCATTCTCTGTTCACAGAGGACTATTTGGCTCTTCAGTGCTCTTCATTGACAACCATCCTGCACTCAAACAGGAATGGCTTGTATTTTTGACCCTCTCATTCTATGTAAGGAGGATAAAGATCCCCAGTAGAAAGATGTTTAACCTGTAGACTGCAGACTGCTTGTAACTCAGAAGTATTGCTTGCATGAGGAAGGGTATATGTGGGCAGGGAAGGGTGAGATACCAGGGTACATAGAAGTCCTGGAACAAGGGACAGAGCTTGGCACATAGCACGTGGAACTCATGGAATAGCACAGCTCATCTCTGCTAGGTGAGCCAGACCTACCAGCTGAGAGCGAGCAAACATCCAACAGGAAACATCATCTGAGTCCCCCCTTTTCCACCCACAAAGTTCATGATTTTTCAACTCTTTTTAAAAAGTGCTGTTGCCTCATCAGGAGTATACAGCACCCTCCAAATTGCCATCATAACTGTGGGAGATATTTTTGCTTATTTTCTGTACATATTTAATTTCTCATGTAGTTTTTGGAAATTCCTGTTTTGATTGGGCTTGGAGCTAGTATTCTCATGCTGTTGGGTAGCTTTTGATCTTCTGACTGATTAAATAACCCCTTTTCCACATACAAGGATTACAAAGCAACACAAAACAACAACAAATAAAACCTCACTTAGTGTAATCTTCAGTACTGTTTCTAGTACTATCATCTTTTGCATTTATTGTGCTATTCAGACGATCCTGTGAGGAAAATTTTAGGAATACATGGATGTTGAAGCATTGATTTTATTATTCATCTGCTGTGTAAGAATCAAAATCAGCTTTATAGGTGCAATTTTCTCTTCACTAGAGGTACAAAGCACAAAAATTGCAAGAATAATTTCATCTTTCTCTTTCAAATAAAAATAAATAGATGAGTTCATCAAGAAAATTGCTGACCTGTTATATTTTTTCTTTCATTTGCTAATGATCCCTTTTTTCAGTGAATGAAGCTTGAGCCTGGTGATTTTTCCTGCAATGTGTACATGTATATCTGGTAAATTAATGTCAGTGTGCTGGGGAAGATGGTAGCCATAGGCCAGGGCTTTTTGTTGCCATGGATCCATTGCAGACCTCTCTGATTGTAGCTTGTTAGAGCTTTGTTTAAACAAGTAGGAACTGGGGAAAAAAGGGTTTTCAGCTATTTCAGTCATTTACATTTTAACTGTTCTAATTGTCCTAATTTCCTTCCTATTTACAATGAATGGTTAAGGGAGTAAGCCTTTGGTGGTGACCACTACACTTTTCAAACTCAGGCCACACACTTTGTCCATGTTTTTTTCCCCCCCGCTGTGTTATTCTGGCATGGAGTGATTTAGCCTTCTTCAGTCTGCCTATGGGACAAAACGTGTTGTACCTTAGATACATACATACTCATCACCTATAAAATATTGCATGAGAACTGACTGCGCTGATTTGAGCACTAGTTTTAGAAAATATTGCTCAGCTCCACCATGCTATCTGATTTGGTGAACTGTAGCTCTTCTTGAATTTACCAGACTAAGTATATTAAATGGAGAAATGCCCTCTCTAATATTTTCTATTGCTGTTTTTACTGAGACCAGGCTTACGCTGAACAGTTTGCTATGTGTGAAGGCCAGTGGCATGCTCAGAGCATGGCAATGGGTACCAGCCTGTGCTGCAGCTACTACTGTTGTGACAGAGTGGGGGACAGTTGTGGTGACAAAATGTCAGTGGACATCTGTCCTTGTAAGGTCAGTAATAAAATGTCTTTGTCTGAATGTGCGTATCTGCCAGGGTGGCCCTTCCTGTGGCGTCTGCAGTGAAAGACGTGAAATCTGTTAAAATTCTAAGAGGGTCTGAAGAGTCAGATTTTTGGTACTTTGCTGCTGATCTGAACTCTGCATCCACCAGAGAACCTGTCTTATCTCTGCATGTTTCCTCTCTGTGTCCATGTCAGCTATTTCTGTGCAGAAGTGTATCCCATCTCTTCCTATAGATCTTCTCCTGTGTGAACAGAGAATTACTTTGTACCAGAAGAGCTGCTATACCTTGTTTTCATTGCTATTAAAGTTCTTTTCATCCTACTAAAGTAAAAAAATTTAAGGTGTCTTTGAGTGATGTACACCGAGATTACTGTTACTTTAAAATCCCTTTTTACTCATCAAGTGGGTGTATTTGCTTTAATGTAGATGAATCCAACCAGTTTCTAAGTTTGAGAGTGGTATTTTACTGTATGCATGAGTATTATGTGGCTGGAGATTTTTAAGGGTGTTACACTTAGAAGAAATATTTAGTAATGGTGCCAAGATAAGGTTTATAATTGTTATCCACTGACTATGGCTGATATAATTGTGCTAGTAATAAAAGCCAATTTGTTGGCTGACTTATTTATTCAAGTCTGCGTAAACTGGGAAGTGGGACCCAATCTCTTTCTCCTTTCTTTTGCTCAACATGTAACATGCAGCTCACACTTTTAATATTGCTTTTAACACAAAAGTGTTGGTCTGGCCATAGGAAGTGGTCCAATGCAGTGTCTGCAGAAGAACAGTGCGGAAGGAAGAGCCAGGATTAGAGCTACAGTTACACCAGTTTTTCCCTTTTCTCATAGCACTTCCAAACTGCAGCTACCTTCTTCATTCCCTCAGCCATGAGATTTTTAGGGCAGAGGCAGTCAGGCAATAAAACTGGTGGAGCAGCTGATGAAACATCTCATTAAGACACTGTTCCACTGGCTATTGCAAATGTCACTATTAACGTTACTTGTGATGGTACTGAGGCAGGAATTGTTCCTGGTGTTCCTGATGTTTTTCAGCTTGGCCACAGACCTTTCTCCCTGCATGTATTACCTGTTTAGGCTGTGAGGGGTTTGGGGCAAGTTCTGCCACTTGTTTTCCATTCAGAGTTGTGCACGGTAGATTGTGGTTCTTCTTGTTCCTCAAGCTCTGTATTTGTAAAAATCATAGTCACAGAGATGTCTGTCTGGGAGGGAGAGGAAAGGAGATGGACTGATAAACTTTAGCCTAAGGAGTTATCTAGTCAAAATATGCCTATATGAATCCAAATCACCATTTCAGTGGGCTTAAATTTTATTTGGGCAACATATGGAAGATTCCCCATCTGCCTTTCTGTGACTGTACCTTTCTTTCCTCTGCAGTACAAATAATCCAAGCGTTTGTGGTACCTTCTTCATATTACATTTGCCTCTATTATAAATGTCTCCTCAAGCAAGACACATTGCATTTCTCTTCACTTCCAGCTGTCAGGACATGCAAAAGTAAAGTCTGCAATTGTACCGCCTTGAGGCGTCCAAAATATTGCTAGAGTCCATAGTGGATTTGTGCAGAGTTCTGCAGGGTTACCCTGATAATTTAACTCCTGTCTGTCTAACAGCACCTAGAACAAAATGACTTCTCTCCAGCCATGGTATGCAGGAGCTTGCAGCCTTTCAGCGTGTTTCTCCATAAGGCAGCAGCTCGGGAATATCACTCTGACGGACCACACAGCTGCAGGGAGGCTGCTGGTCCCCGATGGACAAGACTTGCAGATTTTGGTGCAAACTCTGACCCTGGAAAGGGAAGGGGGGAGGCAGGCAGTGCTGGTGTGTCTGTGACAATAGAGATATACTGGTAATACCCTCTAGTGGAGACATGAGGGCTGCCAGCAAAAGGAAGGAAGTTTGCCAGCAAATTTGAACACCAGTTAGAACATCTTCGGGATAGCTTTGTCAAATAACTGTATGGCTGCTGTAGGTTTGTATACAGGAAATATTTCACTACTACATTTGTGCTAGTTAGAGAATGCAATTTTTTTCTGAGAGTCCCAGCCACTATTGTTAGGCAAGAAGGGCTGTGTAGTGTGAAGTAATATTCTGTTACATCTTTCTTAGTGTTATACATTTATGTGAGGCTAAAGAACTGTATTTCTAAATAAACCTTTTTTTTTTCCTGATGTTTTCCTGATGACTGCCAGTAGCAGACATAAGAATATGTTGTGTGCTGTTTCTCATTGCTATTACCCCTTCAGTTCTCTGCAAATTCCCATGTGAACACGGAAATTTCTGCTGGTGGAATAGAGAGAGAAATATGGAAATTCAACCAAATGAGTAAGTAATTGAACAACACCAAAATAGGTTTTTTTTCCCTCCAAGTCGTTTACATGTAGGAAATCACATGGTATTTTGTCAAGATTTATAGCAATGATATACTGGGATGACTGGATATTTCTCAGTAATTATTGGTCTGGTGTATCTTCTTCTTCTGTTATAAACCACATTGATTTTAGTAGGAAGAGAACAAAGACATGTTGCTCTTTTGTGATGCCTTTTTCTTGTTACAATATAGTACCCATGTCATGGACAAGCTTCAATAAATGGCCAATATAAATGAACTAAAAATTCTAGTCTCTGCCTTGAATAATTTGTCACTTAAGTAAAGAATGTTACTTTGAATTGTAAGATATTATGTTGAAAGAAGGAAATATTTTAGAAATCTATGCTATTTTGCTTTTTAAGAAATTTTACAACTTCTCACTCACAGAAACCATGTGAGAGATTGTTTATTTAATAATACAGTAGACGTAATTTTTGATATTATTTTACAAGATTTTGCAGATAGGGAAGCATTTTAACATACAATATCCCAGCAGCTGCATTATTTTTTTAAAAAATGGAAATCAAACTGCTGTAAGTGTTGCAGAATCAAAAATAAAAGGAAAAGAAATGTTGATCCTTTAGTGTCAATACTTAACCTGTCAATGTTTATACCGTAATTACCCTTACTGACATACGTGAGACAAGTTTCCATGACTTCGAATTTTGGATGTTTTTGTATGCAAAATCAACCTTTACTTCTGCCTGCATCATTTTGCTTTTCACACAGCTGGAAAGGATAAAATGTATGACCTGGTTGTTCACATTCTAAGATAGCTTAGTGGTCTAGAAGTTTGCTTTCCAACTAGGAAGTATCCAGGGTTCAACTGGGACCTGGTGTAATTTTGCTGAGTTCTGAAGTGTGACTCTAGATTTACACCTCTGTAAATGACAAGCTTAAATAGAACTGTTGTGTTGCCTGCTTAAATTCCTAGGGATTCTGCTCAGAGATATGGTTTAGTAGTGGACAGGTATGGTTGGACTCGATGATCTCAAAGGTCTTTTCCAACAAAATGATTCTGTGACTCGACTGTTAGAGTTTTAGTCAAGCTCAGATAAGGTGGCATTTAAAGAAAATGCTTAGTGTTGGCTTAATGCTGCTTTCTTCTAATTGAGTGGAAGTTTTGAAAATCTGCTGAAGCTAACATGATTAATTTTATGTAACTATGTTGGCACACTGTGTGTGGGATCTTAAATCTGTGTGAATGCAACATAAAACCAGGAGCCAAGGTTACTTCCTGAACAATGAAGCAGGTACGTTGGACTAAGGTGCACTGATTAAGACACGCTGCTGGATGCGATAACAGTATAGCATCATGGGAGTGATGAGCTCGCAAATGGTCTTATTGCTCTCTGTGGAAATCTTCTCTTCAAGAGAAAATCACACTTCTAAAGATAAAATGATAAGAAATTGCAGTTTAGTGTTGTGTGCAGCTATTACATGGTGTGAGTGGGATAAAAGGTGGGGAACAAGAGGAGCAGCGGCAGAACTGTGTAATCTTCCCTCTAGGTAGAAGAGACTTAAAGTCACCCACTAGGCAGATCCTCTAAGGAACTCACAATCGGAATTTGTGCTCTGGAGGTAATTATTTTGGCTATGATCTGAAAGACAGATGTCCTGCAAGGTGCTGCGGTTCACGCATTTTTATCACAGATTTCTGCTGTTTAGTTTAGTGCTATTTTTATTAAGAACCATAGAACAAACTCCAGATTCTTGAAATTAAAGACTGTGTTAAAATAGCAGTAAAACATCTGCCTATTTTTCATTTACCATTTTGAAAAGGACTCCTTTTCCCTCTAAAACTATACAACTTGTCAGGCTCAAAGTACAGAGAAATTAATCTGTGATGACTTTTGTGGGCATTTTTTTATTTGTTTGTTTTCCTTTTTTAAAAAAAAAGCTGTTAGAATATGAAATGATGAGTAAAAGAGGAAGGGTAAATCAACTTTTACTGCAGCAGCTATGTTGTTTGCCCTGAATTCCATTGTTCTTTGACAGAGCAGTTGTGATTATAGGCTAAACCAATGGGTTTCCACACAGGACTGTCCTTCTCTTGCAGGCAGTGTATAATCCCTATCTCCCTGTTCTGCTCTGGAGAGATTTTAGGCCTGAACTATGGCTGCTCCCTCCAGGAGTTTGGAGTTCAGGACCAAGCACGGGAGGGCAGTGTCAGGAGGAAAGGACATGGAGGAGGCAGCGCTTATCACACCACAGTTACTGTAGCAAAAAATGTGAATCTAACTGCAATATGAATCAGACCAAGACACAAAAATAACCTCAGATTCCTCTTTTTACATATAAAATCCTAAAAGATTAGTAAACCATGTTTTGTATGATACCAGCTGTAGAGAGGAAAATGCAATAAGTTCTCCTGGTGTTTTTCTTTCTCTGTATACAAAGGTATGTTTTCTCTCACAAGAACAGTCTAAATAACCCATTAATGTCTTATGTGTAATATTAGCAAAACCCCTTTCAAGATAAATTAGAGTATTTTGACTCGTTACTCATCAGTATGTATAATTACCGTTTAACAATGTTATGAAGGACTGATGAAGGGAAGCAGGTGTTTAAACATGCGGTACCAGTAGTTTGACACAACATTTAATTCTCTTTATTTGCACTTTTTATAGAGATCTATTCAAGGAGGGAAAACAATGAGGCACTGTATAGTCATGAGTGTTTGCAAGAGAAAGAAAAAAGATGTGTAGTCAATTTTTGGAGCAAGTATTTTATAATTAATAAGAGTGAGCTTTTTAATGGTGGTACAACATTTTATGAAGATAGTGAAGTTGATGAGGGTGTGCTACGATTTTGGTACACCTTCATCCTGAAACGCCAAGAATGACTTTTGAAATCCACACATAGGAGGGTGTCTCTGCCAGGAGGTGGCTACCAGAGCCATGAGGAGGGCCAGCACAGCCCCACAGGTAATCGCTGCCCTGCCTGCCTCATGCCAGGCTTAGCTTTGTCCACTGAGGTCAGCATCCCTGCTGGAGAACTCCAGTGGGAAAGAGGCACCACTCAAGAGCTTTACGTGTCAAAAATTGGGATCTTCACTACTGAAGAGTATTGTGAACTTCAGCCCAACTGTTTTCCAACTGAATAAGAAAACTCCCTTTTACTTCCAGGTAACGAATTCTGGGAAGAGATACTTGAAAAACTCCACGGTTATGAGCTAACCCTTACTAGTAACAGTGGCCCCCTAGTCATTGCATTTTTTATTATTTAGCAACCAAGTTCTATTTAAAGTATGTTAATAGAGCCTTTAAGAATAATTTTGTTTGGGTTAAAAAGACATGCTTTTATTTTTTCTCTCACTAGACTTTTTTCTAGTTTCCAAAACAGGACAAAATGAACTATTTCTCCTACTAAAGCAACAGTTTTTGGATGGAGGTCTAGCAGGCACTTGTGTAGACAGAGCAGGTTGTTTGAAACAATTCTGTAGTGCAGCAATGCCAGTGCTAAACTTCCATTGAACAACAATGTAGCCCACCTGGCTGTTTCTTTTTTTTTTTTTCTGTGACTGACAGGTTGGAGTCTTATGAGGTGATTCAGGACAACTTTATTTATTGTTTTGCTCTGTTTTATTGTGGAAGACTGGTTTCAATAGTCTGAGTAAGGCTGAGAGAGTATGGTGTTAATGCTGCAGCTTGACAGGTCTTCCAGGGGAGACTTTCCTGCCTGTTGATGGAGGAGGTGTAGGTGCCTCCAGAAAGAGGGCAGTTCAGCCATGTCTTCCAGTCCTGTAGCTAATCTGTGATTTCACATCTATTTTTTATCACTCTTCAACTAATATTCAGTTAGTTCTATGGTGCTTCACTTGCTCTGTTTCCAAAGAACCAACCTGGGGTTACAAACCAAATAATTACTCTTCTGAAATTCTAAAAGATTTTTGCAGTAGCATTTGTGCTATTGGCATCGTGACTTGCTTTAAAGGTGCCAAATCTATGCCCTGCCTTATGGTGAAAGTCATTATAAGTGATCCTAATGACTCCTGTCAGCCATAAAATACACACATAAAAACTAATCATAAGATGATGTTTCATGATTACACCTGTGTTTCTCTTTGCCTGATAATTTTGTTTTCCCTGCACGATACTCTATTATTCATGAAAATGGTGTCTATAAAGTGAATTACTTTATGGGCAACCTTAGTATTTCTTTCCCTCTATTTACGTTGTCTTCTAATTGCTGTTACATGTCATTAACAGGGAGGCTAGAATTATTGCACCTGCTGGGCCAAGTAAGCTGACTTTTTTCTTTCATTTCTCTTTGATCACCTTGTTCAAATTAGTTCTCAGCCTGCTTGACAGGTACAGAAATCTTCCATCTTGCTTGTACTTTGCTTTCATCATTTATTATTTCAAGAGTAATGCTTATGGTGAACTGAATTGCAATTTTAAGCAGGTGTCACCCTACATACTGAGCTGAAATAGTTCAGAGACCTTGTGTCAGCTTTTTTCATTTGTCTTGGAGATGCATCTCTCCTACTATTTAGCATGAGAGACAACCTATGCAAGGTATTACCCTACTCAGCAATCATTCCCTTCTGTTTTCAAGTGAGTTCAGTGTAAATTCCTTAAGGATGAGGTCGTGAGGCTGGGGATTTCTTTGGGATAGGGTCTATCCTTAGGTCTGCCCCTGCAAGAAGTAAGAGGAAGTAAAATTCAGTGTAGGCTATCTGGGTTTTTAAATATTCTCTAGCTGCTAAGGACTTCTTCTTCTTCTTAACAGGGGTGTCCAATGTTTTTATTGGGAAACATCTTTGCTCCACACATGGCATTGGCTCACTTTTCACCTCTAGCATATTTTGTGCCTAACTAACTAAGCTTTTCAGCTAAAGTGCTATACAGGATTTGCATGCAGAGGGGGTTCTGTAAATATCATCCTTTAAGGGCTGTATTTGAGTTAAGGAAGGAGTCTGGGAATAAATACAGGTGGTCAGCAATGACTTCATCCAAGGGACCTATGCCCTGACTCTCCAGGTGACTGGTGTGTGAGTCTTGGCAGATCTGTGCTAACATTTTGCTGAATTGCCTTTATTTGGCAATATGAAGGCTCAAAGAGCATATTTCTACAGACTTCAGCATTGGTTGCTAGCCTGTTATTTCCCAATAAAGTAGGTAGGGCCTTGCTACTACTCGGTGCAGAGGTCCCCTCTGAATCTCCTGGGGCTTATGCCGAGGATGTACTCGGCAGAGGGGTGTTGTCAGGGAGCAGCTGCTGCAATTTTGAGTTCTGAATCCTCTGTCAGAGGAGTTCAGCTCCTTCCTTCAGACAGCATCAGCTGCTTTGCACAATGTGAAATTATCAGGGTAGAGAGCTCATTTAAAAAAGTGTTGTGTCAGTGATGTGATATCCAGAAAAACATCAGCTTTTGTGACAAAACATTAGCTTTTTGTCAGAGGGCTCTGGTGCTTAAAGTTAACCATGCTGAATTCAGCAGTAACCCGTGGACACACAGCCCAAAGAACAGATCCTACAGTGATGGGCTCAATATCATTTTAATATGGCTTTTGTGTCTTCATAAAAATGCAGCTTCTGGTGTGAGTTGCACGAAAGTTGATGTTTAACTTTTTGGCCTTTAAGAAATTACAGTTTGACATTAAGTTTAGCTTTCCTGGCTAATGAAATTAACATGATGGAAGAGCCTGAATAAATAATAAATACAATAACTCTTCTTTGCCTCTTGTGTGCTTTTACTATTCATAATTTTTAGGACCATAGATATTAGATACACTTACGTAAGACTTAACGAACAGTAATTATCTTTTGACTAAAGAAAAAGCCCAAACGAATGCTAAGCTGCATTATCGCTTGGCTTCTGACATGAGCTGATAATCAGATTTTCTTGCTTAAATCCATGGTGCTTGAACAATGCTACCCACTGTCTGTCCTTCCCGATATTACCCTTAATTAGAAAGAACAGAAACACAAATCTGAATTATTTCAGAATCTGGTTTCTATGGTCAATGGTTGGAAGGGCTTAACTTTATTACAAATAAACCTGGCTTTATTTACTAATGAAATCTGAAATGCTAGGCCTGTACTAGTATATAGTCTAATAGTATGGTGTTTACATGCTGAAAAATCTTGTGTGGGCAAAGTATTTTGTAGTAAATCATTAAGTAATTGAATTATGATTCTTTTATCCAATTAATAAAGCAGAAAAGGAGACTCAGAGGAAGCCCTATACCATAGTTTAGGCAAGTGATGAATCATTGTTCTCCACTCTTGCCCTTTGTATGTAAGATTTCTTTTTAAGATGAATTTGGCGAATGTCTGTTCTGTCTTTCCATGTGTTTGAGATGTTGATTTGTCTTTGTTCCTAATCCTTTGTATTTACTGGCTCCTTGTTTCTCAAAATCTGACAGAGTTTAAAAAATTTTTTTATATATACGGCTGGGGAAATCATTGTATTTAGTTCTTTTTATTTGTTTAAAAAATTAGAAGACTTTTCACCACTAAGAACAATCTTTCAATTTGCAGAGATAAATTTTATTTTCTGCAAAACACCAGAAAGATTATTTTATGCTACCCTATCTCTCTTACTCCATTCTGATATTATTTCAAATCTACTTCCATAGTTACTGTTGTGGTAAAATGTAACTGATAAAATGTAACTTTAGCAAAATGTAACTTTAAATCCACCATGATATCCAGAGAATGAAAATATGTAAATAATATCTTTAGTGCATTCTTTCTGTTTCATAGTATATATATGCATGGCACTTGTTTGTATGTATGCTGGTGTATTAATGGTAAATCAATAGCTGGAGTTTTCTGCAGTGTTTTCAAGCTATCTTTCTTTCATAGTAAAATACTGTACATCTTCAATAGATATTTTGTGCATAATAAATAGTTATTTAAGAGAAAGGCCAGGAAGAAAACCGCAGTGTTCTTGGGATGCCAACAATTGAAAAGTACAGGTGCTAGGAGTGGATATAGGCCTAAAGTAAATAGTTATGGCACTTTTTTTAGTCAAAAGGAGGTACCTCTCATTCTGAGAAATTTATTTTTTTTTAAATATTTGCAATCTACAACCAATAGCACATAACATAACTTTTCTTTATTCTTTGACAAAGGGAATAGCTTGTGGTAACAAGCAGATGCTTGAGTGGGCTGTTTGACATGAGGTGTACCGCCAGCCAAGAAAATCAATATTTACTGTTCTAGTATCTTTGTGGTGTGAGAGTTTGCATTGTTTAAAAAGAGGATTGTGTAAAATATATAAGGCCTTGCTTTTAGATTATCAAAAGCGGGGTATTATTCAAAAGGGCACATTCTCTACAATGAGTCACACTTAACCCTCCATGTACTACAGTCCTGGTCTGTTCATTTATTATGCAAAAAAATCAAATCAAAATCAGCTGAAGGGTTAGACCCAAGAAGTGCGTGCAGTCCTCTTCTTTGGAGTATTTGTTATGACATAATAAATATGCTTAATAACAATGGTAAAAATAGCACTTGTTCACTAGCAGGGAAGGTGAGTCCCCGGCCACCACTGGAGACTCCCAGACCACTGCCTTGTCTGGCTTGTGAGAGCGCAGTTCTCCCAGCAGTGATTGCAGCAAGGGCCAGTGGAGGATGCATCAAATCCACAGTAAGGAGAAGTGCTGAAATACAGGTCTATGCACTACTTGGGGAAATAAACTTTTGCCCTCAAGGAAACATTTGTAATGAATAATACAATTAAGAAACCTCAGAAACAGTTTCCCAGTAATAATGGTTTACTTTTCAAGATTACATTTTACAGGAAAGACTCAGACCTCTGTTTAGCATTGATTACTTGTGCCTTCCCCCCTTTTCACTCTGCATTATGAAAAGAGAATTTAATCCATTGTGATAAATTCTCATGCTACCTTTTCCTGCACTGAACCTTTCATCCGTGATTTTTTAATTCATAGTGGGGGAGTATAAATGAGGAAAACAGATGCTAGAGATGGCTACAGGGAAAACACTGAGTTTGTGGGCCAGTTTGATGAAAGGTACTTACTCATGGAACAGAAATTATTGTTCATTTCGCTATTCATCTTTGCTCTTCTCCCTCTTCTTCCATGTTTTATTAGGCAGGTGCTGATTATGACACCACACTTTAACTTCTGTTTATGGATTTCAGTTACAGAGGAGCTTAAACCTCTACTTTGTAAACCTCTTGGCTCTGTAGAAGGCTCTCAGTTGTGTCAGAAACTAAGTGCTGCTCATAGTTTAATGAAAAATAGAGTGATGGATAGTAGTAAAAGTTCCTAAATCAACCTTTTTGCTGCTTTCCCCTAGTCTCATTTCTTTTGTTATCTTTGCCAGGATTGCAGGATTTGGGAATCCAGAAGAGAAGAGGGAGTCTCTATGCAACTGAAGAGTGAAAATGTTTTTGAATATTATGCACAGAGAATGAGAATGCCTGTAGAGAAGGGTGCCTACAGGGTGTATTCAGTCTCCCAGGAGCTCCGTATTTCAAAGACCAGGGCTTGGCTTTGGGGACTGGTAGAGGGACATCTCCCATTGAGCTACTTCTTCCTATTACCTCCCTGTAAGCCTCATCCCCTAATGCTGCTAAAACCTTCTCCCTTGTTTTTTTTCACAAAGTTTGCTGGTTTATCCACTAGATTTGGGTTAAGTGCCCAGAGAATATTGTAGAGCTGCCATACGTAATATAGGCAAGAAATTGATTTTAATCATCAATACGTCTCTTGACAGCTAGTGGACTGAGCAGCACTGAGGGATGTGAGGGGAGGTGGAGGGCCAGACTTGCATGGCCAGGGGAATGGCCAAACTCATGAATGCTCACCTGGGTCCTGAAGCCGTGGGGAATGGACTCTGTGAGAGCGGTGGCAGACGCAGGAGGGTTGACATTCCAAGTTAAATGCATGGTTACTGTGCATCTGGTAAACATTAGTTCTGTGTAAATCAAAACAGATTCTAAAGAAGTAATCATACTGTGATGTTTAATCAGTCTTTACATAGTTCCTGGGAGTCCGTGGACCTCATCTTGCCCAGCTTCTACTGCTTGATCTTAAAGACCCCACCATAAAAAAATAAAAATGAAGTCACTGTTTGAAAATGAATGTGAGAAACCAAGAACTGAAGATGAATGGAAAACCTGTCTAAATTCAAATTGTATCAAAGCAGTTTATTTATTTCTTCCTTCTTGTTATAAACTCTTCATTTTCACATACCTGGAATTTTAAAAAAAGACAGATTATGCTGGAAAGTACTTTCTTCATCTCTTTTTCAGTGCTGTTTCTCTGGGGTAGCAGAATGATGTCTCATACAACATGCACAGAGATGTGTCAAATCTCACTCGTGTTTCACAGTGCCTACAGAGGAAGAACCTTCACTGCCTGGCCCCAGACTTGTGTCACTTTTGATGATGTTGTGTGGTCCTGGGCTCAGCACAAAGCTCCAGGGCCTTTCAGCTAAATGTTGGAGTCAAACCTGGGGCTGGAGAGGAGGGGAGGGTGTTCCCTTTCTGAGGAGAATATGAGTGAACATCCAAGCAATAAATCTATATTTTCAATCAAAGGAGTTTTAGGATGTGTTACTGTGGTAGACATTTGCTGTTTGGCTGGTTTCAGGAACATAGAATAGCAAATAGAAGTTTGGATGTGTGCTGGTACTGTGGGTATACAAATACAAACTCTATGCAAAAACATTCGGTGTTTAGTGTCTAATGAGACAGAAAGTGGAGAGCCGTTATTTGCTCTAAGTACACTTGTACAATAAAATTATTCTTGAGTTATACGTGGTAACATTATCTTGTGACATAGACCTACAGTAGAATCAGCACACGTCCTTTTTATGGTAAATTTTTAAAGGTCAGTAATCGTGAATGGATTAAAAAAATACCATATGGCAATGAATTTTTCTTGCTTGCTTTTTTCCAGCAGCATAAGTTCATCATACATTGCTAATTGAATCACTTCCTTGCTACCCTTGTCTTTTACAATAATGATAGTTGTAATTTGTCTAAGCATACATGTACATTCTTTCATGCTAAGATCTGTAACAGTTATCTGGTATAATCTTTCCTATAGTCCAGAAGAGGTCATGTGTTGGATGGCAGAAACATTGGAACTGAGCACTCCAATCTCCATTTAAAGAGTTCTCAAGAGTGAGGAGGCCACTGTATTTCCCCCAGGCCAACTGTCTCAACAACTGTGCCTTTTACTTTTCTACATCCTCTTTTCCAATTTGGATAATACTTTTTGTTTATTGGTTCATTATCAGGATAATTTTTGCATTTAGGAATTTTGACCTTTCTCTCCTGCCATGTTATAGCCAATGGTGAGAAAGCTTTCAATGTGCTTTCTGGTTTTTGTGTTTCTTTATGACTCTGACACAAAATTCCACTTTTTTTGCAAGATGGACTGGAAGTGCACCAGAAATTGTCAAACTGATTTCCATTAATACCATATTCTGTGTTGTGGAAAGAGCCATGACGACACCTCGGCACGCAGAACCTACTTAAGAATATCACCTTGAGTTGTCAGGACTCAGCAGGAGGGACTCTGTAACCTTTTAGCTTGCCCTGAAAAGCAGAAGGCCCAGTTTGTTGCTTCCTGGTAGTCTAGGGTCAAATGTTTGCTCAGTGGGGAGCAAGATATTTTCTGTATAGTCTCCAGCTTCAAAGGAGAACTGGTGTGAGGCCAAATGCCAAGTGCTTTGGAAATTTCTCCCAATAGACTAAGGGCTATGGTTTATCTCAAACTATTACTAAGAGAGAGCAGAGGTTCTTCATGGGGGGTCTTGATAAGAAGCTCAGATTTAGGAACTGCCTCACATTCTTAGCATTAGGTATTTGGAAAGATATGCTGGCAAGAGGGAAGGGGGATTTTTCTGGATTTTTGACTTCTAGGCTTAGAGACATGAGAATTTTATGAAAGTAATAGAGTAAGTATGACCTAGGCATATAATTTCCAGCAGTACATATGGGGTAAAAGCAAAATATGTTGTGTTAGGCTGCAAGATTGTTTGGCATTAATTCAGAACGTATTTAAATGTTCTCAGACTGCACCTGTGAATAGGCTGCAAGATGAATGTCTGGCATAGAGGAAACTGCCATAAACAGATATAAATTGATTCATGGGCTACAAAAAGACTATTGGGAAAACAGACAGGTTGCAACATTCTGAGTGTTTTTTAAATTGGACTAAGTTCATGCTATGTGTGTAAATAAGAGTGTAAATAAGATGTAGTTCCTAGAATAAGAAGGAAAATATTGTGTTGATATATTGATTATCAGATATTACTGCTGTGATGTTTAATCTTTATTAATTATTATAAAGTATGGACATCCTGCTCTAAAAGATGCATGCTATTATCTGTGGTTGAAGGTAACAAGGACACATTGCCAAATTTTCAGGTTTAATTTTTTTATATTTGCTGTCAGCCTCAGACAGAATCTTTTCTTTTTAACAATTGCAGCTGCAATATTGATGCTGCTTCTGAGAACAGTGTCAAGGAAAACAACTCTACTTTGCTGAAGTGGAAAGATTTAGACTATCCTCTTGAGAAACAGCAGTGCTGCCTGGAAGCAGGAACTAGATTTCAATCAGAATTTATGCCTTTATCCATGATTTGCCTTTTGCCAGAGCCCTGAGCTTTGTCAAGTGTATCAGTTAAAAACACGAAAGAAGTCTGCTTAGAGAACTATTAGGCAGCTAAAGTCTAGAAAAAGTCTGCAGATGCTTAGAGCTCCCTCCTTTCCTGCAGCCTGTGCTGTGCCCTTGCATCTCTCTGAACCTCCCTCCCTGGTGCTGCCTGCTTGGCCTGAGCTGCAGTGGTGTGGGGCTGGTGGGCCAGGGGCTGTTGACATATTCAGGCAGTCTCCTATTACAGCTCTGAAGCTCAGAGGAGGCTGAAGATGCTATATAACCACAGACGGGATGTATTTAAGTTACAGAGCTTCAAATCAGTTACTGTTCCTCTCTACCCCCTCAGACCTGGTCACTACCTGTCTGAGCTGCCTTCCTCCCTCTCACCACGAATCACCCAAGGACACAGCATTTCTTGTGACTGCATGAGCCTGATATCTACACATTATTATTTAGAGCTGATTTAACAGAATTGATCTTATTGGTTTGGGCTGGTGAAGTTGTTCTTTTTATTTGATAGCATGTGCTTCTTTTCTTGTACCAAGCACAGGAAGGATGATAGTCAGCAAATTTTAAAAGAAGTTCACCCTGACTAAACCCAGAAAGATCAAGGACTTGTAGGAAGAAGCTTCATCCAAGAGGTCGGAAAGAAGCAAATCACAAGAGAAAGAAGTGGGCATAATGAAGCCTGTGGGTATAAGGAAGCCTCTAGGTAAAATTTAGACACAGAGACAGAGACTACTGATGGCTCTTGAGCATGGTAACACAAAATTTATACACTGGCATCGGAAATAATTTGTCACAGTTTTGAATGGAGTTTATAAACTCTTGTGTGCTTCTGCTTAGATGCTTAGCAAATAAGTGGTCCTCAGAATGTGAATGGGATGGCTCACTGGAGATCAGATCCTGAATTTTTTGTCAGGCGGGCTGAAAGGCTGTCCTGTGGCTCATAAAATTGTTTTAGTTACAGGGAAACTTGCTGTTACAGTCAGTCTCCGTTCAAACAAGGGAAAATTCAGGTTCTGTACAACAAAGCATTTGAGCATGAAAAAGTTAAATACACAGCAGTTAAATCTGTATTTGGCTTTGACTCTGAGCATAAGACAAATATTTTGTCAGGTCCTATGTAAGATGTCCAAGTCATTTGCTTTGCCAAAAAGAAATATGCTGAATTGTGGGGTTTGCCCCTCCTCCAGTATAAATTTTGAAAGTAGATAGTGTTTCTAATTATTGTCTTGTTATTTTACAGAGGTATGCATCTATTTTATAGAAAGCTCAATAAGCAGCATGACTGTCATTCAGGATTTGGCAGAAACAGCATTCTGTTATTTGGTGGTGGCTTGGTTTCTGGGAGGCAGGCTATAGACACAAACAAGAGACATAGCCCTCAGAAACATTCATGTAACATCCTTCAGGAAGGGAGGGGAGGTTATCCAAGTCCCTATGCTGCTGTACTCATATAAATGCTCCATCTTTTGTTGCTTCTGGACTCCAAAGAATAAAACCAAAACACAAAGCAGGGGCGGCACCACTGAGCGAATGCCACAGTGTTCCCTTAATCCATGTGGATCAAAAACATGAACGTTTTGATTCTGTAAAGAATCTTCCTCAGCATGCTGGATTAATCACATGGATTAATAAAACACTGTTGCACTCACTCAGTGGTGCCCCCTCTGCTTTGTGTTTTCTTTTATTATTCTTTGGAGCCCTGCAGGAACAAAAGACGGACCATTTATAAGAGTACCATAGGCACTGGGAATTCTATAAACCTCTCCCTCTATAAGGTATGCTGCTTGAATTTTTCCCCATGGATCATGCACTGTGGATTTATCTGCGCATACTAAGCCTTGTGCTAGTGTTCCTATCTGCCTAAAATAAGCCAAGTTTGAAACCCATGCTTTTTTCTTTCGGCATGTTTCTATTTATTTCTGCAATGAGTGCAACAGGCAGTGCATGTGGAACGCTGTCCTGTGCCTGCTTTTGTGGAACAAACACTTTTGTTTATCATTTCACTGGCTGGAGAGTGGAGCTGATGGGCAGGGGCCAGCTTCAGAGAAACCCTTAAGTCTATCAATTTTTATACACGGGAGTGACTCTGGATGTACAGACTCACACTTTTCATTAATATATACTCACACATGAAAGTATATGCTTATGTCAGCCTTTATGAAGCCACCTGACAAGTTGTCAGTGTCCACCACCTGACTGTTCAACACCTCTCTGTTCACTGATTCTGGCTCTGTATTTTTTACAACATCTGCATTCCAAAAAGTATCTTTCTTAGCCTCATAAATGTGAGGCTGACCTCTTCCTCTGCTCTAGGTCCCACTTCTTTTCATTGGTGCAGGACGTAGGATGCCTAGTAATCAATCTTATGTTATAGATAGGTTAAAGGTCTGAAAACTCAAGGTTCAGAATAGCTAAGTTGGAGCTTTAAACCTTACAAACAGGGCACATTGGGGTCACTGGATGACCCTAATGGAGTTAATTTCAAAGGTATAAAATCACTTCTTTTTCAGGAGTAGAAGATACTTGAAGTTTGTTTTGATAGTTATGTTTATTTTTATCACTCATAGGGTCAGGTATACTGCAATTAAAAAAAAAGAGACCAAAAATAACTTGAAGTCTTTCTAAAATATTCTGGTCATGACTTTGCATACCTTGGTTTTATATACATACAAAGAAACCCTAGGTGTATTCCTATATTTATTATTTGTCCTCCGTAATTAGAGATTCTGGCTTTTATCTGTTAGTTCAGTCTCACATGTTTCCAACTTTCAAGACACCTAGGTTTCAGCGAACCTTCCAAATCACAGAGTTACGGTCTGTTAGAGAAGCTGCACGTGCATATGAATGGATATCCTCTATCCCAGGCCTTCTGGACACTTTGTGATCTACTCTATGGGTGAAGATCTGTTATAAAGGATGTAGGTGCCATAACAAATCAGTCCAGCACAATAATTTCCTCCGACAGTGGGTTTCTATATCGTTATTGAGGTGGGTGTTTTCTCACATGACCAGGAGAATACCTTTCTTGTTACATTCCTCATTGTTTCTCAGGTTTCCTAAGTTCTTTCTGATCCTACCTTCCTAACCACACCTCTGTCCTGGTATGCTACTGCAGCGTCTCATTTACACGTGTATTGCTACAGTGCTGGATGATTGCTGTATTGCACCTACCACTTAGAGAAATGCTCCCGGGTCCAGCCCCACCGATCTCAGTCTTCCAGAGTTCTCTGACATTCATGGGATACAGCTCTTCAGACTGCTTTTTTTCTCTGTTCCTCCATTCACTTTTGCTAAGATCAGCTTCCTTCCTACTTGATAGACCTTAGCATTATATCAGGTGACCTGACTTTTTCTTTTCAAATGCTGCTCTCAAAATGAATCTCTTTTAGGCTCATAAGGCCAATTTCAAGCAGCAGGATGTCCTGCAGTGGGCTCCTTCTTTACTTTCATAGTATATGTGCTTTGCCTAGGATTCCTATTTTGTTAGCCTGCTTTATTCTTTGAGTTTTAGAAATTCTCCTATGAATCATGTTGTGCAATTGAATCATAATACATAATATAATTTTTTTCTACCATGTATTGCCGAAATGGTGCCACTTTGTTCTGCGATTTTATTGTGCTGATTACTTTCTTCTACTATTGTGTTTTTAACCAGTAGTGTTAAAATATTGTTTGGGACTACTATTTATTCACGATAAGGGATCCCAGGGTTTTGTAGCCTAGCTTTCCATAGAAATTTTGAAAGAAGAAAACGTAACATGGGAAATATTGCTCAATAAACAAAATTTTAAACATAAGGAGTATAAACTCTTCCAATCTGTGGTGCCATTCATTAATGACGAATGTAGAAACACTTTCCCCTACAGACTGATTTCATGTATGTATCCACAATAAAGCTTCTTACACCTTCCTTTCATCTCTTAGGCGTTGAAAAAGTCCTAAGGTGAAAGAAGCAGCAATGTCCCTGGAAATATGGTAAGGCTCCTGACATAAGTGATACGTTGCAAAGGCATCACATATGATATCTGCATACATATTACTACTACTGCCAACATGAGCAACAGCTGTGGAGTTAGAGTTGCCTAAAGTGGGAGCAATGACTGCTGGTTACTGCAAACACCTATGCATTTTACTGTAATGTTTCCTGTTCAAAGGTATTTCACATCCACCAAGACAAAATACAACACTTCCTTCCTCCAAGCATTTGCATGGTAAAGGCAATGTGTTTATTTTTTTCTGCTGCTAGATGAGAAATGTTAGACTTCATATGTTTTGAGCTTACTTTAGAGAGCACCTAACTTGACATTCTCCTAAGCAAGCAGACAGTTATAGTCTAGGTTACTCTAGAACAGACTGGGTGCAAAACTGACTACATATCTATTCAGCAAGGTGAAGAGCTGCCGTTTGCAGTGGTGGAGATGATGACTTAAGAAATACGGTGTAACCTGGCAGACACAGGACAGAGTCTGTCCTACCCAGCTGTGAATTCTGGAGTGTTTTTTTGACTTGAGTAGCAGACCACAGGAAAGATGTAATACCCATTTTGGAGCTGAAGGGATGATAAGAGTCTTGGCAAATCAGGGAAGAGTCTTCAGCAATACAGAAAGCTGTTGCAAAGAAGGGAGTCAATTTTTTCTCCCTGTCCATTATGGATAGGAAAAGACACTACAGCCTCAAAATTTAGTTCGGACTTCTTTTTAAAGGCAAGGATATATGCTTATATTCTCAGAGTAACTTTGCTAGAAAACTGTCAGGACTAGGACAGGTAAGGCTGATACAGCCATGGAACAGGGGATGGAATAAATGACATCTGACCTCCTGTGATCCTGTACAGATGCATTTAAAAGTGTTTCTCTCGATACTGTCATCACATTTCCACCAGAGCAGACATTCTGTCTCTCATCAGGCAAAGCCTCATAAAGCCAAAATTTAGTATTTTGAAGAACTAGGGCTTCTTCTAATACCTAGAGTTTAAATAAAGTTATTTTCTTAACTGACTGCATTGGATTGGGTTCTAAATCCATAATTCAGCACCTGACTAGAGACAGGTTTCATAACTGTGGAGTGTTTACCAGTTAGTACTCATATAAGAAGCCTTAAAGGTTTTATTCAAATGTATCAAAGACGTTTCTGGGTGGGCTTGCAGGGGAATGCTAAGGTAAATTTTTTCAAATTTTTAAGTATTAATTTGACACATTGCTGTAGCTGAAAGGGACAAAAGCAAAATCATTGTCCAAGTTAATTCTTACAGTGTTTTTCTTTGTTCGTGTTGCCTGAAGACAAAGTCAATGTGCTCATGCACAGAAGGAAAAACATAAGCCAGCATTGTCAGTCTTATCTCCCAAAGTTGAAAGGACAATTGGTTTAAGCTGTTTCCACAGACTTCCAAATTATTTCCTCAGTCTAAAACGAATTTTAGTTTTCTGAGTTTTAGGGTTCTTTTTTTTATTTCTAGTATATAGGGTGGATGAAATCGTGGGTTAAAGACTACATACCAGCTGGAGGACTCAGGAGGAAGAGCTCGGATGGGAGGAGGAGAGAAACAGATGCACCTTACAGTGCTGTTCCTGTTGTTCAGCCAACAGTCTGATACGTGGTGCCTTTAGGCCTGCCAGCAGAAGTTTATGGAAGGACTGCTAGGTCCCACGTCTTCAGCAAATCAGGTAAGAACTGGATTAATGCACAAATCTCTATTCTACAAGCAGGAAGAAAAGAATAGGGTGACAGGCAGAATAGTGACCATGTGGTGGGTCTGGAGTAATCCCAAGTGTCCTGGTCATGAAAGAAAGGCCTCAGTAAAATCCCTCTAAGGAAATCCTCACGGTGGAATGAAGAGAGCCAAAGTGATGGGAAAGGTAAAAAAAGAGCAGATAAAGAAAAATCGGCTTAGAGTGAGGGACTGTGAAGGGTTTGTGCAGTATTTCGTGGCAGAGAGGGAGCTTCTCTAGACCATGGGGACACAAGAAACACCAGTCCAGCAAGGGCAGAAAAACCCAAGAACCTGCTTATGTGTAGAGATACATCCAGCAGCTACAGGACATCAACGTGGGTATGTGGCTGTTCCTAGAAGTGCTTCTGTATGTCCCTTCCCCAGACATATCCTCTTTGTCTGGGAGCGTAAGAGTCCTGTATTCCCTGTAGAGCACACAACATTGTAGTTCTGCTCACTTCATCACCTAAGGGTGCAGGTTTATCAGAAAGTATGTGGACTTGGTGAGAAAGAGGAGTCCCACAAGAAAACAGGACAGTAGCGATCAGTAGTTGCTCTGTCTTATTCCATTAATTTCTCTAGATTGATTTGTCATCTATTCTTGCTGGACTTTTGTATCTTTTTAAAGACAGGAGAGAAAAAAAAGCACCTTCTCAGGTAGGGTAGCACCCTACTCTCTACTTTAAATATCTACCTTAAAATTTCAGTGACCCTACATGGTTGCCCAAAATTACAAAAAAGTAGCAAAGACTCTTGCAATCTAGAACAAAATTAGAGCGGGATTAAAGCTATTGCGGGGAAAAAAGAGAAGAAGGGAGAAGGGAGTGAAGAGCCTCAGTCTAAGTCACAGGTAAGGTAAGTGTTCCTTTAATAAAGGAGAGGCCTCACACCCTGTGTAATACATGCCAAAAAGTGAACAATTGACCATACTGTAAATGGCCTCTCTTATTGGAAAAGTGATTGTATTCAGTGCACTAACAAGTACTGGAGAAACTAATTGCTAGAGCCAGGAAATAAAGGGAAGAGCATGATTCCTCTGGGACTTTGTTCTGAGACAATATGTTTTACAGGAGAAAGGAACAAATCCATCCTCTTGAAGGGAGGCGGCAAGATCAAACTAACAATAAATAGAACTGGCTGATAACGCCGGTTCTTGTTGCTGAGAATTGCAGCCAGTGTCCTTCTGCTTAGCATTTGAGACCGTTTTTGTGCATTTAACTTCTTGTGATGTACTTGTCTGTGCACATCAGTCAGTAAGGAGGTTTTTGTATTTCTGAGAGTTAACCCAACATGGTGTAGGATGAAGACTACAATGGAAACTCAATGCAGTGTGTTTTTCCTCTATTGCATGTCAAAACAATGGTACTTAAGTCACTAAATTGAGAAATTAAGCAAACACAACAGTTGGACATCTTGTAGAAAACTTGAAAATAATATTAAGAGGTTATTTTATATGAAGAACATGAAATACTGTCAGTATGATGAAAATAATAACCTGATGCAATTTTTCAAGAGTTGTTCAGAGCAGTCATGCAAGCATCCTGTATCCAGCTTCAGTGATTCATGAGGTCCTGAGCCATATCACCACGTTGATGGTGACAAGGAATGACTAGGAGGAGGTTTTTTGAGGCTCTGATAAAGGAGTTTTTAAGTGCGTTTAAGGACATGTTGAGTCGTATTCTTTCCCAGGAGAGTACTTGAATGGGGTTTAAACCTATACTCAAACACTTTTTCTGGAAGTGGTTGTCTTCTGGAATCAATGTTCATTTCTATTCGTGGTCTAGTGACAGCTCCCACCTGGATTTGAAATGAGGTCATTGGACCTGAAAGGTGGGAGTAAAGGTGTCTAAGTAGCTTTCATGGAGACTTTGTTGCCTATAGCTACTTTCATCTTAAGTAAGGAAGTGTGGCATGTTTGCATTCACAAATCCTATTGTGCAATGCTCTGTCTCAATTGGAGCTGTCTGTGTCTCCATATTAATTCTGAGGGCAGCTGCAATTTCCTCCATTTCATGCAAATTAGCTTTAGCCTTAAAGCTCCTGGCAGTTTGCCAGCATATTTCTCTTTGGCAAAATTTGGATTTATATAGGCAAAGGTATTAGCCCTTTTTCTTCAAAGGCATTTAATTAGGAAAACATTTCTTAAAGACAAATACTTAGAAAAATTTGTATCTTCTAGACAAATGCATTCTTTAACTACTGGAATAGTCCTAAAAAAAGATAAAACCCCCAAAATTAAATAATATAATAGTATACATTCTTGCTACTTATCTTGAACATTACTATAAATGCCACTGCACCAGTGCCATTAAAATGCATGTCAGGAATTCTCCTTGGCTGCCTCTATGCAGCCTTTTAAGATCATTCAACTACATAATGACTTTTAAAGATATTCTTTTTGAACCTGAAGAAGTTTTTTTCACAGCCTGGCTGAAAAAAAAGATATTTAACAGATTTTCAATACAGGATTTAAAGATATCTTGATCTTATCTTATTTTTGGAGAACAGTTCAACTTTTTGATTTCACAATGATTTTGTGTTTTTGAGGTGCATACAATTATTTTGAGAATATTTTAAACTTTTATATAAGTATAAATAGATGGGTTTTGTTTTATTCTGGTGTTGTGCTATTCTTTTTGAAACTCAGATTTAATTATTTTTTAATGTAAAAATAATAAAGGAACTTAATTCTTGCTTCTTGTATTCTTTTCACAAGAATCACATTCATAGCTCTCCCAGGCAGCCATTTTGTGAATTCTGGTTCTACTCGCACAGTGACTGTAAAATAGCATGAAAGGTTACATGTTCATGGTATCACACTGATTTTGAATTTAATTAGTTTGCAAATAATATTTATCTTTTCCAAATATTGCTGCCATATAGTTTCTTGGCCTTTTAAAATCAAGATATGTTCATCTTATATGGATTATCACCAACAGAAGTAAAAATCCTGCAGGAGAAAATCTGAGCTGTTTCTGAAAACCTTGTTTTTACCTGATATCCTCGTGTCTATGAACCCTCTAAAGCACAACGAATTCTACAGGTGTTACTGAAGCCACCACGTTTGTCATTGATGTGACTGACTTTTCCCTTTCCTGTTACAGTTGACACGCAAGTTTCTAAGATCCTGTGCTGTTTGTAGCATCTGAAGTGTTTTTTCAAGATTAATGTCACAGTGTATTTGCACTACATTAACTGGAGGCATTTTGCAACTGATTGTCCCCTTGTTCCTGCAGTTATAGAGCCAGCATTCATAAAACCTCCCAATTTTTAGGCTGTCTATTGGTCTATGCACTTATATCTGTTGTTAACTTCTCTCTAGGATAAACTGTGCCAATCATTTCAATTTTTATCTAAGAGGTTTTCTATGGTCTTCTCTGGGTGTCTAATTTCACACAGTACCTGGTAAACCATGGAGAGCCCTCTTCTGTACAGACAGGTGAAGGCACATGGTCTGCTTTGAGATTTTTCCTGGCTGGTAAAAAGAAGTTATATAGATACTAATTTCTTGGGAATGGATTGAAAATTTGAGAGTAATAGAGGAAAACATAGTTTATTTTTCAATAAAATATGGCTAGCTTTTGTAGCTGCTGTAGTTGGTCTCCAGGATAGACGTTTTAGGTTGTCAGTTTCTTACTATGACGGTGGGCAGATAGTATAGTCTACTGTTTTACTTGTGCTGGAAAACTGGCTGTGCCATGAAGTGAAAAGATAAACACACCAGCTTGTTAGGGACACTGAAATATCCATCTTGACCAGTCACAGCCAGCAAATGTGATGCCAACAATGTGATGTATGTCTCTCCTTCAATGCCTGAAAAAGAGGTAAAAACTTCCTTGTGTTATTTAAGATCTTGTAACTCTGGGAAGCATACTTTTGCCTGAAGAATGGAAGAATTTGATTTGAAATACTGTCTTAAACACAATGAAAATAGGTGAGTAATAACTCCTTGAAAACTAACCTTGTTTTGATCATAATCTGTAATTTAAAATGAATATGTGTTTACCAGGCAAGTAATTTTACAGCGAATTAGGTAGGGGCTTTGGTACAAATGGTATCAAAATGTTTGCAGAGAATCAGAATCTCATTTATACAAAATACAAAAGTTCTCAGACCTTGGAGTACTAAACCCCAATTGTTGATGTGTTTCCTCAATGTATTTTGTGTACATAAAAATCTTCCTAATGTAAAGAATTTAATAACTGCCTATGGTTTTGACCAAATCCGTAGCTGTTAGGCATGCCTGTCATGCTTGTCTTTACTTTAAATGCTAGTAATTTCCATAATGGAACTCATGCCCCAGCTTATTGCTATTGGGTGGTGTTCCAAGGTGTTTCGTTTTGTTAATGTTATTTTTGACACACGACATTTCCCTGATAATGCACAGCTGAGAGTGTGGTGGAAGCAGTTTGGGTGCAGTAGCACAGATAAGCACAGAGGACAGACACGTCTTAAACCAGCTTCCGCTGCATGTTTGTGAGACACAAAACTGTATGTCTGAGTTACAAAACTTGATCTCAAGCTTGGCCTGGAAACTGGACCAGATCTTCATACATGAGAACCGGTCCTCCACCTCTTGCCGTATGGAGGTAATTCTACTCTGTGTTCTTTGTATGTCATTGCTTCCTGTTAATCAAAATTACAATACTGTCCCGAGAAGGTCCAAATCACACAGAAAGGTCCACTGACAGAAGCTGGCCATATCCAAAACATGTTTGCTATAGTAGAGGTCATACCACGGAACTTATGGCATCATTTAAATATTTTTTATAATTCTGCGGTCCTACTCTCCTGCAAGCTTTAAACTCCTGCAGATAGTCAAGAAAAGAGAATAAAAATAATAGAAAAGGAATGGGTGCAGTTTAAATCCACTTTTCCATAGGCAATGTCACTATTTGAACTAAATAAGATGAATTCTTGCTTATACTAACAGCTGTTACCAACAAGATCTAGTGGATTATTCAGCTGTCAGATAATTTCTCCATTTGATAATCTCACACAAGTTAAATGGAACAATCAGTGCCTGAGACTGCATCAAAAGGGGCTAAATTTACTACTTCTTTCTGTTCATAAATTTGTAAGAAAATCCAAACCCATCAACACTGCCCATGCATGTTAGCTGGATCCAGAATTTGGGATAGTCTTGGGAAAAAACCTGCCTGCCTAATGGACACATAGAATAACATGTACAGATACAGATTTCAAGACCTGCCTGTGAGTCAGATATGGGAAGTCAGTTCTGATCTGTGAACAGGTAGCCTTGAAGGTCCAGTTGACTTCTACTTGCTTCTGGGTTACTCATGTGGCCGAGAAGATGTTTAAGGAAGGGAGCTGAGCACCATCAGTACCGTGGTCCAGCTGGGCCATGTGATACAGAGAGGTTGAGTGACTTGCCTGAGGTCTGGCAGAGACAGCCACAGGATCTGAACTGGGACCAGGCTGCACATCTAAGTTTGCTCCAGGTCTTCTACCACTGAATCCAACTCCGGTGTCTCAGCTGCCTGTACTATCCCCTATCTTCTGAAGAGTAGCTTTTGCCTAGTATGTTATAATTGTGATGCATATTAAAACATGCATTTCTGTATTACACATGATGTATATGCCAGAGCTGTAGTTCTTCCCAATAGCAGTAACTGATTACTTGCAGGTCTGTTTGTAAATAGTTGCTTTTATTTCAAAATGCCTTTGGGTGCGTTTGGGACTTAATTAATGCCAGGCAACAGCCAAAATCGTCAGCTTTCATTAATGTAATCATCAGTTTAGGATGTCTGCACAATATGGGGATATTTCATCCTATAGAGGAATGTAGGTAAGATCTCTTTTTAATTAGAGGGCTAGAAAAAAAAGTCACTTCAGAGAGTGAAATGTACTTAGAGGTCTTAACTGAGCTTTTAAGTCCATTTGATGGGACCATCAGACATATTTACCAGCCTCAGTCCTTGGAGGTGAGTGTTTGCTCAGAGGTCTGGGACTGGCTCTTCAAGGGGCTTGCACACTGCAGGTATTCAGTAAAATTCATATACATCAAGCACTCAGACAAAGAGAAGCGTGGAGGAACCTGCATCCTGGCTATTTACACAATGAACCTCGATTACCTGAGAACAGAAGCTGTCTGTTTGAGACCTCTACATTGCCAATCCCTTACATGGGTTGAATTCATCATTTTAAGAAAGGGAGCGGCAAGATGAGAGGAACAGGATGGTTTATCACAAAGTTGTTTTAGTGTTTGAAAATGGAAAAATCTGGTTGGATTGTACTTTTCAGCCATGACTTGCCACCGTCCATCACTCGGTGCCTTAAGAGTCATTGGAATTCTTGCGGTGAGTGCAGCTTGCTGCCAGAAAACCTCAACTTTTGTTAATGTATAGGCATTCATCATCTGTTGTTCATTAACACACGTATTGCTAATGCCTGGCAAAGGAGCGAAGATTTTTCTAGAGTGGGGTCGAAAAACTAATTATTCACCATATGGTGGCCGGCTCAGCAACAATTGCTGAAGCCATGGAAGCAAAAGGAAGTTGGCTGGTTGATTTCTTTGGGCAGTTTGCACAGTGATGACTCTCTTGACACATGCCATTCATGTGGCCACTGCATAACAGATGGGCTAAGGCTGGGAACTGTGGAAAAATCATGGCAGAGATCTGGTGGCAGCCTCTGTCTTTTTATCCTTCAGAATGACTTTGGGTCACGTGGGCTGGGAAAATAACAAGTAGGGGATTGTGCTCTAAGGATTTCCCTGCTTCTTTCATAAAGCCAGAGCATAATTTTGACTGCCTTTTCGTATTTTGTTTATTAAAGGGATCAGGGTTTTAGATGAAAGAGATTACTTGGTTTGTGGTAGGGGGCTGTGCTGTGCCCATGACACTTGGCTCATTGTTAGCAGGAAAAATGCTGGCAGTTTGATAAGGGATAAGAAAATGGAGCGGTTTTAAATTAAAATTTAAATTACTCCTTATTTGTTCTTTTCTCATTTGTAAATCTCACATAGGCAAGTTAAGATAAGAGCTGTTTTAGATTCAGAATACTCAAACCTGAAATGAGTTAGTGTTTTTTCCAGAGGAGCTTAGTAAGGGAGGGCAAGATTAAGCACGCTGCCTTTCCAACTTGTATGCTTTCTGGATTTCATATTGTCCCAGCAGTGCCCAAATGGGGAAGGCACTGAAAGTTTCCATGTAGAGGTTTTCTGAGCTCTAGTGCCATTCCAAATTAAACTGGGTGGGTGTGAACTATCTGCAAATTAAATTTGAATTTATTTGCTGCTGCAAATTGTGGCAGTTGAGAATATTCTTATGTCTCCTTTTACAGTAGCTGGGAGAAAAAGCTGGTGATCAGTGAAGATATTGCCAGATCCTTTCTGAAGCTGCTCAGCCTACCCAGACAGGTGCTGGTCATACTGGTGATAGCAGACGTAGGGTGTGAAAGGGAAGGTGAAGTGGAAGCAGGACTACAGGTCAAGTTTCCCTTCATTAGGAAAGGTTTGCGAGTGAATCAATCACAATCTTTTGGGATTTGGATCTGTCCTGTCAGGAACAAAAGACAAAGTTTGTTACATAATATGTGGTATGTGAAGACTTGATTCAGGATTCTTATTCCGTAAACATTTTTTACTGTCAAATTTTATCTAAACATACATAGGATCTTCTCCCAGCCCCTCCAAAGATGGACAGAAATGAAAACCTCTTGTATAGCAAACTTCAAGCAATATTTTGCAGTTCACTCTTTTTGAGATATCTCATTATAAGCAAGTGGGAACCTGTGGCTTACTGTTTTGGCATTGCACTCTTTGCTGTTCACAAGCAACACTATTGTTCTTGTAGCTGTGTGCTGCAGAGATGGCACAGTGACAGTGAGCAGGCCATCAGGGGAATGCCATGTGGCTTTCAAGATCCTCGTATCAGCCCTCATACAAACCCCATTTTCCATTCTTCCACACCAAAACCTGGCCTATTGGTTTCAGAAGTGGGATCAACAACCCTTGTGGTGGTGCTCAGGTGAACCTCCTTTGCAGGCTGATGTTCGCTGCATTGATGCAAATACATGGAAGAGATTGACCAGAACCAAAGTGATTTGTTTTTTTCTTGGATTCTCCTCTTACTATTTACAACAACCCAGCGACAGATAGCACTAGTTTTCATTAGGGCACAATACTTTCCCATAGGTGATTGAGGAAAAAAATATTTTACCAGCCCTGTCTTCTCTCTGAGAAGGAAGTTCAGTATCCAGTAACACTGTTGACACTGGGTACTTCTTATGGAGAAAGAGAACAACCAGTGTGTTTTATTTGATTAACTTCCCTATCAGCTTTTTTAAACCTGCACTGTTCTGAGCAAAGGCAATGTGGAGATGCGCTGTATTCCCCTTAGCTCTGCATCACCTACATTTCTGGGCTCTTGTGATCTCCTCAGTCCATGATGAGTCTGTGATGTCTCTTTTTCTCAGCCAGTGCTTAGCTCACCATCCCTCAGTGTTTTCCCTGTACATGTTAAAAAGGGGACACTTCTGTTTTCAGAAAGAAGTGGGTCCAGCAGATTAGGACTGTTTTCCTCTAGCAGTAGCTGAAGAAATTTTCTGTGTCTCAGTGTACTGCTGGGGTTAAACTGCTAGACGACTGGATTTTCAGATCACTGCTTCTCTTTAGCTTTTTGTGGTAATTCCAAACCGTCAGTGCCTACTCAGGCATTCTTCCACATGTGCTCCACCTAACTTGCCTGAGCATTCAGAGATCTCTTCTCACCTTACTGGAAAAAGTCCCTCAGATTTTGCATAGAGATTTGCGAGAAAATCTTATGGTTGCAATTCGTAAATTTGAATGCCTTCTAAATTTTGTTTAATAGTCTCTTTTCCTGTGAGAAAAATCCACAAGAGGGTAAATGTTTGATAGAAAATTCAACAAAATTCCTAAGGCCTTAGGTGATGTAGAAAGGCTTTTTGAATATTTGAAGAGAAGATGGCATGCAAGTGTGTCCATATATACATCTACACATACAATATACATACACACACGTTGTTTTCCACATGTGTGTATATGTATAAAAGCGTATCTTTAATAGCAAAATAATTTATTTTAAAAGGTGCATATTAACAATATTGTTTCACAAAGAACGAAGCCAAAGCACCTGAATGTAAAAGCAGTCCTTTTTTAGAAAGCCAGATGTTACTCTAAGACAGTGATGGAAAAACATTGCACACCAGTTTCTTCATAATGCGCTTATAATCCAAAAGCTGATTTTGTAGTGATTTCACCCTACGCAACTACTCCTCTGTTTGGCTCTTATCTAAGTATTTTACTGACAGTATACGTGTTCTTTTTCTTTGCAGTGTAATTAGGGACACATTCTGTATTCCTATCCTGCTTATGAAATATACATTAAACATTACACTTTAAATCTTTAAAACCAGTTTGGTACAAAGGAGATGAACAGTCCAAGTATCTGTGTCAAGGTCAGTATCTCAGCTTATGTTCCAATTGCCAGAAGACGTAAATTAGTTGTTCTCTGTATTAATAGCTAATGAGACTTCAAATGGTAAAGATTTTCTTTTGTAATAAGCTGGAATACTGCATACCATAGGAAACACAGGATTTAATATTGACTGTTGTTCTTGAAGTGCCCTTGAAGGCTGAAATTTGGCAAAAATAGTTTTATATCAGAAATTACTGTTGATTGCTCAGGTTCCAACATGAACTGGGGATGGGAATGGGTCACACAAAGATTCCTTCTGTGGAAATTGATCTATTGCTGTGCTTTTGTACTTCTGCTGCTCACTGAACAGTTTTGCTTTTTGAGTTTAGTTCACAAGAACCTTATCAAAGGGTTCAGGCTTTTAAAGCAGACAATAGATGAGCATAATGTTTCATTTTAAGGATGAAGAGGTGTTGCAGGAAAAAGTTGTTGTTTTGTTCTTTTGTTTGTGATTTTTTGTGTTAATTGATCTAAATTCCAGATATTCAGACACTGAAGTGTAGGGTTTAAGTTTAGCTTTTGTTTAAACTCCCCAATGGAACCTGCAATAGAAGAGCTTTGAAGCCCATATATAACAAAAAACTTTCTTTTTGTGCCAAGGTACAGAATCTAACATGATCTTCAGCTGGGGAACTTGTGAATGCTTGCCTGGCAAAACAAAAATCAATAAATTGCCATATATTATGAGTTACGAGCAATGCAGCCATTCTGACTAAGACCTGGAACCCAGTTTGCGACTTCATTCAATCCTCTTAAATCACAGTCCTTTTCTGAGCTGATGGACTCACCCATTTGGATAGGATATGCTATTTGTTCTGTTGCTAGGCTGAAATGCCTCTTACTTTAAGAACAGATGAATTGTGTTGTTCTCATCCTTATTTAATATGCATCTTATATAGATTATACAAACCATACTGGTTTAAATGGGAGATTAAGTCAGGGATGTGTGGTGATTATATGTGCCTCTAAATGTTATGATGGGCATTCAAAACTTTGCTGTGTGCATTTTTTTCTAAGTCCATTCACATAGAGAGTAATAAAAAAATCCCCAATCAGAGTATAAGGATTTTTCCTGAAAGAACATCTTAAATACTTCCTGAATTAGCTTTATTTCACCTTTCTAACCTTATTTGCTGTATCATCTGCAAATAGCTTTGCTACAATGTCCACTGTGCTGAAGCAGACCGTTAACTCAGTATAGTTTGGGAAACACTCCACTGTCCTTCTCTTGTCATGTTAACAGTTTCAAGGCCATAAACAATAAGGAAAAAAAGAGGAGAGCCTGTATACTTTTTTCTGTATTTCCTTGTGTTTTATTTACACTACATGTGTTCGTTTTCAAGCAGTTGAACTCAAACAGATAGTTTAAATCAGAGATTAAGTAAGAACTGTACAAGCCGTTTTCAGGGGGGAATCCCTGCCAAAACTTTGGTGGATATTTCTGAGGAAGTAATTCAACATCAGTTTGATTATAATTAGTTTAGGATGGAGAGCAAACCTCCCTGCTGTTGGTTGTAATTCCTCTCAGAAGAAAATTTATCACAAAACTAGCACTAACCACTGAACCTGTTGGTTGGAGGAGGCCTTAGGGTGTTTGGAAGCCCTCAGTGATGCAATGGTCAGCTGTAGTTGTGCTGCTCCTAATTTGTCTCATGGTTTTATGAAGGCCTCTGGAGATGTGGTCTCTGTAATCCCCTCAAGCATAGTAACCCAGCTGTATGTACCCTTCTTAAACAGGACTAGCTTTCATGAGTTTGTCACTGCAATCCAAAGCAGTTTAACTTGGAGCCCTGGAAGGTTTTTGGCTTGCATCTGGTGGCTGGAGTTTAAAGCAGGTTGCTTCAGATTAGCTGCAAATAGCTTGGCACATCAGGATGGGTTTTTTGACAAAAATAAGGTTAATCCTATTACCATACTGTCAATAGTTCTCTGGCCTCATAGACCTGTGCTCATCCTGATGCCACAAAATGCCTTGCTTGTTATTTGATCTGGCCTCCTTTACGCATATTCCATTTGATGTCCGTGTCAGTGTTAGGTTTTGGTATCGCCTATCAAGGGTACCTAAAAGAGATCAATGATAAAGAGGTCTTGTGGTTTCTATCTATTTGCCAAAGAGTGGGTAATGTTATTGCATGCATGATAATGTTCTCTGCATTTCACAAAGACTGTACAATGAACTATTTAGGGATATGAAACCAACATACACTGTATGACTCTTTGGTGATGTGCTTCAGTTTTACTGAAATTTGGCAAAAACACAAACAAAATTACTGGTGAGCAGATTGTGTTATTGTAAGAGTACGGAATGTTAGAAAAGGTGTCAGATGCTTGTATATACTGCAGTAGTCTAAATCTATACATATATACAAAATTAAATAGCATAAATGTTTATAATAGGTTAATTTTATTTACTGTGTTGGTAAACTTGCCAAATGCATGAAATGGTGGACCCTGAGATTGACAAAAATGATGAAAGTGATAGCTTTGACAAAGCCAGGGATGTATGAAGGGATGATAGTTCCTAGTGGCTTAAATGATTTTGGTACCCTTATGGCACAGCAGAAAGCAAATAGAAGTATTTGTGGTCTGTGGATTTTACACGTAAAAAGACTCATTTTTGGTCCATCACAGTTTTGCCAAGAAGTGGATTTTTTTTCTCCATGTAGCTTAGGTCTCATGTAAATTTAGGACAGGTGAGCACATAGACACTGTTAGACTCAATAAACTCTGAGCTTGTTGGTATAGCTGTGTGATATGGCTGTAGCTGCAAGACAGGAATCTTATTTTCCCTGGTTGCTTAGTGCATATGGCAGTTTTCCATAACCTAAAACTTGTTTCTGGCACCTACCATCTGCTAAGGAAACTCTCATGAACTGTGGTGTGGAAAAACACAAGTGCAGAAATTTGAAGGCAGACAATGATTTCAGAGGGAGATGTTTTTTCCCCATGCTAATAATGAAAATTTTACTGAGCTCATGTTTATGACTCGCTTTTATTTTTCCCCCAAAAGAAAGGATTTGTTTGGAAGACAAAAAATTGATCTCTGAAAAAAAATACAAAAAGAAGATATGTGGATTGACAGCTAAGATGTGTTGAAGTGGTAGTTCTTTCCTGTAGCAATCTAATTTTTGTTCAAGGAACATTACACAAACTCAGGCACTCACTAATTCAGCAAATAAGGACCAATTTCCAAAGCAAATTCCAGCTGTGAACATACGATTGGTTCTGTGGCTTAAATAGGAAAGTGCCCTATGCTTGGCATGCTATCTGGATTTTGTAATGAAATTCACGAACATTTGCTTAAAAATAAATTAATCTAGTAAAAATCTTGGAGCATGATTATTAAGAGCATATAGACTGGTAGTTGAGTTTGGTATTGCTTTTACCAAACAACAGACTTCCAATTCTGATTAAGTTGTGTTTCAGGCTCTGATGTGAAGGTATTTAACAATTTTCTTAGTTTATATGCTGGCTGTGTAATGATGGTGTAGGTAGGCTAGAGCTGTAACAGCCTTAATAAAGTATTGATCTCTGATAAAGATTAACCCAACATGACTGCCAGTGAATTTGAGCCTCATGTTTGTCATGTTTTGCTAAGGGCTTCCTCAGGAGCACCCTTCCCTCAGAGCTCCTCTCTCCTACTCGGAAGGAGACTTGATCAAAAATGCAGGTCCTCTGGTGCCAGGGAAGCCAGAAGCTTGGGTTGAACCTTCACTCTGGTAAGGAGAGAAGCAGTTTCCATCCAACTGTCAGCCTCTCAGTTGAGCAGCAATGGGCACAGCTGTGTGCTTTGCCGAGTCTGACGGAAACATGTCTGTATGGTTCTTGGTGCCTGCCCAGGAATCCCTCCTGAGCTGCTTGGTGTAAGGCTGTAAAACTGATCTGGAAGCAGAGTTTCCTTCTTCCTTTCCATTGATCAGCTGTTAAGGAAACAGTCTTCACAAATTTTAAAAAGAAAGAATAAGGAGATTTTAGAGAAATGTGTCATATTCAGATTTTCATTTTAAATCTGTATCTGTACAATTCTGCTGTAAGTTGAACAGCTGTTAGAACCAAAATGACCAATAAATAATATTATCTTTCTGACTTCTAACTGTTTAGTGGGACAGAAAATGATTGGGAAGCCAGTATTTGCCCAGTGAACAAAGGAGACAAACTATTTAATTCAACTAAATGAGTGAACACTGATAATGGAATTTTCCTATCATCTATTAATTTTACTAAAGAGAACTCTAAAACAATTGTAACGGTTTTGTCCTTTCCATGCCATCTAAGGACCAGACTATGAATGTCATATACTGAGAAACAGTTGCTAATATAATTAACTCAATAGCATTTAATTGGTGTAACCTCATTGGTGTAACCCTACTGAAGAATTGGTCAAAGATTTTAGTCTGCTGTACTATATCTTTTTTATTTTGATTTTCAAATGCTTTCACAAGTGAACAGTGTACTACTGAGCCTCAAAACCAGAGCATCTTTGCTGACTATCGTTATTAGTTAGCCTATACGAGAGCTATTGTGGGAGCTCTACCTTATAGGAGGAATTGTTGTTCAGCCTAATTATTACATATTATTAGATTAATTTTTTAATTGAGTAGCCTAATTAAATTAGCCCCCCTACTAGCAGTTAGGAAGAATATATCTATTATCCTGTGTTCTCCTCCACAGCCACTGTGCATTCATCCCATTGCAGAACTGCCTCTAAGGAGGAGGAGGACCGTTCAAAGTGGTTGCTGTGTTTGCATCAGTTGCCAACTTTCAGACATGTTCTGACAACAACAGGTTTTGACAGAATTTTTAAAGCAGTTTGCCCCTCTGTTTTGGGACGATGATGAATGTGCCATACAGACGACCTTCACACAAGGCCGCATGTTAATATTCAGAACCGTGCTTTTGTTTGTCTGCAACAATGGCTGTCATTAAGAAAGCTGAGGTTGCCAATATGCCCCCCTGTTTCTGTGCCGGACCCTTCCTGATTGGGCACCGGGAAGCATCATGTGCCTTTGACTGAAATGACATGGAAGATGTATGGTCCGAGTGCTGTCCTCAGCACCACTGCTGTGATGGGAAGAAAACCACGCTGACCCAAATAGACCTGTGCTCAAACAATGTCGCACCAAACGAAGACAACATATTGGGAAGAAAAATGCTTGTAAACTGTGTGTGCTGGAAGATGTATTGGCCAGACGGCCATAGGGCAATCTTTGAACTATTGAAATCTTTAGAAATATTGTTTAGTTCTCAAACAATACTTACAAACCTAATTAATCAAGCATAGATAGTTATTTTCACTCTTTACATACTGCATCATTTTGCGACAAGAATAGGGCTGTCACATTTATTTTGCTGACCACTTCCCAGGTGCTTGCTGGTAAAAGCAGGGCTTGAACATCCATTTCCATGGCAATCCTCAAATAACAGCCTTAAGAACTCCTGGCCTTCTCCTAACCCTTGATGTGCTTTAAAACTTCCTGTGCGTTTCCATTTTTCTGTTTGTGCATGTCTTGGGCTATAACAATTCCTTTTCTTTTTGGTTTAGCTCTTTTTTTATTTAAGTAGTACTAGGAAGAAATTTGACATCTCCTCCAGAATAGTATTTTAAACCTGACATGAATTTAATGAGTTGTACAGCACCTAATGGCATAATTTTAATGTCAAATCAATTGTATGTGTACCTCTCAAGACACGTACAGGTAAAAATTTCAGTATAAACCCTGTTATCACTTTTTTTTACCCTACTACTTGTACTACAATCTTACCTGTAGAAGATTTTGAGAAATACTCATGTCATGATCCCACTCATTTTCAAATTCCGGTATCTCTACACTTAGACTATTACTGTTAGTACAACAGACGTTTACTGGTTTCAAGTTTTTTACATACACTTTGTGGCCAAAGCCTTCTGGACTACTGAAAGTAAAAAAGATTGACATTTTCAGTTGCTTTTAAAAACTATCATCATGTTTAGTAAGGCTTGAAACTAATTTGTTCAGACAGTAAGCAATTTATGAAAATGATAAAAACTTTAAAATTCACCTCAAGATATAATATACAGCAAAAAGCCATAAACTATTTTCTACTGTTGTAATTAAAATCACTGAAACATCATTTTAGTAGTTTAATACCAATACTTGATACCAATTTAATACCAATTATTTTTCTATGTGTTATAATACAATAGCCATACTAATACACTGAAGTGGTCTGCCAGAGTAAGATACCATTCAGAAGAAAGTGTGCTTTAATCTGATCTTGGCTGTGAGTGAATGTTCTCAGAGATATGTGTGTGAATTGTTCTCAGAGACAACACTTCCCCAACTCAGAATTTGCTTACTACTGGAATGGACATCCTTAAGCATACGCTTCATTGTATTTTATTTAAAGGCAATACAGTGAGATACGCCCATAAAATATGCAACCGCTGAATGCACCCAGGAACTTTTTAGCAACTCTAAGTGTGCATACTAATTAATTAATTGCTTATTTGTTTATTTTTTTAAATCACTGTTTTTAGCCTACCCCACCCTAGTAACCTCACATATGCACACTTAATATAATAAGCAGTGCCTATAAAAACATGTCTCTCCCAACCAGACCTGTGGTGGTGTGGGAAAACATTCAGCTGTTGCTTGTCAAGGTCTGTTGCACAGGAATCAAAAGCATCCAGTACTAGAAGTCTTCCTTTTTGCAGAAATGAATGAAAAGAAACGATACAAAATGCTGTTTTGATCAGGCTAGAAACACTGAACTAATGTAAAATCAAAACCAATCCAAGGTATGTGGATATTCAAGTTTTGTGCACGCAAGCTGATTATGAAGCAAGGGTTACTCTGTGGATCTATGGGCTAATTTTAAAGACGCTGAGCTGCTGGATTTAAGCAAACAGCGTTTCTGCCTCCCAGAACTCAGAAATCATGATTTGAGTCATCTCTTCACCTGGTATTTAGAAATTTATGATATTTGTTTTTAATCTACAGAGTGGAAAGGCAGCATTTTCATGCAAAAAGGAAAGAGGCGTGATGAATTATAACATCAGTTTGGTGGTTACTGCTCCACTGTATAGTGTTTTAATTTTTTTCTTCATCTGTTTCAGTGCATTTTAGAAGAGAGGATAAATGAGTTGTGCCGTCATGGTATTTCCAAGCCACTCCCACCCTACCACACTGAGGGCAAGAAAGGATCCAAAATTCCTCAGACCCTGCAGATCAACACAGGTGTCAAATTAAGATGGAGCTATGTTAGGTGTACTTGCAAAGACTTCAGGAAGCTGTGGCTTGCTGGTGAGAACAAAGGTGAGGTGCTCCCTGCAGCAGGGCAATGCCCAGGTCATCAGGCAGTGCTCAGCTGTAAGGAACAACTGTCAGACCAGGTACGTGTTACCTCTGTTTTACCTTCTCCTTCTGTGTATGGATTCATTCACTGTTTTAGTCTCAGTCTCATTTTCAGCAGCATCAAACCAAGCCCACCTGAGATTTCTTTGTATCAACTAATATTGTGCAGCATATTTCAGAAACTAGTTACACCATTCACTACTTTTTCAATGCAAATGAAAACTCTCTATTTAGAGAGAATTTTCTATAGTTTCCCTTTCCTCCAAGACCAATTTAAATACCGATCATACTGGAAAATGGAAATTTCTAATTTAAAGAATCTTAGGTTGAGATTAATGCAAAGAAGAGGAACTGAACTATAAACCTAAACAGTCTAATTGTGAAACATTACTCTGACTGTTCAACAAAGTTGAACATATTCAGGTCCTTGATGACTACATGGGTCAAATGATGTTTTGCTCACTGTCCCAGTATGAACATTCTCAGATGAGGATGGAGGTAACTTTCGGGCCCTGCTGTGGTAGGAAGATAGTCAACCTCCATGTCAGGTGGCCTGCAAGCACTGCATCCCCCTCCATCATCCACAAACCTTCTGTATGCACATGTTACACAGGTTTTATGTATCTTTGTATGGATGCAGTGTAAATAATATATGTCTTTCTGGAGTTTTTTTCTTTTTGTGTGTGTGTGTGTATATGGCTATATGTCAGCTTAGTTGCTAAGCAAAATCCTCATTTCTGTTTTTCTTTCCTGAAATCTGTTGAGCATTTTCCACATCTGCCAGTGTTCCCTTGGCCATAGGTATGGAAAGAAGGCGGGGACAGCATCTGAACCCACCAACCTGCGTCACATACAGACTGCAACTGGGTGATGGAGGATGGTGGCACTGGCAGCCTCAACATCCCTAGTTACCATGGCACTGGAGACATTCTCCAGGCTTCTTCATACTCCATGAAAAAAGTGCTTGGGGCAAACACCTTCTTTTGGAGAAATTTGGCATGACCATCTCCTTCGCTGCTGGCCTCTACTTCCACCCATCTCCCCACAAAGAGGTTAATAAATGTTTACTTTTTTTTCCTGTTTCCATATGGTTTGTTCACAGGCCTTTGCTTGTGTGTGTATGAATGCTCACTTGCATTGACTGCTGTGAGGAAATTGTTCTACTAATGCTGGCCATCTTCAAATCAATGCCTGCACATAACAACAGAAAGTGTCTCAGATGTAGTGGTTTCCACAGGACTATTGTTAGGCCTTTGTTAAGCGTTTTTGAACCTAATAAATAATGTCAAAAGTCTCTATCCTAGCCAAAAGTGTTCCTTTTGAAACAGTTCTAATAGTATTTTTGTTCTGCGATGTCTCCCAGTGTTGTGAAGAATTTGTGCCTCACAATAGGAATCTAGTATATCGCGTGCCGCTTTGCCATCTTTTAATTTATTTCGAGACGAGAATCCCTGTTTATATAAATGTTATTTTTTCTTGAATAACCATATCAGTTGGAACTTCAGTGCTGTGGATGCTACTAAATTTCACAAACTATAGGAACTTAATAATGATGAAATGAAGGGAAGGAAAACAAAATACTGAACTTAATTAAATGCTATTTCAGGGAACCTCCTTTGTGTTTTGTTGCGTAACTCATAATTAAATTATGAGTCTAAAGTAAGATTTTAACAATTGCTTTATGCACTGAAAAACAATGATAACAATGGTCAAAGATGATCACAGTAGTCCCCTCGGGCGATAATATCTATTAATCTAGACCTTAATGACTATTTATTCTGGAAAAAACTAATTGAAGACTCACTTGGATTCATTATATCTTGTATAGTACTTATTAATGATAAAATTGAACTGTCCTTAATCTATAGTTTAATTTGTTGTTAACATGCCCATCTTTGCTGTGCAATAGTGTGTAGAAAATGAATCTAGAATGAAATGTATTTGCTAGACATATTTTGTTTCTGTGCATTTTACTTTGCTTATTTTAATTGGGCTCTGGGGAATAGCGACAAACTCCACATTTCTGTGTATTCATTTTCTCTGTGGCACCAAAGCTGTTGGATGCTACCTGTATTAAACTACTGTTTATGCCACGGGTTTTTCTTTAGTCATCTCATTACACCCTAGTGCTAAAAGAGACACAGTAGAAATAAATATCAGAAGATTCACAGTAGGATCTGTTTACTTGTGGTGTTACGTGGGTGGGTCCAAAAACCATTTTGGCTCATTACAATTGAAGCAGAGAATAAAGTTCCACTTGGACCTTGATAAATCAAGCTTTTAATACTACTGATGATAGTTCAATGGACTTATGTCTGTGTTCACTTTCTTTTATAGTTGATATTTAAAAAAAATCCCAAACATAGAAATGTCCTTGTACATGGATGTAGCACTTTTTGGCCCCTGAGTTGTAACAATGATGTGGCATCCGGAGGCATGAGTGAGGACTGCCGATTGCCATAGTTTCTCCAGGCAATAGCGGATGCTGCTAGTCCCAGCTGATGGGACACTGGCTGGAGGATGGCACATGGTATCCCATCGGAATAGCAAAAATATGAGTGCTATTAGTGCATTTTTAAGTGCTGATAAATCCTGGTATATCTTCACTTCATCTGTTGACATAGGAAAAGAGAGTGAATTTGGGGTGTGGAAAAAAGACAAAGAAGCCCCTCTGAAAACAAAGATGCATGTTACCTATGCAGAGAATAATCAATTTTAGCAGAAATTTTAGTAATAGAATTTTTGTAGATTGTTTTAAACTGCTGTCTTCTGAATTTAACTTGAAATCTAAACCCAAAATAAACCTGATCTCCTTCTATGACAAGGTGACCTGCTTAGTAGATGAGGGAAAGCCTGTGGATGCTGTCTACCTAGACTTTAGTAAAGCCTTTCACACCAGTTTCCACAGAATTCTCCTGGAAAAACTGGCTGCTCATGGCTTGGATGGGCATAATTTTTTCTGAGCAAAAACTGGCTGCATGGCTGGGCCCAAAGAATTGTGATGAACAGAGTTAAATTGAGTTGATAGACGGTCACAAGTGGTGTTCTTCAGGACTCGGTGTTGAGGCCAGTCTTCTTTAATATATTTATCAGTGATCTGGACAAGGGGATCGAGTGCACCCTCGGTAAGTTTGCAAATAACAATAATTTAGGTGGAAGTGTTGATCTGTTGATCTGAAAGCTCTGCAGATGAATGTGGACAAGCTGGATTGATGTTGTCAGAATTGGGTGGCAGGCAAAGGCTGCTTTGCAGTGGGTAAATTGCTGGCTGGGCATGGAGACACCTGGCTGTCCCCAAAAAGAACAGGTTGGCATGGACCTGCATGGTGGTCTTTGGAAAGGCTTTAGGAGGTCTTCCCTCTCCTCGTGCATCCTGGTTGCTAGTGCTCTGGGGTAGACTAATCCCTATCAATTGAAAAGTGCTAAAGCAATGGGGGATCTCATCCCAGTCAGTGCCACGGGATGCTTCAGATTTTGAAAAATTGAGTAATGGCAGTAATAATCATCTAATGGCATTGTCCCTTTTCCCTCGAGCAGTCTACCTGTAGCCATGCAAGGCTGAAACACTTTCTGGCCATTGCTTTTGGCAGTGCTTTGGGCAAGGGGAGAGAGATGATCCTCAGCCTCCTGATGTCAAACTGACCTGACCCAGTATCTCTCCCTTCTCTGTACAGCATGCAGGAGCTGAAGACTGCTGAGGTCTCTGCTCTCAAGGAGAGGAAGATATTCAACTTTAGCTCACCTGGGTCAAAGAGGACAGTGAGTATGAGCTTTCTTTAATGCAGTCACCTTCAGAAATGTACTGTCACTGACACAAAATAGACTCCAATAATGTTTTGGGCAGGCCCATGCTGAAGCTAGTGTTTGATTGGTACCTGAGATGGCCAGCTTGACACTAAAATGAGTGTGTCTATATGCACAGTCATTAATCCACGAAGTACCTTAAGTCTCTACTGCTTGCTTTCTCGGTTGCATTGGTAACAGCCATTGCTTTCTGAGTTCCCATTTAGTTATTGTACAAGTTAGCCAAAAAGAGCAGTTTGAATGATTTTTTTTTCTTTCAGAAAATCTCAGTCTTTTTTCCAACAGTACAGGATTTTTGACAAGGTTCTATCTGGGTCTTTTAGAACAGCTGGAGAAATAAAGGAACGTTGATATAGTCTGTATTGAGACTGTAATAAAATGTGTGTGGGCTTCTGAGGATTCTAAGACTTTCATGGTGTGGATTGCCTGATGCATCTCCAATGCTTTAGTATACAAGGTAGTTATACATGCAAGTTACAAAGTGCAGTTTGATGTAGATGGTCCAAAAAAATAAAATGATCTCTTGGACATCCCAGATAATTACAATACATAGGAGCTTTTTTTTTTCCTTCAGAAATGACTGATAGAATTGTTATATTACTGGAAGAAACCCAAACTTATCTTACCCATGAAACATCTTTCGTTTGACTCAAGAGATCTGTAGATTTCTATCTCTCTATGCCATAAACTTTGTTGTTCATGTTCAAAGAAAATGCACTGTAACACAGATGGTAGCTGCAGAGGCCTAGATTGGACCTACAAATTGGGTCTAACTCACTAATTAAAAACACGAAGGCTGCCTGGTGGGGTGTAAAAGTGAGAGGACACACAGAGGGTGGGGTAAAAATGTGTTCTTTACCAGGCTTTTGCAACAAGAGGAAAAGAGCAACAGATCTGAGCAACCTGATTAACTTCCAGCACGATGAGTGAGGCAGCATCAGGTATAGTGAGCAGTAGTAGCTGTAAGTGTTACTGAGCTAGGGACAGTGCTGTGGGTGCCCTGAACATCATATGCCAAAAATGCAGCTGTGGCTACTGATACGTCTCTGTGCGTGCAGTTTGAAAATTTACCGATTTGATTTGAGCTGACACTTCACAGCTTTTCAGAGGCAAACATGATGTTATATTTCTACAGGCAAGATCATGCATTTCACAGTAGTTTTCCTTTATATGAAAGATAATTCCCGTGGGGAATCTTTATTAGTTCTGGTGAGATATATTTTCTTTCAGACAATGTTTCATTAGCGCATAAAACTCAGAGAAAAAAAAAATTGCAACCACTGATGATGGGAGGAAGGTGAAACCTCAAATTGACTGTGAGAGAGAATCTAAAGATAAAGATTTTTGGAGACGGGAGTTCTTGGAGATCAATATTTGCTATTTTTTCTACTATTTCTATTTCTGTAATTTGCATTTTCTCTTCTCCTAGAGACTGGAACTTTTCAGAAGAGATCACAACTTCATCTCTCCTTATCTCACCTTGTATTTCTTCTCCTTTCATCCTTGTAGGATTAGGATCTTTAAACACTGCATAAAATGACATGACTGTCATCTATTGTTCATGGATGCTGCTTTCTCTTCTTATGCTGCCTTACCAGTGATGTCTTCAGTTGTTCTGGTTTTGAGAGCCTTTGACTTTTTGTTGCTATTAGCATTGCTTGCCAGCCCTGAGGAGACATAGCCTATGATGTAGATCACTGGTCCTGGGCCTGCTGAGCAGGAGTCCAAATCTCCTCTCTGACAGTGGGATGGGAGCCACGTGGAGTCTGGCTGGTGTTGCGCATCAGCTCTTGGCTGTGTGCTTTTCATACCCCCACTTCTGTGGCTCAGCTGGCAAAACATTGCACTGTGCACCTGGTCTTGCTGCCTTTTGAACCTCACTCATGAGGGGAGTTAATTGGAAAGACAAGAAGGACACTGTTTGCAATTCCTTGTTCTCATTGGGGAACAGAAACAAATTTCTCGTGAGGATAGTGGGGGAAATTCCCTTGTAAATTGAAGTGTTTGATGGAGGATTCAATAAAACAACTGGGATTTCCCAACAGAATAAACCTTTCCATCTAGAGCCTCCTCCTGTCCACCACCAGCCTTTTCCAAGAAGGAATACAGGTAAATATTAAATGTACATGGGCTTCTTAGAGCCATAATTCAGAGTAGGAGTTTTCTTCTGCTCCTTGAAATGGTGTCATTCACTCGTCTGTTTCATGTTCAAGTAAATATCTCAAACCACAGCTTTTACAGTGGGAGCCAAGATTAGTGAGACTGTATGACCTTCCCAATCCAGTTTATTTGGATCCCTATTTCCTATAAAGGGCAACTATTACTATAGAGGACAAAGCTTACACACGAAATGGTCTTCCTTCCATAGTTTAAATATTAAAAACATATTCCACTGGCACTGCATTTGATGGAAATTTGAAAATCAGGGCATAATCTTTTTGCTGTTACTACTTCACCTTTTCCTAAAAAATGCTGAGATACTAATGTAGATATTCGATTAGATGGTGACACATGAAAGAGGACAAAGGTATGTTTGTTCTACTAATGAGAGAAGTGAAGTGTCAGTCAGTTGAACACTCCAGAGATCAGAGGAAAAAAGCTTTTTTAAAGAGGAAACCCCTAGATATCTTATGAAAGCAGTGGAAACAGCTATCCGAAGGTGATATTTTAATCTTTTTATCCCTCTTGTTATCATCAGAAATGTATCTGAAATGCACATGTGCACTAGTTGGCTAAATGTTTCATTGCAAATACATTATCAAGTGCATTTACCACTTTTGTTTTTTCCATCATTAATTAAAATATTTTGAATTTTCAAAGTTATTTACTACCTGAAACAATTTTAAGTTTGTTTCAGGAAAATTCCACTTGTGTTTTATCGGAAATGTTTCTTCTGATCCACAGCTAGTTGCTATTCACAGAGTATAATTGTTTTCACAAGTCATTTGTGATTGTCTCCTTCCCCTGATTTGAGGACTGGCTATTTCTAAAAAGAAGAGTAATGAGCTGTGATTTAAGATTGTTCTTGGGTATCACACACTAACACAGAAGAATGGAGGATATAGGAGAATTTATCTGCCTTAACACTTTAGAGACCCATATGAAAAGCACAAGATTTTGGCCAAGTTAATTATAAAAACAAAGTATCACTGCTTGCGCAACTCTGCCTTTCACAGAGACACACCAGAACAAAACTTGAGCCAGAATTTTTGTGTTATCTACAGAGAGCTATCAATCACAGAGGAATCTAAATTCTAATTCTACAATAATTAGAAAACTCTTAACAGAATCCAGCCTACATTGGTTATGAAAAGTCTTTGTACTTGATAGTGCGTTTTCAGTTTACTCAATTTATGGTGCTGTTAGTGATGTCTATACACATTTATCAACACTAACACTTTGCCAGAGTTATGTTAAAGCTGAAATTATTCTGCCAGTTGTCAGTGCCAGGATAAATATTTTTAAAAATTCAGCAGATATTATTTATCAATTTTGTACAATTGAAATAGATGTAGGTAGGATATTGTTTTTCTTACAGTGAAAAAAATATACGTGACTATGATAGTAAATAGAACAAAGAAAAAACATATCTGCATTTTCTAGCTGGAATATAGTGAGGAGGAAGACTCGATGTCTTGCACAGAACGTGAATTTAGAATCATTCTCAGATCCAGGGAAAAAGAATTTGCACGTACGCATGTTAAGAGTTTGGAATCTCAGTTCTCCTGAAACGCCGCTAACATTGAGCATGCCCAGGACTCACACATCCTGAGAAGACAACTGTGTGTAGCATCCCCATTTCGTGATCTCCAAGGCTGAAGACAGCTTTCTTCCTTTTTTCTTCTGGCTGCGACAGTTTTTCTCACGCTCAACATCAGAACCCAGCAAGGTGACAATGGTTCCCTTGTTCTCTGGACTCCGTTCTGCTGAGACTCATGAGCCATGGAGAAGAACTTGCCTGAAGGCCATGCAGAAGGTGGGATATGTGGTGTTGCAGGGGATCATGGAAGAATATGAGAGAGAATGGAGAATGGAGGAGGAAAACCACAGTAATGACATAACCTGACTTACCTCACACTGCTGGTGGGGGGATTTTTGTACTTTGACCCCTTCCAAGGCATTTGTTGTGAAGCTGGTTAGTCACATGTTGTAACTGCACAGGAGGCCAGCAATTGTGTGATGATCATTTTAATCAATGTTTCGAAAGGTCTAATTTGAGATTATTTTTGCAGCAAATCTAAAAATCTAAAAATCAAAAGGTTGTTGAAAATTGTTAATTCTGAAAGAGGCACTGGTAATACTGCTGTGAATCTCATTAATTTTTAGTACCAAGTAATCATACATATAAAGTCATAAAAATCTCATAAAGAAATTAATTCTGAATTCAGAGGCAAAGGATGTGCAGTAACAAGGATTAGTACATGGAGATAACTCAACTTACATTCATAGAAATGTTTAGTGCCAGGTGAACACTGAGACATCAACATTTTGAGTATTTTTTTGTTGTTGTTGGAATCAAGTTTGTAATTGTGAAGTAAAGGAGCTAAGCAGAAGAGAAAAAGAATTTTGTTATTTCTATAAAAACTGATCTGAGATGAAAGAGTTTGTCAAAAATATAGCTGAAAAACACTATGTACCTGCAAAATGACTTTGTAAACTCCTTAAAATACTAAGCTTTGATTATAATTTTAGGAATTGCTGGCTTTGATTTAAAGAAAATACAAAGAATACTAAAGGCATTTAATAGGCATTTTAAATAACTGAAGTATTTTTTTTAAGAAGAGGGAAGATAATGGTAAGTAGTGTTTGTTAAATTAATTATGTCTTACTCTTTTAGAAATGGGCTGCCATTACAAATCTTGATTTTAGAATTGTATGTGAATATGAAATTCTTCAAGTCTCAAATAATTTAATTTTTCATGACCTTCATGCATTTTTTGTCCACCACCACTGGTGAATAAAAGAGAATGCCTTGGACCATGATCTCTGCAGGTGAATGTTGGCCTATTGATTTTAGGGTGTTAAAAATTACACCACATCAGAGGTCATTTCAGCATCTTAACAGATACAGGAATATGTAAGGAAGTCCAGCCCCAGATTCAAGGATTTTACAAAATCTGAGGACTCATTAGGTTTGGTTGCACAGTTTCGAAGATGATTTTCTGCTATTTTTGTCATCTGAAGGTCTGAAAGACTAAAAAGGGAGAAGCTGTCTAATAAATACCACATGCAAACCACCACTGACTTAGTTCAGAAGTACAAATCGTGAAAACAGAGCCGACTTCTTGTCCCCAGTGATGTTACTGGAAGCTTTGCCACTGACTTCAGCAGAGTGAAAATTTCAGGTCTTTTTCCTGTTGGAAAAAGTTGTTCATGGTAGAATGTCCCTTTGCTGCAGATGGAGGTGCAAATGAATACATTTCGTGACTATCTCTGCTGAACTGAATGTTTTTCAGGCTTTGTGCCTATATTCCTATGCAGTGCTGCATTTAAGAATAAAAAACAACTCAAAATTGTACTAATAGCTAAATTAGACTTCTAATAATAAAATTAAGAATGAGGTTTCGATAAATAAATGGCTTTAGATGCAAATATTTTATTTCACAGAAGATTTTCCTTAGGGATTGAATTTTTGTAAATTAAGTCGTTTTATTAAAATGGTAAAGACTATCTTTCATTTAAGTGTGAAGAGAACATGCCCACACAAAGAGGTTTCAATAGGCTATGTAAATACTGATTTAGATAACCTCCACGCAAGTAAAATATTTTTGCAAATTTCCATTTTTTTTCCTTTAAAACAGTTGATATTGAGAAATAGCTAAATCCATTTCAGTATTTAAAATGCACCCACTCTGTCTTACTGTGCAATGCATGGAGATTCCCAGAAGCTGGAAGCAGACAAGTGAAAAAGTAATGGGGAAATTACATGTATTTCCCTCAAGGTTGCTGTTAGTTTTCTCTTTGCTACTCAACCTGTATCTCTTCCGTGTTTTCTTTACTTCTGTGCTTTGGATGGATGTTGCTAAGAACTGCCATATCTAGACTGAAATTCACCATTTGTCCTCTTGTACTGCTAGTTTTTTATCTGCATTTTACTATGAGATTATATCAGTATTTTGTGTTGCTCCCCCCTCATACTTCCTTAGCTTAAAGATGTGCTCTTTTAGATTTTTTTTTGCGTGACTTTAACAATATTCTGTTCACATTTCCTTGGATAGACCCAACAATTGCTTGTTGACCCATTTTAACCCCTTTTGAGCATCATCTTCAAAGTGTAACTGTCCTTGACAATGAAAGAGACCTTCCTATTGTCTGGTTCTTCCAGGCAATCTTTAGCATTGAGTTAAACAGCTTTCAGATGGAGGAGTTGGCTGGAAGGAAGTAGACAAAGTGGTCTGTTGTTTCTGAGTGACTTTGCTAGTTTCCCTTTTTTCTTTTAGAATGGTGCAATTCTATAGAAGATGACAGACGTTTTGACAGGTGCAATATGCTTTGAACTGTTGTGTCAGATAATTCTTTTGTCTTGGTTTTTCCCAGCAGAGTGGTACATCTCCTTAGGATGCTGATATGCATATTGTTTGCTTTTCATTTAGTGTGGTGAAGCTTTCCATCCTCCTTTTCTCTCTCCCTCTCTTACTTTTTTAATGGCTCTTTGCATATACGTAGCTAACCCAGATGGGAAGGCAGAGTGACCGTGACTTAAACTTCTCTCTCCAACTTTTTGATGTGATAACTGACAGTTATAACTCAGGAAATTCTAACGATAACAGAGAAAGAGCTGGCAAAGACACAATCCAGCATGACCTCAAATAAAATCATATTATAATCTCATCTCTGGCTGAACGAACTATGTTTGTAGAAAAAAGAGGGTTTCAGGGCTATTACTTCATAGCAGGAAATATTTAGTTTTGCTCCTCTGTGGATCGGCCTAGGTGAAAACAAATTGCAGTCCCATCACATAATCAAAACTGGTTTGAGGGGAAAAGAAGAGCTCCAAGCAAAAGTTTTAAAACTTAAAAATGCTTCATCTTATTCTTAGTAAGGATGTTTTATTTCTTTCTTAATACTCTTAAAATTATCATAGAGAGTATTTCTAAGCCAAATATCTTTGTTTATTTGGAGTGTGTAAAGCATATTCTATGTTTGCGGTCAATGTTTTTGCAGGGTTAACTTTGCAGGTTTTCAGTCCTGCTATGAATTATTGTATTGTAAATAGCAGCACTACTAAACTGGTCATGCAGATAAGAGGTCAGAGTTTGTGCGTGTTACTATCTTTTGATATCAGCCCCTACCTCTGCCTGTCTGCCTGTTTGGGGCTTAAACAGACTTTCCTACTATTACCTTTGATGTTTCCTTTTTATTTTCAGAGTCAACATCCTTTCTTTTGGTTGCCTGGGTATGACTCTCATTCATTGTGTCATGAATGACATCCGTGTTACTGAAAGACAACCTGACTCTGAAAAATTGAAAACAAGATCTTTTGCAGTTGCTTCACATGGCATAAACTCAATGGGGAAGAGAGATTTAAAGGCTGCCAATCAAAGAGGGAAATAGACAACATAATTTACTGTAACTGGGAGAGGTGGCTTGGAAAATGAATCCTTCCAGAATATTTGAGAAGTTGATTTACTAGCTCATGGCATATATATTTAAAATATTTGTACCAAGATTTTTAAAAATCAGGGACTAGCAGCTAGATCTCTGTAAACTGGATTTGGGTGACCTGGTGGCCTGATTTCCAAAAATGGCCAGAACCCACAACTTCTGTGGTTTCCATAGACATCTGCTTGGCTCTGAGGAACACTTTAGTGTATCTTATTCTAGCATTGTAACATATGTGACATTTTAAAAATTGTATGTGTTACTATGGTATGTAGTAGGTAATCTTGCAATTAAAAAACTATAATTACTTCTAAAATTATAACGTGTATGGGAAACTTCTGACTAGTGTTTATGATACTCTAAACAGTGAATGGCTGTATTTGTTTCTTTACAATTAGATGCCTTAGAACTGCAAAGTGTCCTACAACAGTGCTTAAGCATGTGATATCAATTGGTCTGAAATACCTGGCTAAAACATTGCCTGAAATGCTGTCTGCTGTGATAGAAAGGTCCTAATAATTTTTACACTTGATGATAAAAATGCTTCTTTGGAATAACTGAAATTTTCTGTATTTTCAGATACTTTTTTTCCAGTTAATTCCTGTTAATATTATAAATCTTTCTTTTGTAAGTCATTCAGACAAACAAGATAAAAAATCTCTCTATTTTAGTAGATATTCTTCCGAGCAGAAAACATAGTAATTTGCCATCCATGTTCTATACTCACCTGTTACCACTAGTCTCTAATTGCAGATTTATTCATGTATTGACTGAAATTAGTTGAAATTCTTTCTATCACAATAGTAAATTTATATCTGCAACACTGGAAATTTCAGACCAGGTTTTTGTAGTTACATGTTGTAGGAAGCTGAGAACAGGTTCTTGTGAAGATTGTTGAATGGTCTTAACAAGAGGCCTGTTTACTAACACCACATCTAATTAGTATGTGTCATGGACAGTTCTCATCTTAAAAGATCTAACATTATTCACGGAAGAACCAAATGGAACCAGTGTTAAATTGCTTCAGACTCTTTTGCAAAATAAAGTATTTCTGAATCTAGGAGAATTTTGCCAAGGAACTCATGAGGCATGGATTTCTTGGGATGATGTGCATCACATTCAGTTTTATGGTTTCCCTTTCACTGTTTGAGGATGTTACATAGCTGAATAGGTTGAAGGGGAACCCACGCCTTTTTCACAGGAGTCCAGTGTAAGCATGGCAGAGTCCTTGTTATGGTCATCACTGAGATGGTTATTTATTACTTGATTGGGCCCCTCACTACTACCTTTTGATCAGGTCTAGTAGGAAAATACGCAGAGTTCTCACAGGCTGTTGATGTCTCAAAATATGCCCACTGTAATAATTCTCAGGCTATACAAACTTCATGGTTGTCAAGTGTTCTACTTGCCCTTGCCATATAGACGTCATGGTTGTCACTGGCGATAGAGCCCTGTACCTTCTGCTCCATAAGCGTAGGCTCCTACTGTCAGGATTGGTATCGTGTTGTGAGTATGGGGAGGCTATGCAAATTGGATAACAATGCTACTCATATGGGAGCTAACTGTGCTAATTCCCATGTTAATCCTGTAAGTGAGTGCAGTATGAACGAGACATTCACCCCAAGGCTGGTTTAGACCAAACCATGTGTTCCCACCATTGAGAAGAGCTGTGCCTGCTCTCCAGGTAATCAATCTGACTCCTGAGTGCTCACTAAGAAGTGCACCTGCAACTGCATAGCATTTCCCATTGCCATCAAAGTGTTGAGTGTGGAATAATCGGTAAGGAATTCACTGATGAGAAGTCAATTAAAATCAGCTAGGAATCTATCCACCAATTTGGTAAAATTTGGATCACGCCATTAGAAAGAAAGCCATGCTGGACATGTCCCTTTCCACTGAAATTATTTCACCTGTCTGGCAGAGTAACACCAGATTGATGAAGAGTTTCCTAGATTGACAGAACATGGGAAAGCCCCTTTTATTTTTCATGGTTGGTGTTCAGCAACCGTCACAGGCCCATGTGACAGGAAAGGGACTTCTATTAATTCTTTCCATAGATGGGAGTAATTTCTTGAACCAGGTCTAGAGCACTAAGCTAAACAAAAGGCAGCAGCATCAGTGTTAATACTGGCAGCTGCTTTCTCGTCAAAACCTTTGACTTTTTTTGCTTTGTGGAAATTTGAATACCATCATCTGAATATATTTTTGTTTGAACACAAACTTTAACCTAATGTTTCACACATTTTTGCGTTCTTAGATCCCATGAGTGAGATGGCAGCTTGAATATTCAAATTTAGTGGCCAAGATTTCAAATCAATGAAGCAAATCTAAAACTAAGTTTCTTAGTCCATAATTACTTATTGAAGTTTCTATTGTGTTTCAAAGCATGTTAGCATGCTACAAAGTTAATGGTGATCATGGAATCCCCATTGAAATACATAAAAATTATGATTCCTTTTAGTAGAGCTTCTTGCAACAAAGTACGCTTCTGTGTGACTAGATTCAAACAAAAGAATGGACCCATAATTTTTCATATTCTTTATTACATAGGTCAACATAAAATTCTCTTATCAATCATCTCAGTTCAGTACTGTTTTGATGCTGCTGACATATGGTCGAAGTGTTGAGATGTCCTTCTAGCTTTGTATCCAAACACACTAGTCAAAAGTCGATCCATTTCATGAGGTAAGGTTGGTCTCGGAAGTTGTACTCTGCAACATTTTATTTGAGATATTTAATAAAATCAACTGTGTAAATTTATAGCTACAATAAATAGCAACAATCTTATGTTCCTTAGCTATTAAAAAGATCAAGTATGCATGGACTTACATTTCCTGTGTAGTGTAGAAAATGCTGAGAGTGAATTGCCTCTGGTCTCTCATCTACATCATAAGTATAATGGTCAACCATTAAGATTTTTGATTCATGGATGATTTCCTCATGTAAGAATTTAAGCATGAACTGAAAGAAACTATACACAGGGGCCAAGAAAAGTTCTCCCCATTACTGTGAATCCTTCAGAAATATTTAACATAGGAGTTAGATGATTTCTTAAATTATTCTGAAAAAGTTTGCATTTTTTATTTGGGCTGATTGAAGATTTCCTACTTTCATGTATTTTCCTTTTTTTTCTAATTTTAGCGAAACAATATGCTCCCCAGAATCATACTGATTTTATTACAATTTTAACTAAAAATGCCCAAGGGACTTTTTTCTTACAAGTTCATATTACTTTGGTCTAGGTTTTCCTCTTCATCATTATTTTATAATTTATGTTATGATACAAGATAGAAAATAAAATAGAAGGATGAAATATTGCTGTGAAACATTCAATAACATCAAACCAAAATCCATCATTGTATGGATCTCTGCAACAAAATTTTGTAATTCTTGTTTTATGGGAAATACCAAGATATTTTAAGTTAGAATTATACTAGATTCTGCTCATTACTTTTCTTGTATGTTTTTCTTATGAGGTTTCCCAGAGTTGAACATGATACAGAAAATCAACAGAAGCAATTGTTGCTTTGTCTTTGTTCCACCGAGTTTATTTGATGTATAAGTTGCTGGTTCAGGATTTCTTGGTCTTCTCACTTGGCTGAAAATTGAAATAAATTTCTTAGCTAAGTAAATTGATAAGTAGCAAAATAGATAAGTAAATTGAAGGAATTAAGTTCTTAAAAATTTAACCGAGTCTTACGTAGATAATGTCATTCTTTTCAATGAATATTAGTCCAGATCACATAGTCCTGGAACATAAGTTTATCTGAAATACTCTTGCTGATATGGACTGCAGAGAAAAGGATCGCAAAAGGCATCATAGTGGTGTGTTGCAAGAGCAGTACTACAATTTTCCTAAAATATAAAGGAAATTTGCCTTCAGTAACATAAACAGAGACACAGACACACTACACATGTAAGAAATAAAGGTAGGATGTAATCTACATTTGCTAATGAATTGTTTCAGAGGCAAGTACAACTTGAAAAATCAACACGTAAATGGTGAGCTATTTTTCTCTGTCCTGGTATTACTTTGTCTTGGTGGTATGATGCATAGCTCTTGAGAAAATGAAGATGAGACCAAACAGCACACAGCTTTTCAGGTTTCATTCTGAACACCATGCGCTTTCCTGGACGTTATACAGATGAGAATATAGATTTTTAAAAAAATGTTTCTTAAATGGTTTTCCTCTTGAAAGCTTCGAGGCAGTTTTCCTATATCAAGATTTCTGAAAATGAAGTGTTTGACTTATGGCCAAATTTCAAAATATAAGTTATTGTAGTGCAAGAAGAGGAATGACATTCATCACCATTTGTTCAATTTACTTTTAATTTTACTGATGGATGAATGTGGGAAATAACCCTAATTAAATTTGTGTGTGTCAGCATTCCAGTAAAATGTTGATGTGTGTTAACCTAGTACCTACTGATTTGCAAAAGATTGGGGTTGGATGGCCCAAAGTGATATCTGTATTTAATTTTTAATTATATCATGTGGAAGAAGGGAATCCAAGACCTATATTTTTTCTGGTTGGCAAAACCCAGAATATTTTTTAAACAGCTGGTTTGAACAGAGCTTCTTCTAGAACTGGCTCTATATGAGCAGGAATAGTTTTGTTCCCGAATGTGGTGGGCCAGTGTAGCATAGCATGTTTTAAGTGTGTTGAAGCCTATTTAACTACAAGAAGAGAGTCTCTGGTTCTACATATAGACCTGATCCTGCACCACTGTCCAGACCAAATAACCCAGGGATCACTCCAAGGCCTAGCCTTACAGAATACCTATGACCTGACCACTTAGGAAAGAACAGACGAGGACAGATGTACTGCTTCAGCCTGCAATAAGCATCCTTATTCCTGACAGAGTTTTGTTCCTGAAAAACAAAATGCCAGCAGAACATCACTGCTTGTCTCTTTGGTTATAGTTTGGCCTTAGCTGCCTCAGGAGTCAAAGTCTTTAAGATCTAGAGAGTTTGCAAACTTACCTTATACCCACATATACTACTGTACACACAAAGGAGAAGAAAATGATGTGGTTGTTTTGCTTTTATTTGCTGGCTTAGGAGAGTGGAAAGAGAGAGAGAGTGTGTGTGTAACTTGGCCTTAGACTGATATTGATGTGATAGGTGAATGATCTGATTTCTAAATGTCAAACTGTTAAGAATCCGTTTTTCATGAAACATTTTGGTTTTTGTCAGCATGAATGACAAGCTTCTCACACCAGTGTTTTGTGCAGTGTTGAACTCACATATTGGTACCCAACTGTGATTTTTCTACAAGGTTTGTCTTTGTTTCTCATATAAACTAATGTAAATCACATGGAATTATTTTATATCTCGCATTAGTCCAAATTCAGTAAAGTTTAAAGAGTAGACAAGGAAACTTAGGACATTATGGGCCTTCCAGGAACACCGTGGTCTAGTTACTGAATGAGCTAGCTCAACCCAGGTGGTAACACTTGTCAAAGTGGGTAAGGATTTAAAAATATAAGCTATACTTGTTTGTAATTGGTTTTCTGTATAATTTCCCTATCAGAAAAGCAACTGGTATCGTTATAATGTAGTTCCATGTCTTGTAAGTTGTATGATGTTTTCCAAACCTATTTTACTTTGCTTGTAATGAGATGATAATGTTTTGTTTTAGGTGTACTAGAAGTTAGAATGGATAAAGTAAATGGAGCCACTCTATTTAATGTGGGATGAGAAATTATTTTCTTCCTAGTTTCTTATTACTCCACTGCTTTAGTTCCTGGCAGCTTTGCATTAATGTTAAGCACTGGTCCCCGGCACTGAGTGGCAATTTATCATCTTTCTTGGCAGGCTTCCTGCTTCATCCTGCACCTGCCTCCTTGAAAGAAAACAAGACATCAGATACTTATTCAAATAATGCAAAAGCTGATCAGCAGAATATCTACACAATGGTGAGTTATCCATGATAAAAGGACAACTTTTTCATGCATTATATGTGACATATGTGTCCTTTCTCTTAAGATTTATGACATTCGTGACGGTTAGTATTGTTACTATAATCAAACCTTATACAGCCTAGCTGTAAAGGTTCAACTTATTGTCAATAGATTTCTATATAAGAGTCAATCAAGCAATTTCATAAATGCTTTGAAACACCTGCACACTCCTTGGAAGTGTAGAAATAGCAATACGATGGTCTCATTTTTCAAGTCATGACACTACTATGTTTCAGTAATTCTCTATAGGCAAACAAAGTGTAAGAGTCAAAACTATGTGTTTGTTTGCATTTGTTCCATCTGAAACATATATTGCATGTGTGTATGTGTATATTTGTATATGTATTCACACCCTCATATGTGTATGCTTATGTTTGTGTATATATAAACTTTCTGAAGAATAGATCACCTCATTAATACATAAATGAAGAAAAAATCAAAGGAAAGCTATATCTATGAGTCGGGATGGGAAGAGAATGATAGGAACTATTCATAAAAAGGATACGCAAAATTGTGTTCATGAATATAAAAGGAAAGGTTATGTGTTTTTTGCCAGGAATTTGCATTTTACAAACCTCTCAGGAAGCAAAAAGTGCAACTGCTAGGAAGCAGGATGTCATGTTCCTGCTGTCATTGGAGGTGGGTCCTTTGGTTAAGGCATTAGCCTGAGGTGTGGAAACCAGTTCTTTGCAGTGCCACCAATCCCCTGGGACTGGCTTTTAGCTTCTCGGAGCCCCACTGCCCATCTGTAAAACATTTAATTATAGCCCTTTCCTATGCATTGTCTGTATGTGTAGCTATCAGACGTATTCAGGCACCAGTCAGCTTCTTCTATTTGAGCCAAAGCATTTCAAATACTAGAATACGCTAGCATATGGCAGCATGGTGGTTGATAAAGCCAACTTATGTTCTGCTGAGGAATACCCTACTTTCTATGATTATTATAAATCCTTATCAACGACCAACTGCGATAGGAGCTGTAACTAAGAACAATTCTTGCCTGAGAGCTCTCAATCTAATAAGAAAACAAAGAGGGGGTAGAAACACTCAAAGAGAATGGAGCAATTAAGAGAAAAGTGACAAGAGTATGACCATGTGTAGACAAGGGGTGAATAGACCGAAGTTCCTGGTCTTTTAAAACATATTAATATAAATGCTAAGAAGGAAATGAGATAAAAATCTGACCTCAGAGAATTCTCCCTTTGCCATAAATTTTCCAAAAGGAGAGAGACACATGGATCCTGATGGTAAAAAGTCATAACTCTATGGAGGAGTACAGGGGAAGAAGTACTGTGTAAAGGTACCTCGCACAGCGAACAGGTACCATGCAGAGCTGCTCAAATCATTAAAAGATAGAATGCTTCTTCCAGGTATCTATTTCAAAACAAAAACCTGATGTCAGGAATCCCTGTGCCAGGTAAATGCCCTGGGGTTGGGGAATGGCCTGTGTCCTTCTTTCTTGTCAGAGCTGTTGCAGTCCTGCATAAAACTTTTGAATGTGGCTACCGAGAAGGACTATTGTGATGACAACAAAGTATTTTAAGGCAAGCTGTTTATTTAAAGCTCATTTTGTGAAAGATTTTAGCACATAATGTCATGTTTGCCTACCGAAATACCATCTGCAAGAGCTGTTTGATCCAGAGGCTAAATCTGGTCTCTGTCTCCTCTGAAAGAATTCTTCATATTGGTATTCTGGTTAAGAATTTGCATTTATTCTTAGCCTCATCTTCAGCTGCGATCTTGCTTTATTTTCTACCAATGCAAAGGGAAGATTTTTTAGTTTTCTGCAAAATTAATTCTACAGCTGTCAAAAGGGTTTCTAATTTGTCCTGGTGTACTAAGCATTAGAAATATTTCTTGTGTCCTGAAGATCTGCAGACCTTGTTCTGCTTTTGCTTTCAGGGTTAGGAGACAGTTCCTGTGCATTGGGCAGGAAAAACCTTCTTGAAAGGTTTTCTTTTCATAGTGTTTGCAGTGGTACAAACAAGTGTGCCAAAAGGCTGGTGGAGGTCTGTCTTGCTGTTGGAGTATGAGAGCTTCGGTGGTATACTGAATATCAGCATTTTTATTGGTACTCAGTTTTGACTATCAAATTGTTTTTCATACTCCCAGTCTGGAAAGATGAATTTTATTACATTCATGTGACCCTGATGTTAGACAGAGGCAATCCTTCCTTTCAGAAGTGCAGAAAAAAGGAAGAAAACTAAAGCAAGCTAGCCACAGTGGCAGTGCTCTAACTTATGAAATCAACTTATAAAAAGAGACCAGATCAAGCATTGTGGACTCCTGAAAGCTGACAGCCAGGAAAGATATAATAATTAAAACATACTACCAAAGCTCATGGGTCTCCTAGATGGTAAAGGTTTTGGGGTTGTTTTTGTGTTCTGTTGCTGCTATTGTGCTAGGGCAACTCAGTAGAGATGGGCAGGTTTGCTAGCAAAGTACTTCTGCAGCATATAATTCCCACACAAGCTGGAGTCCCCTACACCTAAGAGCACAACCTGGGCCTGTGCTGCTGTTGTTCAGCACCCTACAGCTGAGAGCGCCTGGGGAACTAGTCCTAGATGTTGGACCTCCTAATACACAAGAGCAAAAGTATTGAAAATGCTGACTTTTTTTGTCACACTGTGTATGTGGCTATTTGATTTCTCAGATTTCCTTACATGTTTGGTTACCCTAATATTCCTAATGAGCTCTCGTGTGCAACTGCTTAGTAAATGCCAGCCTTAATGCTTGTGACTTAGAAGCTTTATTCAGTAATAACAAAAGCAGAATAAATGCATAAGTCTTTGTGTATCTGGTTGCGTGGGCAAGTTGCCTTACTTAGCGAATGCAAAGATATTAAATTTCTATTCAGATGATTAAAAAAGAGCTTCTTCATGTTTTACCGCATGACTGGCTCTGTTTACGGTGCATTAGGCGTTTACTATAGATAGAAAAATGGCACCTTCACCATTTCCCTCTCTTCTCTTTTATAATAGATGTTTCTTCAGAAGGACTTGCTTATTTCTTGTGTTTCCAACAGCATCTAACAAGATTTCATTTAAAAAAGAAAAATGTAATATGTATTCTTGCCTTTATTTTGTTAAGTTTTGATTTCTAAGGGTAACAGCTAGTGTCAAGTTTCTTAAACTGCTCCTTCTATTTCCCATTTTCAGTCAAAATGGTGTGCTGTGTCAGCAAAACCCACAGCTCACTGCCATGCTCTCTTTTGTGCGGCAGTCGTTTGACACATAAAACTGCAGCTGCACTTAAAGGACCCTGCAAATTAACCGTATTAGAGATACAAAACATGAAGGGTTTCTTTTTCATGACGGTGAGAAACTTTCTTAACTGCATTTAATTCAGGGATAAACCTTTCCTGGCATAGTTTTAAAAAGGAATGAAATAGGAGCGTGTTTTACATACAACAAGATTGCTAATGCCGAGAAGATGGGATGAGATGGGATCAGAATAGCCCATGGAGGGGTTATAGGCTCAGTTCTTCCAGCAATTATCCAGACACCTGAGCCGTAGCTGTGAGCACTTTTTAGGCATAAGAGACAGTGTCCTATGCCTGCTGTCACTGCAGATGTTTGTGTTGTTTTCAGCTCATATGCATGAGTGTCAGCAGTGTGAGAGCTTTTGGGAAGAGTCTGATGATGCTGAAAACAGTCTTGCATCCCTTGAGGCACTCCTGTTTTTCAGTGGAGTTACACAGGACCTCTGGGTTTGCATGGTCTGTAAGCAGATACAATCTGTGCAATTCACCAGATATGAAAGGCTGAAAAGGAGCCCAGCACTTGGAAAGATATTTTACTGGGGGAGGGGTTTGTCTGTGTGCCAAATTTTAGCCGAAACTTGGAAAAGGTGCCTTTCAATGATTTTGGTAATTTTGGTATGGGAATTTTTGTATTTATCTGAGGAGAAAGAAAAGACCCTGAAATATGAGCCATGTGGGGTCTTTCTATTGGGATTATTTTTAATAACATAAATTGCAGATTTTTACACTTGAGTTTCTGTGAGGAAAACTCACCCTAGTTTAAGTCAGTGCCATCCAATCTGTGCTTCAAAGACAGTTATACTCCACAGAGGAGATAATTACAATCTGTGGGCAGTAAGGCAAGAAAGCATTGCCAGAGGAGAGGAAGAAACCTGGAGATAGTTTTCCAGAGGAGAGAAGGCAAACCTAAAGCATGAATATTAGGAAGTCAAACTATCATTAGGAAGTCATATCTGTCTATTCCAACTGGAAAAGTTTCCCTCTGTGACAACATCCAGTCTTCTCTACTGTGCTTAGATCTGAACCAAACTAACACAGATGGTGAGAAGAACTTCCTATACTTCAAAAGGAAAGGAGTGACAGGCTCCTCAAAACTTTCTGATGTCTTGACTATTGCCAATCTGTTTTATCCTGCAGATATTCAGGTTCCATTGTGTTGGTGGGTAGTGGGGCAAAGCTTTAGAGCTGTGTCGTGTTGCTAGAACCACAGATGTGTCCACTCTCAAGTGCTAAATGGCCTTGGGTAATTCCAAAGCTATGAGGAGGTTTTCATAAATATTGCAGATTTAGACTGAAAATGGAAAAATGCAGACAATTTGTGACTATATTGTGCATTGTTTTTAGAAAGTGTCTCAATCACTAAAGCCTAAGAAAGGTGAAAGCCTTTTGCTGTGTTTCATCAGAATATTTAAAATGTTAAAGATTGATAATAAATTTTAAAAAACATGTACCCCGGGGTTACTGCTGTTCTCCTGGAGAAGGTATTCTGTACTTTTAGTTACTTTATGAGCTGGACCTACATTTTTGTAAATATTTACTGATCCAATGTTTTTTCTGAAACCACAGAACTTAAGGGTTTAGTTCCCCAGGCTCCCAGCAACCTCTCATTTTAACGTGTATGAAACATTTGTCTTTCATCAGAAGTGTATAAAGTAGTTATGAATTTGTAATAGGAGTTTTTTGTCAATCTGACATGTTTGATTTGGCTCTGTCATGTAAATGATGCCAACCATACACCATTCAATTAGAAAATGCTTGCCAATTGTCTGTTTTGCGAGTGGCACTTACAAGCACTGGGAAAAGCCAATATGGTCTTATAAAAGAAGTTACCTTTGCAAGGAAGGAGGAAAGACGGTAGTCCCTTCTTGAGATCCCAACAAATCTCTCCTGGTGCTATGAGAAGCACCAAACCAGATAAGACAGGAGGAACATGTATGACTGGGCAGACCCCAAAGAACTGGCAACTTTTATCCCCTGAAAATGAAAATTAGTGGCATTTAGGGGTACAGTAACTTCCACATGAAGGTCTAAGTGTAGCGTAAAAAAACTCCTCTGAGATATCTCAGGGAGTGCAAACAGGCCACGTTAGCTTGGAAGGCAAGGGAGGTTTGGAACAAGAAGAAACTGGGTTAAACTGTAATAGGGCCAGACCCTCTAAATCAGCAGAGCTCCATCAAATGTATCAGGTGACCTGTGATCGTTAAGCAGGCTGAGAAGAGCTTGTGATTTGTTCTAAGCATGATGTGCAAATTGAGTGAGAGTCAGTGACATGAGAACGTGTTTGATCTAGACCCTGAAAAGAACTACTTGTTCATTTTCCGCAAAGATCTGAGAGGATCCTGCCTTCCTATCCCAAACAGGCCTTCAAATCATTTTTTAAAGCTCAAACTGTCTCTGAAAATATCAATTAACTGTGGGTTGGGATATAAAAGTTGCCAATTCTGTCTGATTTATCTGGTCAAGAACAGTGTAGTAATGCTTTTTTTTTTTTCCCCACGCTGATAGAATTGCAGAAGGAATAGGCAATATGCAGGCTTGGCCTCATCCAGAAGTGATACAGATCAGCAGTTTTTGCTTTGTTCAATGGCTTTTTATCTGGCCATTTGTACTATTTGGCAAATGATACACAAATTAAATTATTCATAAAAACGAATACACAATTAATAGCTTAGATTGGCTTTGGTGCACTATTATCTGAAGTAACTATGCAAATCATGAACCAGATATTCAACTGGAATGGCAACATATGAACAATTTGCAAATCTGAAAATATTTGGTGAAAGCTAGATTTGAATAGATTTGAATAATTTGTAAGTTTAATACTTTCACAGTGTGTCCACAGTGACCCAAGTAGAAATACAGGTGAAATTCTTCAAACACATTGCTAGCTGCAGATTATCTTTTCAGTAACTTTAAATGAGGCCAGCCACTGTCTAGTGTTTTTATTTAGTAATAGCAAAAAAATTTAGGGGCCCTCCGGTGGTCAAAAAACTCCTCTCCAGCTAACTCATATTCCCTTTAATGCTAAGAAATTTAGCTGATAAGATGCTTTATTCTAGTTAGTGTATTAGTTGCAAGCTATTTTGAAGATATTTTAAAAATTAACACTTTTGTCATCCTGCAATTATGGCTAAGCTAAGCCAGTTGTTTTGAATATTTTCACATCAAAATCAAGAAAAGCTATGAGCACCAAAACCAAATAAATTAAACAAAATTCTTCGGTAGAAAAAGAGGTTCCCTAAATTCCCAATGTTTTGTGCTGCACATACTACCTAGGAGTCTAAAACAAGCAAAACAAGTTGCAGATTACATTCTCCATAGGCACATACATCCCTGTGCAGTGTGGTCCTTATCCATGCCTAGAGACCCCACATATTGCATAAAGCAAATAAATACTGATAACAGTACTTTGCCATTTATTTGACAGAGAAGCAGATGACCACCCCTGGGGTAGCGTGTTTATGAACTATGACTCTGATAGTTGTCATTCGGGAATAAGAACAGTCTGTTGGTAGGTACTTCAAAATACAGTTTTACACTTCTCCATTATTGCAGTGTTTTATAAACCATAGAGAGAGGGGAAAAAGCCCATCACAGCAAATTGTATGTATCATGGCTCTAAAATGACATTTGGTAAAAGACTATTTCCTACTCACATTAACAAACTGGAGTTACAGTCATCTTGGTTTTTTTGAATTCAGAGCTCTCTTGCTGAGAATTTATGGCAAGACCATGTTAGAGTTAGTAATTCTGTCCTCACTGAAGCACTCTGGTGTCTGACACATGGGAGGTAACAAACTGCCACATGCATTGCAGTCTAGAATCCGTATAAACCATTGCTTTGCTTAGCATTTGTGGAAAGAAAGGAAGAGGAAAAAATATGGCTTGATGTCTTTTCTCTCCTGCCCATACATGGCTTTGAGCACAAGGCTGATCCCCATCTCTCATTGATGTGCCCATCACTGCCAGGTCCTCACCAATTTCCTATTAATACCTTAACACAGAAAAACAGTGTTGATTCCTCAGGATTTATAAGATCTTGGCTGCCTTTCCCACACTTAGGAAAGCTGATGTCACTGCTTCCCTACTGATGTTTACTGGCAATAAGTCCAGAGATACTGCAGATCTACTTCTGCCGCAGTTAAACCAATGCTGAGCTGCTCCATCTCTCCTTTGTCATGAAGCTGAAGAGGAATAGGAAACTCTGGCTTTATCCCACATAACACTTCTGTGGGGTTTAATCCAGCAATTGTCCTCAGACCTTGACCAACGCAACAAGAAGGACTGTGTCAAAATTCAGCTCTGGCTGTGTTTCCTAAAAAAGCCCAGAAGCAGCAAGGATCGTGGAGAGAGCTCTGTCACAGAGCAAGCAGGACTCTCAGAGTCAGTTGCTGCCTTTGCCTGAGGGGATTCAACCCCACATCCTCCTAACACCGTCCTGTGCCACAGCCACTTGCCTTTGTAACACACCTGCTGAAGCTGTGCCTCTGTGGAAAATAGAAATAAAAATTTATGGGGCAAAAAGAGAGAAAAGGAAGAGTATGACTGTGCTGTTCAACACTGAGGAGGAAAGAGACGTAAGTCTGGCTGCTGTTGTCAGTCATTTTATCAACAGTTGATACAGATACAACATACAAACAAACCTGGGTCTCCACCAGCACTATTTTTCATAGCAATAGCAGATTAATTGTGTTGGAATTGTGTGATATATGGCTGCAGAGCACATCTGGGAGGAATGCACAGCACTCCTTGGTGATAGCTCTTGAATATGGGCTCCTGCTCCTCTCCCACTTCTGACGGTGGAAATTTATTACCTGAATGACTTCATACTGAACAAGAGCGGATTTTTTTCAGTTGAAAAACATATGGGGACCTATGGGAAAACATATCAGAAACAGCTTGTTTTCTGGGCTGCAATTTTTTTCTTTACCAAAAAAAAATGTTCATGTGATCCTGTAAGTGTGACCTGTTCACAGTATATCAACACTGGACATATTCCCTTCAGCAAGTGCTGTACAATTCTACATAATATTAAAATATAAATTCAAAGACATTTTAAACATTAAATATTTAATGGAAGTATGGCAGTGGCATTTTCCCTCTCTGAGGAGATATTTGAATGGGTAAAATAAGATGTTTAGAATAAGAAGAATCTGTACTAGAAAGGATAGCAGCTGGGATATCACAGGCAAACAACTGCATGACCTGAATTCACTATTAAGAATGTATATAGCAAAAAAACCCAAGCATTCGAGGACTTGATCTGTCAGTAATGATGCAGGTGTACCCACAAATTGATCATGTTTGGGACCAGCCCTTCAAGGTTAGCAATGAGAACAGAATTGCTGGAGTCATGGTACTTTGGTGCTTAGTTAAAATGGTGAAGGAACAAGGGAAGCAAGGATGGTCCTAGGGCAGAATTGCTCTGTGCAGGGTCTATGGGGTGCTCAGTAGGCATCTGAAAGCAACACCTCTCCTTGATCCCCACCAACCTTTTCCACTCAGGATGAGTCTTATAGTTCCTTTCAAAGCAGTGAAGCAGTTTCTAACCGTTGACTGCAGTGAAAATCCCTGAAAATTCTAGAGAGCCAATTCTAGAGAGTCAATTAATTTTTTTTTATCTGTTAATCTGATTTTGAACATTTATGCCTTAGTGAAGTGAATATCTTATATGTGCATCTCCTATCCCTAGTACCTCCTACTACAACCCAAAGATGCAGAGCTGCTTTGTGATTTACCTGCATGCAGCAGGGCTAAGTATCACAAAATTTCTTCAGTCCATAGCCAAAACTTGCTCTAGAGCAAACCAAACCTTGTGCTGCTTTTGCAGGTAATACAAAGGAGGAAGCAAAGGAGAGTGGCAACCCTGTGCCTGCAGATCATGATCTGCGAAATGTCACTGAAAATAACATTTAATAACAAAATATTAGTACTATTGCCAGAAGCAGTCTTTAGTCTTCACCCTCTCTTGCAGAGCTGCCCAACACTGTCTCAACTTTTTTCCTCATGTAATTTTTACTGAACTACATTTAAACTCCTCTGCTAAAAAGTCCTCAAATTCAGATACAATTTGAAGCTGGAGGGGGAGGGTAATAAATTGTATTCACCCTTTTGAAGAATATTAAAATTATCTGCAGAAAGGAACTTACATGTTTAGAGTCCATAAATTAGTATGCCTTGAGCAAGCACTGCTTGGATACGTTAGAAATTTGAAGCTGAATTACTAAGGGAAGTATCCTGCAAAACTGCTGTCATGTATCTTTGTTCACCTAGAGATGCTCTGATGACAACTCAGGTAGGCTTCTGGATGGGGATTGCCTCTGCAGTCCTGAAGGGTGCATGAAGACCTGCTAGCTGTTAGACTGTCCTCTTCAAGGAATTATGCAACCATTATTTCTGTTAATTGCCTAATGTTTTCCTTCCTTTTTTTTCTGAAGTTTTACAGGGAATTAGGCCACAAAAATAACATTTAGCCATGTAAGAGAACAATAAGTGGTGTGGAGATGGGGCCAGAATTAAGAGCATGACAGCTTCCTCGGTGTACTATCATGTATTTTTTAATGTGAACCTGTTCAAATTACTCTTTCCAAATAGACTGCTTAGCAGGGGCTGTCTAGGTAGGAAATGTGATCCTGTTTGTCATAGGCTCTGTCAATGTGTGAATGGAACTGTTAAATTGATTTACAGTGTTTTAGCACAGCTACTCCTGGACCTGCAAGGCTAGAGTTACAGAACAATTAGTGTGAAGACATCAGTGGTATTTTATTTATGAAAGGTCTGTTTACATTCTGTAATTAGGCCGATCTAACCACAATTATTTATGAACTGCAGCTGGCAAAAAATATTCTCAAACAGTTAATTACAGTAGACAGAGATCAAGGAAATCATGATCTGTAAATGTTTTGCAGCTGAAACAGTGTTAATTATATAGATACTTTCATTAGGTAATTTTTATATCCATCCTACTTTTTGCATTGGACGTGCTAAGAGAGCACTTATAGAGGAGATGGTGCTCTTCAGATGAAGTGCAGAGGTGGAATCTGTGCATGGTCTTAGCCCCGTACAGAATGAACGCCTCACTTAGGATGGTTTAAGTGAACCCTTTTCCCTTTGCTTTGCCAGGGAGCAAGGCGATTTATGTGTACTTCCAGCAAGTATGTTGGTTGTGTTGTCTCAGTCTTTACAGATAAAGTCCTTACACCTTCTTTCTGATTCTTTATGAAGTTTTACCTGACTGAAGACCGAGCAGTCAACTGTAACCTCATCATAAATTTTTTAAGGTACCCCAGCAGCAGATCAGGATGCAGATTAACATTTGTTCCCCTGAGATTCTTTGAGAGTTCTCACTGTCAGAAGTAGAGCATTTTCAATTCCTTACATTTTTACCTGAATACAGTGATTTAGATATACAGCTTATTTGCAGATGATGGTACTTGCCACTGTTTATCGATATGGCATTTAATTATTTCTTAGATTTTTCAGAGTCACCAAGTGAACAAAGGTATCTGTCGTCAATGGCTTGTGTTTGTGGGGAGGTAAAGACCCTTTCCCCCAGTCTCAGTATTTTTTTAAAGACAAAAGGATTTTGTGTAGGAGCCAAGATCCTTAACTGTAATATTTTCATTGTTTCTGACAGCAGCAGGGCAAAACATACAGTGAAAACATTTCAGACTTTGTGTAGAGAGCTAACGGAAGCAAAGTAACTGAAACCATGCTGCCTGCAGGCTTGTGTTTTGGTTTGAGTACTGTCATCCTCACATGCTTAATTCAGAGCTGAATTGGAATTTTTGCAGTAGTTCGTGGTCCATCTATCCAGCTACCCTCTTGTAACCAGCCTGTCATGTCCCGTAGCTTGGATTTGAGGGCTTTGTGGGAGAGAGAGGCTGAGGCAAACCTTTCTGAACAGTTTGGCCCCCATCAGTGGTGATGGAAAAACAGTGTCACACATACATATGCCAAGTGATGGCAACTGGAAGGAACAGCTTCTAAAATCAGCTGTCTACTGTGTGGGTGGAAATGGTCCTTACTGCAGACACAGGCAGAGTGGTTGTACCTTGCACAGATACTAGAAATGGTTTTAGAAATATCAGTTATTCCATTGATCTTCAAAATCTTATAATGCTGTTATTTTCAAGTATTTCTTCTGGTATCTTTGATTGGAACAGCATGGAAAATAAAGACCATTATAGTAAAATAAGAGGTTGGTAGCTAACACTGATAATCTTGTTAATAATTATAATATGATAAAAATCCCCTGACCCTTGTTTGGTCTCATTTATTGGAACAATTTCTGAAAGGTTTGCATAAAATTGAATCCACACTGCAAAAGAGGCGCTCATTCTAGTAAGCAATAGTCTAAGACTTGGGATGGTACAGGTAAGCTGAGGATTTTTTCCTTAAGGCTTTCTGAACTTTATATGTTGTGTTTACATTCTCATTAAAGCACACCAGCTTGTATATCTAATAATAAACACTACTGATTCTTTTGATAAAGTGCTTGTTTATTCCTCAGTTTTTAGTCTCTTTTCTTATCTGATCTGTGTTCATATGTGTTGGGTTTTTTTTTTCTCTGATCTTTTGGTTTGTCTTTATTACACATCCCACGGGCTGCCAAATGAAGATTGGTTTCAAATAGCACTTGCTTTTGAAGGTTTGATGGCTTGATCTGGGGATCTAAAAGCTCTTGGCTGGTTCACAATTAAATTATTGTGGTTTTTCCTTGAATATTACATGCATTTTGCATACATTCTTTCTCTGGCCTTAAGTACAGTGATATATTTACACAGATAGTATATTTCATAAACACTACAATGGGCAAATTTGGATTAATCTTTCAAGATACTATTTATGTATTTATGTATCTGTTTGTATTATCACAATTTCCAAATTTCTCAAAAATCTCCAAAAGTTCACTGTATATGAGTTTTATTTTTCTGTCAGTGAGAAGAAACATATGAATAGCAGCTGACATATAAACCTTCATATCACCATGTTATTACTATTAAAAAAAATGAAAGTAAAAGCAACTGGAAACTTTACTAAACTGTCAGGTATATTAGATACTGTCAACAACTTCCTGTCCTTGCAGGTTTTGTCTGGGCATTTTCCCATATACATGTCAATAAGAAGGTTTTATACATGGCAATAGCAGGTGGGAGTGGTTTTGTGCAGAGGAAGGGTACTGATTTGATTTTGAATTCGGATTGGGACTGTCACATCCAACATCAAGGCAATGTGGGAAGATAACGGTGATAGTTGTCAGGCCGATGGTCAAACTGGGGCCAGGTCTGGTATTACTGGTGGTGCCTGGAGCATAGGAAGCAACAGTAGGTAAGAGAAAAAAAATGTCAAGACTAGTAAAGTCACTTTGAAATTGGTGACAAAACCCTTGAAATTGTGGAAAAGATAAGATGGGGCAACACAGTAAAAAGGTGGTCTTATTTGCTATGAGAATCATACAAAAAATTCCTAGCCCTGGCCTTGCTGATGTATAAGGTGATGTAGGTTGGTGCAATTCCAGTGTCAAAGGACTTTAAACAGAATTCCTCTCCCCTTCTGTCCGTATTTATTTTCTTATGAGCTGTTACGCATAAATCATAGTAATACATTCTCCTCTGTGCGTAGACTGGGCAGATGCACTGTTGATTTAAGTAAGCTTACCTGAGATGTCTACCTTGCTTTAAGAGATCTGATCCTAATTCATACCTTTGAAATTAGTCCAATGCTCAATAATACCCTTCTTTAATTCTGATCCATACACTTGCATGTTTGCTGGGCAGCTTTATGTCATTTTTCTCCTGAAAGTGTTTCCACAACTGTCAAGCTGCATAAACTCTTTCTGAACCCAGTACAACTGCTGTGCATGTGGGAGCAAAATTCAGAGTCAGGCAAATATCTGAATCTCAGTTATCAACCTGTTCTAACAAAAGTTACTGTGAATCTAATTGTAATAATACTGATTTACTAGAATAGTACCTTTGAAAGCACATGTTAACAATGCAGGTCCATGGTCACTGTCTCCTATTGTATCCCTGTTTCTTATGCTGACACTGACAATGCGATTGTAAGACTATGTGGGTATAGTTTTCATTGTGATTAAACAAATTCTTGCTGGATCTTTTTGACATTCAGCTGTTGCTGAAGAAGTTAAAGCAAAAGTAAATGTACTAATCATTGGTAACAAAGCAACCTAATCCACGCTGACCTACAATTTGTTTAGAATCCTTTGGAGCAACAAAGAGATTAATGTATATAAAAAAGAAGAGGTAAACAGTGGGTCAGAGATTAGAAGTGAAAAAGGGGAAGGCTGGCTTCCCCCAGACCACACACTGATAGTGGACCTCTGGTCAGTGATTGTTAGAAAATGTTTCATGTTTCAGTTTCCCCTAGAACCTTAGAAACAGAAGATTTGATTGGCACTTGTCATGGCTGATAGAGAGACGAATATGCTTTGGTAAAAAGGAGAGGGAGGCAGCCGTGTCAAAAGCAAAAGTAGTCAAAGGATGATTCTTCCTTTCTGTGGGTTTGTCTCTTTCTAAATTATTCAAATCTGGGTGGCATCTTAGGCTAACTGGCATTTTGACACAGCTTAAAGGATTGTCTCACTAACTCTATTGAACTGTCTGCCATCCTTTTTAAAAAAATTATAAAGAGGCAGATCGTCTATAATCTGATACGTATACAAACCAGAAGCAGCTTGATGCAAGCGTCTTAAATATTCTGGAGGGGAGAAGCAGCGATTTTATCCATTTTGTGACTGATTATCTTCTGCATCCATCTGTAAGAATGCTACTTATTGGTTTAAAAAAGGCTTTATTTGATTTTCTTTGGAATATCCATAGTTGTTTGGAATGCATCTGGTGGTTACAAATCCAAGTCAGGCCAGCTGAATTAGAATCAACAAATGTAGGGAACTTTCTCAGTCGAAAGAAGGTACCTCACCAATGGGGAATCTCCTCTATTGATGGTCATCCTGATTATGGATTTTTCTTTTAAGGGCAATTTTCTTTCTTTCTTTCTTTTCAGAAACAGACCGTATCCCCCCTTAGTGCTTTGTCTGAACCATGCTGGCTGACATAAATGGGCTCCCCGGGGTTAGGAGCTCCTCTGTCATTCTAAACTGCCATTTTATGCTTTGGTGTCTTCTTCACTCATCCATAACCAAAGACAAATCCTGCTCACTTTATTTACAAGAATCACCAACTAAAATAAATAATTGAATAAATCTAGCAGGGTTAGATGTCGAGTGGCATTCTGTGCTTAGTTTATTCAAATCATTTAGCAAAGTCCGTGCTTCACACTCAGTTACAAAAAATCCAATTGGCTGCAGTTAGCTAGAAAAATGCCATCTTTGTCCCTGTATTGACGTGTTTGCTTTGAGCTCCAGGCAAGCCAACCTGAGTCTTCATTCTCCGGCTCAGTTTTTTTAATTGCTAGTGAACAAATTATTTGGTTTTCTGAAACAGCCAGCTATATTGGGCAGACTCACTGCACTTAGGGTGCCCATGGAATTTCAGAGCTCCTTCATCCCCATCTAACAATGGGCAGCAAGCTAGAGAATTCCTAATGGACATATTACAGAGTCAAATGAAACTAACCCATTAAGTGCAACTTGTAATGATAAAAGACTGGGCTGCAGACAGATTTGGCTGATTTTTTTTTTGCTAGAAACCAGTTTAGCCCAGAAGGTGAATCTTCCCAAATTTTGTAAACATGGCATGCACATTCATTATTCCAATAACACAGACCAAGATAGTTGTGCAAAGCTTCTGAGAAGACAGTTGTTATGATAGTAATCCCACAACTGGGAATGTGAAGTAAACACCTTTTCACTTGACAACAGAAGTAGGAACACTCAATGCTTTAAACTATTACATTGTATTTTTCTTTACTGCTTAGAAGGGAAAGGTCAAAAGAGATGCACACCTAGTTACTAATATTTTTTTTCTGATTTGGAACAATTCTTACTGTTCACCTTTATGTATGATATACATTTTGTCATCTAGTCTTATAAGAACAAGTTGAAGAGAAAAGAAACATGAAAAGAAAAATAGCTTTTGCACTGGAGGTGGGAATTCTGATCTCTGCAGAATTCTCTTCATGTGGACCTCAGTAGGCCTCCCAACCTGGATTATATAAACTCCCAAGATGTGGAGTGGCAACAGAAAGGAGTAAGAAGCACAAGTCCTCCATACTAATTCAAAAGCCAAGAAGGCTCAGACCCCTTTACCAAGGTACAGAAAATATGACCATCTCTGTCTTCCAAAATAGTGAGGTTTTATGTCTGTCTCTGGAATCAAACAGGAAGAGGGTAGCTGTACCACTAGAAACAGACCCCTGCTCCTACCATTTTCTATTACGTCACCATACTTCAGACATGACCATTATTATTAGATAACCCTTAATCAGCAGGAATGCACTTCTGAAGATTATGTCCTCTGTAAAGTGATATACCTCTCATGCTGGCAGAAGAGAGACAGGCGGTGTATTTTCAAAACTAAGTAACACACTGAAAATCTGAGCAAGCCTTGGTTTTACACAATTTGTTGGTAGGATATAACTGGATTGTCATGTGCAATTGTCCAGAAGAAATTCTGAATGTGCACCAGTGATATGTATGAAAGTTATAATTTTTTATGTGTGCAGTTTGAAATGCTCTGCTATATAATCCTGACCCAAAGACTTTTCAGATGCACTGTGTCATCTGATTAGAACTAAAACTATCCTTGTTGATGTCACCACGTGATTGGCAAATAAGACTTACATCCTTTAAAATGTAGATCTTCACAGGCTCTGATATTAGGTCCTAGATGTAAATAAGACAGTAACAAATAAAGCAAAATGTTGACCAACCAGAACATCCTAAACTAGAAATATTAGTAGAGATTGCTGAAACCAGTGGCCTGAAAGCACCAACTGTATGATCTGTATTTCCCTCGAACTGTGAAATTAGATTCCTTTTATGGATCCATCACAGTGGTATTGAGCCATTAGATACATCATACTACACTTGTCAAGCAGCCTTCCCTGTTCATTGGGACTGTAAGGCATATTAAACAGACAATAATAGTACCCTTCAGGATGATTAGGTTGTCACATTTTTCAGTCTAATAATGTACTTTGCTCCTGTGTCCCACAGGCAGCAGAGGTCTTCTTTGAAACCCAGGTCCTTCGTGCTCCGCTTGCAGATGGTGATGTCAGGGACATTTCTTCCTCTTCTGCCGTCAAATTTCCTTCTCCAGTTCTCCTTGTGTGGTACCTATGAAAGTCAACACAGATACCAGGTCTTCATCTAGCCACGCTTCATCCCGCCGTGCCAGTTCCTGGAAAGAAGCTGAAATGTGCTGGCAGGCTGCAAAGTCATAATGCAGAGTGAAAAGAGACTTGTTCAAACAACATCTAATGGACTTAATCCCCACTTCCTGCTCTTTCAGGGCAACAACTGAGTTTCAAAAGCAGTGCAAACTAATACACAACTCCTAGTAACAGTTGGAAAAAGTTAAAACATCCATCAGATCGAAACTGGTGGCAAATACAAGTCGCTCCAGAGGCTAGAAAGGTGAAGACAAGTTTCTTTTTTGAGCGTTTCAACGTACCTGGCAACCTGCAGCCTGGCCATGGCCACGCATGAAAAACATAGCCTGCCCAAAGCAGTCCCTGCCATCCTGGCCTCAGCAGCCTGATTTCCTCGCTATGTATGCCAAGGTCTGGGCAGCTCTGGAGCTATTTTGGTGCCTTTAGGGGAATACTGCATCTGGGTCCTGCAGGTGTTGAATTTAATTTAAGTGTTAAGTATTTCAGTGGCCAATTTCAGGTTTATCATCCTTACGTTTACCTCTTCCAGTAGCTGCTCCCTTGATTTGATTGTATCTCTGGCAGAAAAAAAACCACAACCCAAAATCTGACTGAGATATGTTCCTAATTATTTCTCAGGAAACTCCCTCTCAGGGTAGTGGGTGGATGATATTGTGTCACTTTAGACCTTCTCCAGCTATGTCAGAAGTACCATGGCTATGGTGCAAATTTGTGACTTCTTTTAATGGGTCACTTTTGTACTTGACTGTTTTAGGTCACGTAAGGTGATGGTCATCTGGACCACTTTCTTTTCCTGTATCAGACTTTTTTTATCCTCTTTCAGGCGGCATTAAGTCGACAAGGGGACATTAGTGTCGCATACTTCCATGTTGAACCTTTCTGGCTGCCTTGACCAAAACACAACAGTGTGTTTACACCTTCTTTGAATCCCATTTGTAGAGCTGGAGACCTGCTACAGTATGTTCTACTGTTAATGATCATAGTGGTGTCACAGAAGTGTTTTGAGGTGTCAGCATCAATTCAATCTCTTCCATTACCACAGGGATATGTGTGTATACAAATGAGCCATGGGGTTTCTTGACCTGTTGTCAACTGCGTGCATTGTGCCAGTGCTTCTCTTCTGGGCTGGGACATCCTTCTGCTCTGAATCACTGTTGACAACTCCTAACAGGACAAGTGGCAATGCCTCAACCACTTTTCCCACCCATACTTGCTGTCATCAAGATTCACACTGAAAATGCCAAGAAAGTAAATTATATGTTACTGTGCAGTCATGCTACAATCATTTGTGTAGAAAATGTGCCTTTAATAAGTGCATTTTAAGGAGTTTCCTTCTCTTTCATGTTTAGTATAATGAACCTTCAGACATTATTTTAAAGGAAGCAGAGTAGTCACTAAGTTCCTGTTTCTGTGTTTATTTATCTATCAATTTATATTAAATGACAAGTACAATTAGCTTTTCTAGATAAACACTGAGTGAACTGGGAATATTTTAAAAACATAATAGGGCACCCTGCACTGGTTATATTTTTTTACTACTTTATTCAGAAAATATATTCCCAGATGCCAGAGATTCTCCCATTTGCCATTGCTCAATGACGGGAGTTTCAAGACCTGTGCTGAGTGTTGTCTGCAGGCAGGTGCCTTCTCTCAGAAATCATTATGGAGCCTTATATAGCAGAGGATTTAAAGATGTGCTGCTAGATAGTTTGGCCAAATTAACACTTTTTAACAGTCTAATCAAACCAAAGCAACTGGATTTTAACTTAGTTATGTCATGAGGAGGCTTAATGAGATGGAGCAAAAACCAGAGAAAGCCCCAACCAGGACTATGCATGAACTACCATAGTGAAGGTGCAAATGGCAAGGAAGGGCTTGATACTTTTTTATCAGGTGTGCACAGATAGTACAGTGAAGCTCCTGGCTTTGCCTTTATTTTCACAAAGATGAATTTGAACCCAAAACCGGTTGTTTGCAACTCCTATGCACTGTTCTGACCTCTAAGATGTGAGTCAGGTTGTTTCTCTGACATGTTTCCCTTCTCTTGACAGAACCCAGTCCTAGAAACCAGCGGTTCCCCTGCATTCTTCAGAGTAATCTGCATCCATCTCTTGAGACCTTGCATAGCCCCTCCATTGCTGTTTCTGCCCAAGGACACATGGAGGGAGGTCAGCACAGTGGAGGCCACATTTGCCAGTGAGATTGTCAGCTGGAAGTGAGTTTGTGTGTTTAGTCAGCAGAGACACATAATTTCTGCTACAAATCTGGAAAACCCTAATTCTCTCCATAGACTACAGAGGGATCCTCATGCATCCTGATTTAGGCAGCATATACTCGCACCAGCTAATAAGAAGTGTCTTCTTACTTCAGTGGGCTGCAAAGGAGCTCTTACAAAGCCATATGGGCTGGTCTCCCAGGAGCTGTTAGCTACTGCTTTGATCTGGCAGGGATGACCATTGGAGCTGTGTGCCCTCTCTGGCAGAGCAACAGCATGAACTCCACAGCTTTGCAAACTTGCAAGGAGACAGCAGCAGCTCCTTTCACCAGAAGAACAGCAAGGGAAAGTGGGAAGGAGAAACTGTGTTTATGGATCAGGCCTTTCCTCTTTCACACCTCTGTAATGAGCAGTTGGATGTCGCTTATTTTTGTAACAAACAAAATACAGCAAACACCATCTGCTTCTGACAAAATGAACAACACTCCCTAAACCAGGAACAACATGCATTAAAATACCTCTGAAAGAACAAGCCTCATAAAAGTATAACAAAGGCTGAGGTTTTGTTCAATGCCAAAATATGGATAGAAAGAAATGTTTCTGTTAATTATAAAATAGAGCTGTACCTAACAGAATTCTGAAATAAACCAAAAACTACTTTGATTTTTTTTCTGCACAAAGTCAAAGTCAGAAATTTAGCAACTACTTATTAATCTCTCACCATCACAAGGCATCTGGGACACCACAAAGAAACTACAACAGCAGTTTGAGTGCATCTTCACTTCTATGGTGTCATGAGCCTGTTTTTCCCTTACACAGAACTGAAAGCAGCTCAATCTACAGGCAGATTCCAATTTGTCATTTCAGATGTTTCACTTGTTCAGCTTTGTCTTTCTGGGAAAAGGACAAGCCAGTGAATGCCCAGTACTAACCCTTGCTCTAGTGAAACTATTCACTAAATGAAGACCCTTTGAGCAGCTTTCTAACTTAACACTGGAAGAGTGCCTTGATGCTCCTCTGCTTCTCAGAGTATGTCTGATATAATCATCCTTCAGTGTCACAAAGAGAGACTTTTCAGCAATTATATAGTTACAAACATTGTTCTGCTGACACTGCATGGCATGGCTGTTCTCTGGTCCCCTCTTAGATGAACTTGGACAGCTTTTTTGTGATATTAGCATCAATTTCACATCAAGGCTATGGGGACACTGCTCATTTCTGAGGGCTGCCTCTGTGAGCATATCATCCACATAAAAGACCATTAATGTGCCCTCAGACTACTCCGGGCCTTTATTCCTTTTGAACAAGACAGGTAACAAGGTGTTCATGCAAGTTGATTTTGGAAGGCCTTGGAAAATTCACAATGTCATGTATAGATGTTGTATACTATCCACAAGGAGAAAAAGGTATGGGCCTTGTTTGGGCAACAGGAGGCAACCTAGGCCATGGGCCTTGAGGGATCTCGGCAAAGGGACTGACCACAACAGGATCGTGTTCATAGAAAACTACACAAGCTGTGCAGCAATGTGGGAGGATATGATCTGTCCATGCTGTAGCAATTTTAGCCAACTTGGGCAGCTCCAAATGGAAACAGCGCTTTCTGGGCAGTTATGCTGAATAGTACAACATCATTGTATCCCTGCTTTCCATACTGTCTCAGCACTGGAAGGATGCTTAGGGCTGGTGCTTGAGTTTGTTCAGTGTATATGGTCAGGAAATAAGACCTTGAGAAGATCTCCAGGGACTCTATTTGCAGCCAGAAGTAATGTAACAAATCTAGGCCCATTCGTATTCTCCATTTTATCCATGTGAAATTGTATTAGAGATGTTGGCCATGGTATTGAGCTGGAAGTTTATGTTCAGCAATCTATTCATTATGACCCTTGAATCTTTCTATTAGGAAGTCCATAGATCTGATCACTTCAAAGCTCATATCACTTTCCTGTTCTCGACCAGCTAAACCACCCAGATCTCTCTGGATCAACAACAAAGCTACTTAATAATTTGTCAACCTCCTGAGCAACTGGCCCTCTATGGTCTTCTTCAGTGACAAGTTTCTATTCTCCATCAACGACAAAGATGTTAAATTGTGTGTTTTTCATCTCTAATTACATTTTTAGACCTGTCAGCCAGTTTTTAACACATTAAATAGATAGCATGATAATTCTGTGTCATTTAGGAGTCTTAATCAAAATTTCATGTGATACCAAGTGAAATACACAGTACAAGTCCTACATCTATTACTTACATCAACCAAAACAGTAATCTTATCCAAAAAAGAAATCAAGTTAGTTTGATGTGATCTATTTTCATAAACCTGTGTTGACTGGCATTAATTATATTTCCCTCCTTCCATTCTTTATTAATCAAATTCCTTATCAGCTGCTGTGCTGTTTTCTTGGGTTTCATGTCAGGCTGACAGGTCTATAATTACTTGGGTCGTGCCATTTACCCTTTTTAAACAGTCGCACAATATTAGCTTTCCTCCCAGCTCTGGCGCTTCCCCAGTGTTTGGTAAGTGAGGAGCCAAAGAACTGTTCCAATTTCTGTTAAAGGTTCTAGAAAAATAATTACAGGTTGGCTAATGTCTAAATTTTGTGTTTGTTTTTTAGTGTCTCTTTGAGAAATGATTACAACAAAAAGTACTTTATGATCATTCTATGACTTCACTATATCAGTGAGCTCACTTTTGTGGGTTTTTCTAATTAGAGCAAAGGGCTATATATTGAGCACATGCCTTTTCTTTGTTGTTATTGACATTGATATCACTTCTTAGTCTCAGTAGACTAATGTCATTGTTAATATGCCTTTGTTTCTGATATAGTTTAAATATTCCATTGTGCTAATTTACTTCAAAGCACTTTATGAGCTTTAGATGAGAAGATTTCCAAAATTACTCACAATTTGACTAAGGAGTTCGGCCCCTTGGAAATCAGTATATTTCTAAGGGTCCTCCACAGCACACCTAGATGTTGCTGCCATGTCTAATATGGTATCGTGCAACTCACTCAAAAGAACCTGGGCAATCATGTCTTTGGAGGCTCAGCCCATGCTGGCTTCATGGTGCATCCTCTCCTGGGAGGAAACAGTGGTGGTCTGTACGACTTACTAACTGAGCCAAGCACCAAGCTCGTCTTTACACGTAGCCCCTGCAGGATATCCATTAGAAAGGTATTCATGACCTTCAGAAAAAAAAAGATAAAGAAGGAAGGCATAAATATACAATAATGGGATGGAGGAAACTTTCAAATATTAAAAAGAGGGCAAAACTATTTCCTTGTCTCAGTGGTGTGGCTGGAAGATGTAGGAAAACATGGCACAAATCTCTGCTCACATCCCTCCCATTTTATTGAGGAACACTTTGTTTGTTCTGCATTTAAGCATTAAAGATGTCCTTTGGGGAAGGAAGGGAGAAGATAGTGGTCTTTAGACAGATTCCTGCTGTAGATTACATTTTATGCTACAATGAGTATAAGAAAATAACCTCTGTCCTTTAAAGGAAAGTATAGGGTGGGATTGGGCAGGGTTCTGGTGTTGGGGAAGGGAAGGCAAGTGCTAAGTATGTAATCAGATAGAGTGAGCTATTTGGTATTGGTGTGTTAGCTTTGTCCAAACTCCTAGCATCTTCAATGGGCTAAAGCACACTCTTCATTTGTCACCCCAGTGCACCTTTTGTGTGAATAATTTCCCATTGGTATTACCCAGCGCTTGGAGTCGATAGCTGACTAGCCTCTTTGCTTGTACTATTATTTCCAGCAAGCTTCATACATCTGCAATAAATCCAGGAGGATTTGCAAGTGGGTTGAGGAAGTATGAGTGACAGAATGAGCTCATAAGGCCCAAGTCCCATGGAAACAAAAGCTTCCCATTTTGTCCTGACAAGACAGGCACTGCCTTGGAATTGATTTAATTTGATCAATTTTTTGCTAGCTGACCCCAGAAGTTCATCCAAGTGAAGAATTAAGCCCCCAGGCTCTCTCACACTCACTAGTAAACCTTCACATTGGTGCCAAGAATGAAAGTATCTGCTGTGAGTTGGGTTGTCTGACTTTTCATAAAACAGGATCACTGAGGCTTTTTCTGCTGATGCTTTTTTGGTGCATGTGAAGAAACTGAAAAGTGTGCAATGACCCTCATCTCTAGGGGCAGAGCATCTTGGAAGAAAACTGATTTGTAAAGCCATATATCAAGCTATGATACTATCGAACTTCAATACATACTGAAAGGTAAGACCTAAGAAAGCAAAGCATAATAATTTCACATAAACATAATAACATAAATTCTTATGCTTGTGCCTAACCAGGAAACCATAAGCTGAAAACAACATGAATCAGATCCGCATGATGTTATAGAATCAGATCATGTTTAAAAGTCAGCAGAAAATCTTTAAGAGTGTGTAAAATGTGCAGGTCTACTTCTACCTTGGTAAAATTGAAAACAAACTTGGCATGTTAGCTTGCATAAAGTATGGCAGGAAAGCATGACTGGACTAGGCAGCTGTCTAGCAAAGGAAAAAATGGTTTCAGAAAGCTACACCTTTCCGAAAAGAGTGGGAGCTTGAGAGAAATGGATTTTTCAGAGCAGATGTCATTATTTGAGCTATACAATGTGGTAGCATGGAAGTTTTATCAAGGGGCTCCAGATGCAATGAAATAGATCGTCCTGCTATTGAGCAGGTATGTTGGAGCTCACACAGACCTTCTTCTGCGCCTCTTCTATTTATAACTCATTTCTTTGAGAATCTTCTGTTACCTGCACACTCTTTATCTCATTAGTTACATTTACATATTTATGCCTAGGGTGACTGAGTTTCATGATATACAACTGGTTTCTTTTCCCTTGGCTTTTCCTTTTGCATGGCAGAGCTTTAGGAATGACAGATTGACTGTCCCTTACTATTGCAATATCATTCACTCTCTTATTTGCAAAGAATAGGTAATATTTGCATAAACTCGGGAGGCGGATCCAAACTATAAGAATTTCTGTGTTTATGTGTAGGTGTGTGAGAGAGAGAAGAAAGGGGTAGAAGTGAGGGGAAACTGGTTTCTGACCAAAGTCCAAATCTTAAATTTATAAGGTGTGTTTCTTTTTAAGGGGAAATAAAGTGAATTATTTACAATGCTTCATGGATGCCACACCTGGGAGTTACAGGAGTGTCAGTTGGGGAGGCTGGTAAAAGAAGGTGCCCTTTGGACCCTCTTACCCTAGAAAAGAGGTTTTCTTTTTCATATGAAATAGCGTTGTTATATGACTCAATTTGCTTTTACTTGCATAGCATAGGAGTACAGACTTTATAGAGTCTTGAACCTGTTCTACTCTTTTATCTATGCATTGGTGATGTGGTAAATCTAGCATTGCACACAGTTCATAGCAAATATTGAAAACCTGTAAAAATGTTTGAAAGCCCTGTTTAGGAAGTGTTTCTGATTGAATGATTTTTCGTATTTCTCTTGTAACAGGGATCATATAAATAATTTAGTTTAGTTTAAAATACTAACACTAGAATTTGAAGCCAATCAAATGCAAATAAGAAAAGAATCCTACTGCATTTGAAAATTATTGATGGGCAAATTTTGGGGAAAAGATGTGTATACTTATGTGAATGCTTTTGTCATTCAACTCATATCTTTATACAATATTCTTTGTACAATATTCTTCTGTCCTTTGGTTCCAGGTGAAATGCTTGGGTCGTAAGAGCAAACACATAAACTTCACAGGCAAGTGCAATAAATTGCATAGCGATATTCCAGAGTTATCCCTGGGAACCTGACAGTTTGTGTTTCTAGTCCTGATATTTGAATGGTCAAGTCCAAACATAAGGTAGTTTCTATTCTAGCAAAGCTTCTTCAGCTCCTTGTAAGTGGCATGCTGGTTTTAGTATTTAATTGAGTCCCTGATTATTCGTTTCCTTGTAGATTCCTTTCTATCTGTCTCATAAACATCTATGATTGCCCAGTCAACAGCATTACTTAATTGGCTGAAGATTCTAATCCAGCTTTCCTGAAAGGAAAAGCATCATAGACACAGTTGCCAATTATTCCATTATCTCTTTTGACAGCCTGGTATAGTTTGATGTCCTTCAAAGCTCTGACACAGATATCCCATGGGACACCATTGTCTTCAGTTAAAGCATGGTGCTGAAGAGCAGTGATTTTCTGTGTCTACCAGCACCGCGTTTGCTGGCTTTGGAAATTTTACTTAATCTCTTGATTTCCCTATCTGTAAAAGAGGAATAATGTGTTGTTCAGGGAAGGTTAAGAGGGTTAATCCTTTGATGTTCATAAAATGTTACAAAATCTTTTTAATAGTTTTAAGAACATACAACAAATGTAATCAAAACCTAAATTGAGGTTATGGAGCTGGGTAGGAATAGAGATTGCTACTGTCTTCATGTTAGAGCTGCCTCATTTTTGTTTATGTTTTGAAATGCCAAAGCTAAAGTTTCCAGTATGGTCTGACTTCTGCCCTCTTTCTTACCTCATGATGTGGCCTTTCATAATGGTACATGGTGGTGTTTTCCATAATTTCCTAGCTTTTATGTATTTGACTTTTCAATTTTAATATTCTTTTAATATAAGAAGCTTACTGTGAGTATGAGAGTTTTAGTTTCCAAAAGCAAAGTAAACCACCTCCCCCTCCTGAGGAACAGAGTGTGCTATCAAATCTGACATGGCCTGTGGAGCTCTGCACGTCCCTAAAGTCCCCATGCAAATCTCCCTCGGCCTGGGCGCTCTGCCTGGATGTGTCCTGAACCCTCTTTTATTTCCCTGACATCTTACATGCTCTTCCCCTGACTACTCTTGCTCTAAACCACTTGCCAGCCCCTTTTCCTCTGTAAACCGATGCCTGTTTTCATGGGACATCTCGTATGTACTCTATGAAGCACACAGGAGGAGTGCAGAAAGCAGTTACACAGGTGTGAGGGTGCATATGGATTAAATGCTACAGGCAATACACAACTTGTTAACAAAGAAGCAAAGACTAATTTTCATGTTCTCCACAACAGTAACATTTATTATTTTTCCTTAACTGCCTTTTTGAAGTAGGTTCTTAGAAATACTGGACTAGAAAATTGTTCTAGTACTAGCTACTATTTTTTTATGTGATGAAATTTTAGTTTTGCAATCCTCTCTGAAATATTTGGTTAGAATGATTTCTGGTTTCAGTAAAAGCAGTCTTTTTATTTCTCAACATTAGGCAGAAGTACATTATTCTACCTGTGCCTAAGGAACTAATAGCCTTGCAACTGTGTTGCTGCAAAGCTTGAATACTTATGGGGTTTGGAGTCCAGACTTGACATTTGGTGCAGCGTGACCAACTAGTCTAGCCTGAGGAATGCACCCTCTCACCGTCCCATAAACCTGGCCAGTTCACAATACTGTTTCAGTACAGACATGTTCAGTACAGATTTGGTTTGATTTTGGCATCTGATTTTTCCTAGGCTTTCCTCAGTCCTGTGCAAACTGAATAGCTACAGAGAGAGGGCCAGAGCATGACTTTGGATGCGATCATTTCTGTCACCAGCTCTGAACTCTCTGGTAAAGACAGAGAATGGAGATGGAGTCTGATGGCAATAAGGCAGAAGAATGTGCCTCACAGTAAAGTACTGAGGAACAGTGGAACAAATGTGGCAGACCTGCATTTGGGCTTGTCTGAGTCCAGAACCTCTAACAGATTTTTAGGGATAAGTATTATGAGAAGTACAATGCATGTGGGGCCCAGTTTCCCCTGAACCTCAGTCTCCATGAGTCCTACTGGGGGCACTGCAAGCAAGCTTATATTGAAAGCTATGAAGCTGTTTTTAAATGGTTCTTTAGGGAAGAGAATAATTAATTAAACAGGTGGTTCCATGAGCAGTGCCACTAATGATGGCTGCTTTCCAGGGTCTCTCTCTCGTGTGGATTTCCAGGCTGTAACAAAGGTTGAGCTCATGCTGAGGTCTTTCCCTCAATGAGGGAATTAATAGGGCCTTCCTCCCTCCCTTTACTCTGCTGCCTATTTTCATGAAACTTATAGGTACTTAATTCCTGTCAAACCTCTATGCCTCTGTCTCACTTGGTCAAAATTGATTGACGATTTTGAAACTTCCTGAGGACGAATGGAATAAACAAAGAGAGAAATAGATGCATGAAGAACATGGTGAGAAAAACCCATTCCCTGAAGTTGGAATGATTGTCTAAGTTTGGAATGGCAAACCACTCTTTGTTTGCCACTTTGACCATACCAGAGGGAAATAATAATTGAAGACATTTGTGCTACTGATGAAGCAGTTCATACAACTTTGGTGCCCATGTTTAAAAAGATGCCAGCCTTGGTGGAGAGGAAAATCTTCACTGAAAAGTCCTTTAAGAATTGGTAAAAACGTCTCGCAGAAGTACTGACAAAGCTGTACTTTATTTTGAGTGTGAACTTTACTGCAGCATGTAAGTAATTTTACAAGAAGGATAAACTGGATATTAAAGGGTTCTTTAACCTTAGGAAGACTGCTGTTGTTGAGACTAAATCAAACACAGGTGAAATGTAAGTGAAACATTGATCTTAGAAATAATGTACCATACATCTCTATGGGATTCTCCATGTTAAGACAATTTCAGATCAACACAGGATTATCTTCCAGAAAACTGTACTCTAGCTAGGTATAAAAATTTGGACAAGCTATACAGGGACATGTGACATCCTTCAGCCTTTGCTATGCACCAAATCAGAGTAGATGTATTAAGGGCCTAATCTGACCTTAAAAATTGTTTAAATAAAGCCTTCCTGATCCTCTCTTTCTGCAATAGCGATGACCCTCCCTCTTCCCCCTCACAACATTTTTACAGGGTTATTTGGTTAGCAACTCAGTGGAAAGCGAAGCTGCAATGTTATGAAATACTTGGTGAGAGGAAACATCAAGATTTTATTAAGAGCGAACACGACACCTCTCTTTTTGTGGTTTGGAATCACCAGATGGCGCCAATGCAGATCATCCTATAAGTGATGTTTCACAGAGGACTGGAACATCTACATCGTCCAAGCTTATGGCAGTGTACAAACAAAAGACGGCAACTTCTGAAAATTTGTTGTAGGGAAAATAGGTGTTAAATCCTGGAGAAATGCTCAGTACTAAGCATGGTGCAAATCTTTTCCAGAAGATAAGCCACTAGTGCAGTTGGACTTCTTTGACTTAAATCTTTCTCAGATGCCGCCAATTAGATAAATATGTGCAAAACCAATTTTGTCAGAAATTAGTTTTCCTACTCCTTTCAGCACCATAATTTAGTTTGGGCTTCAGAACATCATGCAATAACAACAATCTTGCAGCGTCTGTCAATTTGTGCTTGAAATAGAAAACTCTGTTGCTGTTTTGTCATGGAAAGCCAAGATATTTTTACTGTTCTTATAATATGGATTTGGTTCATCTGGAGTGTGTAGGATAAGAAATAACGGCATTTAGGCATCTTTATTTGTCCTTTTGTACTGTTTAGGATACAGGTATAAACAAACAATTAGCCTTCCCTCCTAATAGGAGTCTTTCTTGCACATGCCCCAAAATACACCCTGAAGACGAATGTAGTCTTTTAAAAAGAAGCAAGAGATTTATCTTGTGAGCTTGTTTAGATACCAGTCAGAATACCATATTGCCACAATCCTATGAGTCACTCCCTTTCCTTTTACAGTAAAATAATGCCACTGATGACAATGATGATAATAATACATATTTTTTTCAGGCACCCTTTTGCAAGTTATTACCTCTATTTTCCAGTTCTCACTCTGAATGAACAGGAAATTAGAAGAGATGGGTCCCAACACTTTTTCCCCATCAGGTCCTGAATTTGCTGGCAGTTTCCCTTGAAGTGAAAATAGAGTCTCTTTCATGTGAAGGTGATGATGGAGTGAGAGAACAGCAGCCTAGGCACACGGAGAAGGAAATGAGAAGGGAACGAATAAGTGTTAGAAAGAGTTGGAATTCAGAGGTGGTGTAGTTGATACCATCCATACAACCCATGAGCTCAGCCTGTGTTTGTGGCATGGCCTAACATTTCCATCCAATTTCCTCATTCCACTTCTAGCAGCTTTTCTTGCTGTGTTATGCACAAGGAAGCAAGGCCAACTTCATACATCCCAATAACTCAAGGCCCTTGTCTTCTTGGATGGTAGTCCTGGGAGCAAGCAAAAAAAAAACTGAGGAGAGGGAATCACATATGATATTTTTAATGGTCCAATGTGCCCTACTTGATCTCAATCAAGAGTGAGAGATAGAAAAAGACATGTCATTTCTGTGATATAGTTACTTAATACTAGAAGAGAAACATTTATGTTGGTATACCAGTCTCTTCTGACTGGAATAAACGAAAGAAATTTGGTTTCTATTGATACCTTTGGACTTAAGAGTATATAAGGAGGACGCTGCTCTGCAGAACTTGAGTCTGAAGAGGTTCTTTTCTGGGACATTTAAAATAAACAACAGCAAACCCTTGCCACACTCCCAGACTACTGCCTGACCAGGATGAAGCTTTTATGTGTTATACATGTTAAACATCTCCTATTCAGAGCTAACATTGACTTTGTGCCCTAGGCCAGGTGAAAAGACTTTTCCAAATTAGAAAGAGTAAAACAAAGCCCAAAACAACAATCATAAAATGAAATTTCTACAAGAGGAGGCTTCTGTGACCGGGGTTGTTTGAATTTTAAAAATTGGTTTTCTTTATGGCAATTTACAAAAATGTTTAAGGAAAAATGGAGAAAAGATTTCTTTTATTGACTACTTTATCCTTTTTTTTGTCTGCTCTTGCAGTCGACTTTTTGGCAAAATACTGCATCTTCAGCCAGGAGAAGTTGGCGAAGTACAAAAGGGCTTTTGAAGCGGTAAGTGTAAATTCAGGCTTCTTTTCTTTTCTTTCTTCCTTTTTTTTTTTCCCTCTCCCTCTCCCCTCTCCTCCTGTGTCTGTAGACAGTTAAGCAGAAATAATAAGCACCATTGCTTGCAGTACACGTCCCATGAATTATGCTGACATCAAATGTAACTTTAGAATGGAGGCACGCTTTATTCTTTTTGACGAACTGTTCCCCTATCCATTCTTTATTTACATGTCGTGAGCCTAAGCGCTGCACAGCCAGTCAGAACACACACACAAGAGGGGGGAGAAAAAAAGGAGGCCATTAAACAAATTAAAAGGGATGGGGATGACTAATACAGTACTCTTGGAATCTGCAATTTGATTAGTCTGAGTTTAATACACAAAAGCAGCGCCGAAGCAGGAGGGGAGTCGAAGTGCTCTTTAATAACCTTCTACAATTAAATTATGGTGATGAATTTAACTATTCTGTGTTTCTAAAGGGGTCTTATTATCTGATTGACTCTGAAAGAAAGTCAGTATTTAACCAGGGTTCTTGAGTCCAGCTATTGGAAGACATACAGTAGTTTTATGCATTAACAGCTATTTTTTTGTTGTTGTTGCGTGCCTCTTCCCTTTTGAATTCATCTGTGATTTGAGAAAGATGGCTCTTAGAGTTATTCCCACTGCTTTTGATGGGAGCGTATGCTAGCTCTTTTACTGTACTTCCCAGAGAGTTAAAATGAAAATTGCATGGTTGGATATGTCTCCTGTTCCGTATTTTCACTTATTATTTGTAATTTTCATTTATAATTTTAGACTACTTGCCTCTGCTGGCCCTCACCGTTGTCTAACAATGCATCATTCAAATGTAGACAGTGTGTAAAGCATGCTGGGATTTTTGAAAAAGGATTTTGCCATTAAATGGCAGCAATATTGTTCTATAGTTTATCCTGACTTCTGGTTTTCTCTCTGTCCTTCTCCTTACATGCTTTTACATATGTTGAAGGTGAAGAAGGATGTTTCATATGCAAAATATTAGTAGAGAGGGGAACTGAATGTGTTCTTTAAATAGTATATTTGTTTTCTTTTTATTCTAGCAAGTATAAATCTTTCAGTTCCTTGGTTTTTGACAGAGAGAGAGAAAGGGGCAGAAACTTCATGATTAGACTGATGTCAAAATCAGAGAGCTGATTTTATTCAGTATAGAAGAGTATGATAGAGGCAGAATCCAAACATTCCCTTTTTCACTTTTAATAGCCAAAATACTGGAGCTCTTTTGCAGGTTTCATCTGAATATTTGGAGAGGATCTAGGCTGAGGGAATGAAAAGAGAGAATTATGCAGAGTACTGACTATTCAGCAAGGGCCTTATTCTGATACCTATTTTCATGCTAAGTTGTATCTTTCCCTGCCAGTAGTTTTTCTAAAAAAAAAAAAAGATACTATTTCTGGTACTAAAATACTGTGCTATTTGAATGAGGGTGCTATATCCAGCCCTTGTTTTGTTCCTGCACGTAGTGCCCAAACAGAGGCTTGGTGCCTCTGCTTCACAATGCCAGCTGATGGCCCCGAATTCAGTGCCCTGGCACTAGCATGGCTGAGGGGCAATGCAGGCCCCGGCTGCCTGCCTGATACCCGCATGCAGGGCTGAATTTAGAGGTCTTAATTCAGCTTCTGCGCAGCTGTCTGGCCCTGGTGAATGATGCTGGAGTGTAATTTAGACCTCTGCCGCTGCGCGGAGGAGGGAAGAGGCTCTCACCCTCTCACTCTGTGTTATCCACAGCATCCTCTTCTCCCTGGCAGATGAGAAAGTGTGGGTCTGAGGGGCTGCTTGCTCTCCTTTTGTGGCATTTGGCAGTGCTATTGTATCACAAAAATGTGTGAGTTCAAAGTATAATGGTATGCAGCTATTGGATAGCTCACAGTGGACAGCAGAGGTGCAGCTAAGGCAGCTGAGGATTGCACAGCTTAAGCCAGTAGTGAGTGCAAAGGGCAAGCTACATCTCTGGCAGCCTGACTTTGGGTGCTCTGAATGGCTTAGAGGTATTTGAAAATTACTCTGACTTATGTTGGCCACCCCAGGAAATGTTAAACATGTGAAGGTGGTCCTGCAGCAAAGATGAAGCCTTATCCCCTTCCTTCCTGCCAGGGTTGACTGCACAGCTTCTGGAGAGGATACGGGTGTCTGCACTCTGCTGCTGGCAGGATGGTTTCCTCCATCCCCTGCAATAGTGAGGGCTCCTATGGCCCCTGCCAGTTACTGGGGATCTCAGCACAGTGAGTCTGTACACTGTAGGTGCGCCCCTCCTTGCTCCTGCTCACAGCTCTTGGGATGCTCAATTTCTGTTGGCCAGGTTTCTGGATGCTGGTAGTCTCCATACCTCCATTAAGCAGTATGGAGCCATGGACAGTTTATCTGTGTTCAGAGGATCTGCTCTTTATTTTTCAGCTATGATTTTCACTCATGATGATCTATTTTCACTTCTCTGAAGGGTAAGTAAAAATCAAGTACTTTAGACTAAGGGCACTGGAGGAAAAATTGTGTTAGTATTTTTATATTTCAGTTTATTGTTTTGTCTTAGCATTAAAAACCTTCCTCTTGCTTATTAAATCATGGCAGAAACTTCCTCAAGAGCTAGTGAAGACAGGCAAATATGATGTCAATTTTTAACAAGATTCCAGACAGAGGTTTAAAAGAGTTGATTTTTATCAGAAGATGTTATACTATTTACATAGTAAAAAAATACATCATGAGTAGCACCAGCAGCTCAACCTTGGTGAAGAGGGCAGTACACTGCATGAAATTTAGGGATGCTAGGCTGAGCAACGCTTCCTTTTAAGAAGATTGTGCTCCCAAATTAACTTGTTCTGATGCTAAGCATAGCAGAAACAGTGCTGCTGCTAAGCAGAACAATTGCTTTTCCTTTGTAGTCTGCCTGCTGGTTTGTTCAGGCCTGCTTTGTCTTCAGCCTTGGCTGGGTCTGGGACAGTGGTTCAATAACTGTGAATCTCTCTGTTTAGATCGTAGCCAAATCAGTGACACACAAAATCAGGGCAGGCAGTGAATCACCAATGTGCCAGGTTTGGGAAATCAGCCCTCTGAATAGATGAGCCAATATCCTTTATTTATTTTGCTGTTTTCTGTAGACATTTCTCTTGCATCTGGGTATTTAATACATTTTTCCAAACAGCAACACATCAGCCTTAAATTAAATTCCCTACTATGGACAGCAAAAAACAGACCCTTCCTTCCCCGTGCTGTTTCAGCTCTGTAGCAGTCACCAAATACAAGATTACACTCCCCCCCAAACCTCCTCCCTCTTCTCACCCTCCCCAAAAGCAATTTAAACTGCTTGACTGAAAGCATTATTTGAATGAGGATTTCAAATATGGACTCAGGCTTTCTCTTTAGCTCACCATGAGAGAACAGAACAGAGTAAATGGTCGATTGCAGTGAGCATGTCTTCTGTAATTACCTTTGATACTCACTAGGTAAAGAAGCAAGGAATGAATGAGATGCACCTAAAATGAGCATGGTAACACTAAATATTAAGAAAAAAAGGGTTTATAGCAAGGAGAAATTTACCAAAAAGATAAATGGGGACATCTAACTCCTTACTCTTAGCTAACCCTGATGGAGTCTCAACACCAGGAATATGCACTGTGGAAAAGGAAGCAGGATAGCAAGGCACAAATGCTGTGGTAAAAACACAAGTGCGAAGAAAGAGTTTGGACTTCCCCCCTTTCCCAGCTTGCTGCCATTCTGGGGGGTGCCCTGAGCATTGCTCTGCTCCCATAGGTATTGCACACTTTGGATCTGGCATGTCATATAATCTCTTTCATGAGCTACTCAGGCTCTGTTTGAAAGCTGTCTTTCCTGCTCCCACTGCACTGATTAGCAGATTTTTCAAGACCCAGACTGCTCTGGTGGTAAGAAACCTGTCTAATGTCCAGATAACATTTTTTTTCGTGCTATCATAGCCCACTCATTTAGCTTATTCCTCTTTCTGTCTTGCTTTGGACGTATTTATTGAGGCAATTTTACTCCAGTTCAGCCGTGGTATTGCAAAGTTGACCAAAGCAGGCTCCTTTAGTCTCTCTTGTGCTCCTTTCATCACTCTGAAACTGCTTCAGGTTGACTATCTCCTCCTCTTCCTCGAGGTGCAGCAAGGACAAGGGAAATGGGAGTAGGGGGTGAGGACGGAGCGGTTTAGGCAATGGATTTCCTGTCAAGGTCCCTGCCCCACAGCACCGAAGAGTGGTGAGCAGGGCACATGCACAGGCAGTCACCAGGGCCAGACAGAGCCTAGTGATTGTAGACACATCCATAGCAATGAGGCAGGTCTGAGGTCAAGCCAAGAAGTCAGTTCACAGGTCAGGGTCAACAATGTAGCTCAGACAGGAACCAAGGGCAAGTGTCAGAACTTAAACACAGCTCCTGAGCTGATGGGTCAAAACCTCAATGAGTCTCCTTGCAGCCCTTTCCACAGGAGTCCAAAGAGCAATGTTGCTTAACGGTGTCGTGTCAGGGATGAATCTGCACTGGAGCAGCCCAGCCCCCAGAAGCAGGACAGTATTGGGGTGATCGGGGAGGGCTCTAACAGCCTGGAAGGCGATTAGCACAAATAAAGTCTTTCCGCTGCTACTTACTAGTGATTCTCTACTGGAAATACCTCCCTTGATCAAACTTACATCACGTCTTTCACATCTGTATCATAGTTCTGGCTCATAGTTCTCTCTTGCTTGGCTGATCTCTCATAAACTTCCACCTTCTCTGTCACCTGCATTTAGCATGTCCCTGTCTGATAGCAGAAAATCCTATTACTAATGCTGAAATACATGCCTTTGGTCATTCACCTGAACTTTGTGCCTCCAGTCCTGCAATTCCATGAGAGACTCCGATCCTTCTCCTTTTTAATCTTTTGCAACTGAATGACTGCTTACCCTGTTAAGTGTTCTCTCATCTGAGTCTGGTGCTGGCAGCCAGGAAGAGGAAAGGGCCTACAAGATTCTTTCATACTGTCAATATTTCTGACTGACAAGTCTGTGACTCACTATGACATATGTGTCCTTCTTTCTTCATTTCTTTCTGTTTCTTTCCATGCCCTTCTTTTCTCTTTTCCTCTCAAGCTGCTTTTTTAAAGATGGAATTATCATAAATTTGGTTGTCACTTTTCAGTCAGAATTTTGAGTCTGGAATAGCATTTAGATGCTGTCTCATATAATTTTGCTGTGCTTTTAAGGAAACATGCTGATAAGTGAGAGTTATCTCTTTTCCATAATGGTGGGGACATTTGGTTGAGCTGTATGTTGAGTAACGAAGATGTTTTTGCTCTGCTGCTAAGATGAAAGACCTATTGGCAAAAGTGAAAAAATACCACAATTTGCTTTAAGGAAACAAACTTGTTCTTTAAAGTTTGGTCCTAAAATTTCAGTTGTTGGTGGCACAGATTATTACTTATAGAAGATTTTCATCTAGCAGGTTAGAAATTTTGAATCCAGCCGAGTACTTTAGGTGTGAACTTTTACTCTTGTGGTTTTGATCCTTTGAAAGCTTTGAGATTAGTTTTGGTGCTGACAGTTTTCTCAGGGTGAAGAGCCACTGCAGATCTGCTGGTACCTTCTCTTTGTTTGGAACATTTGCAAGAAGTAGAAATAATTGGCTTCCCAGGATAAATGTTTGCAAGACCTGACAAAACTCATGTTGTTGTATAACACATAAGTGGTGAAAGGTATTCCTTTTCATGTGTGTCTATGAGAGAAGTTGAATACATAAAACTAAATACATGAGCCCTTTTACTTTCCCCTTCCTCCCTCCCCCCCAAGAGTCTACTTTAAGACTCTTGAATGTTAGAAGTTGGCATGCTGGTTCTGGCAGTTTCCTAAGTCCCCCTGCAATTACTCTGTTTCCATGATATTTTACTGAAAAGACAGTCTTCTCCAAGATGGTGAAAGGCAGTGTAGTGACTAGATATGAAGAAGGGACTATGTTTTCCAGTCACACAGTTACATCACTTTCCACACTGACAACTGAGTTTGCTTGAACACACTTCCAAACAACGAGATCTTTGTGGCAGAGTCTAACAAAAGCGTTAGTGCCTAATGTGCTGCCAGACCCAGATCATCTGGGAACAAATAACCCCGTGGTGTTGCCAGTGTCAGTAAGACCTGTGTCAACCTATGGTCTGAGAACTGTTTGCACAAATTTGTCTAGCTGGAGGGGGTCAGCTCTGTGCTGTGTAGTTTGCTTCTCTTTCAAAGTTTCTAAGAGAAGTGTCCTTGTTCTAATAGTGACAACTCCCCTCTTTCATGGAGCCCTGTCTTTTTCACTGTATGCCTTGCTGGTGCACTGAGAGCAAGCAGGGACCCCTGGAGGGACAGCATAGTTCCCCAAGCATCCACTGGTGTAGAGTACCTCTGCTTTGCTTGCCTTAAGTTTTGCTCAACAGAAAGCTGTAGAGAATTTTGACTTATCACCTTTTATAGGGAGAAAACTTATCAGAGCAGAGGGAGACTAGTGTAACACTACCAGAGCTGTTCATCAGACTGGCTGTGTAAAGTGTGCTTTCCCTTGTGCTCCTGAACACTTACTATGTAATGAATTCATTAGCAGTGGGGAGGGATGTAAATGCATAGTGAGAACTTAAGCTCATTCCCTGTGAGTTATTATGGCATCTTTTCCTTTCTGCTGCTGTACTTCCTCTGTTGAAAGTTTATGAAATGCACTAGTAGTCAGCCATCAAAACATTTATTGGCTTCAGCAGAAAGGGATACTGGCCATGCGTGTAGGTTCTCAAGGCAGCTAAAGAAGGAGCTGATGTGATGGGATGTGACAGCTTCTCTGTTGCTGATTTTCAGTACTGAACCTAAAGTGCAAACTGCTGCCTAGCAAGACATTTAATGGGGACAGAGATTAGTAGTCCAGTTATGCACCAAAAGGACAAGAAGAAACAAATACCCAGTTTGTATGATGGCAGAGATGTTATTTGCTACTTGCAAATATATGACTTTCTTTTTTCCCTAATTTTATTTTAACTTGTATATTACATGATTATGCACTCAAATGAATGTGAGCTTTAGGAGTCAGAGATACTCCTCAAAATAGGAAGTCAACTCCATTAAGAAAACTTCATGCATATCTTTAAAACTGACACTGGTCCCTGGCTCTTAGCTTTATTTGTTGGTAAAATCAAATGGGACAGACTTCACCCTGGATGGGATCTAGAAAACCCTTTCCATTTCCTGATGATATCATTCTTGTGCATGAAGAATAGTCATGTGCTGCCTAAGAGGGATATCCCTGTGCAATTCTGCTGCACAGAACGTAGGAATTCACAGTTCCCTGGTTATTCTTACCTGATGCCTTGACACATCTGTGCTCTGACATGCCTGGCGCTGCTTCTTCTGGGTCTATAAAGAAATGAAAAAATCCTCCTTGCTAAGCTACCAGCCTCTGGAAGATAAACTGTAACTGAAGGCTACTACCTGCTGCTTAGCAAAGCTCTGGTTTTGAAACCCTATTGCTCCATCACTTTCTTCCTGCTCCCTCTGAACACTTCCCCCGGAAAATATCTGTCACTGTCAGTACAGAACAGTTCAACCAGGGAGGAAGGCCACAGTGTGCTGACTTTGGGGTTGTCTGACGAGGGTAGGCTATGGAGCAGGCAGCAGAGAGTGCTCATAGTGTAAAGCGGTCACCTCCCTCCCTCCTGCCTCTCTCTTCTTGCCGCCTTTCACTTTCCTTGGAGGGGAGGCACAAAAGGAAACTCTGCTTTTCAAGACTGTTGAGTTTGCATTGGGATGAAATGCATTTTCGACTGAACAATCACTTTCTGTGCAGACAGTGACAGCTCAATTGGTCCAAGGAGGGGGGCGGGAGAGGGTGCTAAGGGCTTCTTTCACTTCTTGTAATGTTAGACCATGTCAAATGAGGCAGTTGAAACAACACCCGGTTTGTTTGTCCTGCAGCCTGGACCAGGGTGTGAAATATTAGGACAGCAACAAAGTGCTCACATCTTTCCACAGCTGGAGAACACCTCCCACACAGCTTCTGCCCCTCTTCCCATTCAGTGAGTACCTGCAGAGCACATTTCTCTACATAAAGGCTCCTTTAGGTGCCAGGTTTCTGACCTCGGACTCTCCCTTGAGCATCTGAACAGATCAAAGACGTATTTGAAGGCCTTTGCTAAGCTCTCACCCTTACAAGTTCCTTACTTGGGATATAAAGATGATTGAAGTAGGATGCTCAAGTTTCAGGTTATCCCCGTGACTATTCTTTTACTCTTTCCATGCTTCTTTTACTTAATGCTATAGCTACATTACGGTCCTGATTGAACCACAAGCATAACCAGTGCAGCTGGTGAACTTGAGAGCAGGGGAGGGAATCCACAATTTGTGGATATAAGCAGCATTAGCATACCTTCATGTTTCCTTCTCAATCTCTTTCTTTCTCCATTGTCTGTTTTGGCCAATTTCTGCATTACAGAAGTAGTGTTTATACCCCTTTTCTACAAAAGATTTTCCTAATTTGTGAATAAGACCTTTTATAACATGGAGTGAGTTGTTTTGGTTTTATTTTTGAATTGACATTACTGATTATTTTGAGAAGTTCTAAGGACCAGCAGAGGCTGATAAACATCTCTAAGAGGTCAGTCCTGCCCCTACTTAAGCTCTTCCTCAGGAAAGCCTTTCTGTCTGTCCCTGCAATGATAGAGTGCTTATCCCACTTCTGCTCTAAACCCCAGAGAACCAGTAAACAGAGGAGTAAACACAAACTGTCAAGAAAGTTCACAATTCCAAACTGTGTCCTACTTGAACTACTGAATCTGAAGAGCAAATGTTTTATATTGATCCTATAAGGAGTATGTATCAGACAATATGTCAGTCTGACTAAGACAGATGAAACTGGTAAAGCCTCAAGAGTAAGAAAAGTACATCCTGTCAATGTGACCTGATTTTCTCCACCAGTCACATTTACTTGCCTTAATTCTTGCAGATCCCTAAATAGGACACTTAATTATCTGTAGTCCAGAGGGAGGTAACGCAGCTTCAGCTAACCTGAAGCAAAGCAGGCACAGAAACTGAACAGCTTTGTTAAAAGTTGCACAGCCTTGTATATCCTGTTAGGGATGATGCGTAGATTCAAGCGCAACACTGCCTTGTCTGTGGATAAGTCATTCCCAGACCTATGCTGGTTGGCGTAGGCTGTGGGATGCTGGAAAGTGTGGTATAACAGTTCAGGTCTCCATCAGCTGTAGAATCTCTGCCTCTCCTGTGTGACTTAGATCTTTGACATCTAGTAAGAGTGCTATAGATTATTGCACTATTTTTTTCCAGAAAAAAGAAAGGTGCTCCTTATAACTGGACAGTTAAGCACTGAAGATCTATGACAGGAATTATGCTGTTTATTTCAGAATGCCCAGAGTCATTCTGAAGTCTCAGGTATCAGGGAGATATGCAGATCTTCTTCCTTTACTAGGTGCTGTGGTCAGGCCCATTAGATTTATAGAAGACCCTGAAAGTTTTGTTGAAGAGGCAGGGATGACACTTTTTAAAAGCTAAGGAAGGATATTTAGGCTTTAGGAAGAGGAAAAGAGAGGTCAAGTCTCAGACAAGAAAACATGAGAAGGTAGTGAGTTGAACTTTCTGTCACGTTAATTTGAGGGAGTGCACTACAAGATACAACTGAGGTGACAAAGGAAATGGCTTTGAAGTGAAAAGGGTTGATTTGGGTAAAAGAAGTTGGAGAACACATCAGTTCTTGCTTCTTTAAATCTTTCTTTCTCTGTCTACATGTCTCTTCCTGACGATCATAAAGCTGTTAATGCTTTGCAGTGCCCAGACATATCTGATGCATCATTTCATTGAGAAACTTAATGAATATTAGTGTCTCTGTAGAAAGGCTGTAGAGTTTATCGTGTGTGTTAGCTGAGTGTAATGATAAGTCATAGGGAGATGTCAACTGCCTCCTTTCTTTCAGCAGTTCTTTATATTCACAAGATTTTTGACTTTTCAAAGTTATTCCACTTCTGCTACTCTGTTGTATTACGTATTGAGAAATGACTACTTGGTGAAGAAGGTGGTGTGGAGCCAAAAAAAATCCAAACTACTGTGCTTTTGTGCACAGTGGGCAGAAAGAGTGAGAGATTTTGAGTTTCCCTCAGCTTGAACAATGAAAGCAGAGCTTAACTACATGTTTCCAAAGCCACACTTCTGAGACACTGGAGTTTTGCCCAGAGGCAACTGGCTAATTTTCTAAAAACTAATAGTGTGAGTGTCTTTCCAGGCTGATCCTGATGAAAATGGGTATTTAAACCACTGGAAAGTTTTGATGGCCTTGAAAGAAGTTGCCCCTTCAGAAGCACTGACTTACAGGGTAAACAAAGACAACAAATCCACACCTGGAAAGGTATGAGAGGGGACGGCAAACATTTTCAGTATTCATACTTTCATCATTTAGTTGTGATATTTGGTTGGTTAAAGCTCCCCTTAAAGGAAAGCAACCTGACCAGGGGCAACTCTGGCATATATGTGAGACACTTCTTTACCAAACCATTGCTTACCTAACGCAACTAATAAATGAAATAACACAATTTTCTTTTTCTTCAGTTTTTGAGTATCAGTAGCATTAATAACGTGAAAGGCCTGGAGATAAATCAAACATATGGGGAAAAAGGGGGATGCCAGAGGTCAGCAGTGGAAATGGGGGTTTTGCTTTGGTTCTTATACAGGCAACTTTGATCAAATATTTGAGACAGGACCAATAGACAACACTAAGGGTACAGTCTACTCATGCTACTCAGTGTTGTGTCTTTGCATGGTTTTTTTTTTTTTAATTGATAGCTTCATTTGGAAAAGGAACAAGGGATTTGGGATCTGTCCCATTTTGGTCAGCTAACTTGGCATAATGTAGAGGAACCTAAATATAGCTGTAGAAGATGTTACTCATTAGCCAACTGATGACACTAGACAAGATAAAAATATGTTAAACATTCTGTGGATTTAATTTCAGACCAAACTAGGCTCCCTGTAGAGTAACTCCACCTTTGTGTTAGTTGCCTTTATTTACTTTCTACAACATAGACATTTTATTACATTTGTTTTGTACATGCTCAAGTATTAGTAAATTGTCCAAGTTTCAGTGATTGAAAGATTTTCATGTCCAGCATTAGAACATTTGGTTCTTCAAATGATTCTGGTTTGTAGCTGATGTACATCAGTGGAACTGTGCCAGCTTCCTCCAGCTGAGACTTTGGCCCTTCACTGTTGGCCTTTTTGCAGTTCTCTTATCATGATCCTGTTTGAACCACCCAGACATACAGCACGAACTCTGTTAATACAGAAAACCGGTACTAGGAAATACAGACATCAAGAAAAAGAAGTATAAAAACCTTTGTGATTTAATCCAAACCTTACAAAGGCGTTGTTTCTTTGGGCACTTTCTTTGAAAAGACTACCATTTCAAATAAAACAGAAGGAAATTAGTAGGAAGTGATTATGGAGACAGGAAATCTGAAAGCCATGAAACTGTAAATAAAGTGTTATTTGTACTACTGTACTTGGTACCCTGCTTTGCATTCTCAGCACGAAATGTTAGACAAGGCTTAAGAACTAAAGCAGGGACCAAGTTGTTTGGATGTTCTAAAAAAATAAATCAAGAAAGAAAATGGGCTCCAACCACGTATCTCTCATGGTTAAAAGAAGAGTCTTTTAGATAAATTGTTTTGCATGGAATTCGTATGGGCAGATTTTTATCTGAAGCTTGGAGTCCTGCAGCCAGGCTCCACTGCAATTTGTTCTCTCTGCAAAGGATGTGTCTTGTTTAGACATCAAACATGTACCAAGTGTCTTGATGTTAGTATTCTGAAGCATCAGCTCTACGGCAGGCACCAGTGCTAACATCATTACACAAGTCATGTTCCAAGATGACAATCCTGTTCAGCAGTTCCTGCATTTATTGTTTATTTTTACTGAACCTATTAAGCTCATCTTTTTCATCTGTCATCATTATCTTATGTCATTCATTAATACGACCGAAAGGGATGCATTACACAATACTCTTGGATCTCAGCTAGTGAACCACCTTTCCCTATAGTAACAAAAATGAATGAATGAACGCCAACTTAAATTACTTGCATTATGATGGGTTTGCTTTGCCAGTGCTTATTGCCGTATGAAAAGTCAACCAGCAAAATTATCCCTGCATCTTTAGTTGTTTGTGTATGTGCATACAGAAAACACCCCTATCCTCTGCCTTCCTCAGCAGACACATGTTGCATTTTCTGCTACAGTTTCAAAAATTTTTATAGAGCTCAGAGGGATAAAAGTAAAGCACCTGAGCAAGAGAACACATGTGACTCTAATTCGGCCTGAAGAAGTTCTCTGAAGCATATTGGTTGAGTCACCATCCCTGCAGGTTTTAAAAGACAGATAAATGAGTTTCTGAGGGACATGGTTTAGTAAGTGGACAGGTATGGTTGGACTCAGTGATCTCACAGGTGTTTTCCGACCAGATGATTGTATAATATGAACTTTACAAGAGTGTTTTTATGCCCTGTGGACAGTAGTCAGCCTCTGAAAGACAGAGAGGGCTGACAAAACCAAAACAGAAAGCCTGATCTTGTTTCACATTGTTGTTCAAGCAGAAACAATTGCTTGAAACTACTGTAAGGCTTTCAATTCCCAGTGGTCTTTCATTTTCGTGATAAAAGATCCTGGGGGTAAAATTTTGACCTTAATGTCGAGTGGACAACCATTTGGAGTGAGTTCCAGGGAGTCTGATGGTAAGACCTGAAGTCCACCTGGACTGGTACGTTTCCATATGCCAAGAAAATCAAGGTGACACCAATATTATTCTTACTGCTAGCAGAGTAAGCTCTGGAAGCATTATCGAGGGGAGCAAGTATGGGACCAGATCAGAGAAGGAAGCTCATCTTAGGAGGGTTTTAATTGGCCTGGGTGGCTCACTCAGCTAGTACTATCGTTGCCACTATTTCAATGGATGCAGACGCAGTTAAATGCCTCCTGAGAGCATTTTGCACTGGATATCTTTAGTCCTGTTTAAAATTTGGATGTGGGGTAAGACAAATACAAGGTAGCTGAGCCCTACTTGCAAGTCTTGATGATTCTGACGCTTTAAAAACCAGCAAACACCTCCTTTGCAAAGAGAGGGGGAAAGGAGACGGGATGAACTGGAAAAAAATACACTTACTTTCTTGTCATACACGAAAGAGTGTGTGATATAATACCAAGAGACAGAAAGAATTGGGATGGATTTCTTTACTGATTCAGAACATGTTCTCAAAGACCCTTTAGCACCTAGCTGCGTATGGCAATACCTAAAATACAGCTACAATGTTTTGGGACCTTCTTCAACTTTCCTACCCAAAGCAATATTTTTTTTACCACCACTCTGCTCTCCTTGTCAACTTTAGCATTAATATTTTGGGGCTATTTTGCTGGCTGTGCTAATGGGGCTTGTCTCTGCTTCCATCAGGGTTTATTATCCAGCCTTCTCCCCTTCCCCCATCTCCCTCCCCTCCAAGCAAGGCAGCAATCTGTTCCTTTTAAACCCTTCATCATCTTTGCTTTCTCCATCTCTGTTTCCCCAGATTTTAGAGATTGTTGACTATTATGTAACAGATGGCCTGACAGACCTCCGACTCTTTGCAGTGATGGCTAGCTTGGTGCAGAAAATAGCAGCACTGGAGTAAGTATTCAGCGGCATAGACGCTCATGAATTTTAACTCCTCGGTGACAAAGGAATTCAAGGGTATAAGAGCCAATCTATCAGTAGCCGAAGTAATTAGAAGACTTAGATGACTCTCTAGTGCAGAGTATCCCTTCGTCGCTACAGGCTGTTCATAGTAGATTAGGACAGTCTATGTCCCATTGATCTCTAAACCATAACTATGCTTCAAAACAATGGGACAGCTTAATCCAGAAATTGAGACATTTGAGTAAGCATCAGTGAGGGCTGTTCTTTTGGCTTGTAATGAAAAGTACTTTGCAACATCAAGCTGGGACAATGTATATTGAGCAGAGTTAAATTTTGTTTTTTGTTTCTATTGCATTCCTGGTTAGCAGCGGAAATCACTTGCACTAAATGACCAGTATTCTGTCTCTAAACATTTAATACTTGGGAAATTTATTTTCCTGACAACTTTATGTTTTCCATTTTCTTTGTTCTTTATCATTCTTTTTTCTGTGTATATATATCAAAAAAGGTCTTGTAAATGATCATAGTTTTTGAGAGCTCATATAGATTTTAGTCATCTCTAAGAAGTTTCTGAATATATTATTCCCTTTCCCAGAAATCTAACTGCTTGCCTTTCAGAAATATTTCTATGTCTGACTACTTAATGGAAGATTTTTCTGGTAAAGTAGTGGAAACAAGGAAAAAAGACAGTCAGCTCAGAGCAGCTTCTTCAAAACAAATCTGTCAAGTATTCAAGGTAGAACTGGTCTATATTATTTTTGAGACTAGGTTAAATTAAAACAAAAAGTAATGTTTGGACTAATGTACTGCCGGGGCAGAAGAGTGTGGGAGTAAAGATGAAGTCAAGTGAGCTTCCACTGAACTGAAAATAAAGGGAGAGGTGTGTATGAAGCTGGATTTCTCATAGATTCCTGTTGACACTATGCTGTGTTTATATATCTGTCTGTAACTTGGCTAAAATCTTGTTGAGGAGCGTAAAAGAGCTGGGCATATATCTGAGCAGGCAGAGTATGGCTGAGGTAGGTGTTGTATGTTGTCAGCGCCAACAGCTCCACTGGGGCACAGCCAGAGGTGACACATCTCCACACAAATGCCCACAACAAGGACTCCAGGGCCTCCTTCTAGTTCATAAATTTTTTAACTACCCTGAATAACCTTCATTTTCAGTAGGAATCTTACCAAGTTATCAGCAGAGGGGAAAGTCCAGGAGTGGAAAACAAGAAGATATCTCTCTTACATGTGCTCTCACACCCCTGCAGATGAGGGATGGACTTCCCGTATGTGCTTCTGCAGTTTAAGAATACTTGTCTCATTTGAAACTGCTTGTGGGTAAGTTTAATTTCAGCCTGTAAAGTCCACAAAGAATAATTAAAGTATATAATTTTCAGCAAAATGCTTGCTCACCCATAGTTTACATCGGAACAAAAATCCAGAGCTAGCTCACAGCCCTAAACACTGGTGAATGATATAGACTATCCTGGAGGGGCAAAATTTTCTTTGAAAGGCTCAGTTACCTGTTGTCTGCTGTCCCTGCCCATATGTAGATGCCACATACACACAGACAGAGATCCCTTCCCTCAACAAATCTCCACCCTACGGTCAGTGCTGTAGCACAGTGAGACCTGAGAGAACCTCCATTGCACCTTTGGGGCACAGAAAATCATTCCTCTCCCTGCCATATCTCTTTGGCTCTGTGCAAGTGTTGAGTTCCCAAGGATGATGAATCAAGGAGAGGATGCAACACTGAGGTCAGCTGGTGGCTCCAAGCTCAGCAAGAAGTGATGATCTGCCTCGGCTCTGTGAGCACTAATAATGTCATTTAGCAGCAGTAAATCTCTCAATTTTAAATTAACTGACAGTGTCCCACATGGCCATCTTAATAAGGTCTGGAGACTCTGGACACAGAGCTTTCCTACTTTTGCAGCCCATAATAACTGGTTAGTGGTGCTTAAGGTCAATCAGCAATATCTGGTCAGCAAAATTTTCCTTTAACAAAACAGCTTAAAATGGGATGAGCAAATGGCAGCACTGTTGTAAAATTGGCTTCTCCATCTCTGCCTATTGTTTATCCAAGTGTCACAACTATGAAATAAATCCCCTAAAAGGAACTCCAGCATTCAGTCTTAGGCAAAAGAAACCTTGGTACACATTCCAGCTGGCGATACCAAGTAGTGACATGATAATTTTGTTCATTCTTATTTTGTACGGAAAGAAAGACTTGAAAAATGATTGTTTTCAGACATTAAAAATAAACATTTCGTTCTTAGGTCACTACTGAGTCTGGGTGCACAGCACAGTGGGGCTGGAAGAGAGGGAGGGAGGGAGAGATGCTCTTCCCTCCTCAGTGCCAGTGCATGGGCCAATGTCACCTGAAGACCTGCAAAAGGAGCCATTATTGACTTCCCCAAATGGGAGAGGGCAAATTTACCCTTCACCTCTGGTCAGCAGATGAAAGTAGGCAGGCAATAAGCTTCAGTCACTTGTATTTTCAGTAGGGGCTTATAAGAAGGCAAAAAAAGCGTTTAGGAAGTTCTAGCTTGGGCAATGTGCCATGACCCCTGTCTCTGCAGTTGCAGTTTCACTCTGCTTGCTACTCATTTGTAGCAGTGCCTCAGAGAACATGGACAGTTCACGGTGATTTTCACCTCCAGGTAACCAGTCTGACGATGCTGAGGTCACTCCTTACCAAAAGGCATGACTGTCTGGGGGCTGTTGGGTGGTCTGTGTAAAGTGAGTTTGGTTTCAGCCCAACTGGAGCCTTCTGGTGGGCCACAACTAGGGACTGTAAAGTGCCTGAGAGGAGAAGCTGTAAAATTCAACACAGAAAACTACTCACACGTAAAACCTGTTGTGTAAGTACCCTTAATGGGTCTAATCTGCAGCTCTGGTGAAATATTTAGCATCTTTGAATTACAACCAGAAACAAGTGATTTCTGTCTCCATTTTTCCTATGTAAGCGTGTTTTGTGCAATTTTGTACCTTTATTTGTTTATTATTAACTTTTTTTTTTGTGCAATAATACCCCCAATGCTTTTTCTATATAATGTTTAGGTAACTACCACAATTTAATAGTTCAGGTAACTTTTTTTTCTTGCTAATACAAGGCAGCCAACTGAGAAATGCAGTTACAAAGAAATCTGCTGAAATCATATCAGACATCCAGGATTTCTCTGACAGGAACCATGCTGTTCCGCTTTATTTTTGCTGTGCTAATGTTTACACTACTATGTAACAGCAATCATAATTAAAAAAAAATATTTTCGTATTATTTGTTGGTGAATTTATCCTGTTTAGACAAACCACTTTCTGAACTTTAGGCAAGTAAACAGAGAGGTATAACCTGCATCTGAAATCAATAAGACAAGTGTAATGCAGTCTGTTGCTTCTTTGTGAGTCAAATGTTCCAGCCCCAAAATAAACATCTGCAAAAAAAAAAAAAGGTCATTTTGATCAAGCGTCACATGTGAGAACTACCTGAGGGCACATAAATGTGAGGATCACATTCTTATCAGCTCTTCCTGATAATAATAGCCCAGTCACCGGGGACAGTCTGTCAGTGTTGGCCCACTGGGTCAGATAACAATCCCCAGTCTCTCCCTCACTTCCCCTGCTGTGACCCAGCCCATCTGCTTCTCTCTGGCCATATGGTACAGAAGTATTTGAGATTGGAGACTTTATGGTTTTATGCATCTGAATGCTCCTTGCTTTCATTGAAACTTTGCTGACGTGACATTCCTTTGAATATTCCCTAACAAAAGTGGGTTTTGTTTTGGTTTTCACTTCAAAGTATAAATGAACACTTGGGTTTATATCAACAGAGGAGATATCTAATAGATACATGAGTGGGTAAGAAGGCTGGCCATGCATTGCTTCCACAACTTACTTTAAATTCAATATATTATTTATTCTTCTTCTTAATAACTAAAATGTACCCCCAGCACATTCAAAAGAGCTGGGTTTGTTTGGCAATGTTATAAATAAGCCCAGCCTGACAGGGTACTTGCATGCTATGGGTGAAGCGCAGTCTAACCTGAAAGCCGTAATATTGCTTTACAAAAAGTGAAGGAAATACGCCCACTGGGACAAACTGTGCTCTGACCAGGCATTTCTTCCCTACTCCACACCAGGCAAGGGCGGTGTCCTGGGACGTTGCAGTGCTCTGCATTGCTGCAACTGACATTGCAACCCCCAACAAACACTGCCCAGCTATAGCCTTGCTGCTGCTCCTAGGGCTGTTGGCCATGCTTTGGTGGTGCTGGCCCTCAGAGTTCTTCAGCTGGTCAGCACAGAGTGGCCCCAAAACCTCCATAAGGAGACATGCAACTCCCCAGGCAGACCTTGGACACAGGGAACACACAGGTATATCCCTCACCGAGAGCACGTTGCAGAAGTCCAATTAGGCCTAATGAGAGTTCATCCCAGGCTTCAAAGGAGGAAGAGACAATGGCAAATGCACAATATTCCTCTTCAATAGTCCCTTTACCAAGAGGAGGATGTAATTATTGTGTGGACTTAAACATAACAAAGCCTATAAGTTCATACATCATCCTGGCATCCTGGGGCCCCTCTCAGTTGCGACCTCTGGACATTGCAGCAACCACTTGCATGATGGAGGCCTGAATTGAAAAAGTAGAATAGGGATTATTACACAAATACTAACACAACAAGCTGATCTACAAATTCTCTGAAAAAATTGTCAAGCAACGTATTGGTCTTTCAACTTCTATAACAGTTTTAAAAAGCAATAAAAACCCAAGTGGCTGAATACATATCTATGTCTCTCCCTATAATTACAGTTCTTACAGGGTCTCCTGATGATGGTCATCTGCCTTGTGGAAAGCCCCACAGAATAAGTCATAGAAAGCTCCAGGTTATCATACAATCAGTGAGTCTCTCTAGAAGAATGTGAGGGTTTTGTCTGTGTTTTCGCTTTGCCCGTCAGCCCTGTTATGACACAGTTCCAGGGAGTTGCCTAAAAATTTATTTTAAAAACAGTGGGTTTAGTTATGACAGGTTTAAGAAGTCTTGATATTTAGTATCTGAGGCTATTTTTAATGTCTAGAAATCAAAAGTAAATAATAGGTTTTCTTGTGACATCTGAAAATTCAGGCTTGATTGAGAATCTCAGTGCTGGAATTTGATGTAGATAGGCTGCCTTTCCTATCAAACAAAGAAACTGACCACCTACTGCTCGTGTAAAATAGAACCCCAACCTCATGATGTCAAAGTGAGTTTTGCCATGCCCTGGGCCACCATTTAATGGATCAAAATGTGTAAAAATCCATTATTTCTACAGCCCAGCCTGGATGTACTGAAAGGGGTGCTGGTGTCACTGTTGGGGAAGAAAGGGAAATACAGAGGGAGAGGGTCTGCTTCATTCTCCTCTCCCCCCATCCTGCTGGTCAGTGAAACATGATGAGACTCATGCTACCTTGAAAGTAACCCTTCTTTTGTTTTAGTACCTTTCTAGACCCTCTTTTTCTTGGAAAAATTTGTGCTTACAAAGCAAGATTTGGAACCTATTAAGCAAAACATCATTTCACAAATTGTTTTGCACCTCAGCTGTGACTGTGAAGTAATGCTGTTGCCCCACTACCAAAAGGAAAAGCAGCTTCCTCCCATGATCTCAGGCCTGAGTGTTATTTACCACTTTTCCCTTCAGAGATAATAATGCTCTGAATCTGCATGTGCTGAGGGGGCAGGAAGAGCTGAAAACCTGACACGATTATTGAGCCCATGTTAAGAGTTTGAAAGGAATACAGCTTCCTATGATACTAAATGCTTAAGTTTTCCATATGCTATTGTTTTCTCCTTCTTTTCCTGCTATTAGCTTTTACTGACATATCCCTCCTGATAATGTCTTACAAGGGTGTTCGTGCATGTGCATGCACATGTGTGCACCCACCCACGCGCACATGCAGAGCCTGCATATGAAGCAGCTCCTGGCTGCGTGGCATTAACATTGGCAGCCCATAATTGGTACAAGGCTAGTCACTGGCATGGCCCACATCATAAGATCATTCATTTAGAGCAAAGGATAATTCTTTCTTTACTTAAGCTTTCACTGCCTAACTTGCAAAGGAAAAGAAGAAAGAAAACAACAGAGAAAATCTGCCATAAAAAAATTGAAAGCAGATAAGAATGATGACACATTTCTTGGATGATATGATAGCACTTACCATCACATTATTATTTTCTTTAAAAAGGCCACTCCCTTGAACAGGGATGAGGAGGGAAGAGATGAAAGCAAAAATTTGTTTACTTGGACTTGGCAACTGTATCCAGTGATGACTCAGAAGCCCTCTGAACCGAGGCCTTCTTTTATTGCGGAGGTGTTTTAAGAGTCGTATACTATAAACATGTCATATATTATGCATCATATTGTAGAATTTAACGTAAAATATGAATAATTTCTAAAGTTAGTTTCTCAATAATCTGCAGAAATCGCTCTTATAGCCATGATCAACCCCTCTCTCTACAGTGTTTCTATTTCTTAAAATGTCCAGAAAGTTTTATAAGAAATTTCAGAATAAGGTACAATGAAGAGTTTCTGTAATCTTATATTTTATTCAAGAAAGGGATTCCTGGTTCATTGTGTCACATATATACATACAATTCTGCATAACCTATTGTGGCACTGAAGTGGTTATTGCAGCATACTTTCCTCAATTTAAGACCACATACTAACAAAAATCCCAATGTCAAACAAAAATACACTGCCAAATACTTGGCTCTTCACTATTATAGTCACAAATGCACATTGTTTTTTCACCTCTTCAGTCTCTGGTGGGAGAACTTATTCAAGTGCCCTGGGTCTGTAAGCCTTTAGGAACTGGTCTCTGTATTTGTGAAAAATTTAGAGAGCACCATAAGAAGGTATAATCAATAATAATTTTCAGCAAACTGGATTTCTTGTAGGAAATCAGCCTCGTGCTAGTCCAATATCCTGTTGCAGGAAAGGGCCTTACAGTTCTTTTGCTGAATGATGGACCCAGCCCAGAAGGTGGTGATTAGGAGATTATATGCTCTTATGGAGAGGCTCTTTCCAAGCTGGTGGATGGGGATGAGCCTTCAAGCAAGGGAGTTTATTTCTATTCTGACTTTTTGCTTCTAATCCTTGATACTTTGATGCATTCTCTTATTTTCACATTCAGTGATTGATCAAGCAAACCAGGAGTTTAGGATGCAAGGTTGGAGTAAGGTTGAGTGAAAACAGCATGTTAAGTACTGGAAAGAGGTGCTGGTAAAAGAGCACATAAAAAGGGCAAGTGGTGGCTTCCTTATGGATTTGTTTCCAAACATGTTAAAGTATGAGTGATTCTTTTTACTATTGTCTTTATCTTTCTCTAATGTGAGTTTTTCTGCTTAAATTTTATTTTTAGTACAGGGTTATATTCATATTTGCACATAAAACTCCCCACTGCCTCAACTCACAGTCAGGATTTCTTATGGTTTGTGAATATATAAATAAAACTAAACTCAATTTGACACCCGTCTGTACAGTACAAAGACCGAGATGGGGTGCAAGCTTGAACTTGCTCAAAGCTGAGTAATGCTAGACTGTTATCTTGTCATTAAGAATTGCTTTGAGTCCCTATCTGTTCAGCAACTCTAATTAAAGATCATTTAACTGTACTGTCAGCCCTGTTTAAATCTGAGTGTTGCCAGTTGCTTCCTTCATGCAGGCAGCCAATAGGTGCTGGGGGAGTCGTTCATGCATAGCATTGCCCCAGTGGCGCTGGGCCTATAGCATCCCAGTTTAATAGGACATTCAGGGCTCATTAGTGAGGAAACACATCAGGAGTGACCGCTCCACTGCCACACGTTGCAACTAATAGCCTTGCTGAACAGAATCGTTTCTGTTTCTGCTCACTTGTTTTTGAATCCTTTCAATGTCAACAAGTGGTCATGTCGGCAGGAGCCCGCCATTCTCCCCAACAGTTTTATCCGTTACTCTCCTGAGCCAGACTTGTGTCCTCCTGCATTGTTCCTGCCACAATGGAGCCTGAGCAATCACAAAGGCTTCACAGCCATTCATCATCAGCCCACGAATTCTGGGGTTGAGATTACCCGCCAAAATTTTTGGCCATCGTTCTGTCATAATGTGTGAATGCCCGTGAAATAAAAATAGTTTCTGAAGTTTGCATTCCTGTTGCAAAGGCACAGAATGATATTTGGGGGGGGGGGTTTGAGGTTGGGTGAGAGGGCTGGACAGAGGGAGAGAAGACGAAATAAAACCAACATTACTCCAGCTAGAACAAGAAAAGATCCTGTGGAGGGGAGATAAGAGAAATTGAGATTGTTGCTGGAAAAAGAGGTGTAGAAAGGAGCAACCAGGGAAATGGAGGTGTGTCCAAAAAAATTGTAATCACCCTTTTGGCACATAGATTTGGAAACAGACCCTTGGCTTTGCAGGGAGGCACAGGCAGCTCTTGTGTCACTGAGCTCCGGGAGGCACAGAAGCAGGGCACCCCTGCACAAGCTCCCCAGACACCGTCTCCTCCTTTCATTCACGGAAATAGTCGGCATTTCTTCATGGTAACTGGAAACATGACTGGGAAAATGCCCCCTAGAAGCATACAACTACTGCTTGTCATTTATATTAGGTTAGCATTTAGCCCATGTTTTGCTAAATGGAGACTGAATGGATGTTTTTATACCTGAAAACCTGAGATCTGAAGATGTAGTGACTTTACCAGGGTCACACTTTAAAGGTCAGAGATGAGAATCAAAGCTAGATCGTGTATGTTCCGGTTATTTTGGTGTATTACTTTAACAGTTTCATACTCTTTCCTATATATGAAATGATGGGGTCAAATCCTGCCTGAATACCAGGCAAAACAGACATTCATTTATTGTGTACTGGCTAATGTTCAAGTACGCTCAATATACCCAGAGCATCCTCCAAATGCTCCACTATGGTTGATGTAGAAAGGGTGCACTGTAACCACAATGTGTAATGGTGACTTCAGATGTTTGCTCAGCGCACAGCAGAGAACTTGCTGAACACTTCCACCTCTACCTTACAGTGTGCCCTTTCATGGTGTTTCCATTGTGTTGATTTTGCCTCAGTTAGGACTAATGGCTGAATGCTGTTTGAAAGGATTTGATTTTAGGATCATTTGAAAATCCCTGTTGATATCCTACAGTCTCTTCCTGGTCATTTTAGCAAGCTAGGAAGTTGCAAGTCATCAAAAAGTGTTCATAAGAAAAGTAAAGGTGATGGGGTTTTTTGTCTGTCATGGGAAGATAAAGTTTGTTATAAACTACAATCCTAGCAAAAAACGCTCCAGTACAAGAAGCTAGAATTTATCTTCTGTTCTACAGTTCACTGTATATTGACTAGAGAGTTTTCTTTTTGCCTCTTACAATAATCAAAATTAAAACGAAAACAAACCAAACTCTTTTACTGGGTTTTACTCCTGTTTTACAGAACAATATCCACTATATGAACTGGGCTGTTATAAAAATACCAAGAATTATTGCATGCCTATCAAACATATTTCCTGGCAGAAGTTTTGGGTGTAGAGCTACAGCAGTCTCCACCTTCAAAGGTAATGGAAAGCACCGTGAACATTTTTAGGCTGTGCTTTATGTGATCATTGCCATTCAAAACCAGTCACAAAACACTGATTTTGTCAATACCGGGTTTCCTGTAAGCACATTAAGACCTGCTGAATGTGTAACAGACTAACTCTGGAAAGCAGACTGTGTGTAATTCTTAGTTATCTATTGTTTATTTCTCTCTTGATTTCGGTATAGTTAGAGCCAACTGATATTGCAGCAGGGCAGGTGTTTCTTCTTGCCTCCCATGGTGTAAAGCAGGAACACTAAAAGCAAAACAACTGCCTGCACTATGCTTCAGTGTTTTTACAGTTTGGATATAAATTAATGACCCTGATATGGTTTTACTTTGAAACTAAACTGGAATAATCCCACTGATTTCATTCATGTGTGGTATATACAGCTGTGAGGAGTCAAACGCTTGCGTGAAAACCTTGAGTTCTAGTTGTCCGGGTAATTACCACGTATAACTGCTGTGTGAGTCATCACCAGTGGTAAAATCTTTATGAAGCACAGTAAAATAAATACTTTGAAGTCAAAGTCCCAGCTACAGCAGGTCCCCATGTAGGGATTTGTTGAGTGAAGGATTCAAAGCTATGTCCACAAACTGCACCTTGTACCTTCAAGGGCCCATCCAGGAACATCCACAGTCCCAAGTTAGATGATGAAGCTGTGTAAGTAAGACTGAATAGATGAAGACAGATGGGAATAGAAACCACACAAGATAAGTGGGAGTCACACAGGTGAGAAATACCCCCTTGCTGCATTTTGTGTGTGACTGGTCTGGCAGATGGGGACACATAACACACTGTCAAATCCTGCAAGGGTGTATCATAACAAGGAATCTCATCTGGTTGAGGTGTAATCCAAGTGCATTTCAGCTGCTGGGTTAAATGGGCATGCCTGTGATCAACAAAACATTTTTAGGGATCCTTAGAAATAATGGCACAGGATCTCACCTGTCCCTGGCGTTAGGTAGCACTGTCCCTGGCGTTAGGTAGCAGCTTTACAGAATTTATGTGCAGTTGTGTCTTGTGGAGCAATGCAGCAAAATCCTGACTTTGGTAAATCAGACAGGGTTTTGTCCTCAGTATATTTTCAGGTACTTGCCTCAGTCACTCCCACTAAAGCCATAATGGTATGCATCTATTCAAGCTTTTCAAGGACAGATTTTTTCTTCTTTTCTTTTCTCCCCCCCCCTTCCCTCCCGCCTCGCTCCCAACCCCAGCAGCTTATGAAAGAGGTAACTGCTCCTTTTCACAGTCAAAGCAGGATATTCTGAACTGAATGCTAACTAGACTTTGGGCCAGACGGAAGGAGGATTTGAGCAGTTTTTCAGATCTGGGGTTTTGACTTCAGGATCATAAGTAACAATACAGAAAGAAAACTATATCTGGAAAATGTATAGACAGCAGCCTCTATCATTTCTTTAGTTTTCCTAAAACCTGGAAGTTTTCCCTAAGAGAAGGGGAATCATCGTATGTAAAAATTTTACTCTTTTTCTTGTTGTTGTTAAATTTTGCAGCAGTTTTGTGACGTTGTTGATTAGCTGCATGATCTTGAAGGCCTTGAAATTGAAAATGTGCCAGGCTGGGTAGGTAAAACATTCTGGTGCTCTTCACAAAGCTCCTCTCTTGAGTTTCATGTAGCCTTCTACAGTTGGATACCAGATCGCCTCTCAAGTCCAGGAACTGCAAAGACTTAACTGTGTGCATTTGCCTAAACACAAACTGCTCATTTGCTTAACATTCCACACATTTTGATGAGTTTTGGTTATTCTGGAAGCGAAATACAGTGAAAGTTATGTGAAGGTTCACATTTGTGGTTTTGGGCATGCGGTGGGCAGAGCAGTAAACTGGGAGGTGTGCTTATGCCGCAAAGCAGGGGTTTCTCCTTAAAAAACGCTTTTTCTTCATAGCTTCCGAAATCACATCTGAACATATAATGTTTCACTATATGCAGTCGTTGTGTGCAAGGGTTTTTTTAAGTATAATTTAGAATGAAAGTACAGTAGACATCAAAAATAGCATGCAGAGAATTATTCTGAACTATATGAAGCCACTGTGTGGGATCAGGGTTTGTCCCTGATCCTGACGACATTGGTACATGATACTGACCTTCAGTACTACATACCGTACTGGTATTTCAAAATGCCACATCTACACAATGGCTCCTTTTCTTGTCATCACCAGATACATTATTCAGTGGTAAGTAAATTGGGCACTTGAGATGCGGTGTAGGTATATAAGAACCTAAATTCTTGTATTGCTCAACGTCTTGCTTCACAATCTATGTTTGGTCATGAGTGCTATTTCTAGGTAAAATATATATCTAAGTTGAGGCAAATAAAAATCTCCCTTACCTCTATTACGATGCAGAAGTTTATTTTGCCTTCTTTTGCTGGTATCTGTTCCATGCATCACATCTGGAGTTCCTAGGCTGATGTAGTGGTAACCTGAGGCATAACAACGATGTAAGATAGCTCGAGAGTGGTGGTAAGAGGGAAAGCTTAGGCTTCAGTCCCAGGGAACTGATAAAAGGGTTAATATGTTGATCAAGCATGAGATAACCCAGTTTTCACTGCTGTGTGCTCCTCTGAACACAGAGGATTGCCTTTAGGGCAGAGCTTTCATGGCCTCAAAAATGCAATTCACCTCACAATTTCTATGGATGTGATCCTTCTGATTTCAGAGTAATTCTGATTATTCAGTGAAAAACTAAATGAGCAAAACCAAACCCTAGTGCAAACTTTGTTGCATAATTGTTAGTTTTTTTCCTTTTTCTTTTTTTTTTTCTCCAAGGCAAGTAACTTAAAGAACAGCCTTTTCTTGTTGATTGCTCTACCATTCATTGGAGAGCATATGGTTTTTGTCTTGGGAATCATCCAACATGTCACAAAGGAAGTGATACTGGACAGTTACTAGGCAGCTTTTGTATACTTTGGGGATAGGGGAAGATGGTATTTTAATAGATTTCCTTGGGGATCTCTTAGAAGGGTAATTTAATTGTTGAAATCAAATTTTGGACCCCTGTCACAAATCATTACCTTATCTTTCATCCATCTATTCCCTTGTTGTTCAAACTAATAAAACATGCACGCTGCTTTCCATTCATGTGATTCCCTTCATTCGTTTTTAACTGGTAACCCTGGCTAATAATGGGTAGGTGGCCTATTTCTAGTAGAGGATTTTTTTGAAGGAATAGATAGTTTCTCTAGCTACCATATCAACAAGGTTGGTAACACCCATTCACTCAAAGCAGGAAAATAACTGAAAGACGAGGACACAACCTAGAACATGTCCTCAAGCATTCACATTTTGAACACCTGCATGTGAATTCTGGATAAGTGGGCTATTGTATTGGTGGAGCTGGTTGTCACCATTGCTATGGTAGAGTTTTATCAGTTCTGGCTTTCTCTCAGCAATTCCTTCAAAAGTTAGTTTGCTGAATGTTACCCACCTCTTTGATTGAAGTATCTGAGAGGAGATGCACCAAAGACAGTGAGCAACAGCTTGTGGTCCCACTACCTCAGTTGCTCCTCACCAGGTCCAAGCACTGTGCCACTTGCAGAAATACAGTCAGACAGTGTCCATCCTGCCCCACTCTTACTCTATAGCCTCACTCATTTACACAGGAGTTTGCAGCTCCCTGCTGTCAATCTGAGAGCTGCAGTTCTCTTGAGGACAGCAGGAAAGACTGAGGATCTTCATTCGAGCAATTCAGACAGTAAGGAGACAAGTGATGGGGAAGCTCTGAGCTGACAGAGGCAAGTTAAAGCAAGAAAAAGTGAGTAGACAGGAGAGTCAGGGCAGCACAAGTTGTGAGGTTAGTGGTACCATCTCAGAGTAGCATTAATCCTGTGCAAAAGCTCAGGTGACCTTGGATCTGCTTGAATTTGATCTGAAGGATGCTTCAGCTTTCTGTTTGCCACTTGAATTAAGGAGTGGAGAATGGAAATGTGTATAGGCTGCTTATTTCTTAATGTTCAACAACATTGTTCAGATTTCTCTGATCATGTGGCCACTGGGAGATTTTGGGTTAAGAAATTGTGATTATTTATAGGCAGGATTTCTAAAAGTTCTCAGGCTTGGTCGAGGTTTACTTGCATAGAGACAACTAGAGTTTTTAAAACAGACGTCACTGTGTCATTAAAGAACCCAAAGTCCTCTTTAGCATTGAACAAGTAGCAATCCATACCTACTGTCAAGTATTTATCATCTAAAAAGCAGAAAACAGAATATTGAGGAGTATTGGGCCAAAATTAAAAATTTATATGTTCAGACTGAGAAGGTGATATGTAACAGCTGCACGCTGTTTGATCACTCATTTATAGGCCACACTTCTTTGGTCACTTCTCATTTTTTCACTAAAACATCCTTTCAAATTCCATTCATTTTTACCTTAAGAAATATACCCTGAGCTGTAGTCCTCTCAGAAAAAAAACATGTTTTCAAGCTCAATGAATACTTTAAATAACAATGACATTTAGAGACTATTTCCACCAAAGTCAGTGTACAATTCCTATCATCTCAGAGTAGAAATCATTATGCAAGTTCATAGGTGAGCTTCTGAAATAAAGGGATTTTTTGTAGTTGCTTTAGTGAAAACAGGATCAAATCTAGTGCTTCATGCGTTCAGGAACTGACACCTGCTACACTTATGTTTTGCATGTTTCTTTATTCAGAACGCTAAGAAAACCCTAGGGTTTTTTTTACGTTTCATCAAAAATGTTTTTCTGGAACAAGCCAAAACAAACAGAACTCAACCGGTCTTTTGTTGGTTGTTCCACTTCCCAAAAGGGTCCTGGGCACTTAGTGACACAGCATCTGTCTCAGATGCTATTGAAGGCATTCAGCCCCTAAATGCTATTCCACTGACATTCTTTTATACTGTGGTATTTGTCAAACTCACACAACCAGGGCAGAAGAAAAGGAAAAAGCGTCTTTTGAATAGCGTGGAAAATATTTAATCTTCTCTCCACCTGATTATCAACTAAAATTCCCTGGAACCTGCGCATGCTGTTTCTACTTGTTTTCTACTTTGGGGGAAGCCAAGTATCTATGTGTCTTTTCATTATTATTAAAATTATTGTTGTTCTGGCTATTAACAACAGCAATTAGAATAATCCCTGTAGGATTTCAAATTGAAAGCTACTTGAGGTTTCCAAGCCTCAGTGCCCTTTTACTAAGTGTGTGTTCAAGATCAGATTCTAAATTTTTGCTGCTCAGTTTAAATTATATTTTCACTAATTTTAGAGGAGAAAATGAATTAATAGATTCTTCCATAGTAAAGCTTGTTGAGGCTCATGTTGGTCTTTTGCGGACTGTCCCTTTAAACCATCCAAGGTGTTTATTTTATGTATGAAGAAAGAATTCACTACTCTGAGTAACCTAATCCTGGCTGTGTGTAGAAATGGTGTGTTTATGTGTGGAAGGAAGAAGGACAATTGTTCCTTTTGTTCTTAACAACTCATGTTCCTTTTTATAAAGAGATTTTAGTGTAGCCCTCTGTATTCTTTCTCACTATAGAGAAATCTAGTGAAATAGTATCTAATTCCTTAGATTGTTGTCCTAGATACCATAACACCACATGGGTAGTAGATGTGCTAAATTAGAAGAGATTTTTTTATCACTTTTGTGGAAGTGTTTTTTTCTTGTATCTTTTCTGTTTCCTCATAAAAAAAAAAAAAAAGAAAAAAGGAAAGAAAAAGAAAAACTTCACAGAATAGTAAACCTGAGACACGGATTCGAGTGCCAGACAGTTGAATGAACAGGATAATCGGGGTATTTTTTGACAGGTGCGACAGCCTGCCTATGACTGGCATTATAATCATTACCATTTTAATAAGGCTCTAATAGGGGGGCCGATAATTCAATGGGGTGTGAGGATCCTAATTCAACTCCCAATCCCACATGAATGTGCTAGAATTTGTGGGCTTTGTTTTCCTCTTTTGTAACCCTGAATGCAAATAATTACTGGCTATAGATTCAAAAATTCTTAGAACTGGAAGCTAAATTAGCTCTCCTAATACTGCACAAGAATGTCAATACTCAGGGGAGGAAAAAAGGAAGTAAGTGGTTTTTGGTTGTTTTTTGTATTACACTTGTAGTACTGCAAAGGTTCTGTAGCTTAAGTGGTTTGGTTGGCAGCATGAATAATACCAGCACTGTTTCTAAAGGACGTGCAACTCGCTTTTTTTTCCCCCTCCCCAAAAGGAAAAGAAAATGTATTTGTCTGAAAATAATTTCTGAAAAATCATATGCTACTTTCTACCTGCTATTTTTGTTGACATTGCCTCTGTCCACTCTGTATTGCTTCAGCAGCAGCATGTGGTATGTTCAGCATCTATGGCCACAATTTCACAGGAGCCCTTTGGGCTTTAGTGTGGCCAGTTTATCTCACTCAGATGACCTTACAAGATAAATTTGAATATTGCGACAGTGCCCCACACTGTGCTTTGAGGCTGAAGGCACTTTGTCCTTGCAGAAGTTGCAGAATTGGTCTCTAAACTTAGGAGCAGACACCAATCTCTGCTCAGGAGAGTACTTACATTTGTGCTTAATAACAGTTGTTTCAAAACCCAGGAGAGTAAGGGATAAGCAGCCCTTTTCACTTGCTCCTGCTGACTCTTACCATGTGCCTGACTCTCAGGATACAGGATCGGGTAAGTGGGAATGGACCCTTCCTCACCCCTATCCCCTTTGATACACAGAACAAAAACCAAAGGGCCTTATGCTTTTTTTTCCCTCAGCAGGCCTATGTAATGAATTTCTCCATTCATTTGTGATCAATAATACGTATTATAATTTCTAATTAATGAAAAACAGTGCTACATGGGACAGGACTTTGAAAAATGGAGAAGGGTATTTCCATATAACCCCTTGCAGCTGGAATCAACTTCTCCCGCCCACTGTTTCTGATCCCAAATTAGCTGTGGAGTCTTGCCATGATTTCAGTCCTTTGCTCTTTTTGCACACACATTGCCTGATGTATAAGGAGCAGTGCTTGATGTACAACAGAGTGAAAGATAAGCAAATGCACTTTATACCATGTGAGAGCGGGAAATAACTAAGGTGGACAAACTGATCTGGGAAAACCAGCCTGAACCTTTGTCCCAAACTGAAATACAGAGTTTTGGAGGCTTGCCAAAATCTGGTTAATCTTTCTCCCTCTCTGTCTTTTAATGGTATTTATGGTTTTGCTGCACTTCCTGGTTTCAGCTGACTCCAAAAGCAGGAGACTGAAATATCATTGAAGAGGCTATTCACAGTGTTTCCAGCTGGCTAGGACCATGGTATGAAAGATCTCTCACAATAAGGTCTGTTCTAGAAGGATTTTTGCCCATTTTCTATCCTGACGAGATTCTGATGAGCAGCCAAACTGTTGAAAAATTATCCTGATTAAACTCAAACTTTGACAATATGCCCATCCACAAAAAAAAATCAACAGCCTTCACCTGAGGAACCTGCATATAGAGAATTCATGAAATTTCTGTTCTGCTGCTTTGTGCAAAAGATGTTATTCTTGTTTGACCTTGGAAGGATTCTCACTGAGTTGATGTGAACATAGGATATTTTTGTTCCCTTTAGGATATTTTTTCAATACATTTCAAGATTTTATGGACGTTAAGCTGCAAACCTAGATAGTTTCTGTCTTGATTCAGACATTGAAACTCACTCTCAAACCCATAGTCAATGAGAGTGAAACTGAATGTTTTATCTGTTATGATGAGGGCCTGTCAGTCCAGACTATGACCTCAACTACTGATCTTACAGGTTCTCTACCTTGGTCAACTAATGACATTTAAGTTACCTCAGAGGGCTCTAGGAGACCACCCTGGACATTACTCAGGACTGTTGTATGAAGACTTCTTGTTTTCAGCTCTCACTGAACGGTGTCCAGCCATCCTCTTTATCTGAGTGCTGTGAGTCAGAGAAGGCTTCTTACAATCTCCACAAAGTTTTTGCTTTTCTACCTTATGAGCCCTCAGCTTATGTTGTGCACACAGGACTGATAACTGTTTGATTCAGAGGAGAGGGTATCACCTCCAGAGGTGGAAGTGTGACATTGACTGAAAGGTTCATAAGTGTGCTTTAAATGTTGTGCTGTAGCTGTGTGGGAAGAAAACTATTTTTTTTTTATCCATACCAATCACCCACAAACTCTTGATCAGCATATTTGATCTGTATGTTGGACAGCTTGGTTAAACCTGTTTAGCTGATGCCTAACAGCTGTCATTGGGAAGAAATACCATGTTTCCTCAGGAAGAGAGTAACAGGAATTTCAAATGATCACTGTCTTTCTACAAGTGTTGTAAAGACTATATGGAGATAAATTCTCCATTGCATATAGTTGGATTTAAGCTAGATGAAGTTACAGAGCAATCCAAGATGCTGGAATGGGCTGTGAAAAGCAAACCCCATAGCTTGCAGAAGCTAATCTTTCCCTCTGTTTTGTTTTATCTTTTGCTGACAATGTTGCTAATTGTTGTTCCTGTATAAGAATTTTCCTATTTTGGTTAAAAAGATTGTTGAGAAGTTTGTGAAAAACAGACTGAAGATGCCCTTTTCCTTAGGCCTGTTTGAGTCTTTGTGGGGGACAGAGCAACATCTGGTTATCTGGGATATTGTCTTGAGAATACATGAAACTCTGCCTGCTGACTTGGACAACACAACATGGTTGACGTGCCTCTAGGCACTGACCGATACCCTTATTCCTGTCTCAAAGATTACAAGAGGCTATGCCGGGCTGACTCCTGTCCTGCAAATGCTGGCCTTGGGGACTCTCTGTGCCTCTCCTTGTCACTATTTAAGTCCAGTGTATCCATGGTGGTGTTAGGTGGGATAGTCAGGGGTCAAGAGCTCTACTGGTTATCCTCAGTTCTCAGTCTCAGTTTGATTAGCTCTAGTCAGTGTTGCCGGAAATTGCACTTTTAGTCAGCTACCAAGTTTGAGATTGACTCAGACACGGATGTCAAGCATTTAGCTATGCTTGCATAGAAGTGAAAACAAGGAAGAAAAAAATGTTGTTACAACTGGGAAAAGGTGCCAGAAAATTTGACAAGTATTTTAAAGATTCACTGAGGGTGTATGCTGATTTGTGATTAAGTGACAAAGGTTTTAGGACACAAGGTAGTAGTCTGATCTGATCTGCTGCCAGATGCTCATAAAGCATGGAAGTGTAGTGCTCTCAGATAAACTCTCCATCCAAAAAGTGGATCCCATTTCTTTTCCAAGTCAAAGTTGCTACTTTGTCATCACTGTGTAACCATTGTGTCTAGCCATGGGCCCAAACCTAAGCAGGAGTCTGGAACAGCTGTCCTGCCCCAAGGAGCTCAACAGTCTGAGAAAAATAAAACAACAACAATTTTCTATCTTTTAGCAATATGATTGTGACAGAGAAAAACTGGTTCTCAACATAAATGATCTGTTCGTTTATTGAAAAGAGACCACAAGGTAGTTTATCTTAGTTTGTAGCCATCCATGAGCTCCATATTGCCTACCTGTTTGAATGAGGTTTATTCTTGGGTCATCTTTCAGCCATTGCACCCTTCCTGGGTTGTGTTTCAGCCATTGCATCCACATAAGAAATTCAGGCAAACATTCCTATGTGTTTAACAAGAGTGACTGCCAGGTTGGAGTTCGTGAGGAGAGATGCAAGCCACTGGGACTCCTTCCCTTGATACCAGTCCCAATGAATCCAAACCTCCTATAAGACGTGAAACAAAGCAAAGTTGGGCCTTGTTTGTTGAGTGTCAAGGCGGGAGAAGAAAAGGGGTGTAAAGTTGTTGACTCAGTTAAAGATTTTTTTCTGCCTTTGCCACTGGCTTGCTACCTGGTCCCAGCATTTAGTTTTCCTCTGCTGTTGCTTCCCGTTGTGAAAGCAAGATCTAATATAAAGCTGTCTCCAAGGAGGTGTATTCATCAAGGTTTGTAAAGTGTTTTGGAAAAGGTGCTGCTGCTAAGAGAGCTGCTGTAAAAGTTTTGACCATTAGCGTTCACTTTGGTGTGTCAAAAGTAACCATTTTTCTTCAAGATACTGGACATTTCATTGTATGAAGAATTTAGACTAACAGTAAATGCAGAAGGTTTGGAAATAATTCACCTTGAAGACTGGCAAAACCGGCATATTCACAGCAGAAGTGAAAGACGTTTTATCTGTGTTGTCCTTTGTAATTATGCTGCTGAATAACAGAAGTATTATCACACCAGGGTTAGTGCTAGAGGATTACCCTAAGTTTTTTAAATGGGATGGTAAAGTGGTGCAAACAGGTGCACAGACAAAGAGCAAAAAGAGGGGGGAAAAGTGAGAAAAAGAAAGCAGAGGCCTTCTAGTTTCAGCCACATAGCAAAATTAGTGGTTTTTCTAAATGAATAGCATGGTTAGATTACTATTGAGCCTGTAAAATTAGAGGAATGAGTCACATTCTTCATTTCACTGTTGGTTTAGTTTAATCAAAGAAGGTCAACTCTTAATTGTGCTTCATGTAAAAAAAAAATCTTTTCATTGGAATAATTTTGCAGTGGACAAAATGACTTGTAGGAATAATATTTTCTCTGAAATCTGTTTGCCAATAACTCCCTTTGCAAACTGGATCCTGCTAACCAGAACTTCTTTTTGAATGTCCCACATGTGTGTTTTCTGAAAGAGAGAGGGAGACATTTCTAAATGAAATTGAAAATGTCTTTAAAGCAAAACAGCCAATATAAACACATGATCCTTATTATTCTTTTTTTGCTTTTTAATTGCCTTTTAAATCTGTCTTTGCATGTTGACTTATTTGTGTATATTAGAGCCATGTGGACATTTCCTAATCGCTTCATCTCAGAAAATAACAGCGCACTTTTGCACAAGATTAAATTAGGATAAGGTTGTTCGTGGCACTTTTGAATATGAAACACTGTGTATTAAGAGATGTGTATTTACTGTAAATTACCACAAATGTAGATGTTAATGGTTAAGGATTCAAATCTAGACATCTAGGGGAATCTGGGAATGTACAGAAAGGTGATTTGGGTCTTCCTCATGGGAAGTTCACTCTTTCATGGTAGTTTTGGGAACATTTGAAGCAGGAGAAAGCAGGACTTCAGGGATTTGGGTCTCTGGAGTAAGTGGCCCATCTCACAGATTTCTGCATTAGCTCTGTCTGCTGGACCTGGCTGAGAATGGGGGTGCTTTTTGCTTATTGATTGTCCTGTGTTTTAGGGAAGCCTCCAGATAACTATAGATCTGTTACTACCACCTTGCTCCTTACAATGCCAGGAAAAGCTGTAGGAGCTCTGTATGAGTTAGTAATGGGGGGTGGGAAAGGTCTGGCGTGACATATCGTTTTCCCCTGACTAGGGCCCTGTAGTGGGATCTCTGTGATTCTAAGCAAGACCTTGAAGGTACTTATAGCTTTGCTTTGTAGTTAGAGTGTGATGGTCCCTGAAAAGAAACCTCCTGAGAATACCTTCTATAAAGAATTGTCAATATAAAATCTGAAATTGCTGGTCCATGAATCACGTGATGTGAGAAAATCACGGGCTTCACAGCTGTGTAGATAAACAGCAGCCTTGCAATGCCCCATCCCCTCTGCTCTGCTGTCAGCTCTGTTCTTGTGCATCACTAACGGGCATTGAAATTGCACAAGTCAGTCCTCTCAGCGGGCTCAGTGCCCTGCTGGCTCACAAGAATAGGGACAGCAGGGAGTTTATGGGCAACAGAGTACACATGTATGTGCTCACTCCACATCCACTCCCTGCCTGTCATCCCAGCAAGACCCATCACCCCCCGATTGTCATTTTGATCCTACTTCTTCAGCTGACATGCTCCAAGTCCTCCAGGCAGGTTGTGAAGGGCTGACATTTTCCTGTCCCAGAAGAGCCCAGAGATAACACACAGTAGACATTATGATGAATCAGATTTGGTTTCTATCTGAATTTAAAGTGGTGTCATTGACTTGATGACAGTAATTGACCATTCTTGTCTCATTTTTTCTGTGTTATAATGTAGCCAAGAGGGGACATCTGAGATCAGATCTTGATTTAGAGAAACTTAGAAGCCAGAAATCCATTTCCTGTGAGTAACTTCATAATTTCTGTGGATACATTTGAAAAAATAACACTTCCTTATGGCTTGGAACTTTACTAAACCAAAATGATTTGGTATTATCCAAACAAAATTTGATATTTCTTTTTAATATTTGTAAAAAAAAAAATCAGTAAACTCAACTTAGTTTCACAGAGTCTGTATTGCCTAAGGACTAATTGTTTCATTTGAAAATGCAGAGTAAATCCTGTTCCCAGGGCAGTTTTCAGTAGGTGAAGTTTCTGTGTTGCTGGTGTTCCAGCCCTTTGTGATATTTCTATTTCATATGTGATAGTGCAGTACTCAGAATCAGCAGAAGTGTCTAAGGTAAGGCTGCCCTTCACTAAATATGTCCGATGGCAGAGCTCACTCTGCAAGGCATTTCTGTCTTGCTGGTTTGCCTGAAGTTCAATGCATGGATGTGGATATGGATATGGATATGGATATGGATATGGATATGGATATGGATATGGATATGGATATGGATATGGATATGGATATGGATATGGATATGGATATGGATATATTGAGGTTCTTCTGTATTACTCCTTTTTATCCCCATTCCCTAGGAAGCCGTAAGTTGGCTTTAGGTCTCTACATACCAGATCTCTCTTATTTTTGAATTTGGACACTAGATAGAGGACATATGAATGTTTCTTATGGGAAGAAAGTCTTACACATGATCTAACTGTGCCATTAACAACTGAGGATCTACAGGTTTTCAGCTGGTCTGCTAGGACAGTGCCTCCTTCCTTTGATCGCTTTTGGTGTGTCATGTCTTACGGGGATGTTTCACTGAGAAGGATGACAGCAAAATGGAGTTTGCTGCCAGGCTGAGAAGGTCATTCCCAGTCTTTTCTACAATATTTTTTTAAAAAAATATTTTATCTCATTTTGTGTAAGCCAGCTTGCCGGGGACACAAATCAGTGGTTCTGCATGGGTGACCCCAGTTTTCCATCAATGATGGGTCTGGTGCATAGAATTTACCTAGATTTTCGATTCATGTGTTCATGGGAGAGTAAAGACTCTGTAGAGAAGTTTTTTTCCAGAGGCCCCCCCCCCCCAGCTGTTAAACACTTAATTTATAATTGAGGCTCAGACACTTTGACCACATAATGACCCATTCAGATCATGGGGAACTTTTCCTAAATAAAGATCACTTGGTTAAGCAAGCTGAGACCTGCCCCTTATACAACATATAAAGAATTCAGGTGAATTGTGCTTTATAAAAGTGCTGTATGACAGGAGTAAGTATGATGTGTACAGCATAATGCTTGTCATATCAGTAAGCAGAAATGTGTCCAGAAGTAATATGAGAACCCAGGAAAACACAGCTAAAGAAGAAATAGATCCTAGGAAAGGAGAAAGAGCTGTTTATTTTTGAGGCGAAAGGGAGCAATCAGAATGAGAAAAATGTTGACTGTCAAGTTGGCTTGTGTGGCACAAAAAGCAAGTTGTCCCAGCTGCTGGAAATTGCAATGGAATTATCACTACGCGGCTCTGCCTGGGTTGCATGTGGCACCTTCAAAAGGAGGAGCTGTGCTGATCTAATAAACTGCCACATTCGTGAGCCTCACTGACAGATCAACAGCTCCAATTATCATTTCTGTGGTCTGCTTGGAACCACAGCCGGCTTCTTTGTTCACTGTGCATGAAGAATAACCTGCATGCCCGTGCCAGTTTGGTTTTTAAACCTCTGAGTGAAGCAAAGTTTTCACTCTTCCATAGCAAGGGAGGAGATCTACAAAGGAGATAGGCTGTTTTCAGCTTTGTTTTGTGGACGTTTTTGTTTGTTTGTTAGGTTAGGTTGGGGTTTTCCTTGCTCAAAAGTTTTTTTGTACAGCCATTTTGAAAGAACTCTAAGATTCCTTGCCAGCTTGCTTCTTTTGAAAGGAACAACATCTAGGAAAAGCAATATTTTCATCATGATCCTCTTCTCACAGCTAGCTGGGGCTGAAGTCTCTGCTTAAGCCTTATGGGGGATGAGCCAGATAAGAGCTTATTCCACTCATCCACGATCGGCTGTAATGGTGTCACAGCATGGGTCCGAGGCACAGTAATTTGGTTATTGTCTCTGTGTGGCACTGTGGTACCTAGTGATGATTACAAAGGTGATGTTTGTGCCTGGCTCTCCTGAGAGCTGTGCCAGGCTGTGCAGCAGAGTGTTCAACAACTGTAGCTGGTGTCTTCCAACCACGGACATTGTGACCTGGAGACTGCAACTGGTAGACACCCCCTATAAAATTATAAAGTCATAACGAATATACTTCTCTGCATTATGAAGGGCACAAAAAATGGTGGCATGACTAATAGTCCTAGAAGAAGCAGCATAGAAGAGGTTAGGGGTTGATAGGGTTACAGTAATGGCTCAATGAGGCAATCTTTCTCTTAAAGTGGTCCAAAACACTGTATTCCCCCATAACAGGCTCCAAAGGTGTAAATCAAAGGGCAATGGGGATGCTCAGGGAGTGTGTTCTATGAGTTCAGCATCGTCCCCTGGCCTAGCTGGGTATTCGTACTCTTATTGGCAGGTTACATTTGCTTTCCATGAAAAGTTTTCCGAAACAGATTAAAGCACTCTATCCTATCCCTGTTTATTACATCACTCACTCCCAACACTGCCTGTGCCACCCATCCCCTGTTTATTTATTCTTACAGATTTGCAACAGGAGAGACTGTACTTCAGAAAAATCAAGCAAAATGCAATTTTCTCTCTTTTTTCCTTCATTTTCTTTTATCCGTCCCAAAGAGCACGCTGCACCTGCAGTGTCAGCTTCTTCAACCAGCCTCATAAGTGACCCTCAGCCTTAATTTGGAGGGACTGAACTCTGCATGGGGGAGAGGTCAGCTCAAGTATTGCCTAAGCTTGTCCACACTTAGCTATGAGATCCCGGGCTCTTTTTGAGCTTAATGGTCTCATCAGTTTCAGTCCCCTGCTGGCACACAAGACTGGAGCTGGTAGGGAAGAAGAAAGACGTTGCAGTGTGTACCCATGCGTTTTCTCCCCTTGCTTAGCAATCTCTCAAAGCAAGCTCAGCTTCCTTCTTTGGTTTTGTATGGGTTAATCAGCTTGGCAGCTAGGACAGACAGCAAGTACAGACATATGATACAGGGTGTTTTCTTCTGTTCTCAAGGTGATGCTAAAAAAACTGTAAGAGATGTTGTCAACATGCTCTGTGACTTTTCAGGCTGAACATAGGATCAGGAGAATAAGAAGGCAACAACTGGACCTTAAGTTCAGAGGTGATGTCCTCTGAAACCATCAGACAGAAATCTGTGCTCATAAGTTAAGTACCTGGGATGGGCAAGTGGATTTGCTTAAGCAAATGATTTGTTCATTTGCAAAGGTAAAGACTGATGCATGCACACACACGCCCTGAATGTTTGCAGGTGAGAATTCAACAGCTGGACTGAGGTCCCTTTGAAACTCTGACACCTGAGTAATTCTTTAACCCTCTGCTTATAATTTATTGTCCAGACATTGACCTTGACAAGGTGGACAAGTAGGCATGTGAAAAACTCATGGGGTTCAACAAGGTGAAGCACAAGATTCTGCACCTGAATTGGGGCAACCCTCAGTATTGATACAGGCTGGGGGATGGAGAGATTGAGAGCAGCCCTGAGGTGAAGGACCTTGGCATCCGAGTAGATAAGAAGCTGGACATGAGCTGGCAACATGCACTTGCCAGCCCAGAAGATCAACTGTGTCCTGGGCTACATCAAAAGAAATGTGGCCAGCAGGTCAAGGGAGGTTATTCCACCCCTCTACTCTGCTCTGGTGAGACCCCACCTGGAATATTGCATCCAGATCTGAAGCCTTCATCACAGGAGGGGCAAGGACCTGTAGAAAAGGGCCACAACAGTGATTAAAGGCCTGGAACATCTCCCATATGAAGAGAGGCTGAAAGAGTTGGGGCTGTACAGCTTGGAGAAAAGAAGACTCTGAGGAGACCTTAATGCGGCCTTTCAATGCTTAAAGGGGGCTTATAAGTAAGATGGGGAAAAACTTTATAGCAGAACCTGTAGAAATAAGACAAAGGGTAATGGTTTTAAACTAAAAGAAGGTAAGTTTAGACTAGATATTAGGAATTTGATGAAACACTGGAACAGATTGCCCAGAGATGTGGTAGATGTCCCATCCCTGAAAACATTCATGGGGCTCTGAGCAACCTGATCTAGTTGAAGACGTCCCTGCTCACTGCAACCCAACACAACCCATCCTATGATTCTATGACACTGTCACAATTTCTAATACTACCTAAGCGTGGATCTGTGTGCTGCAGTGTAAAGAAGATATTATCAATCTATCCCCAGCCATGGAATCATGTAGGAAAGAAAAGACCTTCCTTTCTATCTACCTTTGTCTACTGCCTTCAACTATCAGACCTCAAATACTTCTGTACCCTCAGCTATCTTCAAAGCTCTCTCTGTGTGAAGAGTAGTAACAAAGTGGGCTTTATCTAAAGGGTTTTTTATAACTCAGAGTATGTGACTCTGGATGTTGCTATTTTCCAGCGTGGCACATTATAGACAAGAGAAGACGCAGGAGCTTCTGTGTTACACACAGGCGGGAGGATGTGAAACCCTCCACTGCTTCCTCCTGTCATCCTGCTTTCTGCCTGTCATCCTCTTGTATGAACTGCTATACAACAGGTGCTCAAAATACATTCCTGGAAGCACTATAGCCACCTGCCCCATCACCTTTTTCTCCTGTATATGCAAGGACAGTTCCTGCTCATAATCACTCCTTTCTCTCCTATCATCACTCCTCAGAAGCATCTTCTTGTAATTTTTCTTTATGTTCTGCACAATATGATATTAACACTTTTGCAAAGTATGAAAAAATGCCGTCTTCCTGCCCCACCACATACACTCCTCTGTATGCCTGGAGAGACAATAATGAGGTTTTTGTTACTTAACATCTCAATGGTGAACATCTGGTGTACCCTTTCAGTGGGAGCAGTATATTGAATTTTCACTGCAGGCAGATACAGAGTTTTTATCCCACCCCATCCTGGTGTGGGTAGTTTGTATGACCAAAGAATAAATTACAGCAGTCCTGTGGCTTCTCGGTCTCATATAGAGGGATCACATCACCCTTGGCTGTACTCAGAATTAAAGGGATCAAAATGGTCCTGTCACCCTCTGCAACACTGTGCGTGAGCTGTGACCAGCAGCAAGATGGCCATGCAAAAGCCTGACATGATTAATGGAAATTGTGGGTTTAGAACTGACCGAAGGTGAGCACAAACTGCTAAATAAGAATAATAATCTCCTTGTTTTCCAGCAACCATTTCTGTGCAACGTTTATTCCCATTCACACAGCGCTAGATCTGTTTTGAAGGTAGCTGTGTGCAGCAGGGAAAAGAAGAGGACACGAGGGAGCCATCAGAAGGGTGCTACAACATGCATACTGGATAGGTATCCCAAATTTCCTAACCTGTCTGGCCTTCATCCTTCAGATTCACTGCCAGTCTCCTTGGGGGATTTTAGGATAATGTGACAGACTAACCTGGTGCGAATAGAAGGGAAACCAGGATGTATTAAATTCTTCTGAGGTAGCACTTTATTGCAAGAGCCGCTATGGTAGTGGCACAGAGGTTGCAAAGAACAAAAGCTAATCTGCAGCTCTCATTGTGGTGGCCTATGGGATCTCATCTGAGAGAGGCCGAGATCTAGGACAACACTGACTCTGTGTGAATGTACATTTTGAATGTACTCTGCACTCATACTTCTGAAAATACACTTAGGAATTAAACATGTCTGGGAAGGCACCAAAAAAAAGAAAAAAATAGAGTTTTTTACAAGGTTATGGAGATTTCCAGAAAAAATCTGGACAACAACAATTGTTCTCCATCTGTGTTTTTTATTTACCTGACATCCTAGGCTCTGAAAAAACCCAAGTATTATCTGCCACTATCATATATATTCAAACAAACAAATAAAAAACCATTGTATGGGAGGATGATAATGCCAGGAACTGACATCTTCCTTGTTCTCCATTTATCTCAACAATGCACTCTTAGTCTGGTGCCTGTGATATTGAATATTGTCAGGTTGGGTTTCCACTAATTAATGAAAAACAGGCTGAAAGCACAAAGGATTAATTTGGCCTGTTCAATCTGATCACAGACATTTTGAGAATCTGTTTATATTTTTTTTGAACGATGAGAGGTATACAGAGAAAAAACATCTTATTTCAGCTAGTCAGCTACAAAAGAAACACAGATTTACCTAATGGGGTCAAAGCTAAGAAAAGCAGAATGTTGTTCCCAGGAGCCAGACAAAGCTGTTATCTTATGGAGAAAGCTGATACTTGGGCTCTAACAATTTTAGAGCTACTAAATATCCCTGTAGATTTAGGAAGTAAGCTTTGCTCTGCATGCAGTAGGAGTTCTGCACTGGTAGTAGCAGGTGCATCTAAAAACACCTCCTGTGCCTTGGGGCAGCACTGGTCCTTTCACAAGGATTTTGCTGCCTGTGTAGTATGAAGTATCTGAGTCAGGTTCTCAGAAGGTGAAATAGATGTACTTGGCCAGTGAAAAGACTGTTAATCTATATTCAGGTCCTACTTGCATAGTATTGAGTGTCTTTGATTAAACTATAATCAGAAACCAGCAAAGAGATAATTGGCATACATATTGCTGCAAAACATGTGTAAAACCATTCTTCTAGGCTTAGGCTATAAATATGTGTCTAGGCTGGTGCACTAGTAATGAGAGACTTGCTTGCTCCAAGGAAAAGTGTACACTGATTTAATTATGAGTTATGCCAATCAATGGAAGGTCAAAACAGTCAAAGCAATATTTTATTGCACTGTTGTAAACTGTAGTTATATCATATAGACTACAAAAGACTGTCAATTTTAGAAGCATGTAACTGATTGAAATTCTAAGTAACTGTATATGTGCAATTTAGAAACAGTTAATACCTTCCAATTGAGAGGATTTGTTTCTACTTAATATAAAAGCTGTTTATTTAAATCCTAGGCAGGCAGTATTTAAATACAACAAGTCACCTGGGAATTCCATCTAAACCACTTTGTGGAAAGCTGTTATGTTGTGCTGAAACAAATCCAACATGAAGTAACTAAACCCACTTCATTCAGTGCATAGAGTTGTTCTCTGCATGCTGTTTTCGTTTTTCTTCTTCTTCCTGAATATGCTAAAATATTCTTGGCCTTACTCCTGATTAAGGAACAATGTAAGTTACAGCGCTGCTTCACTTTCCTGTACCTTTATTGCCTGCATGTCCTGAACTATCCATAGGCAGTTCTTGTTTTGAAGAGATATCATGTATATACAAGATGAAAGACAAACCCCGGTGAAAGAAGTGCGCAGTGTCAATAAAACAGAGAGGTACACATAGATGTGATGTGCTGACCAACACCACTTATAGACTTAACAAATACTAGTTTCTAGGGATTTTTGAGAACGTGAGACCCTGGCTTCGTTTTCTTGATGGAAAAATTCAAATGGAATTTTTATCAAGTTTTGAATACTTTTGTGAGATTTGAAGAGGTTGCAGGTAATCAGGATAGCAGAATAAAAAGGTCTTATAGACCTGCCACCAGAACAGTTACTGATTTATTTGTTAATGATTTTTTATTTTATGTTATTTTTTCCCTTGTTTGAATGGATGGTATGGAATAAATGCTCATTTGACAATCTTTTCAATTAAAAATTCACTTAAAAAATAAGAAACTTTTTGCATCAGCTGGAGTAAAAGAGTGTGAAAAAAGTCATAATTTTGTACAAGTACCTCTTTTACTTGCAGTTCTTTGTTCTCATGAATATCCACCAGATGATAGAATCGTAGAATGATTTGGGTTGGAAGGGACCTTGAAGGGCAAGGATACCTTCCACTTGAGCAGATTGCTCAAAGCCTCATCCAATTTGGTCTTGAATACCTGCAGGGATGGGGCATCCATGACTTCTCTAGATAACCTGTTTCAGTACTGCACCACCCTCACAGTAAAAATTTCTTCCTAATATCAAATCTATATCTCCCCTCTTTCAGCTTAATAGCTTCATTTTCTCACCTCCATTTATTTCTGCATTTCATATAGCCACTCCTATCTATAATCTTCCCTATCTATAACCCTCTGTGGTGACAGTGAGATCTGCAGTCCATGCCAGATCGTATCAGGATCAATCTGGCCCAAAGAAAAAGCCAACAACACTGGTGAAGGATAGTATTGATAGCTCTTTGCTCCACTTGTCATTCCTAGAGTAGGTTGTGAAGCTTAGCAAAGTTTCCTGTGGAGGAGGAAGTGGGGGTGAGGGGAAGAAAAAGCTGGGGTTTGCTGTCTGGTGTTTTGTTTTAGATTTTTAACTAAGATTTTGCCAGGGTTTGTTGAGTACTTCTGAGTAAGGAGTCAGCAATGACCAGCTCAGTTACACTCTCGTTTTTAGCACGTCCATCACTTAATGGACAAGTTTGGGCCTTGCAAACTTAGGGGAGACAATGCCTGTATTTCATTTTCTCCAGGCATAGCTGCAAAATTAACCTCAAATAACTTTGCCTACTTATTAATTGTGTGCTAATGAGGTGTTTACTGAGTATTTCTTCCTTCACGCACTATCCTCCAACCCTCTCAGCTGAGCTCAGGCCCCAGCACTGCTTGCCCATCCCCAGCTGCCCTTCGCCCAGGGATAGTTGCCCTGAAGCTAAGTGAGAGTAGTGGAAACAGGGGTCTAACTGACAGGTCTTTCAATAGCACGTAGCGTATTTCTCTGAAAGACAACAAACTAGTAAGTGAGGCAGAAAGCTATATTTCTCCATGGCTTCCCTACCACTGGTGGTTTCCTTGATGTGTTTTGTGGCACCTCTGTAATGTACAGCTTTAAAGAGTCTCAGGAGGTTGAAGCCTGGTATTTCAATCAGTGGGGAGGAACAGCATTGTATCAGGACTAGAAAGCAAAGAATGTTGCGGTCTTGGCTCACACGAATGTTTGCCATGTAGACAGTTGTAATTTACAGGGAATAAATGAATCAATTTAGATAACACAAGAATGAGGCCAAGCCTCATCTGTCTCTGTTTTTTTTTCTCCCCTCCTGCATAAAAGTAGCTGCACTGCCTCCTAACAAACTTGTTTCTGCACATCTCTATGTTTTCCTGTTTGCTGTGCTTCTCAGCAGTTGCCTCACACTGCATACTTCAAGATGGATCTGTTGCTAAGCAGGGGAAAGTAATTTCCCATAAAAATGTTAAATCCACATGTAGATTGAGACCTAAGCTCTGGGTGAAACACATTTAGATTTTGACTGCTGGCTGAAATATGAACATAATATTCATTAGCTTTCAGGATGCTTGGGCTCTAATAATAGTCTGGGTAGGTGGTAGCAAGAAGGTTATTGAGAAGTTACACGCCATCTTCAGCAGCACATGGAATAGATCCTCCATAATCCACAGCTGCACTAAATCAGATTAGGCCATTTCAGGTTGGACTGCATGCCTTGGGGTGAATCCAGAAGGAATCACTGTCATTGGTCAAATATTGATATATTGACATACCCACTGATGTTACTGTAATTTGAGTCATTTATGAGTCTTTACTTAGGAGAGACTTAGAACTGCATTAACTCAGAGCCTGAATTATCTCTGTGCCCTGAAGAGCAGGTGGCCAGTCAATGCTCAGGTGGGGATTATTGCTGCCGACAGTGTTAGAAAGCTTGCTTTGCACCTGCCTCCTCCTCATAACAAGAAACACAGATAAAAAGAGTCCAGTTCCCTGGCACTGCCAACCAACTCCTCCAATCTTTCAAAAACAAATACTCAACCTTGACTGTAAAATAAAATAGAAAATAAGAGTTGCCACTACCTTCTATTGACTGTTGATTGGCCTGAGCACTCTCCAATAGCGAACATGAAAGATTAGATATCATATTCCATACAGGTGTTTAATCAAACCATTTTTTGTTTTACCAGGAGACTGAATTGTTCAAAGTTCTGGAAAATGTCTGTGTGCAGCTTTAAAAGTGTACTTAGTAAAAGGAAGGCATTGCCTTATGCCTTCAAAGGTGGTGATTTACAATGTTTCAGAAATCAAGAGGTTTGTTTAAGCTTAGCAGGATGTACTAAAAGGAGATTTCTGACATGGTGTGTATATTTACAGTGTAAATACAGGGACAGGCTTTTTAGAAATGAATTACTCAAAGTGATCTCACAGCGGAAATAACCAGCACTACAAGTGATGGGTAGTCAGGGTCTTCTCCTTCTTAGAGACTGATGTAAGCCAAGAGAAACTCCAAAAACAGTAGGTTCCATGTGGTAAGATTGGCTTCAGGACAAGGTGCAATGAAAACACAATTTCTGCTGAAAGGAGATGGACAATATCCTTGGCTGTTATGCATAGATTTGAATCCCAAATTCACTAATGGTCGTTGGTAAAAAAGTCTCACAATATTTATATATAGAAAAGGAGACAGCACTTCTGACAAGATAAATTCCCCAAACTTGGCAACAGTGTTGAAAACAGTTAATGAAAAATTTAAGATCAGTTTTCAATAAGAACTTGCCATAAGAACTGTGCTATAACCTTCATATCTAAGCCTAACAATGATTTCTAGCTTGTTTCTTAAATGGTTTGCTGTTCTGCAAAATAGAGTTCTTCAGTTTCTCCTTTGGAACTTCTGAAAGCAATCTTATGCAAGAATTAGAGATGGAATTTTTGTCCCACAGTAATGGGTCACTATTGAACAGATATCACTGCAGGTGAATTGCAGTGCCAAGGAAACTTTTCTTGGACAAATAAGGCTTACTAAATTGGCAGTGAAGAGTTACAGAAAGAAAAAAACAACACAGCTTCAGCCTGCAGCATCAAAGGGAAAGGATGTAATTTCTTAATAAGGGGTGAACCTCCAATAAAAGACCCACCTTTGCAGCACTTAGCAAAGAGAAAGATTAAATCTGTCCCTCTGCTTTTGTCTGCAAGAATGAGCTATTTCAGAGGCTAACTATTCCAAAGTGAAAGCATTTATTCAACTAAAAATTGAAAGAAAAGAGCTACATTGGCATTGCTACCTTGGTAAAGACAGCTTTTTTTCCTAATTGAGACGGACTGTTAGTTGGCTGATGCTTTTGTGATCTGTATCCTTCTGGCTACTTAAAATCAAGGACAATATTGTCCCTTACTCCAGTGGTGTGTTCACATACTGCCCTGTGATACAGTGTCCCGTGAGGAGATACTGTGTTTTAGTTGCTCACATGGCCTTGCCATGGTCAGGGCATGGAGGTAAGCTCCATAATGTTATGGTCCATGCTGCCTGTTGAGGGTCTCCAAGTGCATGTTCACAAGGCCTGACAGACTACATGCACAGAAAGCTGTGGGACAGCTCTGGGCCAGATGTGAGTTCTGAAGAGCTGACACCAGCACTGCCTCCTGTACCTGGCTCCATGCCACAGCCACACACGCATGTGGGGACAAGGCTAGTGGACAGCACACACCATCATCACAGCTGGTGTGGCAAATACTTTTCCATACAATATAAACGCAGTAATTTTGTCCAGTCCTTTTTCTTCAGATTCACTTCAGATAGTTCTACCTGAAATTGCATTTCCTCTCTTTCATGTAGTCAATTTCTACCTTACCTTGGAGGACAATATTCTTACTATTCCTACTGAACATTGATCCTAAAAGGATGCACCTTCTTTCATGATTGTTTTGAATTTTTTTTCCATGATTATTCCTTTTGTGGCCAGTTCCTTTGGACTGGGAGACGATAATTTGTCTTTGAAGGCTTTCATACTTTTTGGTCTCCATATTTTCCTCTCAGTGAACTCTACAAATCACAACTGCCTATCCAACCTTAAGAGGAAAGCGTTAAGGCCTCTTCTGGAGTTCACTGGAGGATGCATATTCTGGTATTACATAATTGTTCTTCAAAACAGAAATACATTTACTAAGTGATGACCAACTGTGGATTTTAGCTCATCCTAATGTGTTACTGAGTTTTAATTTGTATACGGTACCTATACTGAAGGCCACTGTTACCACCACACAGTAAGTAAATAAAGTAAGACTTTATTTTTTGTAATTATGATGTTTTAATTGCTAGTGTTTTATCTCAGTAGGAATAGATTTGTTTGAATCTCTTAAGGCTTTTGCTACTCTTTAGGCTGTAACGTTCAGTGCCAGCCAGGAGGTTCAAACTGTAACTCAGTGCCCTGTTCAACAGGGTGCATAGTATGTACACTCGTTGGTTGAACATGTCAGACTCTGTATCACTAACCAGCTGTTCACCAGAGCAGAGAGATGCTGACCTCCAAGCTTATTTGTGCATCTGTTTCTTTACCTGTGGGAAACACTTGTTCAGTTTTCCTTTACAATAATGCAGAAGAAAAGTCTGTCTCTCAAGTTTCTTACATTTATGCAAAACATCCTAACCCTGTACTAGTCCAAGGTGGCTTGGCATCAGCAGGCAGGGGCTGGAGTCCTGACCACACCATACCCCGATATGCTGCAGCAGAGAGGAGGAGATAAACTGCTTAAAGGATTGGCCTACTGCAAACTTGCTTCCTCTCTGGGCAAAGGCTATCTTGGTCTTTCCAAGCACACACTGCATCCCTTGCTGCCTGTCTCTGTACTGCTTTCATTGAGCCCCTGTGGGGACAACATGAATGAGACCCAAATGTTAGGTGACAGCCAAAGGCTGAAAATAAAAATGCAGTGATGAGGTCAGCGCCTATCTGGTACAGTGTTTGTCATAGGGGTCTATTGCAAAGAAATCTAAAAATTTAGGATGGGTGATAAATGATAGGAACACATAAAGTGTATTTCCCTTTTTCAAACTATACCTCAAACAACAAAGAGAAAGTGAGAAAGGGGGAGGGATAGTGGAGGGTCTTATATTCTTCATGCTTGGCTGAACTTTAGACAGGGTGAGAGAGATCAGAGATGTGTTGTGAGGGAGTTCGGTGAAAAGACACCCTATTGGCTCTGGGCTAATCTGAGGCTGTGCATGTACTGACAGAGAGTTGAGCCCAAGCAAATACTCCTGGCTGAGAGGAAAAGCCCATGTGTGTGTCAAGCTGATAAAGCTACTGATCCTACTGCAAGTGAGCCTGCATGGCAGTGTTCTCCTCCATGCAGATGTGCAGCCCCTGTGGGTACTGTGCTTCCCTGAGCTCTGCCCCTATTTCAAACTGCCCTTGGGAATGGGCAGTTTTGTTGTTATAAATTGGTGGCTACAAAGCTTCCTTTCTCCCATATTGTGCCTGTTTAGACTGTCATATCTGTTACAGCTGTGAAGGGGCTTTTTCTGACATATAGAAACCCTTACTTCCTATAAACATTCCTAATTCAAGAACTTCTGGAGGTGTTTATGGATGGCAGAACAGCACAAAGCACTATAAAGTGTCTCACAGCCATTGGACAAAATCCATTCTCTGCACTCTACATTCAGAGAGACACAGAACAGCCTTTCTCTTAGACATATTTTAAAAATCCCAGGAAAATTACTAGACGCAACATTTGAGAATGGCAGTTTAACTGTATATTTAGTCCCACAGCCATTGTCCTACAAGAATCAAGGGTTGTCTGGATGAATGCTGCTGTGTAGCATCCAAAATCTGTTGCTTCTGGTACCAGGAAAGGTGGTGTTGACATAGAAAAGAGTGTGTGTATAGTTGATCAATGAACATATTGACTGAGTCGTTGATGTCAAATATAATGGATTAAACTTTGCACCTGATATCTGTGAACCTGACACTACATCTAGACTAATACAGTATTAGCATAGTGTACAGCCAGTCAGTCTCAACCTGATGATGTCTTTCAGACTGGTCTGCCAGTCGTGGAGCTGTTTTCTACAGTTACTTACCTAGATTCTGTGTCATCCTTATAACAACACACCCATATCTGTTTTTTTAACCATCATCAGAAGGCTCTTCTTACTTAATCTTGCTGCTGAAATAGCTTCTTTCTTGGTCAAGTAGTGAGCATTGAGACTTGGTGAATTTCAGCTGTTGTGTCCAGATAACACTAGAGTATTCTTCCACAATTACATGTTTTGCAAGAACCACAACCACATTCACCTGAAAGCTAGTGGTATAATTTCAATCAGCCCATCACTTTTGAAGTCTTCACTGACTAAGGGAGCAGCTAATTTGTGGCTTTGTGATGGGGCATGAGAGGACGCCCTATTATTGTTGTCTATATTGGTGTGCTGGATATGAGTTATTAAAAAAGTACATGAGAAACCACTACCATTATAGGGAAAATGCCCATGCCTTTGCTGTCCCGGGGTGCAGCTTGGAAATAAAGATCTTCTTGATGTGCTTAGTTGAAACCATGATTTCCAAGTAGGCGTATTTCCTGGGTGATTAAACCAGGTGATTCTAAAAATACTATCTTTGAAACAAAAAGGAATCATCATGGATTTTGGCTTATGGTTGTTATTGGGAAACTGAAGTGTTTTCAGCGTGTCTTTTCCTCTCACTCCTGGAAGTCTTTCCATGCTTTTAAAGCACGACTACAAGGACACCAATGAGAGGTCGCTCCGGCTGCGGCCGGGGCACGGGGCGGGCGCTGTCCGTGGTGCTGCCCCGGCGACGGGGGAGAGGGAGTGCTGTGTGAGGGGAGTGTGCGTATGTCTGTGGACGTGTACGAATGTGAGGTTGTGGGCAGATGTCTACAGGTGTGTACATGTGCGATTGTGCATAGGGTTGTGTGCAAGTGTGCATCAGTGTGGGTTTTCCTGCATGCCTATGTGTGTAAGAGTTTATGCATGAAGATGTGTGCGTATGTGTGTGGGTGTGCATCTGTCAATCTGTTTGTGTTTGCCAAGCCATTCTCCATAATATCTGAAAAGTCGTGGCAGGCAGGGGAAGTTGCTTGTGACTGGAAGAAGGGCAATATTTTGCCCATTTTTAAAAAAGGCTAGAAAGGATGGCCCTGGGAACTACAGACCGGTCAATCTGTGCCTGGGAAGGTCATGGAACAAATCCTCCTAGAAGCTATGTTAAAGCACATAGAGGACAGAGAGGTGATTAGAGACAGCCAGCATGTCTTCACCAAGGGCAAGTCTGACCATCGTCATGGCTTTCTGTGATGGAGTGACTGTATTTGTGGACACAGGAAAAGCAATGGGTGGAATCTGTCTAGACTTCTGTAAAGCCTTTGACACAGTCCCCCACAACATACTTCTCTCTACATTTGAGAGGTACAGATTTGATGGGTGGACAGTTCAGTGGATAAGGAATTTGTTGGATGGTCACATCAGTGACAGAGAGCATTCAGAGAGCAGTGGTCAACTTTTTTACAAGGGCCCATAGTGATAGGATGAGGGGCAATGTCTTTAAATTGGAAGGGGGAAGATTTAGATTAGGCATTAAGAACAAATTCTTCATTATGAAGGTGGTGAGGTGCTGGCAGATGTTGCCCAGGGAAGTTGTGGATACCCCCTCCCTGGAAATGTTCAAGACCAGGTTGGATGGGGTCTTGAGCAGCCTTATCTTGTGAAAGGTGTCCCTGCCCATGGCAAGGGGGTTGGAACTGGATGATCTTTAAGCTCTTTTCCAAACCAAACCATTCTATGATTCTATAGATTCTACAGACAAAATAGTGAGTTGTTAAAATTTCAAACAGCAACAAAAATCATCATCTTTATTTATCATAATACCAGCTCTCTGTTGAAGCCAAGACATTCAGCTCTACTATTAATACTTAAAAGTTTTGTCATTTTTATATCTTATCATTATAAATACAGAGTCAGACTCTCGGTGCATCTCTTGGAAGTTCCCTACAGGTCTACAGTTTTCAAACCCCACACAAGACAGATAAGTCAGCATGAGCCCAAGGAAATAGTAAGAGTTACTGTTGCCTTCATATCGCTCTAACTTCCCTGTTAGAAATACCACAGAGAAACATTTTTTTTTTATGACAGATTGAAATATTTCAGAAACCTTTGGGTGATTCTGGTGATCATTTCTCTCTGCTTGATGCTGTTAGAGAGCAGAACTTGTCCCATTAGTTGTTGCAGTATTTCAGTCATATAATAGAAATGCTGCTGGTTATTTAACAGCTTGCTGAAAGAAACACCACCCTATACACATATATGTGTGTATATGTATGTGTGTGTGTGTATGTATGTATGTATATATCCTGCCAAGCTTGATTTATTCCTGTGAATACAGGCACCTGTGTAAGTTGCTGCCCAGATATTTAAATATTTAAACTGTTCCTAGGTACCAGAGAAACCAGCTAGCAAAGCGGCATGGCAAAACTCTTCGGCAAAACTCTTCAGCAATACTCATTTCACAACTGATGATATATGCCCCATTTCTTCCTCTCTCGGTAGCGTTTCTTCTGCTGTCCAGCAGCTAGAAATCCATTCCTGGATCTATTCAACAGAGATGTGGCCTGCTCACTCTGTTTTGTTCTGCTGTTGGCAGGTACCTCCTGGTACCCATGCTCCCTTGTAATTAGGTGAATTGTAAAGAATCACCTTTAGCCCAGCAGGTGTTTCACTGACAGCAGAATGTCTGCCCCCCATTGCAAAAAAAATATGAATTTGGGTCTGAAATTCCATCGCTCCTTGAGGTAGTGGGAGGGTTCTTCATGGATAACTCATCACTCATGATACTCATTTACAACTCATCTCACGTAGCAGAGTTACACAAATGCAAGCACAGCTAAGTGGCTGTGGAGAAGCCACAGGCCTTTTTACGTGTGTCTCTCCATGTAATTTGATGGTGTCCTGTGGGGTACCAAATCCTTTCCTAGGATCTTAGCATAGCCACCGGGAATCTGTTTTGGTCTACAGGATGCCCACAGCAGCTGCTCCAGCTCTGGCTAGATCTGGAGCACCACTGGGGAAGCTGCTGGTGGGCTTTGCTCTCACTGAGGATCTGGGGATGCCGTTCCCATTGCCTCCTGCTCTTGGTTTGAACCTTTCAGTGTCTTCATGTTGACATTTGTGTACTTACTATCCTCTTACTGAGAGAAAGGGGAGTGTAGTTCTTACCTCTTTTCAGAGAGCAGTTCATTATCCACTCTGTTTTCTAACAAAATAAATAAGGAAGTCATTTCATCATTATTTGTTAGTATGGCTGCTTTTTAATAGGGATGCAGGGCAGCTGTACAGAGCTCTCGGAGTTTCCTTAGAAAAACTCAGGCCTTAAATATTGAAGTAAATTCTGGGAGAGGGCAGAGAATGACAATGTACTTTGCTCTCTGTGGCTGGCAAGACTGGCAATTGGATATATAATGTGTTGCCAAATTACAAGGGAATCTACCATATGATCAATTAGCCTTTCATCAGTTTACTAATTTAATGTAATTTTGGGTTTGTGACACCATCAGAGAGCACAGATGACCAAGGCTGGGGATATGGCTGGTCTCAATGAAGAGGATCTGCTGAGCCCCACGCCTACATCCTGTATCTCAGAGATGGAGGTACCTGAGAGGAGCTGGGGGTTTAACTTTGCTCCCGTCCTCAGCAGATTCATGTTGCTAGCCTGAAAATAAGTAAAGGGAATTATATGCAACTAAAAAAATCTGTTATTATTTACAATTTAATTCAGAATATGTTTTTATAGAAACCAGAGAAAACAAAACAACAAAAAACACCAGCCCTTCTAGGGCCCCTGAACGAAGGAAAGGTATTAATTTTAGCTAATTATTTGGCCCATTGCCTGGAGGACTCATACTCTGATATTTTCTTTTCCACCACCTTCAGAATGCAAAATGGGTGATTATCCTTACTCTACAGATGAAACCTGAAATACAAGGAGGCAAACTGTAGGGCCAAATTGTAGACCAAGACCCCGTCTACTTGGTTTTTCAAGCTTGCTTTTCACTGTAACACACCTCACTTCTGTTCATGCAGGCAGGACTCTTGGCTTCCTCTTTTCCCCCTCCAGCTGATTTTTTTTGTTGAAGATTAGTAATCAGGATATGAAAGGTAAAAAACGCTTCCTACTCAACCATCTCTGTCAAGATAAATACCTCTCTGTGAATCAGATTGACATCAGGAATACAGCTGAAGACACAGTCTGAAGCCTCAGCCCTGCAGGATCCTTAGGAATATTACTGTCCTGACCTAATGAGGTACCACTGATCCTAAACAATGTCTAGGACAAAAGACTGGAGGGGGATTGGCTGCCCTCACCCTGCTGCCAGCAGACTTCTGACAACCCATTAAGGTTACAGCTATTCAGTCTTGTTCAGACAGCCCTTTTTTTCCTTCTTCCCCCCCCCGCCCCGCCCCTCCCCTCCCCTCCCCAACGGCTCCCAGCTAATGAGCAGAAAGTGTATTTTTATTTTGCACAGGAAATGTACAGCTAAATAAGTGTCTGCATGACTCTGGAAGTAGAGGACAAGAGACCAGAGGTCTTTCAGAAATGTCCCCCTCATCTTCATTCGTCAGGCAGATGCTTGGCTGAGGACCCCTCCTCAAGGGGATAGCTGAGGATTTGAGGCTAAATCTGTGGCGCATCGGGCTAGCTGAGACAAAGCAGCCTGGCCGTGCTGCTTCCCCGCTTTTGCAAAAAAGAGCAGGGATGGCGAAGCCAAGACCCAGCTTGGCATGTGCCTTCGGCTCCAGCCGCTCCTTGGATGTGGCCACCACCGTGTGCCTCCATCCAGTTTTACTATAAAAACTATCGAAGGTGCCAGTATTTCTGTCCCCGTGCCTGCCCCCCGCCCCCCCCCCCCTTTCCCTCGGACTTTACTAAGTGATTGGAGTTGTCCTCTTCCTTTTGCATCTTCCCATCTCCTTCAAGCTCTCTCCTCAGCGACAAGCAGCATCACTAATTTCTTTTTAGGGCCTCCTTTCTGCTCTCTGTTCAAAATTCACGGGGCATTCCACTGCTCCATTATACTCCTTTCTGAACCTTTTCAGCTTCTTTTACAAACTTAGCACTTTCTGTGCTTCTGTTAGCCTTTGCGAAAAAAAAATGTGGTGTTTTATTTTTTTTTTTTGCAAGAACGCCCCCTCCCTCTGCAGCCCCCCTCCCTGCCAGAAAAGCACACGCATGGGCCCGCCTCCCATTGAATGGGGGGCTTTGTGCGGGGAATTTCCGGAACACAGGCCAGGGCTGGAGGCGCAGTGTGAGTAGAGGGGCTTTGGGCAAGGAGCCTCCCTTAAGCCCACCCCATTACCACGGTCACTGTTTGCCCTGGGCTCTCTAAAAGGACTATTGTTGCCTGTTGCCAGGTATTCCCTAGCAACAATTAAGCCAAGCTGCCTCCCCTATTTATGGCAGAAACTTTTCAATGGTCTCCAAAACACGTGCTTGTCATCTTGGGAGAATACCTTCAAACAGACACAGAGGGGGCAAAAAATAATCCCAAACGCTTGCTTTAGTTGAAATATGTGTGTTGGGGTGGTTTTCGATTTCTTGTCATTTACCTTGGATCAGCAATCCAAACAATTGCAATTTGAAAAAAAATCCTCTCCTTTGCCCTCGTCCAGCCTCAGTCCCCATCAATATCGATACTTTCTGGTGACAGGTGGGTTGGGGGGCGTTCATTGGGTATACGAGCCTTTGCTACACTTTTAGAAACTTTTTGCGCAAAAGATTGTTTCATTATTTTAAGACAGATTTTGGTTTCTTTGTGTGTGCCAGAGCCTTTGCGAGAACCACCCTACTGCTTGAGCTGTCTGTGGTGAGTGACCTGTTATCAAGGGGAGTGGAAGGTTTGGGAGTTGCATGCCAGTACAGCATAGATGTAGCATCACTAAGTTACATCAAACTATTGACACCAACACTTACAGTGAATACTGGTTTTGAAAACATAAGCGCACGTGTGTTTTTGATTCCAGGAAGGACGTAATTACAGACCTACATTTCTGCAATCAGTTTGTCAGCTATAAACAGCCAGTGGTCCAGCCAAGTTCAACGATGGAATTAAGCTGCTGCATCTCCAGAAAAGGTGCATACACATTTTGATGACTGAGTGTAATATGTGACAGAAAAGATCTTTACAGTAACTCTCCCTCAATAGAAAGGATGCTCTTTGTGCAGCATGTTGTACAAAGGGTTCTAGAGTAAACTGGTGTCTTTGCCTACTAATGTCATATTACTTGCAGATGGTTACTGTTGCAAAGTCGTGAAATCATTGTCACTGCTAGGAAAATACTATCAGATAATGGGGAAACATAAAGTGAGGTCAGAATTTGCAAAGACAGCTGAAGCAGTTGTGGTACCTAACTCAGTGAGTTTCAGTGGGTCTTAAACATCTCTTGAGTTATCCACCTCTGTACCTATTCTAGCAGTGGACGCATTTCCACTGCCGTGGAGGACAACACATTGATGCAACATCAGTACCATGTCTGGAGCAATAAACTGAAGTTTTCCCATCTGCAAATTCATACTGGGTTTCCTGACACGTCCTTTAAAATTTCAGTACATCAACATGACATCCTCATCTGGGAACATGTTTCTTAGCTGTAATCTCCAAGCTACTGTGGGGGCCCTAAGAGCTGACTGCACAGAGCTGTGCAGGAGGTCAATCTGAGAGAGTTGTGCACAGTGTGAACACCTGGGAGGCCTTCAGAAGCAAAGCATCAGGAGCAAAATGGGACTGGTGTTTTCGGAGAGCTTCTGGTCTAACTGACAGGGAAATATTATGCTGCCTTTTGCCGCTCCCTTTCCAGAGTAGATGACAGAGGTAGGAACTGTCTCTCGTGTTCTAACTGAGAAACTGTAACTATTGCATACGTGCTATTCCTCTTGCATGTGAACTTGGGTTACTGCCTTCTGTGGTGACCTGCATCAGGCTTGTAGGAAGATCAGTGCATCTAACAACATAATAATTCTCTTTTAAGACCTATAACTATGAAACTACTCAGTCAAGGAGAGCGTGTTCATACTCCAGAATGACATGCACATTTTGTGAAAATATATCTTTTCACATGCTGATGTCTCCACAGAGAAGTAAAATATAGTATACTCATCTGTCTGCAACTGGTCCTGGTACTTCTCCATTCCCGTCTGCCACGGAATAGTCTCTGCTCTCAACTCGGTCTTCAAAACTCAGTTTTGTTTCTGTTTATAGAGGTACTGTAATTAGAGGATGCTGCATTTCCTGTGTTAACATGTTCCCCTGCAGAGATTGACATTAGAGCGAATGTAAATGGTTTCATGAAGTGCAAGATTAGGGCTATTTAAATAATTGTTGTAATTGAAAATATGTGTATTATTATCTCTCAAGATGTTTTAGATTAAATTAATGAAGTTCACATCTGGAGGAGCAGATCTTAACCCTTACTGTGATTCTGATCCCTTAATGAGGAATCTGAAGCTCATATTTTTGGTCCAGCCCTCATAACACAATAGTTCTTAGCTTAGAAAAATACTTTTTCTTAACCCTTGCTATTTATTCTGTTAATCTCTGGATTACAGCGCTCGTTTTAAAGCACATACAGCAAAAACTAGCAGTTTGATGTGTGGAAAGTCAGACCCATAGTCCCTATTAAAACCAAGAGAGTATATAAGACCTGATAGAGATGTCTGTCTTACCCTGCATTTAGTTAGCAAGCAGAATAAAATATATTAGAAGGGAAAGATTTTAATTTATGAAACATACACACTTGTGCTTAAGCAGTGTGGAAAAAGGGCATTTGTATTCTTTGCAAAGTGTCTCCCAGCTTCCTAGCTATTTTAGCCCCGTGACACCAACTTACCTATCTTTGCTGTAAAGGTGCTCAAATAACTTAAAAAGAGGCATGAAAAAAATGGCATTCCTCCAGAGGGGCTGATCATTCAACATTTTCTATTTATTTACAAGGGTTAATTTCTAGCTTCTTTCTTTGCAAATGGGTGGCATGCATCCTAAAGGTAATTTTATAAGCCAGACAAAAATTATGGTTCTCAAGTGAAGAGAGAGATACAAATCTGGGCAAGCTGGTCTTCTGTGGACAGGCTCCCTTAGAAATACCTGTAATCACACCTGTTTGCCTGTCTCCAACTGTATACTTGTGGGTTCCAAAATACCCTTGAAAATGGTGTATGCAGCCATCAGTCATTGTTTCCAAACAGCCAGCATAACTGTTACACGCATTTCAAAGAAATGATCTACTAGCACAAATATTCACTGTGTGTTAATTTGGCAAATAGTCATTAGTTTACATGCCAGTGCTTAAAGTAATTGAGGTATATTTTTCACTTCTGCTGAAATTAGTTACACACTTGTCTATGTTCTTGAAGTTACAATACTTTTATCTAAAATCACTTTCTCTCTCATCAAAGGAGAGGTCTGGCTTAAGTCACAACCACATTCCTAAACACATAAGTATGCATCTTGCCGTGATGTGTAAAAATCTCTACTTCCTTAAAACTCGAATCCCAACACTTGAGTTCTGGTCCCCTAGGAATGCTGAGCCATCACTCAAGACCAGAATCTTTACTCCTGGAACACCTGAACTACAAAAAGTTACTAAGAGTGAAGTTGGAGTGATTGTTATTCCTTCTGTGTTTGTATGAAAGTCATTCTTGGACAGTAAACTGTGTCTACCATTTAAATTTAATGCATACGCAAACTTATGGAGATTTCAGTATAACACATCTATATAAACATAGTTTCAGTCTCTCTCGTGCTACCAAAACACTCAGTTTCAAAGAGAATGACTGATTTTCTCTGTATTTTCTTTATTGTCCATCCTCCTTGTTGCATACAGAGCAATGCACACAAGCACACGTACACAAACATCACCTAGGAACTTACCGTTTATTAAATGCCTTGGTATGAGAATTCAGAGGAAAGAAAGCTTGCTCTCTCCCTGTCAATAATCAATGGTAGTATTTGAGACTTCAAATACTTCAAAAGGCCTGGCTCTAGCAAGCTTCCAGTCTGATTGGATCCAAGGTGGTGTGCTAAGAAAGAGTTTTCTCATCCATATCAAACATTTTCTCATCCATAGTTCATTTCAATTTGAAGACGTCCGTGTTTCACATCAAGTGTGAAGCTGAGTCAATCAGATCACTGGCAATATGACCAAATTTGCAAAACAGTGCTTCAAAAACTGACTAGTAGTTCTGAGTGTTTAGGATGAGATACCTTGAACGAGCTTGGTTTGCAGAAAGCATTGAAAACATCCTTCAAGAAAATGAAACTTCTGAAATATTTGTTCTTGTAAATTCAACCGCTGGGCTCTTCAGACCCACTCACAATCTCTGTAAATCTTGATCCAGTTCACCTTTAAGCAACAGTTCAAATAGAAGTCAGTAAACACAAGAAACTGAGAGACGATGACCAGTGCGAAATAAGGTTGACCTCATCAAACTGCCTAGGAGGTAGTTGGCTGTCTCACAGAGAACGTCCTGCATTAGAAACAGCTGGTTCTAGTGGAAAAGCCAAGGATATAAACTTTCGGGGAGACTATGTCCCTCTCAGTGCTAAGCTTTCTGCAGAGGCTGTTAGAGGCCTGATGCCGGAGGGTATTCTTGTCTTTCTTCCATCCAAGTTACTATTCCTGCAGATGTGGAGTTGCACAGCAAGCTCCACTACAACAGAAAGCAACTAAAGAGGCTTTTAAATTAGCACTCATTGTTTGCTGAATTTCACATCCTTTTCACAGTCACTTATGGGCTCCCAGACAAAATATTTCCTCCAAATAGACCTGGCCTGGTGCATTTTTGTTGTGTTGAAAGTGCATATTTTTGCAGCTTCCTGCCTTTCATGAAGTCAAAGAGGGGGAGTCCTAAGCATTCACCTCAGAGGAAGGGTGCTAATTTTCAGAGGCATGGGCAAGGCTGGGAGCTAGAGGCCATAACATCCTGAGAGTGAAACCCAAGAGTGAAACCTAAGAGGTTTAAGAGCTCCCCACTGCTCCCTTTGCTTCACTTCTTGAATCAGGAGGAGCAGTTGTTTCTCACAGGCCAATGATCCTGCTGCAACAGCAGGGTTTTGCCTCTCTGAGAGGCAGTATTTTCCAGCTACTGATGAGCTCTTACTGTCCTGCACAACCTCTGCTTCAGGGCTGATAACCAACAGGCCAGCAGAGCACCATTGAAAGGTTGTTGACCCCTGTCTAGTCCATCCCTTTGCCCTGAAGGCAGTGTCAGCTACACAACCATTCATAGGTTAATAGACTTAAATGCACAGCAGCATTATCGTGGTTGTACAGCAGTGTGCTCACAGCTGATTTTCCTTATTTATGTATGTTTTTGAATTACAGATTAGTTAAAAACGTAAAATAGCAGGACCTTCACAGTGTATCTCTGTGGGTTGGCTCTTGGCTTAAGAGTGAAAGCTGCTATAGAGAAAGTGAAGGGTAAATGCTGCTTTGTTTTGAGTATATTCACAGCTGGAGGTTTCTTACTTCTTTCTCTCCGTCATCAGAAAACTGTGACAGCTCTCAGCTTTCAAGTTACATATTGTATATTTCCTATTTGTGTTTAGTATTGAAAACGTTTCTTTAAACAGGCTCTCTCTAATATGTTGAGCCCTGAAGCCAGAGCACGGAGAGGTTGGTGTTGCCGACACTGGGATCAAAGAAATATCTCCTTCCCAAAAGACTGGGAAACATCTTGGTCTTCATCCTGGACGCAAACTATAGTGTTATGTATTTGCTTAAGTCTGGAATGCAGAGGTGTGCTTACACTTGTATTTAAAGCTGAAACCATGATGGCTTTCCAAAATCAGAGTATCAGCACATTATGTGCGGATCTAGGAGATACCTTCCATCATGAGAGCACAATGTTATTATGAGAAATCAGCTTTAGCACAGTGAAACTCCATCCTTATTTAAATCTTCCAGGCAGTGCCATGATGACAATGACAATAATAATACCTTCATGTTGGATCTACTATATGCCCTTCTAGTTCTCCTCTCTTCAAGTCAGAAAAAAAACAAAACAAAACTGAATGAATCACTAAGGTGAATGTGACTGCAATGACCAGAACTCTTTCAATTATGACTGAATTGCTGGGGATGCAACTACGAATAAATAATGGAAACAGGAACATATATAGATTAATCTGTAATTATTTTTCATAAGATAGCTGACATTCTTGTGGAAGACCAACTCTGTAGCTCTGTCCTTGCTATTCCTGTTTGCATTTATTTTAATTGAAAACCACCTCACAAACAGGAACTATGAATTTTCCAAGACAACTATCATCAGGACCCATGCTTTGAACAAAAAAAAGTTTATAAAGTGATTATTTTATAGATACTTTTTAACTGGTTATATATCCTGCTGAAATCCATAAACAAATCCTCATAATTATTCCTATATGGAAACTGAAATGAAGACAAAGCTTTCTCTTCAAAATCTGCTTTGTTTTTCATGTTTCTTTTATAGCTTGCGTTTCCAAAGATTAACTTTTCTCTTTCAAACTGCATTAATAGCATTAGGCCTCAATTAATCAGATTCAAAATTTGGAAACAAAGACAGTATTTTGCCTGTATAATCACTGCAAAGCCAATACCAGGATCTTTTCTTACCAGCCTTTTTAATGATTATTTCAGTCCAGATTTTGTTTTAAAGGAATCATGGAAATCTAGGCTTTGAATTTTGTAAATGAGCTTGCTGCCCAATGCACTTCTCGGCAAGATAAGGGCAGAATGGCATTTGCAGAAATGCTTAGCTATCTCTCTAACAGTCCTGCTTGGTTGTGGGCCCCTTGGTAACAGCTTGGCAAATCTGCAAAAGGAATGCAACTATATAGTTGTGTGTGGTTTGTTGAGTCATTATAGCCTCCAAATTGCACAGCAGATCATTAATCATAGGCCAAGATAGGCAATCACTGCAGAAACCTGATGAAAAGGCTCCAGAATAATGCCTGCTAAATCATGTTTAACATGCAGACCTTGCCTGTGCAGATATGGAAAGGGGGAGGTAAGGAAAAAAATCATTCCCCTTTTAGGAAAGAAAACTTCTACTTATCTTTGATTTGCATTCAGCCCTCCCTCAATAGTCCTTAAGCCTGTTATTTAATTCATTTTGGTGCCAGGTCCCATCACAAAGCAAAAACCCTAACCAGGACCTATGCAGTCTATGACCTCCAAACCCCCTGTCTTTTCTTGTCAGTTCTATGTCATTTGTGCAGTTGAACTCTACCAATTTGAAATGCTGACCTCTTCCATAGACAACCTTATTCTCCTTGAGTGAAAGAAAGGGCCAAGGCCTACAAACCACTCAAGCGAGAGATGGCAAGAAAAGAGAAAAGTGGTTGACTCGTAAATCAATTTCCACAGCCCACCCAAAACCCACGCGGACAATAACGACAGTATTTTTTAAAAGTTGTGTTGTTGTGGTTTTTTTAATTGAGCTCACTCTCCTTAAAGAAAGTTTCGCACAAAGTAAAATTGTTTGTTCAGGATGGAAAATTAGACTAGATCCTACTCACAATCCACTTCAAATCAGGGTATATTTATATCAGACCGCCATTCCCACCTGTCATCCCTGCAGAAAAGGAGTGCAGCCTCACAAACGGGTCTTTGTCTGTGCTGGAAGGGGTGGCAATATCTAAAGAAAGAGAAACATTTGGGGCATAAACGCACGCTCAGACCATGCAGTACTAGTATGCAGGAAGAGCGATGGAACTGACTTTGTGCCACACAGCCTGCCCACGGGACGTAGCTGTGCAGCTCTGTTTTTGGCTCCCTGCAACCCCACATGTCCCTGTGGTTTGCACAAAGCCCCTGGTGTGCTTTGAGTGGGGAAGGAACATGAGCATGTATGGGCTACACTGAGCCAAGCACACACATTGTGTGACATGTAAGCAAGTACCCAGGAACACAAAACAGCTAGAAACCTGCCACCACACAGTGAGGTAAATTTTTAAAGAGTCATATTTCACTCTATTTCATTCTGTCTATGTACTCACTTGGAAAGGTTTCCTACTCCTCAGGTGGTTCTCACTGGATTCAATGACTGAGTTTTTGAGCGGCAGAAATTGTCTGGAGCGCATCATGCCCCAGGCCCCCATCCCCATGGTTTTCAGAGGCCTGGATCTGGCCATGAAGTTTCTTACTGGACACTCACATCTCTGTGTTTAAGGCTGGGACATCCTTAAACAGCATTACTCATCTTCGCAATGGGAACAAGCTGTCCTCTCCTGCAAGGTTGGTGTGTCTCAGTCCTGCTCTCCCAGGATTGTAGTCTCCCGGAGCATGGAATGGCTAGTTAGTCTCTGTCAGCAGAGGCAGATCTAACTCTCAGGTTTCACATAACAAATGGATCTTCTATGATTTCTCATTGATCGGGCTCAGATTTAAATGCACCCAAAGTTTACTGCTGCTTGCAATATATGTGGACAAGTCCACGGCAGAAAAAATTCTCTGGGAGGAATTAAATGCAATAGACCTGCCTTTGGATCATCACATCCTTGAGTTGTATATAATTGAAGGTGATATGACCATATGCTACCCTTTTTTTTTCCTTCAGCCTCTGATATTGGCCCTTTCTGGACCACTCAAACCCTCTCTCCATCTTCTCTTTCTTGAAATATAATAATGGTACTTTGGGATCTAAAAATCCTTAATACCTTACAAGCAAAATATAGTGTGATGTGTTGTTATGAAGGTAAGAAAGTTACTCCAGAAGAGAAGTACCTACAATGGCAGACTAACTCCTCCAAGGAACATGGCCTATAACATTAGATTTTCTCTAAACAGTTGTGAAAATGCTGGTGAGATACAGTCAATGGGAGGGGTTACTCATCTGGGTGAGCAGATGCTCCTAAAGAATCTGCCTGTGGAGCTTTCTCAGGCAGCGTGCCCTCATCGGATCTGTTCTTGCTTGCTGTGGGGCTTACCACCTCTGGGTCCTTGGGCAGAAAGGAGATTTGAAGCTGTTTATACCACTTGACCCTCCATCCAGATGACCTTCCATCATCTGGGGCCAGCTGATGCTAAGCAGTAAATTAAATTCAGGGCATGCTGTCTTACTTCTCAATGGCTTTTTAGTGTGAGAGTTGCAGTCCATAGAGCAGGGCTCATTACACACTGCTACAGCAGCTGGAGCTAAGGGGAGTGTCAAGCTCATTACCTTTTATAAAATGCCCACTGATGAAGCTAGGTGTGCTGTAGATGAATTTGTCAGAGGCCAGCACTTTTGTTTCGAGGTGAAACCCTGCATTAATCTGACAGGCAAGACTCCACATTATGCAAAAGGGGGAATTCAACAGGAAACAGATGCACGTAGATAAAAATAATCAATGTTTTCGCAATCTGCACCTTGGAGTGCAGCAGCATCTCTGGCAGTTGAAAAGACATATCCTATCCTTCCTCATCTCTTCTTCTCACCAAACGAAAGCTTATGGCAAGCGGTTTGTGAAGTTTCATTCCAGTTCAGTGAAATCCTAATACGTTATAAAGTTTTCAGCAATAATTTTCTTAGCTTTATTAGCCAGCTCTGTGTACATCATTGCGTAGCTCAGGAAATCAGAGATTACTTTGCTTCTGAATGTCTAAAGTTATGCAACAAACCCTGTATTTAAATCTGCTTGTGTGTATTCTAGCACACATTTCCATGTAAAGCTGATCTTGCAACACCTTTGTGTTTGGAGCGCAGTGCAACATTATTTCGATAATGTGCATTCACCCAATATTCCATACTCAAGAAAAAAATGTCACACGCCTGTAAAGGAGAGAAAATGGCAAAACTAAGGAAGAAAACTGGCTGTGCCCAAGCTCCATGACTAAATAACGAATTTATTGAATCTGTCATTAATATGTAGAACTTTTGGGAGAAAGAACCTTAGAATATATAATGGTGATGAATTCAGAAGAACAAGGTCTGTAGCCTTGCTGGCTACTGTCCATGCAGTTCAGCAGTGGGCAGCTGAACTGGCAAATTTAAGAATAACCTTTTTGCAATTGCAGATTGTGTTCCTGGGAGTTTCGTTGCTTAAGATCTTGAAGGATAAGAGGCTGTTCCGAACTTCTGGGCTCATTAGCGCTTATTGGTTATAGCCACTGGGTTACCAATGGTGTGCAATGTCTCTGCTGGAAGATAAAGAACAGTTCACAGAGCTAGGAGGAGGTGGACTTAAGGGAATACACTGACATTGTAAACCTTGTCCTTTCTGTGCCCTTTGATTCACATTTCACACTGACTGTTGTATGTTAGGTGGGAATGTAATACAGGTCCACCACTGAGTTTGCCAATTTTAATTTCCTGTTTTCTTAGAGAGGGATATGGCAAGGATATACGTGTGTTGTCTCAATTGCAGCAGTAGCAGCTATCAGGCATGCATTTAACAGTGGTATTAATAAGGTACATGCTCCTAGTTGGGTCTCACAGAAGTAGTTGTGCAGCCCTTGCTTCTTTTCATGCTGTGGAGGCATCTGGCACAGCTAGATCCTTGTTTGGGTTATTTAATTGCTTCTTTGCCTGCCTTATGCAAACTGCATTTGTAGCTGCGTCTGACGCGGGCTTTGGGCACTCAGACCCATGACTACATTGCATTTAGTAAGCACTCTGCTCTGTCCTGAAGGCAGTATTTCACATAGTCACCCAGTGACTTTGTTCACTTCGCTGGTCCCTGAAGTTATTGTCACTCTGCATCATTTACTAATACAATTTTCACAAACAAAATTAGTCATTGTAAGGTAGGTGTATGGAAGCTGTCCCGCTCTGGAAGGATTCGTTAAAATTCCCATAATAGTCTCCTTGTCAGGACTCTTGCCTGCTGTCTGGGAAGTATTTCAACAAGTCTGTCCTACTGTTGTGTTAATTAAACATTGTTCTCTTTATAAATGCTCCATTGGTCAGTAGCAGCTCCCTACACAGAGTGAGAAGGAGTAGTGGTAACTAAAAATGATGTGCCAAGAAGACAGGATTTGGCCAGGCAGAGAAGCTAAGGGACAGCCCAGACTGAGCAGAGTGCCCCTCGTGGACCTGTCTTTGTCCTCCTTACCTGCTGCTGTAGCTGCACTGGTCTTCTGACAAGAAACTTTGGAGCAGGGTTGGAAGAGAGGAGGTTTACTCACTATTCTCCCAGCAGCAGTTTTATTTCTGTTTGTCAGTACATTATAATCTGTTCATGGTGGTTTCCATGTAGTGTTGTAAAAGGCAAAACTGTATCTGACTTGAGAAAGAGACCAAGTAAAAGAATGGAGGATGTCATCATCCTCCTGTGCTTGTCTCACACTTCCACCAGTCTACTCTACTAGCCATTAGCACAAACATGTCTCTCTTCTGATGTATATGTGGACATGAGGAGAGGGGGCTGCAGGAGCCCAAGAATGCTACTTTCTGCTATGGGATCATGTCCTGGAGCAGGCACTGCCTGGTGGTCTTGGGAGTATCTGCCCAGCATTGCTCTTTCTGTATGCTCTGTTTTGTTTATCAGCAACCCTGCTCTGTGCTGATGTTCTGCCCAGCAGTACGTGATGCTACTGGTCAGTAGGGAACCACTCTCCTTTTCACAATTATTGTGACTTTCTGCCATTGCATCTTGAACTGCATCCTGTGATACTGCAGGTCTGTGCTGACTCCCTTTCTGCACAGGTAGGGGCAATAGCCAGCATTTTTAACCATCTTCTACAGGCTCATTGGACTCAGAGACAGAAGACAGCCACCATCCCCAACAGTAGGTCCCTAAGAAGAAGAACCCAAACCTTTGGTGAAACTCAGGGGGATGTAGAAATCAAGTGGGTAGTATTTGTAATGAGATGCTTCTGAAGGGCATGCCTGTGTTTTCTTCTTGATTTTCTTGTCTTCCTCCACCTCACACCTGTTCACAGTACACTATGCTGGTGAGGGCTGTGAGAGTGCTGAGTGAGGATGCATGCAAACACGTACTTACCCTGGAAGATGATTCAAGGTGTAACTCTAGAGCTGTGGCAGTCCCAGATATGAGAAGAAATGGAGGCTAAAAAGGAGGCCAAAACTGTGAAGAAGGAAGCAATAAGTTGACAGCAGGAAGTGTAAAATGCTGCCAGACTCATCCATGGACATACATTCATCTAGAACCTTGCCTGGGTGCTCAATTGCAACTACAAATTGTTGAACATGCAAAATCTACAAGGACTACATGAAACTTTGGGCTTCATCTGAGTGGCAACACAGCCAAGTGAGACATGTGAGAGGTGAGCAGAGCTGTTTGGGAGTTTTGGGGTTTTTTTGTTTGTTTGTGGGGTTTGGTTTTTTTTGTCAGTACCTCAAGTTTGAAACACCCAAATGCTCCTTTACAGGTCAGGGGCCACAGCCAAGTAGATCAACCTGATGAGCATTATAGTAATCTAAAAATGTGGTTAGCTGTGAAAGTTAGAATAGGATGAAGAAAAGTGTGCCCCACTGCCTGTTCTTTAGGCTCTTGGGTCAGCAGCTCCAAATGCAGTTTGTATGGCATGGAGGAATATACACAGACACCGATTAGAAACTTCAAGTATAAGTCTCAGATCTTTGAAGAACATCCTTCTTCTGAAAGGCTCAAGGTATTATTAATAACCAGTGACCTTTTACTTGTAGACCAACAGTCTGACGTTATCCATTATTGCCTGAAAGCTGTGTCATCCCACAGTGACACAGTAGTGGATGCAGGAGAGTGCAGGTTTTGAGTCAACTGGGTTTAGCATCGTTTGCTCTTATACCCTCAGAGACGCAACAGTAAAGGTGAACAGTACGGTGAAGTGTTTAAGCATGTGCTTAAATGTAACTAACACTTAAGAAAGTAGGCCAGCCTCCTGCCCTGCTCAGGGAAACACTCCATCACCCTCTTGCGGGTCTTTGGCAAAGCAGAGTGGGAAACCTCTCTGCTCTGTTACCCAGGCTGCGATGCAGGACTTTAGTCTCCCACACTGTCAGTCGGGTGCCTTTCAGGAGCACTACGTTCACTTCTCCGAGTGCACGTGTGATTTATTTTTTACCCAATAACAACTCAAACAAATGCCCTCTCCTATTCAAAGCAAACTGCAATGATAAGAGATGCCTGATTTCTGGTATTATTAGCACCAATTAATGTCTTCCCTTCACTTGACTGTCTTTATTTCATATACAGGTGGGGTTTTTTTCTTTTTTCTTTTTATTTTTTTTATTTTATTTAGAAATGTCATCACCACTTAATTAGAAATGCATTGTCACCTGAAAGTAAAAGCAAGCCTATTTTAGGCCATATGGCAGGGTTTTAATCTACACTGTCACGGTATAATCCTGTCAAAATAGCTTCCCTTTTCAGTCAAAACTGAATTTCACACTTTACTAATATGGGGCTTTTCCTTTCCTGTTCCAGAGCAATATAGACCTGTCAGTGTAGCAAGGACAAATTAAAATAACTCACAACTCCAACCAGCAGCAGGAGGGGAGACTGAGCAAGGGAGTGAGTGGTGTGGCTGAGGAGGGAGGAAGACCCCATCCCAAAAGGGCAACATGGACCCTTTCTGAGATCTGCTCCTGTGAAATTGGACCAAATGAGTTTGGATTCCATTTCAGAAGACAACCCCTGCCCCTATCGCAAAAGCCTAAACTACTCCACTGGAGGTGGTTGTAGGTGTCCTTGTGATTTGTACCTTTCCTTCCACTTGGAGTGGAGTTTATAAAAGCAAGAAAACAATGTGTTGCTACAAAGTAGGAGTGACCAGCAGAAAATCTGATCATCTTGAGTGCTGCAGTTTTTTACAGTGTCTAAGAGCGAATCGAAACACAGGGCCTGGTGGGTGACATTTTCAAAGGAATCTTGCTCCAAGGCAGCTTCCAGGTATCATATATGGAAACATACAGGTGTTTGCTCAAATGTTTTAGGGAAAGTGAATCTCTTCTGGGAAAAATGCACAACTCTGCTTTCTGGGGAGGTAGTGAAGAGCATAAACAGGATTGAATCCCGTTCACAGTGGGGTGAAAGGAAACATAGATTGTCTCTCCCACAGAAAAATAAGGCACAGTACTAATATGTGCTGGCTTTTCCCACAGCACTTTGCACAAGGGCATAGTCTGGAGCAGTGGTTGCCTCTATATTGCAAACTTTCTTATGTTCTACCAATGCTGCATATTCCCAGGCACTTTTGAGGAACTACTTGTGGATCTCAGGCTAAAATAGAATGAGATGGAATCAAATCATAGCCAGCAATGAATCTAGATAACTTCAGTTCAAGATCAATGCCTTAAACAGGAAAAAAAAAAAAGCTTTGCCTTAGTAGTCATTCTCTGCATTTTTATCCAACTTCTCACTTTTCAGTTAGAACAGCAAGTACCACAAAGCTTGATAGAGGGAGAAAAAGGACCTCATGAAACTTCTCCCCTCTCCTAATGGTTGCTTGTGTTTGCCCAGGACAAAGTGTTGGATCCAATGAAAGTATCAATGCTTCATAGGCCTCTCTTTTTTTGCTTCCATCCTTCAGGAAGCACATCAGGCTCAAAAGCTGCAGGGAACACCTGCCTTCTCTGAAGGGCGATAGAAGCACCACATCACCTGGATGCACTGTGCTGCTTCAGAGTGCGTGGGTTGAACAGCTGGTGCTTCCATCCCTGTAGGAATCATACAGCTCTCTAACTGTGGACAAATTCTGATTTACATTTAAACATGTTGTCTGAGCTGTATCGCTGTGTCCTTTTACTGATATAACCCTCTAGAACACTTCAGATGTTTGGAAATATTCCTTTTTCTTCATTCACTTCTCATTTGCTGTAATTTTATTTTTTCGACCCAAATGTAAATACTACAATACACAGCAGTACCCTCCCCCATTCTTATCTCTTGGTTCCCCCACCAAAAGGCTAGCTATAAAGCTGCACAGCACTGATCTGGTCCTTAGCGGATATTAACATACACATATATTTTCAGTGGGACATCAAAGCCAAAAATGAAAAAAAAAAAAAAAGGGATTCAATTGATGGTCTGAAGTTTGGCTTACAGTAAGAAAAGAAGCAGAGCACTCTCGTACTTTAGATGCTTGGGAAAAACAGGTGCTTTGGCAAGGAAAATCAAAGAAGAGAAGTTCACTTACAGCTAGCACAAGGTAGGCTTTGTTGTGCTTGTTAGTAGATATTTCACAAGGGGAAAGGACTGGAGCATGTCGGTGTTGGGTCTAGACAGTTCAAGTTGTACATCTGAAACATGTTTTGCTACAAAAACCCTAAAGAGCAAGATAGCTCTGATGCTATGCAGAAGCACAGCTCCTCTGACATGAGGTGTTTCAGCCCAGCTGTGGATCAGCCACACTGAACGTCTGCATGGCCACATACATGGAAACTTTGGAGGGAGCAGAAAGTAAAAAGTGGTCACAGCTCCATCATACTGCTGTTTTGTCAGGTATCTTGTGTATGCTTTGCGGGACCGATGCAGGAAAGGATTGAAAATGGAGGGAGGCAGTGTGCGTGTATATGATGGTCTCGAGAGAAAATGTATTCTGGAGCACGAAGCAGAGGGAGAAATATCAAGAGTGAATACCCAGATGCAGGTCCTTTTCCTCTTCTTTTTCCAGCTTTTGAGTGAACTGCAAAGCTGAGGGAGACTGTTAACAGCCTGGGCCAGTCCATTTGTCTCTCTCTCTACTTCTCTGCCCCTAAACCCCCTCTCCCGCAGCTCCGGAGGGTAGAGCTGCGATTCGCTATGCCAGTTTTTTATTTCCAGCACGCTTGACAGGCTGGGCGAGGAAGGCGTTAATGTTTTCTGACAGCCCCCCTCTAATTGTTGGAGCTTTTCTTCTCTGCCTTTTCTGTGAAATTCTGACTTAGGCGAGCAGCATAACAAAATGCTCTGGCATTGAAATGTGCGCTTGCACTACACTAGGCTGGGGAAATAGCATTATTCATGAAGATTTTCAGCTGGTTTTGTCTTTTAACTAACCTTTGAGTTTGATCAGAGGCTAGCCGGGCTCTCTTTCTCAAAAGGCGGTCTTGGCAACCCGACAATGGAGCCAAACTGTTTTCCCTGTTAAAGAGATAACTATGCCGTTGAGTTGGTACATGGGGAAATTAATCTTCAGGCGCATATAAATGATAGCTTTACCTCGGTCTGCAATAGCCTTCATGGGATTATTAATAGGACGGGGGTAAGGAGCAGGAGAAATTCAGTCTAGGGCAGGGAACTTTAAAAAAAAAAAATCACAAACCCATCATCCCTTTTGATTGCATAAAAGCCTGCGATTGATTCCTCAACACTTGCCTTTTGCAGCAGGAATTAGTCCTGCATTGTGCGGGCTGACACGCTAAAAGTGATCTCGCTTAGGAGCAAGAAGTTCCTGCGTGCTGGGACGGTGGTTTGGGGGAAGTGAGGGGGCGGGGAGGGGAGGACTTCTCCCCGCTCCCCTTTACCAAGAAGTGGGGGGAGTCACAGAATTCCCCCCTACACTTCAAGGCTAGCTAATCCCTCAATGCACTGAGTAATACGCGCTGCATTATGGAGCTGCGCGTAGCGGCGAGCCAGAGCCGTGCCCGCCTCTCGCCTTGGGCAGGTGCCCGCTCTCCTCGCGTGCTCCGCTCTCGGCCAGGACAGAGCGGAGCGGGGCGGGCGGGCGCAGAGCACAGCGGAGCGGGGCGGGCGGGCGAGCGTACGCCATCCCCGAGCACGGCGCACCCCCGCCGTGTCGCCGCCACTGCAATAAAGGCTGAGGCGTGACACGCGCGGGGGCAGCACTGCCCGCTGCCTGCCCGGCCCCCGCAACCCCTCCTTTTGCCCTGGGAGCCCGCACACAAAAGGCAGGGCCAGCGCCGCGGAGAGAAGAAAAAAAAAAAAGTAAAAACAAAAAGAGGAGGAGAGAAAAAGTAGGGGAAACAAACAAACAAACTTTTTTTTTTAAAAAAAAAGGGGGGCGGGGTGGCAGAGCTGTTACCAGTTTTTGCTCCCTCTAAAGTCCTACTTCTAAGTTTCCATGCAGATGTTCAGTGTGGCTGATCCTCCGCTGGGCTGAAGCACCTCGTGTCAGAGGGGGCTGTGCTCCTGCATAGCATCAGAACATCTTGCTCTTTAGGGTTTTTTTTAGTAAAACATATTTCAGATGTACAACTCCCTTTTGAAAAGGCAGAAAGCGCCCCGAGGTCCTCCAAAGCCCGATGCTTGCGAATCTGGGTGCGGGTCGGCGCTTCGCTGCGAGGGGAGGGTGGGTGAGGCGGGATAGTGGCAAAGCGGAGTCTCTCTCTTTCCAGAAGCAGGGCCGGAGGGCTTTCCCTTCCGTTCTTACCTGAACGCGGGGGGGGAGGGGAGATAACACTGCCCACCTGCGCAGCCCAACGCGGCTGCGGTGGTGGAGGGGGGTGTGTGTCTCGCCCTGCTTCTACATCGCTGCCGGAGGGTCTTGATTTGGGGACGCTGGGGGAGGAGGAAGCTCGTAGAGAGGCATTTGTTAACGGGACACTTTTCCAGCACTACAATAAATAAATACATAGCCAAATAAATTGCTAAATCCGTGGCCCAGCAATCTCCATCTGCACACAACACACACCCCCCACACATACCCCTCCGCTTCAGTGTCCGTCGCCCCCGAGCCCTGAGTAGCTCTAAAAACTTATACTGCGCCCAAAGAAGTCCCTGATTTATGGAGTTTACTAATGCTAACTGAATACTGTCTGTCAGGCCCCGCTGAAAGGCTCTCCGCGCTAATACAAGAAAAGGCTTTGTGTTGCTAAGCGATTAGAGCAGATGTAATGAGATTTACCCCAATCCTGCTTTGCCCTTTCCCTATCTTCAGTAAAATTGTGTGTGCGTGTGTGTGTTTTCTTTCTTTCTTTCTTTCTTTCGGGAGGGGACTGAGGGGAAAAGGGAGGGAGGAGGTGGTGAATTTCTGAATCTGCCTTATACATTGTAGCGAACAACAGCGTAACTTTGCCTTTAGTTTAATGAGTCTGGATATTTACTATTCAGAAGTGAGCAAAAAAGGAACACCTGTCTACACAAGGAAGAGAAATTTCGCCTTTGTAACAGAATGAAACATTATCCTAATGTTATATTCATAGCTATAAATTACTCGCTACCCTTTCTTTGCATACCTTATCTGTACACTTGCGAAAGTGGGTAAATAAAAGAGGAGATGCTGTAAAGGGAGAGCGGATGGAGGCATATAACGGTTATTATTTTCATAACTAAACATTAGTTCCACGAGCGGTTAAAACAATGAGTGTTTGTCCTGAAGTAATGAGGGATTTCGTGACCCCAGCGTGTCCCGTCCCCTCCCCGGTTAAATCACGTATTGATCATTTGAGGGCGTGGGGGGAGGAGGTAAAGGGGCAAATGTGTGTATACTTTTAAAGCGATGCAGACAGGACTATACATCGTTACACAAACGTATGTTCATACGTGAATGTCCGTGTGCGTGTATATATAGTTACACATACATACATACACAGAGAAAATTCCGAGGTCCTCCACCGAAGTTTTTCCCTCCTCTTTTTTAAAAATCAGCGCATCCCTCACAACTCGACAGCACGTTTGTAGCAGACTGAGCTACGTTTGGGGTTTGTTGGGTTGTTTTTTTTTAAAAAAAAACTCCATACGACACACTAGCTCTCCCCGGTCTTTGTCGAGTTTGGTGTTTTGTGGTTTTGTTTTTTTGTTTTTTTTTTTTTTTTGTAAGATGCATTTTGCGCTTTGCTTTCCGCTTGGCTTGGTGCACGCAAACTGAATTTGCAAGTGATGCAGGAGCCAGGCGAAAAGGAAAAGGAGAATTCTGGTCACGTCCTTGCTAACTGAAAACAAGCAGGCTAGCCAAAAAAAAAAAAAAGCAGGGGGATGGGGGGGGGGGGGGGGAAGAGTCCAATTTCTTTTTGAGTCTTGGTAATTGGGTACTTTTACAGGCAGATCACGCTATTTGGGTAGAATAACAAGCTTAGAAAGCCCAGTGTCTCTAAGCTTTCACCCGTTTCTACTACGTTATTTATTTATTTAATTTTATCTCGCATTCGCTTCTCGCTTCCCCTAACCGTTTTATTTATCCAGCCGCTACCTCTGCAGAGGCAACACAGTAGCCTGCGGTTTCGCCGGCAGCGGCTGCATCTTCCCCCCATGTTTCTTTTCTGCCCCGTTGGGTCAGAGCCGCGGAGAACGGGGCCACACCGCCGAAACGTGGGATGGAGCGCCCTCTTTTTTAGAACTTGGGCTTTGGCGGGGAATTCTTTAACGTGCGGGACTTCAGGAAGGACAATGCAATCATTAATCATCCCCTCGCCTTTTGATTTGGATACACATTTGCAACACAGAAGGGCAAGAAAACAATGGTGATACCGCTAGGTCTTTGCATATTTATATAGAGATAAAGATATATATGTTACATCCATCAGATACAAACACTTAATATGCAACTTAGCTCCAGCACAACATCATTCAACAGTTTGTCCTTACATTCATCGTTGTCAATAGCAGAAAGAATAATTATATGCAGCAGGCAGCCGATCATTTTAATTTAAAAAATTTTATTACGAAACTAGTTGGTATAAAACAGGGTTATACAGGACATTTGTAAGTTTGTAATAAAACAGTCAGAAAAGGCAGTGGCATAGGGGAGTTTTGTTTGCTTGCTTGTGTAATTTTTCTTTTCAAAAGGCAGCATATAAAAACAAATGGCTACCATTTTGCGTTTGGACAATAGCTGCATAATCTTTGTTCACTTTGAACATTGTTTAATAACGTTATTAATACATCAACAAAGTTTCTATAAAGTAAGACACGTTGGTGGTAAAGTACATCTGGAGGAAATCCAAGTCCTTTACAAAACCACGTACAAAAATGGCAGTTGTAAGGTAATGTGTCGACTACAAGTCTAAACATGAAGAGGTAATAAGCATTACATATTTAAAAAATTATCAAGATATACACATTTTAAACCATTTGTACAAAACCTCTATAAATCTCTCTCTCTCTTATGTACAAAAATAGCTTAATTTATCCCCAACCCTGTTAGGATAGATACAAATAGATTTTCTTATAATAAAAAAATTCACAAAAAAAAGATTGGAAGCATTCTATGATGGAAACGAGAGGGAAAGCTCGGAGCGAGGGGAAGGAGAAGAGGGGATCCAGGGGCTTCTTTGAGCACAGCATAGCTTAATTTCCACACGTCCACAAACATCGGGGAACTAACTTTGTCCACAGAATGATGAACGCCAGTCTCTGAAGGGCCACGCCGGGGCCAGGGTGCGGAGGAGGGGTATGTGTATGTGTGTGCGGCTCTCTGCTGAGGAAGGAGGAAGAGCTCCTCCGCCCGGCCGTGGCCGCCGCCTTTCACCCGCGAGACACCCGCTCCCCCGGGGCGCAGTCCGTGGCGACGCGGCCGAGTGCTCCGGGGCTGGGGGCGGCCGCTTCGACCACCCCCGCGGCGCGCAGCGCTGTGCCCGCCCGCCGAGCGACGTGCCCGCACCGCCCTCCGACGGCGGGGGAGAGGGAAATGCAACAGGTTCTTTTTTCTTTCTGGATAGATTTCTGTCTTTCTCTGTGTGATATACCTTTTGCCTCTTTTTTTTTTTCCCCTTTTGCAACTGTCCTGTAACAATAAAAGAGAGAGATCAGAGCCGCGCTGGGACCAGCGCAGCGCCGCGATGTAAGTACCGCGGGTGGTGGGGACCCCAGCTGCTCCCCCTCTCCGGTGGCTGCACCCTCCGCGTCCCCAATGGTCCCCTGCCCCGCACCCACCTGCCGTGGTGGCCGGCAGCGCTCAGAACCAGCTGGTGAAGTCGAGCAGCTCCTGCTCCTCTGGGCTGAGCGGGTCGTAGGAACCCTCGTCGGAGGAGTAGGAGGAGACGGGGGACCCCGCCATGGAGTTCATGTCGTGGGAGTAGCTGGGGGAGATGGTGGGCGAGAGGACGCCCGCCTGGAAGGCGGCGCTGACGGCGTCGTGCTCGTCGAGCAGCTGCTGCAGGGCGCGGATGTACTCGACGGCGGAGCGGAGCGTCTCCACTTTACTCATCTTCTTGTTGGCAGCGCCATTCGGGACGTGCTCTCGCAGCGTGGCGAAGCCCAGGTTCACCAGTTTCACGCGGTTGCGCTCCCGCTCGTTGCGCCGCGCCACGGCCGCCGGCTGCTGCTGCGGCAGGCTGTACCCGAACCCGCTGAAGTTCAGCCGCCGCTTGCAGCGCATCAGCTCCGGTGACGCCGAGCGCTGCCGCTTGGCGGCCCGCGACGCCGAGGCTTTGCCGCCCGGGGAAGGCTGCCCGCCTGCCGGGCTCAGCTGCGGCGGCTGCACCGGAGGTGCAGCGGCGGCGGCCACCGCGGCGGCGAAGAAGCACGCGGGCTGGAGGAAGGGCGGCTGCCCGGCGCCGCTGGCCATCCTGGCGGGGCTACCGCTCGCCATGGGCGCTTGGGGGTCCTGCGAGGCGGGGGCGCCCGGTGCCCGTCCCCCCAAAAAAAGATTTAAAAAGAGGAAACAAACAAACTAACAAAAACAACAAGAAAAAAAGAAATTGCGGCGTTCGCTTTAAACAAAAGAAAGAGAGAAAGGCGATGGAAGGCAGAAGGAGAGGGGCAGTGGCGGTCAAAGGGAGCCGGGCGTGCGGGTGTGCGGCTGTGTCTGGCGGGCGGCTCTGCCCGCCCCCCTCCCTCTCGCCCTCCGTGCGGCGGCCGCGGGGAGGCTCGTGGCGCTCGCGTGTGCGCAGGCTGCTTTGCAAAGCCCCTTTTGCAAAAAAGTGGCTGGGGATTGTGTCTCTTATAAGGGGCGGACGGGGCTCGCCCCCCCTCCTCTCCTACACATGCACACACACACACACGCTCCCCCCCCCCGCCGCCCCCCGCGCTCGCACACACATACACACACACACACACACAGAGAGTGCACCTTGCGAGTTCCACGCTTCCCCAGCTCTTCAGCGCGGGGTGGGGGGCCCACACACACACGCACCCCCTCTATCACCCCCCACCCCCTCCGCACACGCGCTGGCCGCCGCGCGGCCCCGCCTTCCCCCCGCCCCCCTCCGCTGCCGCTGCTCTGTCTCCCCCCGTCCCCCCTCCTCGGTGCCCGCTTCCCCCACCCCTCGCGGGTTTGTTGTTGCAAGTGCGTGCGCCGGGCGCGTGCCGCGCTCCCGGCCCTGAGCAAACACCCGCGCCGGGGCGGGCGCGGCCCGACGGGGCGGGAGGCGGCGCGCGTGGAGCGCCGCGGGGAGGGGGCTCGCGGGGGGGGAGTAGAAAGGGAAAGAGGGGGGAGCCCTTGTCCGGGGAATGGGGGGTGTCCGAGAGGTGTTTGCTGCCGTGTCCCTCCAACTCCCCGCCGAAGTGGGGTGCACGCCGGGGCGAGGAAGAGGATGGCTCTCAGGGGAACGGCGGTGCAGAGCATCCTCTGCTCCAGCTGCCATGTCTCTCCCGCTACCCGTTAGGGGTGGCTCCCGGGAGAATCGGGGTGCAGGAAGCCCCAGGAGGTGCAGGGTATCCTTTGCTGCGGCTGCCGTGTCCTTCCCGCTTCTCCCTCGAGCTGGGGTGGCGGTGAGGGAGAAGGTGGCTGCTGAGGGAACCAGGGTGCGGAGCATCCTCTACTCCGGCTACCGTGTCCCTCCCGCTCGCCACCGAGTTGGGGTGCGTGGCGGGATGAGGGTGAGGGAGGGGTTAGCTCCCGGGGGAACCAGGGTGCGGGCGGTCCCAGGAAGTGCAGGACATCCTCTGCTCCGTTTGCCGTGTTCTCCCGCTCCCCGCCGAGATGGGGTGCGCAGCGGGATGATGAAGGGGATGGCTGCCGGGGGAATCGGGGTGCAGGCAGATGTGGGAGGTGCGGGGCATCGTCTGCTCCGGCTACCCCCGGGGCGGCCTTAGTGGCCCCTCACCGGGTTTGGAGGGAGGAGCCGCCGTGCGGAAAGTGCTAGCAGGGAGACGTGGCGTGGGCCGGTGCTTGCCCACGGAAGAAGCGCCCTTGCCCACAGGAGAAGCACCATTGCCAGCACTGTAACGCAGCGTGTACATGTGCGCAAGCAGCCAGGAACGGAAACTTCCCCGTATGCGGGACTCCGAATGGGGGGGTGGGGTGGGTGTTGCCCTCGTCCCTGGGAAGCACCGGGATGCCCGGTACTGAGTTTCCCGAGTGTCTGTGACCCTCCCCTCGCAGCGACCAGAGCCACGTGTGATCAGCACCGTACAGGCCTGACGGCTCTATCAGCTTTCGACAACCGCGGGTGAACGGGTGCGGGTGTCAGGAGGAGCACTGCTCAGAGCAACAGCCTGCACAGCCTTTAAAGAAGTCACCCGAAGTTACCCCTTGGAAATGCTAGGTGCCAAGGGGAGACCCTGTCTGGAGAGAAAGAATAAAACCCTCTTGGTGCGTCCAAAGTGGGGTGGTACCTGGAAAGTCTGAGTACTGTCACCAGAGGTTTGTCTCGCAGGAGAGCACAAAGCGTGCGTGTGCTAAGCAGAGCAAGCAGATGTGAAGTTCAGCTCTCCCTTTGCTGCCAGAGCCCATTTCCCAGGTCACCCTCCCCACCTGGGATAGTCCCAGGGAACTCTTTGAGCACCCTGTAAAGTGGGAGCAGGTCACCACCTTTCCAAGTGCATGATGGTATTTGCTTGTAACTGGGGAGTCAGGATGGTCCTGGCCTATGCAAGAGAAATTACTATTGCTGCCAGGTGAAGTTCTTGCTTACGGCTCTGGGCCATGGACTTGGCGCTGAGTCGCCAAGGGCTTGTGGCTCTCATGACTTGGTGGTCACACCAATCCTTGTGGCTGCTGGAGATGTAGGCAGTCTGGGAGACATGGTCAGAGTCAACACTCGAGCATGATGGTGGCTCTGCAGTTGGCACGAGCAGCAGTGCGGACCTTCTTTTCCTGCCCTCCTGTCTTTTACATATCCATGTCTGTGCAAACTTTTAACAGATTTTCTGCCTTCAGCTTTGCCTTATCTCCACCTCTCTCTGCACCTTCCCCCTCTGAAAACTCAGAGGTATGTGCTCTCCTGGTCCCTTAAAAAAGGCAGAGCAATAGTGTGACAGATTTGCCATAGGTGAGATAATGTCTCAAAGAAGTCCCTGGCAAGCGGCTTTCATCCCTGGTGCACATATCAACCCTAAAGCATGGAAGCAGGGCACTTGCACAGTCTCTGTTCAGGTTTCAGTGGAAAGGAGTGCAAAAAGAAGCTCCGTGTTACTGCTGGCCTAATTACAGCATTCTGGAGCTGCAGCATTCACTTCTCATTTGCTGTTGGATCCTTGACCCAGACCGGGCATGTGAGTTTAAACAGCAACATCATATATGGTAGAACCTTGATGTACACCTTCTAACTGGTTTCCTTTTTTTTTTTTTTTAACATGGCGGCTTTTAATGCACATATGTGATGAAAAAGGTGAAGTAGTTCTGTCTGGTCTAACTTCTATCACATTTCTTACAGCGCCCTCTTCATTGAGTTTCTTTGTGTTTTTTATCTTACTGTCTCATCAGATGTGAAACATGTTAAATGATTTTAATCTTTCTTGTGCAAGACAGCCAGACCTAAGCAGGATAAAGTGTTCAGTTTTATTTTCTGTATAGGGAGCTATAGGGAGCTCTTCAGTTTCAAGTCTTTTGGATGGTTTGTTCAACATCTCTTCTCTGACATCAGAACTCTCTGCACTGGAAATGGTTGTTGCATTTTCAACTCTTCATTGTGACATCACAGGAATAATCAACAGTAAAGAATCAGCGTTGCTATTTGCATCCCAGTACTTTGGGAAGCGGTAACAGAAATATCAAAATAATTGAAGGCCTGTCAACTATATACATATTTAAACGAAGTAATTCTTCTGGAATTCTTCTGGAAACACCTGGTGGGGAAATTCTTGACTTTTTACCCCCAAACGGCAGAACGAGACTGGAGTTTCTGGGTCCTTCCTTCTTGGGTCTCAAGAGGGCTCTTTAAAAGGCAAAGGACATGAGTCCCAAAGGTCAGGGAGTCTAACTTGCATGTAATTTTGCCTTCGTGGCTCTGTCCCCACTCTGCTTCCCCGGCCCCGGGGTCCGGGGGCGGAGGTGGGTGGGGGAAGGGCAGAGCATTTTCCTCTCTTTGCCTAACGCGTCCCTCGCCATCCACTGCGGCCGGGGAGAAAACTCACCCCTCGCCTTGTCCGAGGTAATGCCAGTCTTACCAGTTCCCTTGTCTGCTTACTGCGCATAGTAAGGGGATCTGGGGCTGTCAGATTTATAGATAATAAATATTGTTTCAAGGTCTCCCGCCTCCACCCACTTGTATGCACAGTCCTGCACCTGCACTTTGAAATTCTTAATTCTAACATAATGATAAATAGCCCTTGTCCTTTTCATTGGTTTTTTTCCCCTTTTCTTTTTTCTCCCCTCTCCCCCCCCCCCTTTTTTAATCTTGAATTGTCATTATTTTATAGTGGGGTTTTTTTGTGCTCCTAAATTGTAGCCACACTCATGAGGTCTTTTGAAGTCCTTGCCTTTTTTAAAAAAAAATTTTAGTATGCTTTTTATTTTTTTCTTTCTTTTTTTTTCCCCGCCCCTTTTCTTTTGTAAAGGCTATTTACGTTATGATTAAATGCCGTCTTGGAAAAGCAGAACGAAAGTCGTTAATCTATATAGATCTTCAAAGAATCGATACATTCGGGACTTCTGTAGGATTTGTTACACTCCATTTTGTTACAGTAGGCAGCTCGTCTGGATTTGGGCACATGTGTTTCTCTCCCTTCTCTCACCCTCTCCCCTCCCTTTCCAGCTCCCCCCTTCCCCAAGAGTGAAAATAAAGTAAAAGGTCTTTCATGGTAAACAAAACCAGCTTATTCTCCACATAGAACACATGAATAGCTGGAAAAAAAACTTACAATAAATGGTGCATTTTTTTCTCTGCTGGGTATAGCATTCAAGATCAGTCCAGTATTCAAGAAGCAGTCCATTTTTTGCTCAGCAAGAGAGTTTAGAAAAGAAGCGTGGGGTCTATTCAAGGATCTTTTCCCCCTTCACAATTGCTGGGCTTTATGAAACCTATCTTCCATGCCTTGTCAGAGTATTTCTGGGGACCAATTAGTGCTTTGTTGCAAAGCTTCTTTGCTGAATCTTTGAGCAGCAAGAAAAAGCTCTCTTGAGTCTCCCCTTATTTTGACTATTTCAGTCATTACTCAGTGTAATAATTAATATGACAACTGGACGCTGAAGTTTGTATAGAAACACCTCGGCTGTAGGAGAGAGCGTGCAGTGGGTGGTAACAAGCTACAGATCAGACCGAGAAGCCACACACACAAGGAAGAAAAAAAGAGAGAATAATGAATGAAAAGAAAGACAGAAAGAATAAAGATAAATAAATAGTTGGTGCAACCTGACGAAATATAATACAGACTTGGGGGGGGGGGGGGAGGAAGGCAATTAGGAGAGGGGGTTTTACTCCAGGTAGGGAAACTTAGTTTGAAGCATTTTCTATACGAAAATAATTTTTAAAACTTTGCTACTTTCAGGAGTAGGAAAGCAATTTTTTTTCCTCCGTCAGCTAGTTCCTTCGGGTCATTTTCAAGGAGCATCTGCCTACACTTTTGCATACGTGATGAATTTTAACACCTCTTCCTAAGCCTCCCTGGGCAGAAAGAAGGACTTCGAGCATTAAATCATGTTCGCGAGTAATTGTTGCACATCCTGCCACAGGCAGATAGAGACTAGTTCTCGGGATAGAGAGTTATACGAGTTTTCTTAGCGTTGTGCCGTCTACTAGTGGGATAAAACCTGTGCCCCAAATGAAGAATTAAAAATGACGTTTGACCAGGGATACTGCTGAATTCTTCTCGAAGGGCGTCTTGGGATGAACACTCATCACTTTGCAGACATTTCTTGGGCTGCCAATTAGGGCATAATAAATAATTAGAGGTTTTAAGCATATTAGATACAGCTCATGCTAATGAGCTACATCAGGTCTTGTGGTAACCTGAAGTGACAGTTTGCATATAGGGCTGCAAAAAAAAAAAAAAGAAAGAAAAAAGAGCAGCCACGGCAGTTGCCCCCCCAGCCCCGGCTCCAGTCCCGGCCCAATCGCCGCTCCCGCGGTTCCCACCGGAGCCGGGGTGCGCGGAGCCCCGGTTCCTCCGCACCCGCGGAGCGGGGACCTTCGCTCACCGGCCCCTGCGAGTGGCTCCATTGTACGGCCACGTGTCCCGCGTCTATCACAGCCCCGGGAGATAAATCACACCGGCCTCTGCACCCCCAGCCTCTCCCATCGCCACTTTTTGGAAAGCTAAATTTTGGAGGCTAGAGGGTTTTTTTTTTTCCCAGGGTCTCCGAGGTGGCAGGAGGGGTGAGAGGGGAGGTTTGGGTGATACTTGACGCAGCCTGAGAGGTGGACAAACCCCGTTCCCCCCTCTGTCTCCTGCGCTCCGGGGGCAGCCGGGTGTCCCCTATGCCCACTCCCGGCTTCGGCAGCCACTGCCATGAGGACACACTGCCACCTCCCGGCTCCAGAGGGAAGGAAACAGGAGTCTTCTGCGCAGGGGATAGCATGCATCCACCAAACACATTCAGCAATGGGCTGCAGGAGGTTTCTGCGAGAGTAGGCAGTGTGGCTGAGCCGTTTTACAAAGTCGATGTAGACCAGGGTGTGAAGAAATGCAGCTTGGCTGGCACATGTAGGAGCCCTACAGCATTTGGAGACCTTTGGTAAACGCATACACAATATTAGTAAGGCATACGCACACATGACACCCTCCCCCCATACCATCTCCCTCCACCCTCTGCCCCCAAGATATTCACTGAATCTCCATTTGAAAAATTTTTGGGAGCTTTTAGTTTTACAAGAAAAGCCCCCCTCTATTGCTCACTGCTACCTCATATCGACTGAGATATCCTGAATCAGCAGGGAATGAGGAGAGCTGCAAGCCAAGGATGGTCCCAGTGTCCTTGCACGGGAAGGCACATCCATACCCAGAACATCAGACACACAGCTCCAGGGAAACTGCCACTCTGCAATTACTGGCTAAAGGCAGAGGCGGGAAAGAGCAATCTGAAAAGCAGCCAAAGTCCGTGGCCCTTTGAACTTGCATCATGCCAGCCAGGGGAACTTGCCAACTTTCAGTGCAATGAGCCCTCTTAGTTGCGGCTGAGCAGCATAGCCAGGAATGGATGTGTGTGGTACGTGTGTGTTTACGTGTCCCAAGAAACTGTTTATTTCCAAGGATGAGAAGGTAGTTTTAGATGGAGGCAATATAGGACACCAGTCCGTATCTGCATGTGGTTGAAAAGAGTAGGGTGGCGTGGTGTTGCAGCAAGAGCCCAAAGCACCTGGACCTAAAGCTTAGATGCTCAGTCAGAGTACAGGGAACCAGGCACACAGGGCAACCAGAAACCCAAACTGGAAATCCCAATTAACAGGGGAATGAACCTGTACATTGAACCTGTACTTCAAAGAGAACAGAGAAGCTCAGGCAATTTGGACTCTGAAATGTTCCAAGGTAACCAGTACTGATGCAATTGTGTGTTCATACTGTAATGGCACTGGACACACGCCTCTATGCCCTTTTACTCCAGAACAAGAGGAACTGGAGATTCCTCCTGGCAAGAAGGAGCTTTGCTTCCCTCATGCAGTGCCTTTTGCTACCAGGCAACCTCTGACAGTCCAGGCTGGTCAAACAGTGAGCTGGTGGCAATACAGACGAAATTACAATGATTATGTAGGAACAAGAGTAAGAGAGCAATAGAAATTGAAAAGGCAAGGTGTAGAAGGAGTCAAAATAGATATTTACGAGGATTTGGCATAAGCAGTATTTTGCATACCAAATGTTTAACTTTACTTTGTCCTTACTGTCAGGATTGATAGAATGAAGAGTATAATACATAAGAAAAGGGATGGAAGAAAAGTAAAAAGGCTAAATGCATGTAGAAATCACAGAGAAAGAAAAAAGACTGATCAAAGGCTAGTGAAAAGAGAAGGAAACAAGAAAGAAAAAGGAAGACACAAACAAATGGCACAAAAAATTGTTTATGACTTTGGATGCCACAGTTATTTTGGTCAGCCTTAGGACATGCATTTAAGTTTTTTAAAATTGAGTTGAAAAATATACTGGGTAGAAAGTCATGGTGTGTGGGGAAAGACTAGTCTCTGGAAGCTGTCCTGCCCTGTATAGGGACTACTGTAATCAGTGTTGTCACCATCCTCATCTCACTGTAAATGAAGTAAATGAAAAGAAGCATTTTAATTAATAAGGTGTGATTTAATTACAGAAATCCTTGCTGTAGGACTTGCAAAAAATAATTGCATAAATGAGCTCACGGAATGTTCTGATATATTTTTATGAGTTAAATGACTTTATCTCTTAATCCAGATAATAGACACGCTGACCCGAGGGGATACAATAGTGTACCTAATGGTCTCTAATATGAGTCAGCTCATCAGTGACATCAAGATCAGAGGCAGTCTGGGCTGCAGTGATCATGCATTGGTGGGATCAAGGTCCTGAGAGATACGGGACAGATGAGGAGTATAGTAAGAACACTAAATTTTAGGAAAGAAGACTTCCAACTCTTTAAGGAGTTAGTCAGTAGGACCTCCTGGGAAACGGTCCTCAGGGACAAGAGAGCAGAACAGAGCTGGCAAACATTTAAGGATGCTTTCCGCAAAGTGCAAGTGTGCTCAGTCCCCAGATGCAGGAAACCAGGTTGGGAAGGGAAGAGACCAGCGTAGCTGAGTTGAGACCTGCTGGTCAAACTGAAAAACAAGAGGGAACTGCACAGGCAGTGCAAGCAGGGACAGGTAACTCGGGAAGAGTATTGGGATGCTGCCCAGTCATGTAGGGCTGGGATCAGGAAGACCAAGGCACAGCTGGAGTTGAACTTGGCAAGAGAAGCCAAGAATAACAAGAAGGGTTTCTATAGGTATGTCAACCAGAAAAGGAAGGTTAAGGAAAATGTACCCCCACTGATAAAAAAAATGGTGACCGCATATCAAGAGATGAGGAGAAGGCTGAGGTACTCGACACCTTTTTTGCCTCAGTCTTCACTGGCAACCACTCTCCTCAGCCCTTCAGGGTCAATGAACAACAAGATGGGGATCAGGGGGGTAAGGTTTCTCCCACTGTAGGGAAAGATCAGGTTTATGACCACCTGAGGAACATGAACATGTACAAGTCTATGGGACCTGATGAGGTGCATTCCAACGTCCTGAGGGAATTGTCTGATGTTATTGTCAGACCACTCTCCATAATATTTGAAAAGTCATGGCAGTCAGGGGAAGTCCCTTGTGACTGGACGAAGGGTAACATTGTGCCCATTTATAAAAAGGGTACAAAGGAGGACCCTGGGAACTACCAACCTGTCAGTATCACCTCTGTGCCTGGGAAGATCATGGAACAAATCCTCCTAGAGGCTATGCTAAAGCACATAGAGGACAGAGAGGTGATTCAAGATAACCAACATGGCTTCACCAAGGGCAAGTCCTGTCTGAACAACCTTGTGGCTTTCTATGATGGAGTGATGACATCAGTGGACATGGGAAAAGCAATGGATGTAATCTATCTGGACTTCTGTAAAAATTTTGACACAGTTTCTCTCAACATCCTTCTCTCTAAAGTGGAGGCATACAGATTTAATGGGTGGACTGTTCGGTGAAAAAGAAATTGGTTGTATAGTCTCACTCAGAGAGTAGTGACCAATGGATCGATATCCAGATAGAGACCTGTATTGAGCGGTGTCCTTCAGAGTCCGTGCTGGGACCAGCGCTGTTTAATATTTTCATTGCACCCTCAGCAAGTTTGCAGATGACACCAAGCTCAGTGGGGTAGTGGTCACACCAGAAGAATTAGATGCCATCCAGAGGGACCTGGACAAGCTGAAGAAGTGGGCCTGTGTGAACATCATGAGGTTCAAAAAGGACAAGTGCAAGGTCCTACACCTGGGTCAAGGCAACCCCCGATATCAATACAGGATGGGGGACAATGTGATTGAGAACAGCCCTGTGGACAAGGATTTGGGGGTGCTGATTGATGAGAAGCTTCACATGAGCCAGCAATATATGCTTGCAGTGCAGAAGGCCAACAGTGTCCTGGGCTGCATCAAAAGAAGCATGGCCAGCAGGGCAAGCGAGGTGATTCTCCCCTCTACTGCACTCCTGTAAGACCCCACCTGGAGTATTGTGACCAGTTCTGGAATCCCCAATGTAAGAAGAATACGGAACTGTTTGAGCGGGTCCAGAGGAGGGCGTAAGTTGATCAAAAGGCTGGAGCACCTCCTATATTAGAACAGTTGAGAGAGTTGGGGTTGTTCAATCTGGAGAGAAGGCTCCAGGAGAGACCTAATTGCAGCCTTGCAGTACCTGAAGGGGGTCTGCAAGAAAGCTGGGGAAGGACTTTTTACAAGGGCAAGTAGTGATAGTGTGAGAGGGAATGGCTTTAAACTGGAAGGGGGAAGATTTAGATTAGACATTAGGAAAAAATTCTTCAAAATAAGAGTGGTGAGACACTGGAATAAGTTGCCCAGAAAAGTTGTGGATGCCCCAACCCTGGAAGTGTTCAAGGCCAAGTTGGATGGGATCTTGAGTAGCCTGATCTAGTGAGATATGTCCCTGCCCATGGCAGGGTTTTGGAACTACATGATCTTTAAGGTCCCTTCGAACCCAAACCATTCTGTGATTCTCTGATTCTCTGATTCTGTGATTATCTGATTCTCTGATTCTCTGATTCTCCATGTCCAGACTCATATCCTAGTGTGAGGTTTATGCAGCTAACTCCCGTCTCATGCCTACTGTTTCTCTCTCTCCAATGTACAGGGTGTGTAGCGATGCCTACTGCTCTCTGACCTCTTGGATACAGCTCAGAATGCTCTACTAAAGGACAAATCCCTCAGCTGCTGCACTGTGTCACAGATCTCCCTGGCTCGTGTCTGGCACTCAAACAGCAGATTCTGGAGGACATCTGATCTCTGGTCACGTGGAATGAGCCCCGGTGGGAAACCCATGCACACAGCACTGGGAATGGATCAAGGAGAAGTTGAACTGAAGACGACGTGTTGACGTGTAAAAATGAAAACAGCAGTTGGAGGAGGAAGGCTGTTAATTCAAAGCATGCTGTTCATCCACATTGAAAACAGATAGCAACAACATGCTGGAGAGCATCTATGTGCCAGAGTGGGAATTGCAGGGACTGACTGGTGTGGAGGGACTTGTCCATGTGCCAGGTGGGTGGTGGTGGGGGCGTGTAGCGACAACGCCCCCTTGGCTCAGTGTCTAGGGGAGGGAGCTGGGGAAGGGGGAGAAAGGGGATGGCTTTGCCTGTCTTGCTCTAGTTTAAATACCTTTGCACAGAGCTCTGGCCACTGTAGTAAGGTCAAAAGGCTTTACCTGCAGCAGTGAAAGGATCTCCCTTTGTGGACATCACTGCCTTTGCAACATGGATGCACAGCACTGCAAAATGAATGGTGACCTTTTCCAGGTAAGTGATGGGATCTGTGTGCCTACTTTTTACAGGGGATGCTGTGTCTGCTTCCTTCCTACATCTTTCCTTATTCCCCCTTCGCTTTTAAATCTTGTCCCTGTGCTTTCTGAGAGGCAGTGTGACCCAAGATGGCAGGAAACAATACACCTGTCTCAATGCTTTGCAGTGCCTGGTTGCCATCTTTTTCCCTTTTGGCAGCTGGCATACTTGTCTGTTCTTAATTGTGTTCACAAAAGTGCAGTGAGAACAAAAATGAGTATTGTAACTCTATCATTTCATATATGGCAAACAGAAGAAGCAGAAAAAACCCAGTGGCTAATTAAAGGTCTTAAACGTGTGATGAAAACAAGATATTGTTTTTTGCTTAAGGAACGAAGCTGAAGTTATGTGCTTTTCTGGTGGAGTTATTTGTTAAATTTTGGGACTCTGATGTCCCTTTTATTTTAATATTTACTGACTTGCTTTGAACTCTTTGCTTTGAGAAGTACAGGAAAGTCCTGAAAACCATACCTTTTGATTACAGTCTCTATAGTTACTGCAGGGGCAAGTGATGTGACCTGAGTCTAGCATGGTTAATTATTAGGACCAAATTCTGCATGTGTGTGTCCTATGCAATGCTACTGAAGCCAGAGACAAGTTGCAGAAGATGTGCAAAAAAGGGTTTCACTTACAACAAGCCTTTTTAAGACAGAGCAGCCAAGGAAGCCTCGTTTCCTACTGTTCTGCGTGCTGAGGCAGAACTCTATCAACAATTCCCCAGGGTCTCACCTTGCTGCTTTTGCAAGATGTATAATTTTTGGTCCCAATTACATGTATGGGAGCTGAGTATCTAAATGCCTTAAAAAACCTGACTTGGAAACTAGCTCCATTTTCAGAAGCAACTGAAGAATCTTACTTCCTTTGAAATACACCTCACTTTTTTTTCCCCTATTGTTTTGTATATCTAGTAAGTTTTGTACCTATGACACAGAGGCGAATTTTTCTCCTATTAAAACTGCAAGCAAAATTTCCTCTGGTTTTAAAAGCATTGGAATTCACTCTAAACGGCTTTCTTTAAACACCTAAGAAATGGATTGGAAGGCTGACGGTTATTGACCTCCAATGCTGCTATGTGTGTCAGAAAGGCAATATCAATCTATTCCTGAAGTGGTTAATTAAGAATTCATATTTGCATTGCACTCAGGTAAACCTGATCTTGCAGCTACACATCACCTGTCTTTGAGATTGCACGAGCTCCAGGAATAGATGCTCATGTTCATCAAGTGTTTCTTATTTTGCTTTCTGAAATTAAAAAAGGAACTGGAAGAAAACTAGAGCTTAATTTATTCTACACTGCATTTATAAATCATATATATGTGACATATATGCAATATTTCAATGACAGCAAAATAATTTGTTCAATTCTTAAACATAACAGTAGTAACAGAGCAGTATAACTACCACAAAGTTGGAATTCCTTTCTATATGTTAAAAACCCAAGCAGTTAGAAATAGAATTGAGAATGGATAAACGGTGATCAACAGCTAAATCTATGCGTAGGTACTACAAAAAGCTCAGCAATAAACATGAGTGCCTCTATGTATCTCAATATGTATTACCTCCAGTGTATAAGTTGATGTATACTGTCTTCAGTATGTATTGATGTATTCTTCCTCCACGTATACTGATAACAACTGGGTACCAGGAAAACACTCATTTTACTCTTACCCCTTGCAACGAAATCTTTTGTCTCTGTGTACAGATTCAGGCATAAACTTCCAAGGGTGGAAAAATGAGTGAGGGTAGATTGAAAGTGGCTGATCTCGGGACATCAAAGCCAGTGACCAATGAGAATCAATCTGTGTTGGAAAGCAGGTTTTTAAGGAGTTTTTGGGTAATCTCATGGTATAAACAAATCAATCAACATCAGAATTATGTTGCAGGACTTGAACCTTGCATTTTAGCCACTGAAGGTGCCCAAACCACAAATTCTTCCTTTGTCACACAGATTCAAGTCGACCTGCCATACAAGCTGGTCCTCATGCCTGCTTTGGTCCGAGAATTTTGAATACATAACTGTATGGCTTTTAAAACTGTTCCATTGCAGACCATGAAAACCAAATTCTCTGCCTGTTGTTCAGACACTGGTATAGCACAGTTCTACCCTTAAGATCAGTTTTGATTGTGGTAGGGTAAAGCAGAAGGGCAAAGCAATGCATGGACAGTATTACAAATGACAGTTTTGAGTACATCATCATAAAATGTCTGGACTATCTTTGTTTGGTTTATCTTTTGACAGACTTCTGTCACCATTTCCCCTTGTGGTTGCTTGAGGTGCAATGCTTTACATTAGACAACAGCCACATCTCTCCTAGCTGCTTTCACTCTTGGTCCCCATCTTGACTGGGTGAAGACGCAGCAGACACAGAGATGCTGTGGGAAGTGTCACAGTAAAACAGGTGACAATCCTCTCTCTGGTGCACCAATGCAATATTTTTAATACAGTTCCCTTTAGAGGTTCTCCATAAAGACTGAAAACATTTGGATACCATTTTCAACTTCTGAAAATAAAGCCAGATAGAATAATCTGTTGCTGATCTCCAGCAATGAATTCTCAGGTTAGCAGTGGTCTCAGAGACAGCCTGAAGAGTTAGCAATTATTTGCTTTAACTCTGCCCCAGAATACACAGACCCACCAAGAACACTATGGCTTCAGGGCAGCTGGATTTGATTGTTAATTTGTCTGCTAAAAAGGCTGTCCTTTCTAAGGACAATATTTGGGAACTGAGACTCATTATACTCCGATTTATATATTAAATTAAGTAATAGCTATAATGAGAACAGACTCTGACTGAAAATACAGATTTTCATAAAGAAAAAACGAATTGTTACCTTGAGTCAAGTTTTGGCCCAGGACTAGTTACATCACTACCCATCTGCGTTCCAGATGTCTGGCGTGATTTTTGAAACACCAGGAAGGGACAATTTGCCCAAGGACAGTAGATGTTAAAAAATGCCTGACAAATAAGTCATTCATGTGACTTCCAAAGTTTGTGACGTTTATGCATCAAATTGACTCTAACATCAGAAAAATTAAGCGATTCTGTAAATCTAAACAGGCACTTACTTGCCAGATAATGTTGAAAATCTGACCCCACTGCAGGATTCCATTTTATGTTCTTGAAGTGGTGAAATAGCTCTTCTCTACTTAATAGGAGTTTTGTGGAAAGAAACAAATGTACTGAGACCTACTAAGACATTTTGTTAATGAGAACCATGAAAACAATTAAAATAAACATTCTTCTTGTTTGGGAATACTGGAAATTGCCTTTTGGACTTTGCAGAGCTGAAAATCAATAAGAGAAAGGGAATAAACATAAGTAAAAACACATCTTGTCCTAACTGAGTCTCTATTCACTGTGAGATTAACAGAAGTTCTAAAGATTTGTTCCAACATTTTCACACTCCCCCCTTCTTTTTTTGTTTGTTGTTATTGTGTCTTAAAACCACCTTCCATATTCCTCTTTTGAACACCACCTTTCCTGGGGCTAGCTGGAACGTACAAGTCGAACTGAAGTGAAACATACATCATTTCCTGCATCTCTGCACAGAGCTCATCTTCATGGCTCTGCTTAATCCTGAATGTTAATGAAAGAAAGCCTGGGGGAAGATCTTTGCACTATGAGTTTCCAGTCATCCCTGAGCTTGATACACTTGAGAGGTGAAGCAAGGCAGAGATGATATTAGACTATTTTCAAGTTCTTTCTGACTACCCCACTTCCTCCTATGGGCCCTAGTTTGAGAAAAGGGGTTTGTGTCTCTACCATCATAAAACAGAGAAGACCCAGAACTGCTCTGCTTCTGGAAGCAACTGTTGACTTGGTTCCCACTTAAAGCAATATTATATCCTCTTTATATTTTTGATGCTGTGCAAAAGGGAAATGGATCAAAGCCAAACTGACTCTTAGGGTGAATTTAAATCTTTTTTTTTGTTACTTTTATTTTCTTTCAGGAATCTATGTACATTGAAGAGTCCTCAAATAAAAATGGTGTTATTTCTTTGATCTTCTCTCTGAAAGAAGAAGTTGGGGCATTGGCTAAAGTTCTGCGTACGTTTGAGGTAAATATTTTTCTTCAGGATACATGACCAAGTACATTTATATTGCAGAAATATTTACTCAGGGTATTTGTGGTCATGCTCGTGATTCAATTTTATTGCCATAACAGGGGAAAGCAGCATCCATTTCTTTTCAGGGGTTAAACCCCCTTAAAGTCTTGGAGCAGAAGTAGCCTTTTTTAAGTTAAAATTTGGTTTCAAACTTTTAACTTAAAACCTCTACTTTAAACTGATATGAGGCTGGGAAATAATGCATTTTCTCTGTTTAAGAAGGAAATACTCCTCTGCCACTGCTTGAGTAAGAGGCAGAAGTGAATTGGGCCATAACCTGAGATTTGCATCTGAATATGTCTAAGTCTATGCATAGAAAGGCAAACATAAACTGTGTGTGAGCTATGCAACACATACCGCACATGCTGCATTAAATATTTCTACTGGAGACACTTACCATCCTCTTAGCCCTTGTATGCCTTAGTAAATTGATATAAATAGGCCCAGAGTCTCCTCCCAGTGGTGCTTCTACAGAGGGAGTAAATGTATCTACAAACCAGCATCAAAATAGCAGCACTTTGTTTACACCAGAGGGACACAGCAACTTGTGCTGACTGATTTGGAAAGCTTTTGGGGAAACAAGGAACCATTAACTTCCAGGACATTGTGTGCCTATTTATTCTTGCAGAGCTATTTCCCAGATGTCATGGATGCTGTTTCAAAAAAGCACAAAATCTTTGCAATTGAGTTGTGTACTCTGTGCTCCCAAGCAAATACGCTGTTATATTGGAGTTTTGACTTTTTTTTTTAGAACATTGTCGTGTAACAGTTGTGCCTAAAAGCAACTCTTTCTGTAGAGTACTGTAAAAAGTTGTGGCATGCATACTTTACATTCATAAATAGAATGGACTAGGAGATGAAAGGTTTGCGTGGCATTAGTACAAATGAAAAATAATTACAAGTTACAGGACATATTTTATTCATTAAGATGAAGGGAAATTAATACCAATGACAGCAGAGCTTGTCTAGGTCTGTGAGTTAACCACTTTAACACAGCCCCGCAAAATGTATGTATGTTGGTGGCATTCTTGTCTGTAAGTGAATTAAGGAGGCTGTTGATATCCTCTGGTTAAGAGTGTTGCTGACTACTAAACAAATTGCTACTAAACAAATTGTTCTAAAGGACAATCTGCAAGGGAGCTAGTACGGGAAAGAGAGAAATAACCATTTCTTGGATGTCACATTTCTTGCCCCAAAGCAGGTACCTAAGTAAGACTGGCTGACTCATGGTTTTCCCCAGTGACCCCGATGGCAACTGAGGGGATGGGGCTCTGCTACAGATGCCTGCACTGATGACTGGGTGCTTTTTCATCCCAATTAAGCCAACACTTTCTGTGCAAACTTGCAGTCTCCCCCTGCGCCAAGGCTTGACAAGAGACCTGGCATGGATGCTCTTGCATTAGTTTTGCATGTTGTTGGCAGTGTAGTAGGGGAATAGGTGGGTGGCTGGAAGAAAGATATTTAATGACACAAACCTGACCTAGAGCTCCAGCTCCTCAGGGCTGTCATTAGTGAATTCATGAGTATTGGGGTGTGTAAACCAGAGCAGCACATGGGCTGTTCTAACTCAACGCAAAGGACCTCGCCCTTTATACAGAGGTGTTGGACTCAGGCACATGCATGGCTATGATACCCTTCACTCTTTTCCACCTGGCTCATAACTGTAATGCCTCTGACATAGAGACTTTATGCTCAGTAACATCAACAGCAGAGATGGGGAAGGTGGTGATTTGTGGGTGAAGGATGGGGATATGTAGAAAGACCGCAAAAGAACTTAAAATCAACTGTGAGATGCAAGGTTATCTACAGGAGTTGGTTCAGACTCTCTGTTGGTGGTCTCCTCTGGGCAGGGAGACCTCTCACCTTGTCCCCAGGGTTTTTGTTGCTAGCTCAGTTCTGGCCTGGGAAAATACAGTGGATTGGTCTCAGAGGGGCATCACAGGGAGATGTGGGGATTGCTGCTCTGGCTGTTGTTGCCTCATGCAACCACATAAAATAGGAAAAAGAAAATACAAAAGCCACAAAATATGATCAGACTGTTCCTGGAGTGGATACAACACTGCACATGTTGACTCCCATGGAAGGCCAAAACTTCTGCTGTCACTGGTGCTGATGGCAATGCATGGAGCATGGCTGTTTGGAGCCCCTCTGATCCTTGCTGAGGTTGAGGGCTGCCCAGGCTGTCTGGGTCTCTCTGGGCACTTGCATGTGGGAATGCAGGCAGAGAGCACAGCTCAACCCTCTCTTCCTCCCAGCTCTCACTTGGGAATGATTAAGGAACAGTGCCTCCAGACAAGTCTTTGAGCAGTTTGCATCTTCTATAGCCAATCTGTAAAACTACTCCCGGTCATGAAGGAGGGAGGAGGAGGGTTTAGGGGAGTTGTAAATATGAAAGTCTTGAAAATAAACCCTCTCTCAAGACAGGAAGAAAAAGTGGAAACAAGTTGCAGACTGAGACATAGAGAATTGAAGGGATAGCTAAAGAAAGGAGAGACCTCGTGGTGCCATCAGCAGCCAGGCTGCCTTTCTGTGAAAGAAGTGTCTGTCTGGACCTGGGGAGGTTCACCTTCTCCTTGGTTTAAGAGATGGAGGAAAAAATTCTGTTACTCTGTGAGGGATGTTAAGACACTTGCATCCCTGCCCGAGATGCAGGAAAAGCTCCTTATTCCTAGGTTCACATTCTGCCTGTGTCTTATTTCCATGCTTGAGTGAAACTTGGCCAGGCATTAGCTGCCCACTACAACTTGATCTCCATGGGAAGCAAGAGCCCGAAGGGAGATGTACTGCACTCTAGCCTGGCCCTGCATCTAGATAACAGATCCAGGACTACTGGTTCATCAAGCACCACAGCTGCTCCCCAGACCAGACATAATCTCTACTCACACAGGAGATAAACCTCTCAGGGAAGGAAGTAGTGTCCAAACACAGCCCAGATGAGCTAGATAAGTCGTTATTATGGGTCAGGATGGACTGAAGGTAGGGGAGCCTTATATCCAGATAGGTGAAAGCACAAGGCCAATGTCTACAGAGAGAGAGCTTAAAACAAAGAATTACTGAGACAACAAGTTTAAGAGAATTTCAATGTGTTTTGGGGGAAAGTTAATTTTTATGCTACTCAGACGTCCCTCAGCGTGGCTCATTGCAGTTGACAAAGTCCTGTGTGCTCTCAAGTTTGTTTTTTAGCTCGAAGACCCAAACTCTTGCTTTCTGGTCAGGTCTCAGGTCTACAAAAGCAGGTGGCTACAGTGACAACTGTTGTTTTTCCTATGTAGCTTGAAGGCTTTTTGTTTTCTGAGGAATCTTCTCTATGTACTCAATTTCTTATGTCTACTGGATTTTTGTCCAAAATGCACCAGATTATATCCACTCTTTGCTTACATTTACTCTTGGTTCACATTCTCTCTAATGTGTTTTCAGTGTTGGGCCAAGGCACAATGTCGAGAAAGAGCAAGGAGTCTGAATGGAAGAAGAGCTGGAGCCTCAGACGGGCAGGCACATATTTAAAGAATGATTGTATGGCTGTTTAAGCTGAAAGCATTTCTATCTTTAAAAGCAAACTCAGACCATGTGTATGGAAGGGTTCAATGTCCACTTTGAGAGGAAGGAGAGTCCTTTCCCACTCTCACACACAAACACAAAAATAAGCAGCGCTTTGGAAGATCCCCCAAACACCAGACATTAACAGGCTCCTAAGCTCTTCTGACCACTGGATTTTGTCCATGCTCTGTTCTGCAAATCCTTGCCTGGCTGCATGAATCTGCTCCTTGTGGACTTCTCTGTATCCAGGGCGCCCTGTGTCATTGCTGGCAGCACAGTCTTCTGTGTTCCCTTCTTCACCTTCCCTGTGGAGATTCAGTGTCCACAGGACCAGACTCACACTCCTAGCAATAAACAGATTTTTTAAAATTGAATCCACTTTGCTTCCACACTAGCTGCTGTATGTGTATATTGAGATGTGTTAAAGATTCTCACTTCCTGCTCATCAAACCCAATTATTTTGCACTTGAAAAGCCTGCTTGTCTGCAATATTTATCTGTCCTAGTGTGCGCAGAACTTCCTTATGGGTTCTGCTTATGTAACATCTCTGTCCTCATTACAGGCTTGAGGGTGGCTGTAGAGTCAACTTAATCCACCAGCAGAATCTTTACACCAGCTTCATTACAAATTAATTTTAAAATTTAGTGTAAAACTTCTGTACAATAAGGTACTGTTCAATGCAACCATATGCTGTTTTTTTGTCTCATGCTATTTCAGAAGATGATAGCTAGGAATCCAAAACTTGAATAAATATCTTAGTTTGAAACAGAACATCACATGTAACTAAAATATCATACTTAAAATCAGGAAGACACAACAGTCATTGTGGAATTACTTTTTTTTTCGGTTCACTGGATGTATCAAAAAGTTATAGAGTATAACTCCAGGTCAGAAAAAGACAGACATTTTCCAAGTTTCTTATAAAAACTGAAAAAACAAAGCAGAGCATTTTGAGTTAACCCAAATGTTACACATGATGGGAATATTTATTTTTCTCTGTAGTCATAAAAACCTGTTGAAACTGACATCCCTTTTTCAAACAACAATTAAGTCCATTAAAAGTTAAATCCATGTTAAAAATATCAGAACTAAGCATTTTAATGTGTAAAAAGGATTGCCCTCAGTTTAAATTGAATTTTTTCCATATGAATTTGTGAATACATTAATCTCCTCTGAAGTTCTTTTCCTGAAGGGTTTACAAGTATTAGAAAACATGTCAGCTGTAGTATGCAGCAAACATTTGGCTGAAATATATTGCAAGTTTGCTCAGCCCATTCTCAGAGAGGAACCTTTCATCTTCTCTACACTGACATAACCTTCCCAAATACAGAGCAGGACTTCAGTACAAAGTCCAGCCATCACTGGTGTCACTTGAAGTGGGAAAGACTTTAGCTCAAAAGCAGCCCTGTTGTTTTACACTGCTCCCAGAGAAGATAACTGCTCCATGGGATGACAGGACTGGAATAATGGGCTACATTAAATAAGACCTCCCACTTCCAGAGCCAGTGAAAATGACTGCGCTCTTTTTCTGTTTAGGAGCTTACCTTATTCAACAGGAAGTCCAAAGGGGCTGTTATCTCTTTGTCCCTTTGGAAGGTATTAGCTATGCAGTGTTTTGGATTGTTTCCAAATCAGGAGAAGTGAACAGTCACTTTGCCCAGGGGGTGTGTTGGAGGTGTCTGTAGTGATAGGTGAACAGGTCAGGCATGCCTCTGTCAAGACACTTGTTTTTTTTTCATCATAGTATGTACATGAACAGCTACAATAATTTATTATACCTGAATTTACTGCTCCAATTCTGTATCCTCAGTCTGAGGTCTCCTTTTTCCAGAGCCAGGAAAGCAAGACTCCTTCATCTAGTAAACCAACATGAGTATAAAGAGACAAGTGCCCTCTTGCTAGATGCTTGTGCAAGATCACATACTGTCACATATTCTTTTTGGTTTGTCCCACTCAGTGTAATTTGTGGCCAGATTGCGCTGAACACCTCATACCGAACTTTAGGGTTGGAGCAGAAGTACCGAGTGATGGACACCAAGGGTTGCTCCAAGGCTGGCTGCCCTCTGGAGCTGTTTGCTGGCAGGGCACAACTCTGGGTCCCTTTGCCTCTGTGAGCTTGTTATGTGAGGAAGAAGGCGGAAGGCGTGTCCTGCATGTCGTGCATGTGAAGGAGAAGATGGGGAAGAACTGTCTTCAGCTGTGATGTAGGCCATTGGACAGTAAAGTTGAACCAGATGGCTGCCTTTGCCTTCACTTTGGGAATCCATGGCTGAAAGCATCACTGTAACTTCCTCACTCCCCTGATCTTCTGTGGAAATCAGGCACTGAGTTTCTATTTGTACTTCTGAAAGTGTCCTCCTTTAGGAATCCCTAAAGTCACTTTTATTTATTTTATTTTTTTTTTTGTATCAGGAAAGTGCAAGTCCTCATTTTGGGACATTTCACGCAAGTTCTCACTGGATGTTGATTAGTAGCACTGTGCTGTTGATGGTTCTTCATCTGGTAACAATATAGTCTAGTAACAATGGTCTCCTGATGAAGCCAAACTTACTTAATAACAACAGTCATGAAGACAACATGGATTTAACAGCTGTAATTAGTTTTAGCAACCATATATAGAAGCATTCAGTAAAGTGTAAACAGAAGGACATATGAACGTCTCAGGAAGCAGTAGCCCATAACTTTCCCAGAAAGTTTCCATCCCTACTGAAAACTCCCCCATGTAGCTATGAAAACTTTTATTTTTCCAATGATCAGGTCATTAATCACTCTGAGGGTAGGATTAAATCCTCTAGTCAGTGGCCTCTGCAAGACTGCTAACGTAGTGTAACACCGGACTGGTTTGATCCTGGTGTTGTGGAGCAGATGGAGCACTGGAGGTACTTGAGGAATGGCATAACTGGAATAACATAGGGAAGGGTCTGGAGATGCTTCAGAGCCTCTGAAAGGGAGCCAAGACTGAGATCTAGCACTGTGGGGTAAGACAGGCAGGGAGATGGGCAATCTCCTCTGACCACCATTAACTCCGTTGTAAATTGATTCTATATTGTTGACCTTTGTAATTCAAAAACCACAACTTACACAAAATGGACTTAGTTGTAAGTCTTGATTATACGACTTGTATAATCAAGTTATAAGATTTCATTTTTGAGCTCTCAGAACACATTTTAAGACTTCTTTCTCTAATGGAGAGTGATAGAGATGCAGTTAGCTTGTATATTCATATAATGAAAGCTGAAATCTTTCAGCCTCAGGAGTGGAGATTTTAAGAAAAACCCAAGAAATTTGGAGTGAATTCTGCAAACTTCAAGGGATCTGTCAATACTGCACCTCTGTGATCTTCATTAGGTGTTACACCTAATGCTACCCTCAGTCCTCAAGACAAAATTTCTTCTGGATTGTTAGTGCTGGCTAGGAAGTATATTAGAAATGAACTAGTACATTGCTTTGAAATGAATGCAAGGTGAACAACTATCCCTCTCTACCAACACACAAGCACTCCAGCAGGTATATGGCTGCATGACAGGATGTGTCTGTAGGAGAGACTCAACGTTTATGCTGGTCATAAATCTGAAGAGAAGTAGGGAAGTACCAACCTGTTCCATGTTCTTTGCAGCTGCAGTGGGTATTGGGCTGAATTCAGCAAAAGCATGTCTAATCTCAAGCCATGGGCTTGTCTGATTCCTACCAGCTCTAAAATAGGAAAGGCAGAAGAGATTAATGTTAATAATTTAGATGTGAACCTAGTGTCAAATGTGTGACAGCCCATAACTTCCAAAATCAGTTAGGTTAGGAGTCAGGATACATCAATAAAAAAGCCCATAAATAATGAAGTCCCATAAAATAAATACAGAATTTTTATTAGCTGTCTTTGAGGACATACATTGTCAAGATTTCTAGTTCCACTAAAAAACACAAAGAAATTGAAAACTGTTCAAAATAAACAACTGAACCAAAAAATGTCCCCACTTTCCTTTCTCAGGTAACCATTTGTCTCCAGAATTTGGAGCTTTAAATAAAGCATCAGGTCCCGTGAGAAACTTGATTCAATTGCAAGATTTGCCAATATTGAGGATACAGAAATGTTTTGAACAACGTGAAACTATGACGATTAAACGCTAGGTGGTGTAGTTGGACTAGAATGAAATTCAGATTTTGTAAAGCGACTCTAGTAACAGAGCCACCGTAAATATTTTGAAATCAAGGGCTTAGTAGCAACGCACAGCATATGAGAGCATGTTTCTCCACGAGTGCCAGTTTAGGAAGCTGAATGTACGCTGCTGAATTCTTGCTTTAAAAACAGCCACCAGAAGGGTTTTCCTTTCAACTACTCTGTGGTGAGATCCTGAAGCCTTTGCACAAAGAGCTAATGGGTTGCCTTTGCACATTGCTGAGCTGTGGGCACCCCTCAAATGAACAGCAAACAAGCTTCACATTCCGTGGGAAACTGTTCTGCTTATCTCAGGTGTAAGAAAGAAGGTGATTCTCTGCATAAGCTTCTTCCTTCCTGTCTTCTTTTTTCCCCCTCCATTTTGTAGTCACTGCTGTTTGTGCAGCTCTTAGCTGAGTCAGATTGGAGAGCTGATAGAGCAGAAAAGTCACCTGGGGAAAAAAAAAGGATACAGTTAAGCTACCTGTGTGTTCTCTCAAAAAGCTCTGCTATTTCCAGGGGAGCGATGCTGAGGCAAAGATGAACTCTTGTGGGTAAGAAAGGGAAGTGGGGGATAACGGCCACCAGAGGTCCATGTTTTCACAGCCTCTGCTAGATGTAGAAAGCCGAGGCAGGGCCTGGGACTCCCAACATCCCCCACATTAGTGCAAGGTGAAAGCAAAGTAGCACCTCAAAGTGCCTGAGCTGAGCATTCGACAAGGGGAGGTTTTACACCCACTCTTCACCTTTGTGAGAGGCTACACGAACAGCCGTACAGCTCCAGACTCCATGTGCCAGCCCCATGTTGCTGCACTTCTCTCCATGACATGGCCATGGCAAAGGGGTCAGCAGTGCCCTGCGCCTCCTCTCTGCCAAAACATTTCAAGCCTTGAGTCATCTGAACTTCCAGATCTGGGCTGTCCCACCTCCCAGTGCCTCACCAAGTGGAGGGTACAATGTGTGGTCTGTTTGTGAAACAGGGTTTGGAGGTCTAAACAAAATTGTACTTGGGGCCCAGGACAGCGGCAGTCATTCTCTCCCCCAGATGGCCCCCCACAAGGACAGCTTCTCTCAGGAGTAGCAGTTTTGACCTTTTCAACTTATTGTATTGGTATCTAGCCAAACAATTTAAGTTCATCCATAACATGTGACATTCAGGACGTAGAGGAATGGCATGCATGCTGTTTCCTACCAAGTAATAAACTGCCTTTTGTGGCAGAGTGAATGAGACCTTTGCCACTGATGGTCATATGCCCCACCCCGTACTCTGCAAGCACTGAGAGAAGCAAAGAAAACCTTAAAGGGCTTGAGAAACTCAAACTAGAGGGAGGTATAGAAAAAATGCTTCCCTCTTTCTTCCCTGTAGATCATAAGTAGATCATCACTGTGTTTCTTCATGTTCCACTGCAGCAGGAGGTTTGACACTGACAGCAGTGGAACCATCATTTCACTCCTTGTAGTTTGGTGTCTTCTTTAGCCTGAAAGCAGCAAACCAGGAGATTCTCCAGGGCTGCTGAGCATGGTGTGTCAGCTCCTCTGACTCTTCTGCTGTTGATTTTCAGTCTCAAACTTCCTTTAGGGGCTTGTCTATTCCTCCCAGTGAACAGAATCCGAGACCTGGTATGGGTGTGTCATGGCCATGGCTCCAGAGCCTGATAGAAAATCTAGGTGGTAAAGTCAGCACCAACTGAGAACTCTTTAAAAGGTTTTTCTCAAAGAAAAGAGAGAAAGTAATATTTTCATAGTCAAATTATAGTGCTGAGGAAAACAGCTGAGTTCAGCTAAACCGAGGTAGAGTTTCCTGGACTTGTGTTTAAGAAACTGGTAAAATAGGTTGTTTAGCTACTTATTGCGTTACACATTGATGTGGTGGCGTGTCTGAGGTCAGGTACCTACTGGGCAATAGTCATCAAGACTATAGTTGCCCTTTCTTCAGAGCTAGGAGGCACTGCTGCTGGTCTGTGAAGATATTTGGTGAGGCAGAATTTGAATGTCCAAAGGAAAGACTTTGCTGTAAGAGCGATAAGACTCTGGAGCAATTGCCTGGAGAGGTTGTGGAGTCCCTATCTGTGGAGGTGCTCAAAACATGACTGGGCACTGAGCAATCTGCTCTAGCAGACCCTGCCTGAGCAGACTGTTGGACTAGATGATCTCCAAAGGCCCATCCAATCTCAACAACTTTGCTATGCAGTGATTTTTTGATTTAAAACACCCACGCTTTTATTTGCAGAAACCTGGACTACCTTTTTGGTGCAGATCCTTTCTTGCCATTGGATCTTTGCCCAACAGCTGCTCACAGTTCTTGAAACTGCGCAGGTGGTTTTAGAGGTTACTGTGCAGTGGTTTGGCAGAAACTTATCTCACAGGGCATCCGGCTGCTTGTTTTTCCAACCTTGGTTCAAGATGCTCATAAATATGACATTGACCTTTTGCACAAGAGGGTTCTCTACAGGTGAAATGCCTGCTTCCCATGTTGATCCCGGGAGAATGTTCTTGCCAAACAGACAAACTTCCAGTATGTTCTTGTGGTATTGGAGCCACCTTTTCAACACAAAGCCTGTTTACAACTTGTATCCTGCTTCCACCATTTTCAAATATTTATGCAGTGCATAACCTTTACAGTGGTGCTCTACACAAGGGTGAATAATGCATCCTTCTGAATCTTCACTTTTGTCTTTCTCTGTGTTGTGAAAGTCCTCAGTCCAATAGCCAACAGAAGCTAGTCTTTGCTTTTGAGTTATTTGGATTGTATAGTATGGATTGTTGACTGATACATGAATTTTAGCTACTATTAATGTCGTATTTCTTTCCCCAAACCCTGTGGGACCAAAATTGCTCTTGCTCATAGGAAAAAGGTATAAACCTGACTCACATTGAGTCCCGACCTTCACGTCTCAACAAAGATGAGTACGAATTCTTCATTAATTTGGAAGGCAAGAACGTTCCAGCACTGGACAAGATCATCAAGTCGTTGAGAAACGATATTGGAGCAACAGTCCATGAGCTTTCACGAACAAAGAAGAAGGACACTGGTAAGGATACACCGACAAGGATAGCATTGACAAGGAACATTTATGTGACATACTTAAATGATTTCTTTTCCCATAGCAAAGAAGCTACTCTTGGATATGTATGGCTGCATTACTCTTCCTCTGCCTATTTTGCCTATGCTGTAAGAATTTTATTTGGAGATTTTCTGTCGTTGTAAACTGCCATACCCCATCTCTTGCCATGCTTCTGACTAGGTTTCCAGGCAACTCCTCTTATCTGTTTGGTTGGCTGACAGCACTCGCAATGTCTTAAAGACAGTCTTGTTTCAGTAGCTTGTTACACTACCTTTAGAAATCAACAAGAATCAAAGGATGATTGGAGTTACAGGTTAAGGCCTCAACATTTAAATCCCTAAGCAATGGTGCAGGAAGTCATAGGTACATCTATTTTCTGTTCTTTGTCTATACCTTATTTTAAAATAGGCAGCATTTATATGCACAGCTTTTAGCAAGTCATGTGGAGTAACAACTTTTGTTCTTGATATACACAGGTAATATGAGGGAATAATAGGGATGCAAGTGGGACCCATACTACCATGTTCAAGGTAGATAGGTTATCTTATCAAGTCAAATGACATGTGCCCTGGACCTCTGACTAACATCCTGTAGCCTTTGGACCACTGACCACTGAGCACTGTAGGTCTTGTACCCTTTTAGCCTTTTCCTATGTTTTCTGCTCACATGAAAACTTAGAGAAACTGAGACAATAAGAATCTCCAACATGGGATACATTATACCTGCCTAGTTACTGTTTGCCCTGATTCAAAAAATCTGCATGAACTATATCACAATTTGACATGACATACAATTCCAGTAAAATCTGCAGCTGCATGCAAGGAGTTCGCTTATAGATGGTAGATCAATTCCCCTGAGAAACTGGGCCTTAATCTGCCTCCTTTTTCCTATCACCCTGTTCCTATAATAAATCTGTTTCTATTCAATACCCAGCAGAGTCAAGCTGCTACAGTGCCATTTTGTGGAAAAATGTCACGTATTGAAGACTGTCTTTCACCTTCCTAAGGAAGGATGATTCCTACGAGTTGCCAGGGAGGTCACCAAGAGGGTGTACTGGAGACGTTTACAATGCTTGTGCATTGTGAGTCCCAGCTGGGTTAATGTCTTATCTTGAACCCTTCTCCCAGAGACAACTCAGGTGAGAAGAAGCTGTATTTTAACTTTTAAGTGATGCACAGACCCAGTGAACCCAGTCAGATTTTACCATCTTTTATAGGAAATCTATTCAGAGTCAATCCATATAGAACCAGAACTGGCAGGTATGTTACAATTGTGAACTATCATCTTAAAAATAGATGTAAAAGAAGATACTCTTCCTATTTAGACCAGACTTTTCAGTCTCTGATGACAGTGTCCTGCCCAACTTCAGCCTTCCCTTCTTGGGATGCCTGGTTTCTGGGCTTGCGGTTGGTCTTGTTGTCTTCTCTGGTGTGTCTCCTGTAGATAAAACTTAGATGTAACTGTGAGCTACAGGGACTCTGTTGCTCTGGTGAGCAATTCGTTAACTATTTATTCAACTGGTTGTTACTCATCTGCTGTTTATTCGATGAATCCTTCACACAAGGTCCATCTGCCTTCCGGATTTTCCTTATACAGGTAGGACCTGATGGTAAAGGGAAGTGCAATAAAACAAAAAGTGGCAGTGAGGTGATGTTGCAGTGCCTTCTCCATTGCCAAATATCTCTTGAACTTCACAAATCACCCTGGCACAAACCTTGAGGTGTAGCTGAGGTGACAAAAGCCTACTCCTGTGCAAGGCCTAATACAGAGTGCTGGCATCTTCATGGAGCAGAGGGAGGGATTGCCCTCCTGTGCTCCCAGAGCTGGCATACCCCTTTGAACACTTGGATTTGCTTTCTGAGTTTGGTCTCATGGATGCTGTCTGCTGTAGCCCCATCCTTGTGGGACTCTTGCTCTTCTGGGCTGGAGAGGACTGGAGGAAAAGTTTCACAGAGTGACTGTACCCCCTGCCCTGATACTCCCTCACACATGTGCATGCAAATCCAACACCATTCAACTGCTTTCTCACTTTTTGGGCTTCTGGATGTCCCTCACTTATGCTATTGAAACCAGGGAGTCTCTGCCACCCACTTTGGTGGGAGCAGGAATAACTCTCCATGCCTGTAGGAAAACGCAGGAAGGTTTCCTCTGTACCTTTGAAGTGAAATAAGGAAAGATTTTGTGAGTTATCCATGCTCATAATTCCTAAAGAACTGTTGAAGTTGAGGCTTCTCAGTACAGTGGTAGCTGCCCAGCATCCAGTCTGAGACATACTTAAATGCCTCCTCAGATAACAGATGTGATTTTAATAGGATTTCAGACTTGAAATACTTTAGATCTGGCTCTTCCTGTTCCTTCCTAGGAACAACATGAAAGGACATTAATACTTTCTTGAGATCAGTGCTGGTAATCCTTTTACCATTTCCTTTGTGTTGTACCCATGACATTACATTTGAAGATGAAAAAGAAGGAGGCAGATACTCTTTGGAGTCAGTTATCTCCATTCATGAGACAAAGGGACAAAAGGTTGATTAGGTGATCTATGATCATGTCAAATTAAAGAGCGTCTCTTTTGGGGGCTCTTTTATTTCCAGAAGAAAGCTACATGGCCTAGCAGGACTTGCCATTACTTTTGTTTTCCTAATAATTAATAAGAATTTAATAATAAACTTTATTACATAAAAGTGGTGTATAAGCATAGGCCAGAGTTGGAGAGAGATACAGCTCCAAATAACAGCCAAGAAAGGCTTGTGAGTGAAATTCTGACCCCACAGAAGTCAAAACTCCTATGGTCAGCTGTAGGATTAGTATTTTACTGCATGTTACTGTGATGATCAAAGGGTTTTTTTGATCTAGATTATCCTGTCAGTGCTGCAGAAAGGGACTTGATCCCCTCTGCCTGAGAGGATAACTTGTGTTTGTTTGTTAGTTTCACCAATTCAGAAGTGGGAGCAATTTATTGTCAAGGAAAGAGAAGAAGATTGATATTTCTTTTTGCTCTTTCCCTTTTTCTTTTCTTTTTTCTTTTTTTTTTTTTAGTCAGTTTCAACTTCTCTCATGAATAGTAAGGGTCCAGTCAAACTGAAATCCCCAAAGAGCCATATTTTGAAAGGCTGAACAAGCCCTGCTTAGGGGATGAACTGTGTGTGGCAAATTCTGGGCTGAGGCAGCTACAAGGGCAGAGTGAGATGGGAGCAGCCCAAGCTGTAGGAAGTGTGGTAAAATGCTGTCCTTTGTCAGTGATGACACTAACAAATAACAGGCCTCATGGTGCCTTTTATGTCATCTTGCCTTTCAAATGTATCCTCCTGGCAAATCTGATCAAAATCCATAGATTGGATTTTGCTTGTGTGAAATTTTATTCCTGAAATACAGAACGAGACTGAAATGTCTCCAGGGAGCAAAATCTCAGAAATATAATTTGTAGGGATATTGTCACGCTCTTCTCAGTGGACAGGTAGAGACTGGGCTGGTTTTCTTCTGGAGGCAGCCCAGACACCTGTGGGATCAATTCTTTCTTTCGCTGCTGCCTAAAGATGCTCTCAACCCTTCCTTGCTAAGGATTCATTTGGCTCATGCTCATGATTCGATAAACCTCCTTCCTATTTTGCTCGGTTTTCTGTTGGAACCACACAGGGCTATTCTTGGGGCACTGGTTTGCGGACAGTTAGAGGAAATTTCTTTATTCTACCCCTTCTCTACAGTTCAGTGTTAAACACGTATGTGCTTCATTGGGCAAGGGATAAATCAATGGCTTTTTTATTTTTATTTTTTGAATGGTCACTTTTAGGGTGTTTCCTCAATTAATAACAAAACCTGTAATTTTTATTTCCTTTTGGCAGACCCAAATAGTTACAAATACCAGATTTGTTTCATCAGTGTAATTTTAGCTGAGAGCAGGCCAACAAAATGCTCTAAAGTCAAAGGTAGTTTTAGAGCTTCAGATGAGATGGGCAAGTAGTCAGTGGGCCAAAAGCCCTTTGTAGAGATGGAAAGATTTGCTGTGAAACCACAGTGCATCTCTTCATGGCTCTTTTTGAAAACAAACTGAGTATCTGCAGTCTGCTTGAAGACCGTGAATAAAAAGAACTAAATATTATTCTCTCACAGCATTAAGGAAATGCAGACAATTTATTGCGTTTCTGAGACAGACTGGGAGCTGTAGTTCTGTAGGGTCCTTGTTTGCTAAACCCTGAGGCTGGCTAAAGCATTTGAGATTGTTTAAAAAAGGGCTAAACCTGGGCCTCGAACTGCTATAAATTGCATAGACCTATCTTTGACCCTCCTCACAATGGTCCAAATGGAGGAGTTCTGCAGAAGTCCTCACTGCCCCTGCTTTGCCATTTCTCATATAAATAGCTTATTAGCATTCTGCTAAGCATTTGACCCCATGGTAATTTGGTCACCACTTGGGTGTCCAGCACAATCCCATAAATGCTGCTATTTCACTTACCGACAAATCAATATTTATTACTGATCAGCCCACGTTTGCTCCTCAGACCTTCACAGGGGCCCAGTGTTGCAACAGCTTGCCCTGGCAATTCATTAATGGCCATGTAGACAGCGAGTCTGGTGAACGGGCTGGAGGAAGATGTTGCAAACAAAATATGGGATAGATTCAGCCGGGGGGTAATTGATTTGATCTTTTAAATTGTTGCTGGGAGGGCTGAGGACAACCTCCTGTCACACCACAGCTAGGCAGAAGACCCAGCAACCCTTTTGCACTTGGTGTAGTGCCTAATCTGGGGCTGTGCTAAGGACCTTCGATTCTTATTTCCATGAGAGTGGAGAAGGCTCAGGACTTTCCAGGAGCCATCTTAACATCAGGTATGCTGGTGCAAATAGCATTAAGTATCTTCACGATTTTCCTTTCACAGCCTGCCCCCTTCATCCAGCTCTATGAGTTCAGAGCTGCTATCTCCTAGGTACCACTGGTTTCTGTGAGGAACCTAAGAGGAGGGAGAGATTTGCTGAAAATAGGACAGGTACCTGCATGCCTACATGAGAAGATGCTGCTCCTGTGTATGGTCAAAACCAGCAGCCCATTTCCATGCCTAGGACTGACAGGCCAGGAGTTAGTCTGCCACAGAGTTTATTGTGAGCTCTGCAACAAATACTTTGGAAATCTTGAAAATAAAACATATTTAATGAAAGTACATCACTAATATATATCAATTTTATCCCTTCTTGAAGTTACTATGATTCAAACACTGCCCATTGAGCACTTTCTCTTTCAGGGCAGCAAAACTCTACAGACATCACTGCTGAAATCCACTGCAGACTTCAGCTCTTGTGAATTTGACTGTTCAGTCCAGACCCTTTGGTACTGCTACATCCCTGAGAATAGTAGTTATTCACTCTAACACTGACAAATCCTTTGCTGTGAGGTTGCCAGATGCCTTTTGGTTTTTCCAGTGCCCAGTCCAAAAACATTTACTAGTGTATCTAAGCCCACAGTGATAGTGAGGAGTCTGAATCAAAAAAGAGATTCACCCACCATCAAACAAAGCTAAGATAAACCCAGTGCCCAGCTGCCCATATAGAAAATAGGGGCAGCATAGATGGGTATGTTCACTCCTCTCCAGGACTCAAATGCACCTTTTTCCACTCATCCCTCTGACTAGTTTAACTCAAGGAATTGGAGGTGCAGAAAGGTTGCTAACAGTAAGGTATTTCAGGAGAAATTAGAGAGCTAAAGATAAACCGAGCAGTCATGTTGTGAAGATCTTCCTGCGACTGCTGCTGCCATCTAGTGGCTTGTTCGGGTCTGGTTTTTTAGGGTCAACCAGCAGCGTGTGCAGCTGGGCAGAAAGAAGGGCACAGCAACTAGCGCTGCCGAGTCGTCGGACCGGGTCTCTGCAGCCCAGGGAGCCTGGGCAGTCCGGGGCACCTCCTCAGTGGGAGTGTTGGATGGAACCAGGCTGGAGGTGGAACATTAGGTTGGGGGAATGAGAACTCTGCTTGGGTCTGAGCCGCGGCTGCCCAGATTGTGTTCGGTAAATCTGCTGTTGCTGCTCCCACCCACCCTGTGCAGGTGCCTCGCAGAAACCCAGAACCACAAGTGCCCTCTGTGTTCTTAGGCTCAGCAGAAAGCCAGGCTGAATAGTCCTGGGGACAGAGTGATCCTCTTATCCTGTAGGTGGCCCTGTACGTCTGGGATGAGCCCCACCAGAAAGGCACTGCAGGGAGCTCATACAGCAGCTGCTGGCTGGGGATCAGGTTCACTTGGAACAAAACCCAAAAATGAATCGGGGAGGTATCGCTGAGTGGCAGTGCTCTCCGTCGAGCAGAGAGTCACACACAGAAAGGAGCTCTCTTCTGAGCACTGACTGAGCAAGCAATACCCATTCCTGCAAGAAAGACACAAAACGAACTGCAAACATTTTATTGACTGCTGAGGGACCCTGGGCTTGGACCAGCAGACTTTTGGATGATATTAGCCTTGAAGTCCATGTTGCTTATTTATATTCAGTGTTGGGAGCACATGGGACGTGATTGCATAGCCTGAGCATGGAGTGCATCCTTAGATGGAGGTCTTGTGCCCTTTCCTCAGAAAAAGTATGGTAGTGTTGGAAGTCTTGCAGAGAGAATTGAGGAGAGTGCTCAGAGATGGACCGCAGTTTCTGAGCCTGAAATATACAGGCAAAGCCTCAGCCAGCAAAAAGGGTGGTAGATGGAGCATCTGAGAGGGAGCTATAAAATCCTAGGTGACCTGGAGAAGGTGAATAGCAACAAATGTTGTTTGCAGGAACTAATTAACATCAAATTAAATAATTACAGTTAAAACAAAAGTAGAGAAATTATAAAGCCCAGGGCTGCAGATGTGGAGCCAGATGTGTACAAAAGATCAATTAGTTGCATTTGTGAGAAGTTTATCACAGGGTATTAAATTCAGGCATGACTCCAGCCTCTGACTTGGGAAGAAGAGAAAGGAAGGAAAGGGAAGAGAAGGGAAGGGAAGGGAAAAATAAAAGAGGAAGACAGCTAGGGTCGAAGGACCAAAAATGCAAGGATGAAGCAGCAGAAGGGAGACTGAACTCAGCAACACTGGCAGGTCTTGAGATGTGCCCAGTTGCTGATGGTACCTAGTGGTGGTAGCTACTGATACACTTCTTGAAGTAATGACTGGGCAAGGGAGGGGAATGAGGCCATGGTCCCTGTGTTTCCTCCATTGAGCTTCCCTCTCTTAGCGTTGCAGAGGTCTGAGGTGGCCAGGTCCAGTGGTGGCTGACGAGGGAAGCTCTGGCTTGGTATGCAACTGGATCCTTCTGGAGGAGATTGAAGAGGGGAGTGCAGCCTGGTACAGCCATTGTGTGCCAGACCTTTTACTGTCAAGGGGACATATGGTGGGAGACTGTCTGGACCACTGGGTGAACACACCCAGGTCTGACTTGGGATGACTGCTCCATGTACTTCACGAGTTGCAAAGAGTCTCTCCTAGCAGTGCAATTGTCATGAAGACACTTCCATTCTGCTTTTCCCTATCTGAACAAGTCTCAGCTGGAAAGCCTTGTGATTCTTCCTTGCCCTCTACCTTATGTCCTTCTGTAAATGGAGGGCCACACGAACATTACATGCTGAGTAGTCAGTGTGGTCCAATTTCATATCCTGGCTGCATCACAGGCAGGGTGTATAGTATGTGAGTTATGAGGAAATAGAGAACCAGGCCCAGAATGTTAAAAAAATCAATGCATTGTTGTAAAATGACTGCAGTAATGCAATGCCAGTCTGAGGTAACAGGGTACCATTCACAATTTTAGTTTGGAATCCTAACTTATGTGAGGCCACCAAGTAGGTCTTAGAATCAGATTTTCAGAGGGTCAAATAATCCTGTGTTCTTCTTGCTGTGGGCTTTCATTTTGTTCCTTCGAAATGGTGGATTCTAGCTACTGTGAGAAGAAGGGTATTCTGGAAAAAATTCCTACATTTTGATAAGCCAAGAAACCAGAAAAATAAACAGAAAATCTCTGAATAAACAGAAAAGCTCTGCACCAAGATCTACATATTTCTAGTGGTCTGTATTCTTCCAGCAGGGCTGGCCAACAACAAATTTAAGATAACTTGCAGGTTTTGCTCCTACCTCGTACTATAGAGAAAGGGCATTGCTGCCCAAAGTATTTATCCCCTTGCATATGTTTCATTATATTAATCATGAAAATATGAAAAGAATAGAAGAAGACCCCAAACCAAATAACAAAGAAGCATATCAGTCTCTGTTTCTTTTCTGTTTTGCAGTGCCGTGGTTCCCAAGAAGTATCCAGGAGCTGGACAGGTTTGCCAATCAGATCCTAAGCTATGGAGCGGAATTGGATGCTGATCATCCTGTAAGAAACAGAGCTTTAAATTTTTTAACATGTTTCTCATTACTGGGACAGATATTTCTCTCATTTACATTTTCTCTGCTTTAAAACATCTAGTAGTCTAAGTTTCACATGTTTAAAGACAAGAAGGTACCACATTTCTGGGGTTAAAACAGCCTGATACATGGCTATGAAGTAAATTCACCAAAGGTTGTTTTGGTTGGAGCAAATACCAGGAGGCCTTAAAAGTCGTAACAGTCATCAGAGCACAGGGCCACCACGAGGACACCTCTAGTTTTCCTAGGTGACTCTGATGCGGTGACTTCAGACTTATTTTGTGAACCACTTGAAACAAAAACTCCAGAAGCAGGGTATTGTAGTACAGAAACAAGAAGACTGTTTTTTCATTCTTGATTACGTACACACAATTGAGCTTAGCGCCTTGTTATGTGGTTGTTATATACGGTGAGACACCGTAAAAGAAAAAGCCCTTATTTCAAATAATTTTGTGTTTAAATGGTAGGGTCAGAAAGTTTTGCTCATTGGTTTAGCAGATAAAAAATTATTTAGTGGTTTTTCAGTTCTTCCAGGTACAAGGATACTTTCTGCCTCTATTCGCCCTCTACGCAAACAACAACTTATTTTCAGTTGTTGAAACACACTGAGTTCCATGCAGTGCAACAGAAATTGCTGCTATTAGTTTAATTGACATAGGGTGATTATAAATAAATTACATGCAGCGTAAAAAAATTGCTGTTATCAGTTTAATTGAGATGGGGTGATTAGTAATTCACTACCTATTGTTTAATTCAAGATGTGTTATGTGTCATGTACAATGATTCATGATATTCAGTGTGGTCATATGAAAGGCAGAATGAAAGGAGATACACTGAGTCAATGCAGGAATAGACTAATACTATATCTGAAAAAGAAACCAGGAAAAAAAAGGTATTAAAAGAATTGAAGCATCGCTGCTCCAGTTCCTAGAATTAGTTAGTGAACAGTTTATATCTTAAAAAGGAAACTCAGCTGCTGGGGCAGATAAATGTCACAGTACAGAGAGTGCAGAAAAAGAGAAATTAAAGGAACCTGTATTTTTAGTAGTTAAGTGATAGCGGATTTAATCACAAATATTTATCTCTATGCCAGGTTAATCTTGGACAGCACAGTTTTGGCCTTTGACTGCCTCTTTTGACTCACACTCTTAGATACCCTCTCTACTTCAGCTGCCTCCCGTATCTGGCTGTGTTTTGTGGCACCTCAGTGCAGTTGTGTCATGCACCACTAAGAGATGTAATCATGAAATGCCATAGTGACCAATGAGTGGTGCTATTTGCCCTGCAGAAGTGTGTCCTAGCTTGGAAGGACACTTTAGGTGGTGAAGGCACCACTAGCCTTGAGGAACTTGTAGTCTGAATAATAGGCACACTGGGATAGGAGAATGGTTATCCTAGATATCCTAGATGAAAATTTAGAGATTGTATTTCTTATCCCTGGTTTTATTGGCAATTAGTCGCAAAGGTCAAGCTCACAAACACAAGGTCTGTCAGACATTCTCTGTAATAATTAAATCCCTTCAAATGGTTGAATTTGTAGTGCACATAGGCCTTTTTGGCCTGCTATGTACTTACTGTTCTCCTAACAGTTTGAAAATGAGCACTTCTAAGCATGATTTGTGCTGACAATCTGTCTAAAATAGTTGATGAGTTGTGTTTTTACTGTGGTTTAACTCTGATACTCCAGGACATGGTTATCTGAGTGAGGTTAATTCAGTGTATTGCTCTTGCAGGAGCACTTTGTTGGTGCTATGAAGGAGCCCATTTACTTTTTTTTATAGCAAATGAAAATGAGAAAATGAAAGGACTTGGGGTGTGAGAGGTACTGGGAGGCTATGGCTGAATGGTTGCTCTGGTGACACCACAGATGGGGAAGAAGCAGTACCCTGTGTAAGCAGGACGCAGTGGAGCCAGGCAGGATGGAGGTGGTCTCCACACACACACTCTCCTGCACTTCTTGGACTTCACCAGCCAAGCCTGGGGACACTCAATGAGAGGAAGTCTGTTCACCACCTGCACTTACATAGGGTCTGACGATCACTGTTTCTCTTTAGGGGTTCAAAGATCCCGTGTATCGTGCTCGGAGGAAGGAGTTTGCAGATATCGCCTACAACTACAGACAGTGAGTGCTCAGTGCATGGGCTGAAAGCAAGCTCACATCTCCTGGCCTCTCCTAGGGCTCTCATCCTGCTGACAATCCCTATTTTTCCACAAGTGTCCTCTAGCTGTTGGCTTTCTTCTACCATGTGTTTAATACATCCTGTTCATAGATTTATCCCCAAATCACAGTAAAACAAAAGTAAATTGTTCCAGGCACACATTCAGAAGAGAGCTTCACCTCCCTTCTTTCCCCACAACATCCCTCTTCCCTGGCTTTGTTGTCTAATTGAGCAGCAGACTTCATTGTTACTACAAAGATGTGAGCATTGAATAAAGCCTCTTCTGGTTTTCTCACAATTAAACCAGGAGTAGAGGAGGAGTACCTATAATTTACATTAAAGCAGGAGCTGCATACGCTATTAAAATAATGAATAACTTATGGTTCTGATGCTAATCCAGTGCTTGATATTCTACTTTTATCATGTCTGACCCAGCTGCAATCAGCAATTTGAGCTCTCATTTCTCAAGAAAAATAAGTGGAGATGATAAATTTAGTTAAAACAGGTTTGCTTGATTGCTTTCAGTGATCACGTCTGGAGGAGCTATAATTCTGTTCCCAGAGCCACTCATTCATTTGCATTGGTAGTACTGGGCCTGATTCTTGCTGAGACTGGCAAAAAAGGTGATTGCAAAGGATAAGGTAACATATGTTGTACATTTAGGGCTCCACTTTGCACAAGACTGCAATAAAAAGGTAGTCCCTGAGCCAAAGAGCTAAAAATCTAATAACAAAAGGAGAAAAAAAATTGGCTGATTGATGGAAAGCAAAAAAAAAGTCAGGAGCCTAGTTTATAGCTAGAAAGTTAGGTAAGACTTTGTGGCCAAATATGGATCTAATGCCCTTTTATAGGTAGTCTACAGAAGATTTACCTTTCCTGCATAAAGGATAGCAAATTTTGTTCTCTAGTTTGCAAGCTTTCATCGAATCGTATGTAGAAATAAAAAAAAACAACATGTTAACCGCTGCCACCCCCCCTCCCCCCCAAGATTCAAACTGAAACCATTTTAGGAAGAGAAAACCATTATAGTTCAAGTTGTAACTAATTAATATATAGTCTTTTCCAGATCCTCAGACACATTGGAAATAGAGGTACACAGACCTGCACCTATGTTCCAATAGCACCTTATGTGAAGTTCTCGGACTTCCCAATAAGGTCTTTCCGTAGCAGAACAATAAGCTCAGTAAGGGTGTGAAAGACCACATGTGGACTTCTGGGGTTTGTGGAAAGAAAGCATGTTGATTTTTTGACTTTCAGCATCAATTCAGGAAGACCCTCACGGACCTGCAGTGTCTTTGCTTTGGATGCTAAATCTGGCAGACATGCCCTTCAGACTTTACAGTGAGGAGGTCGAAGGGGTGCCTCCAACTAAGGGGACAGAGATGCAGAGAACTGGGCTGGAGGAAAGGGACAACCAGATTTATCAGATTTTATGGAAAATATCCGAAAAGACAAATGTGCTTAGCTTGTGAAATCAGCTGTAAAGGCGAGGTGGCTCTGTGGTTGTTTTTCTGATACTCGTCTTACTGCCATCAATTTAATCCTCTTCTGTGTCCCTTATTTTGCATCTACTTTGTCATCCTTCCTCTGGTTGTTTTTCTCTCTCCTCTGCCTTTGCTCTTGTGCCTTCTTTCCCCATGCATCTACCAGTTATTTTTGTTGAATACTTAATTTCCCTGAGTTGTCCTTTCTTTGCATTTTACTTGCCTCTTCCCTCTGCCTTCTTTTGCTTATGGCCCTGCTGATCCTTGAATTTTTTTAATTGAAATGGAAAGATTTTTAAACCATAGCTTCCCCCTGTAGCCCTGGAAGGTCACTGAGGATTACTTAGCCTTGCTATAGGAAAAACAATCCCCCAGCAATCCTCATAAGTCAACGTGATGTTTAAAGCTCCACAGATCAAGGAGGTCTAACACAGACAGAAAGAAAATGATCGTCTTCCAGTGGAGCTGCCCTGAGGCTCAAGGAAAAAATTAGGGGGTAGGAGATGGTGGGGTGTCATCAAGAGTTTAACAATGGGTCTTTGGGGCTTGGAAATCTCCAGCATTATTCCAGCAGTGATGTTAACCCTATTAAGTTACTTAAACCCCTTTGATTTTTCAAAGCTGCTGGATTCACCTATGGCCCTATCCATTATTGCTAAGGAACTGACTATTCACAAGAGGCCAAAGTATGTTGCTTATAGTTGTCTAATTCCTGCTAGCCTTGAGATGAGCTAAGCACAAGGAGGCCTGAGGGTGGGATTTGACTCAAAAGCACTCATTACAATGATAAAAAGTCAAATTGACTGGAATCTGCATCTGTTACAGCATAAAGCACAGATCAGAATTTCTCTGCCCTTCCAAGAAGCAGAGATTTCTGGAAGTGATTGTTTTCCTGTTGTAACAAAAACAATTACTGTAATGTGTACTAGAGCAAGAAGTACAACAGCTGTTCCATATCTTGAAGTGCAAATAAATTGAAAACAACATCCAGTAAGTATTTTTAGACTAACAACTTGATAAAACAAATAATCACTATTTTTTTTTTTTTACCACAATAGTGAAAGGAGTTTTCCAAAGGCCAATATCTCAGCTGAGGACTGTCCCTAGGTGCAAGTGAGGCTCTTTTTGCACCTGTGAGTCAGAGCAAAGACCTTCGTCCTACTGCACCAGCAGCTCCTGGCCAGCACATGTAAATCTCCTGAGGATGATGCTAGTGGCACAAAACATTTTCTCTGTCACTCTTATAGAAGATAACCATTTTCTTTCCAGTGGCCAACCTATTCCTCGCGTCACCTACACGGAAGAAGAAAAGAAAACATGGGGCACTGTTTTCAGGGAGCTGAAAAGTCTCTATCCAACTCATGCTTGTTACGAGCACAACCATGTTTTCCCTTTGCTGGAGAAGTACTGTGGCTACCGTGAGGACAACATTCCCCAGCTTGAAGATATTTCCAAATTCTTGCAGAGTAAGTTTGAAACATATAAAACCCCCAAATCAAGTCAAATTCCTCAGATGCTCAGTGGGAGTGGCTCTTCAAGAGATGGAAAAGCAATCCCAATTTTATCACAGGCTCCCTGTGGCGCTTGGGCACATCACTTAGCTTGTGTCCCAGATCCCTCTCTAAAACTTCCAGGGGTACAATGGTACAGATACTCATATCCTGTGATGGTGGTACATATTGGCAGAAGTTTTCCTGCTCTTTCACAACTGAACTGTGTTTAACACAGGGAGAGCAAACCGCACAGTTAACACACTTCTTCCACTGTGAGGAGGCCAGGTAAGGACAAATCAAGCCCTGTTTCTAAGATGCCATTTTTATTTTGTCTCTTCAGCCTGCACTGGATTTCGCCTACGTCCTGTTGCAGGGCTGCTCTCCTCTCGGGATTTCTTGGCTGGGCTGGCATTCCGAGTATTTCACTCTACACAGTATATTCGCCATGCATCCAAACCCATGTATACACCAGAGCCGTAAGTACTTCGAACAGAAGGCATGCAGAATTGCAGCAGACTAACAGCAGGGTCAGGCGAACTGATAATAACCATGTGGGACTCTGGAGCACTCCTGGGAAGAGAGCTAATGGAGAGCAGCCAAGTGGCTGCTCTCTTCTGAAAACATTTTCAGAAGGTTGCTAGTCTTTTTAACAAGCTGCATCCTAGTCTGCAAGTTCTTATGGGACTGATCAGACAGTTTTGCTACTGGGAGGCAAGAGAGCAGTGTACAAAGGCATTTAGCTTAGCTAGTAACACCCAAACTGTGTGTGAAATCTAGTGCAGGAATGACTCAACATGTTGCAAGCAAGTTTCTGGCAGTAAGATAGAGGAAGTCCAGATAATTTTTCCCTTTTCTTTTTCAGTTTTTTATTGTAATAATTCTCTCTTTCCCTGTCCATTGTCCTTTTCCACTTGCCATTTTCAAAACAATCTTCCTCTGTTTCATATTGTTACAATCCTTCCCCCCCTCCCTTACTGTTTCTTTGCTTCCTACTTCTTCCCACACCTCTTTTCCCCCTCTATTTTTCTATTCCTCATTCTTCTGATTTTCCTCTCTGCTTCTCATCACCCCATTCTCATCATGCACAAAGCCAGACTGAAATATTTTCCACAGACTTGCCCTCTTGAGAGCATCTTATTCCTCTTCCCTTTCCATCTCACAAAATCTCTCCTCTGTCTTTGAAAAATCCAACAGTCCCTCGATAAGTTCTTCACCAAACATGACTGTCCAGCTGCAGGCTTCAACTTGTGATGAAAATAATACAAGCTGAGGAAGGGCAAGCTTATAACTTCCAGTGGGAGGGTGTGGGCCTGAACAGGGACTGGAGTTGGGCTCCTGAGGTATATGTTGACACCATGCTGAATTGTCTTAATAGCCTGAGCTTCATCCAAAGAGGTTTCTTGTCCTTTGGTGGGGTGATTTCTTTATGGGCTTTCTTGAGCTGAATGGGCAGTTGAATGAATGGTTTGCTTTCATAAGGAAAACCGAATAATATATCATCCTTCCTCCATGATGATAAAAACACTGAAAACCCTGGAGTATGCAAGTCTTCCTATCACAAGATTAAATTTAGAGCAAAATGTTTTCCCATGAGTCCTGGGCACTATTTGCTGGTAGGAGCAAGTGTACTACACTCCAAAAGATATGCTAACTTGTAGGACTTTCACTCAGCACTGCTGAACTTTTCCTAAAGTTGTTCAGGTGTCCTGTTTTTCTGCAGTGATATTTGCCACGAATTGCTAGGACATGTGCCGCTTTTTGCTGATCCCAGTTTTGCTCAGTTTTCCCAGGTAAGTTACTCAGTGGTTATACTATTTTTATAATTGAATAAACCAGAGACTAAGTAATTCAGAGGATGAACCAAGAGCTGGAAAGGGCAGGGTGGATTCGCCTTTAAGCATATTATTTATGAGTGGCTGAGGTTGATTTATTTATTGCTTGAAATCTTGACACAAATCACTTAGGTGAACTCATACACCCAAAATCCAAATGTTTTTCTTGCATTAGTAAGTTGTACAAGTAAAGTCTTTTTGAAGCCATCATCTAAACCCCTGTTTGTAGATGTTTGTCATTCTGAGCAAAGTTAAATGGCTCATGAGTCAGATGAATTATTGCCTCATCTTGCAGTCTAAATGTTAGGGAAAGTGAAGTTTGTTGTTTTTATTTATTTTTTTTTGTATGTGTGTTTTTTTCCTCTATTGAATCCACAGAGGAGCCTGAATAAAGTGAGGAATTGTCCCAGCTGCAAGCATGGGAGAAGGCTAGAGAGAATATTTATCCTTGGTAGTGTTAATGTCTCTGGAAAAGAAGCCAAACCTTGGAGAAGGAGCAAACATTTAGTTGCATCTTACCAGAAATCATGAAAAGACAGAAAGAGACAAAATCAGCAAAATGGAAAGACAGAGAGAGATAGGAAGGAAGGAAGGAAGGAAGGAAGGAAGGAAGGAAGGAAGGAAGGAAGGAAGGAAGGAAGGAAGGAAGGAAGGAAGGAAGGAAGGAAGGAAGGAAGGAAGGAAGGAAGGAAGGAAGGAAGGAAGGAAGGAAGGAAGGAAGGAAGGAAGGAAGGAAGGAAGGAAGGAAGGAAGGAAGGAAGGAAGGAAGGAAGGAAGGAAGGAAGGAAGGAAGGAAGGAAGGAAGGAAGGAAGGAAGGAAGGAAGGAAGGAAGGAAGGAAGGAAGGAAGGAAGGAATCTTGGCTTATTAGGATTTGACGTGGTGATGGCTGCTCCTATGCTCTTGGTGTGTGAGATGGGTCACTGATTTTTGCACGGTGCAATCCTCTCTGAACCAAACTGAGAAAGGTACTTGGTTATACAGAGTGTTGTGTGGCTGTCTTCTGAATCCAGTTGTTACGTGCCTCCCGGGAAAGTTTCCATCAGTTCCCAAGGTATGAAGAAGAAAATTTCATTTGACCTCAATGGGCCTTGTACAAGGCACAAAGGATCATGCCTTTTAAATGACATTTGGACAGGACCCTTTGTTCATTTCTGGAGAGATTTCTGGTTTAAAATTGATGTTGCACGATAAGAACATGTCCTGTAAACATTTGTGTGTGGTAGTAAGAGAGGGTAAAATTTGAAATATGAGAAATTACATAAGATGAGACAGGAAGAATGTTTGCAATAAACAACTTGAAGAATAATGGTTTATTGTTACAGGAAATTGGACTGGCATCTCTGGGAGCTCCAGATGATTTCATCGAGAAGCTCGCTACGGTAATTTAGTAAATGAGAGTTCAGTTTTCCAAAGCACCCTGTGTTGTCTTAATTCTACTGCCACTGAACTCACTGATAGAACTCCCATAGAGCTGAATGGAAACAGAGTGAAGTCCATGATTGGAAAACCCCACCCTGAAACTGCTACATTAAAGGAAAATATCTTTGGCAGCCCTTATTAAAAGTGACAGTTGTGATTAAACACAGAAGCCCAGACAAGATTTCCTCCAGCACAAACATATTGGGTAAGAGGAGATTACATGTTACTACATCCCCACAGGAAATTTCAAGAGACAGCTTCAATAGCTGTTCTACATGTGAGAGTTCCTTCTCTTCCACCTTGCCACACAGATAATGTCCTCTGCAGTCAGTGTGACTCACCTGAATCCTACTGGGAGATTACTGAGACCCAGAATTGCAAACTTCAAATGAAACCAGGGGTATACCTATGTGACTAGTGTCCCCAGTGTCAACTCACCTGGACAACTTGCTATTTCTGATAGTTGAGGTAGATTTTCTGAACCAGAGCAGGTATCCCTTCAAAATGACAGACTAAGGAGTCAAGCTAGACCACATACAATTTTATTTCAATATTGCACTAACAGCCCATTCCCTTTCTTGTTGCTGCAACCAGACACCTTCTGTGTGAAACAGAACACAAACTTCTGTCAACTAAGATTCGAACTTCAACTTGGTTGGTCAGCTAAAATGAAATTTCATTGTTATGACTTTATTATCTTTGTCTTACTGACAAATAAAAGCAAGGTAAAACACAGCTGTGCTTGTCAGGTAACAAACTGATTAGCAGGCACAGTCAGTCTAGCACTGTGCCCCTTCCAGAAGAATTTCAATCTGTGGGGACATTTATTGCATTTATACAGTTGATATTGGACACATGGCAACATTTTAAACAGAAATGTAAACTTCAAATTTATTCAAATCAATGATGCACAACTGCTCTTTTTGATTTAGGAATTGTATGTTTCTATCAAATTTCCTTTTTAGGTTTATTGGTTTACAGTGGAGTTTGGACTATGTAAGGAAGGCGATTCACTCAAGGCGTATGGTGCAGGGCTGTTGTCTTCATTTGGGGAGCTGCAGGTGTGTTCTACAAAACAGCATTTCAGAGATGTTTATAGTTGCTCAGATCTATCTGAAAATCTCCAGATCCTTATTTCGCTTCATAGAAGTGCATAGAAGTATCATGAAATGTCATGCTTCTTTGAAGAGCTTTAATAAATGTGTCAGCATATACATACATAGGGGACTCCTACTTGTTTTTGTCCCAGTAAGTGGCACTGTCATTGTATTCCACAGGAGCAACTCTTTCCTGTCTGAAACTGGGGGATATTCAGTAGATTTATCTTTCTTTCACAGCAAATTCAAGCACTATTCAATTGAAATAAATTTCTTACCCTTTTGCTCATAGTATTGTTTGTCAAGTAAGCCTGAGATTCAGCCTCTTGTCCTGGAGAAGACTGCTGTGCAGAAGTACCCTGTTACTGAATTCCAGCCTATCTACTACGTTGCCGAAAGTTTTAAAGATGCAAAAGAAAAACTAAGGTAATCCAGTCATTCCATAGAAGACCCAATTTCTTGCCCAAAGATTGCCAAAAGAGTGGATCCTATTGCCATAACAGGTATTGGGTTAACAGTAATGTTTCAAGAGACATTAGAAAAGCCGTGCAATGCTTAAAGAGGCTAAGTAGTGGTTCCATTCGAAATCTCATTATGGGCAATAAGGGGAACATACCTTATACCTGAAGCTGAGAATTCATGGTTAGTGTAATGGAGTTTCATCCATATAACCAAAATGAACAAAAAAATATTATTTCAGTTGTAATGATACTAACATATAGGGACAAAGCTATCTAATTAATGTAAAGAAGTATATTTAAAAATACTACAGTTAAAACTTCTTATACAAAAAAAATCTCCTAGTATCTACTCCTTTTCCTCTGAAGTTTACATATTCTTTTCTGTTTTAAGTCAACAGTTTCAGTATGATGGAGGGTGATGGAGTAGTCAAGTGATCAGGTCTTCAGAGCTCTGATGTTAATGAGTGGAGTACCTTCCTCTCTTTTGTGAGGAGGTGGATGGTGTTGATGCTTCCCTGCTTCCTCCTCAGTGCTATCTTTACGTTTTCTAACCTGCTAATCTTGCCCTTTCTACACTGATTTCCAAATCTGTGTTACATCTGACTTTACAATTTATGTTAAATAATTTTCTATTTGTCTTTCTTGTTTCCTCTAAAACTTGGAGATTTTATTGTTGTTGTTGTTGTTGGTTTTTTCCTCAGCTCCTAAGTTTGTTTTAATATAAATAACTGACCAGTGGGGAGTTGTTGATAGCCCAGGGACTACCGGTATCATCTTACATTCATGCTTTTGAGGCCTTTTTTATCAGCCCGTGCTGATACTCCTTTATGCTGCATTATTACTTTAGGGCCAGACTTAGTTCACTACGTACAGAGTAACTGCTTGCTGTTCCTACCTATATAAAAATTATTAATAATAACTATCACAGCAGACAATTGTTCGGAATTAAGCAAAACTAAAATAAATTAGGTAAGAGCTACATGGTCATTAGACAATTGCTATTACAGTTAAACAAAACTCTAAGCAATTCTAACAATGCCAATCCTGAGACCTATGTGGTTAGCTTAACACAGAGCCTCCAGCTTGTTACCGGCACTGTGTTTACAAGACTACAGGGCTTCACAGTAAATCTTTCAGTCATCTGTGATTCAAATACAGATTCAGTTCAAGTTCAACGAGACTTCAAAATGGTGGGCCAGGTTCAGTCCTGATTCTTGAAACAGAAATGGCTCAGACTGTGTTTGGGGTTCAGCTTATGTTCCACTTCACAACAATATTTCTAATTTCTGTTTTAAAGAAACACCACTGTATTTCTGAATGTTAGCCAAGTTACTGGGAGTTAGCCTTAGTTCACAGTGTACAAATCCTTCACTTGGAGATGCCACACAGGGACATGTCGCAGTCCTGCAGTCTTTTCTTTCTTTATCTCTTTCCCCCATTCACAGATAAACACATATAGAGACAGCAGACCTTCTGCTGCCCCAAGCTCCCTGGCTTCAAGGTCTTCCTAGCTGCTTCCACTCTGCTTCCTCAGTCATTATAAGTTTTCAGCCTCTCCTTCTGTCCTTTTCTCTGGGGTTATACCTGAGAAAGGTGGCCTTGTTTACAGTTTTTTGCTATTAATATCCTGCATGCAGTTTCTATCGCCTATATATACTCCTTTATCTGAGTTGTAAAATACTTGAGAAAGTAGAAGATGCTGCCTAACTCTATAAAAACCATCATGGAGCTTTTTTTTGTTGTTGTTGTTGTTATTTCAATGACCAAATTAGGAAACTGGTTAAATTGAAACAGAGGTCTATGCGTTGGTCCAGTGCCTGTGTTTGTGGCTTGCACCTGGACATTTTTGTTTATGTGTGACAAAAAACCTCCCTGATAAATTATTCTAAAGCTGATATAAATATTTTTCAGCTTAAAGAATTCATTTTCTAATTAGGATCTTATCTTCAGCTGAGATTTAAGAAGGCTGTCTTTTGACATGTATCTCTCACCTTAGAAAAAACTGCACTGATGCCACTAAACAATTTCATCCTAGACAACTTAATTTTTTCCACTGCCTGCTCACTCTGAACTCTGTTTGAGACAATGGCCTCAGTTGATAACAATTAGGACTAAACTGAAGGAAAAACATGGAGTTGGCATCCAGCATATAATGCTGTTCCTGGCATATAGGATTTACTATGCTAAGTCACAGTCTGTATAGTGGGGCTCCATAGTCAACTCTTGTGTGCTCTCCTTCCTCTTTCAGCAATAACTTCAGTAATCTGAAGCAGATATTTAAGCCAGTATCCTGCTGGGGTCTACAAGGAGCCTGAAACAATAGCTCTGACCATTTCATCCCATTCAGAGTCCTCCTTTCCGCAGTTCTGTGGTTATACAAATTACTGTTTCCCCAAGATACCAGAATCTTAATGTTTCTGCTATGGAATTAACTATTTTGCAGTAGGAGAGGCTGCAAATAAGTGGTGGCAAGAATACTGCTTCACTTCATTGACTGACTCCTATCTTTTTAATGACCTGGAAGCCACTACCAACCATGCCAGTAGTCGGCACTTTGTTTGCTCCTTGGTGTGCCAGGATGGAATAGATACTTGACCTTATTTTCCCAGAAATTGCAGGCTTGGGTCAGGATTCCTATATTTTACATTACCGAAAGGAAAATGTTTTCAAGTTTGGTAGTTCCCAATAGCTACATAATTGGCTTATACCAGGAGCAGTATTGTCATGCCAATGGCGTAATTAGCCCTGCTTGGAAAAAAATAAAGGTGGTAAGGACAAATGCAGATACAAGCTATAGGTCTTAGATAATTCGGCAGGAATTTCAGTTATTTCCTCTTGCAGATTTTCTTAGTGCCCTCATAAACAAAAGCACACACCAATAAAGGACTGAGTTACTGAGAAAAGCGCCTTTTCAAGTTGGTATGTTTACTTCTATTTTTGCTTCAGGAAATTTGCTCAAACGATCCCTCGTCCTTTCTCTGTTCGATACAATCCCTACACCCAGAGGATTGAAGTCTTGGACAATGCAAAGCAGCTGAAGAACTTAGCCGACACTATCAATAGTAAGGAATTACAGATTTGTTACCTTCAATTCCTCTAAACTTGGATTAGAAACAGCAATTACAAAGCAGATTTCATCTGGTTGCATTTAGCACCCTGAGCCTGATCAAGATCAAGCAGCATACTTCTCCTTTCTGGTGCAGAAATTGCTTCCTAATCCTGGCCAATCTTTAAAATAGCATTTAAACTTGACTGGAGTTCATTACATTTGAATACTCGGTTTTACTGCATGTGCTAGGAAAGGCCAGAAGGCCTAGTGATGTATTCTGATGTGTGGCTCTGGATGTTCTCAGTAAGGAAGAAAAGGAAAAGCTAGGCTTTAATCTTCTGCCATTCTAGCCTTTTTCCTGACACATTTTACCCCGACTTTGGGTAGCCTGCTGAGGGCCAGCATGCCTAATACCGTGAGCCATCCTTGTATGGCTGATGAAGCCAAAGGGCTGATGCTGCAGACTTTACTCCAGTAAGATCCTAATAAATGTATCCAATCCAACACTTCTTAGTTCACCTTATTCTTTCAAGGAATAGATATAAAGGGAGTGTTAGAAATAGTCTAGCTGTAGTATTAACTGTTCTGCTTATTTCCTCTGCAGGTGAGATGGGGATCCTTTGCAACGCCCTCCAGAAGATAAAATGAAGATTCTTTGTAACTTGCTAATTGCTGGCTACAGACAAGAAGCTACCAGTCTTCACCTAGTCTCAAACTGTTATCTTCCTATGTATTGCATGAATACTTGTTATATATCTGAATTACTATAGATTAGCAGAGAAAGAGACACCTGCAGATGACCCTTGACTGTTTTAGCCTTCAGATAAAATCCTTTTTTTCTCACTAATGCAAAAACATTAGAGATGTTAGAGCTTTCCAACTCCTAACTCACTGTATTTGTGGCTAGTGTCCCCACCAAAACTATGGAAGACAAGAGTTAGTTGTGTTTCAGTCTGAGTTCATTCAAACCCAACTCTGATATCTTTCAATATAACTCCTAAATGATGACACTTTTTGGAGTCTGTGTCCTTCTCCCACTTGTGCTTTAATCTTCCTTTTTCAGTTAAAGCACTTTTATTCTTTCTGGAGTATAGTTCAACTGAGACAGTAAATGGAAGCAAGGGTGAATCCATCTTAATCAAAAGGTTAAGCCATGGAGTAAGTAGAGCTCAGGTGTTCAGAAAGTTATTTCTGTATTTTATCCAAAAACACTCACACAAAGCAGTTAAATGCCCTTTCAGAGTGGTGCACATTGTATAATGTGTCCCTGTAGCTCCATAGTTGAAGGAGGGGGGCGATCAGCACTTGTACATGAGAGCAGAATGGAACACAACAAAGTAGAGAAATTTTTCCAGCTTGAAACAATTCTGCATCAGGATACTACCATGATTCGTGAACCATATTTCTGTAAAAGATCCAAAGATAGAGAAGGATTTTATAGTCTACAAGTCTCATAACTGCTATTGTACTATTCTTGTATTTGTGGTTTGAAAATCAATGGAGCTTTAATGTATGCATCATCCTTTAGGAAGATAGAAAGTACAGTTTTTTTCATTATATTTATGGCAGGTAATAACATTAATCTAACCATATAAGCTGGAACCCTTTTCAATAGGCATATGCTTATGCAAAATGGTATCATTTTGGTGCTTTGAAGTAAGCTTTTTTGTCTCTGTATCTTCTTTCTTCCTTTTTTTTGTCATGACAATGTCTTTGTAGATTCTTCAGTTCTGCCTGACATATATTTTCAGTGTGAAAGTAGCCCATATTTTTCTCTTTAATATCATAGAAACCATAAGGTAATTTTCTACCATGAAGAGAGAATTTTGTATTTTAAGAAGTACTTCTTAGTGGGTGACTTCTAATTTCGATGTTAAACGAAACTAAAACCATGTAGCAAACTGGCCAGTTTACCTAGCTAGCATAACTCCTCTGCAAGGCAACCAGACAGGCTGACCAGAAATAAATATCCAATTAGAGGGGGAGCCCATCTGAGGTGGGTTCCAACTCAAAAAAGGCTGTCTTGCACTGGTTGAGTACCACTCATCCAGACAAGATCATGAAACAGGTATATATATATATATATACACACACACATATATAACCTCAATGTGTGAAATTACCTAGAAATGTACAGCTAAGCCTTGATTGCTCTACCTTTGCATGCTATGTGCATCTTTGTGTCCTACTTTGTATACTACTCTGACTAACAAATCCTAAGTCATTCTTCTAAGTAATCTTCCTCTCTTCTGTTCCATTACAATCATATTTTTGATGTCCCTATCTCCGGTTCTGTTTCAGGTGACCAAAGAAGTCCTCTCATGAGACCCTCTTCCTTTACAGTGACCTTTGTCAAGGTCGATTATGGGCATCAAGGGGGAGTTTTCAGTACAGTTTGCACAAGGAGGTGGTCTTCTCTAGGTGTCTTAAGATGCCTAAATATGACAGCAGCCTCGGAGGACAGATGCTGTATTATATGAAGGATGCAGAAATTGTTGAAAGAGGGACTAACAGAGGACCCCACAGAAATACAATTCTTTCACAGCCTGTCTCTTCAGTACTTCAAACCACTCTGGCAGCTGGCAAAGAAGACATTTATTAATGTTCAAATGTAGCCATTTATACTAATCTAAATAAACAGAAATATTAATGCAGCATCCACCTCAAATGAATAGCACTGTGCTCATTCAGGGTGGAGATATTTGCGATGAGAACAGAACAAAAATGGGCCGGCAATCAGCCTTAGCCTTTTAAATCACCTATCCCAGGGGCTGCATGAGAGGGAGTGTGGAAGAACCCCACCTTCTGCAGGGAGAAGCTGCCTTTCCCCATGGGAATGGATGACACACTGTCCTCCAGCCCTTGCACAGCCTATTAAACTGCAGCATCAGGACTGAGATCTCTACTCCCGCCCTCCTACAGGTTCCCCCAAAGTGCTGAAAGCAGGACTTAGGATGTTTCAGTAAATCTAGCTTACATCATGACATCATGGGTGAGGCCTCCCCGGGCTTGCCCCAAACGTGGATTCAAGGTGGTATTTGAGTGTCCACTGGCGGGGCAAGGACATTTCGTAACCTGGACATACAGGGTTCTCTGTGTTGGTTTCGCAGTGGGCTACAAAACTCTGCTGTAAGCTCTGTCTACACTGCTTCATCTGTCACATTGGCTGATGAATTCAGTCTTGCTCTATGGAGAAACCTCAATTCATATCCAGAACCATGAGTACTGCTGTACAAATACACAAAGATGGGATTCTAACACTAGAGCATAAAAACAGCCATAAGACCCTCATGCCCCTGCTCTCCCAGTAATTGTGACCAGTGCCTTAAACATGCATCTTGAGCCCTAGGGCTTTCATCTACACATCCACATATAGTTAGAGTAATAGGTTTTGTGCCATTTATAGTTGTGCTACATCTGCGGCCTGGATGTGTGGAAGCATGCATCCACTCTTCATGGGAAAGGCCCGGTTTGGACTCAGATAGTTAAACTCAGCATAACTGGTTCTCTTGTGCCCAGCCTTGCCACTACTGTTTGATTGCCCTTCCTCTCCACCTTCTCTTATCTACTGGGGTCCTCTCTGTGTTGATCATGCCCCAGCCAACCAAAGAGACTCTTTCCCTAAACCCTAACCCAACCCAAGTGGTGTCCCCTCTGCACAGACACACCTGTGGGAGTGTGAGAGAAACCTCATCCAGAACCAAAGTTCTTTGCCTACTTCTGAGCTTTTCTTGCCCATAGGATCTGATGTGTTCTGACCTATCCCTACAAGAGTTGAGTGTAGGAGGCTTTGTGTAGGAGGCTTTGTGCCAGAAGTTTTGTGCCATTTATAGTTTGTGCTATGTCTGTGGCCTGGATGTGTGGAAGCATGCATCCACTCTTCATGGAAAAGGCCCAGTTTGGACTCAGATAGTTAAACTCAGCATAACTCGTTCTCTAGTGCCCAGTCTTGCCACTACTGTTGGGAAAACGTGGGAGTGGGAAGGGCCTATTTCCCCCTTAAAGCCCATTTCTTCTACTCCTACCACGTTCTGTTGTCAGCTGCAATTCAACCACCTCTGAAGTGCCCTCTTGCCCTTCCAGAATCCCCTGGGACGTGAGCCGGGCGGGGAGTGGGGGGCTCGCGAAGCGGAGGTGCTGCAGACGGGAGCCGCTCCGGGTTCAGCACCGCGGACAGCGCCCTGCGCTGCCCTGACCGCGGGTGGCGCCGCGTCCCGCAATGCCCCGTCGGGGCTGCGCGCTGCCGGGTGAGGGGACATCTCTTCCCGGGGTAGCACTGACACACTGCAAAGGCTGCATGCCTGAAGCCTGGATGGTCTGATGTTCCTCAGCATGCTGAGACCTGCATCTAGGGAATGGTGGACCAACATTCACCTTGCATTTTCTTTCTCAACCAGTCAATTGATGGAGAAATCGAGACCTTCCCACCCGTCTGTCTTCGGCCAAGGGAAAATATGGTGCTGCCATGGTCTCTGGAGAACAAAATTTAGTTACACTGGTTTTACCTTCCTTGGCCATGGTGGAGGCAAGAGAAATAGAGCCCTGGGGTGTGTGACTTGACCAGGACCTGCTAAGGAGCACATCACAAATGACTCCATCTGCAAAGGGAGGACAAAGAGGTGGTCTTCTCTGTGGGCCTACAAGATGAGTTTCACACATATTCCAGAACACTGTAATTTGGTGTTTGAAGATTCAGATGCTCATACCCAAAAATGTGACTGTGGATATCAAAGGATGGGATACCATGCCATGGCAGAAGCAGAGCCAAATCCCCACTGAGATTACCCTACTAGCTGTGAGAAAGGCGTGATCCTGGACTTTTTGAGAGTCTGCTTCACTGGAGATAAAATCATGACAGAAACAACTTCCAATAGAGGAACTTATCCTGGATACAGCACTCAACTCTTGTAGGGATAGGTCAGAACACATCAGATCCTATGGGCAAGAAAAGCTCAGAAGTAGGCAAAGAACTTTGGTTCTGGATGAGGTTTCTCTCACACTCCCACAGGTGTGTCTGTGCAGAGGGGACACCACTTGGGTTGGGTTAGGGTTTAGGGAAAGAGTCTCTTTGGTTGGCTGGGGCATGATCAACACAGAGAGGACCCCAGTAGATAAGAGAAGGTGGAGAGGAAGGGCAATCAAATACTGTGCAGGGCAGTCGAGGCTTGGAGATGTAAATGGGGCTGAGGCTAATTGCCTCTCCATAAAGGAGCCTGTCTCCAGGGTTAAACAACTAACAGACACCTTCAAACAGAGCAGGAGGGCTGCACTTTGAAGTTACCCAGAGGAGGAGGGTTATCTTGGGCTTTTGCGCATATCCTACGTAGGCGGCTTCCCTTGATGTGCCTGTCATGGCCAACATAAATGTCCCTGCACCAAGACAATAGCAACCAGCTTGCTTCGTTGCTGTCCGGCAGCTCTGACACCACCCACATATACACAGTGCATCTCCAGTCCCAACGTTTTTCCTGGCTATTGCTCTGGGAGAAGCACTCATATCCTCAGGCAGTTTCCACTCAACACCTAGCAATTGCAATCCATTCTCCCATCTCCCAATGAAGACTCACTTGATGGGAATTTCAGGCCAAAAGGAAGAGGCCAGAAAGAAGGAGCTGTGTGGCACAGAGACATTGAACAAGCGAGGCAGCCTGGAGTCCAACAGAGAGGGTGGCAGTGCTACTCTCATCTTGACCCTCACCCTGTGCAACGTGAAGAAGATTGAGTTCTCTAAGGCAGCCCAAGCCTTCGAGGTACAGACCTCACCATTTCCTTCTTTCTCTGAGCCCTCTCTTCTGTCCCTATTGCCTTCACCTCTCCCACTTTGCACCTCCCCCTTTCTGCCCTTCTCATGCTGCCTGTCTGACTTATTCTTCCCCCTGCCTTCTCCCTTTCCTATTGTCCCTATTTTACTACAGTTGCTTAGAGAGGTTGACTAGCCTCTGCAGGTGGAGAAGAGTACTGTGGAGGGAAGGAGCAGCTGGACACGGTCATTTAGAAAAAAACCATAATTTTATATAAAGGCTGTTTAAAGCAGATCACAATCTATCATATCTTTCTAGCAGTTGTGGTGGCAAGCCATGACTAAACAACAGGCCAGCACTTCAAGCACTCAGATGATGAGGATGTTAGAAGCCATTGAGTTTTCTTTGCATATTTGGCAGGAGATACAGAGAATACAAGAACAGTAAACTATACAGGCATTATATATTCTGGGTACTTGAAGTATCTACCAGCTGTTCACTCTCATCTGTGAAAATTAATAACTCAAAAGTATTATATTTGTTTCTTATTTTTGTTTATAATTATTTAATGATTATGGTGTTATTACACATCAATAGATCTGCTTTCATTCGGGTCTTAAGAGTTACCCAGCAACTCATTTGTTATCTCTACACAGATGAAATGCTACAGTCAACAGTATCTCATATTTCATCTACATCTAGCTCTATCTAATTCTACAGTGTTTAAGCTTTAGCTCTCCTTGGATTTATCTACTTCTAAATGGAGCATTACTGGGTTTCATTGCTAAACATGTGATTCTTCTTGTTAAGACCTCTTTTATTCACCTTTTAAAGATGTTATAGAAGCATATTTTTACTGGTCTGGATTTTCAGTCTTTAGACAAGCTTCATCATATGAACATCTGGCTTTTGTAGATGTTTGAATCTCTGATCCATCACTTTGAAACCAGACGAGCCAAAAAGCCCAAGAACTCTGCTGATGATCTTGATATTTTTGTTGAATGTGAAATTCACAGTGCTGATGTTAGTCTCCTTCTCACTTCCTTAAAGAGAGTAGCAGAAGACGTGAAAACTAGCACAGAAGACAAAGGTAAGAAAGAAACATATGTGTGTGTTACTGCTGTTTTTTTTCTTTTTGGAGTAACTTTTTTAGCATTAGCTTCATAATGTAATGCAATTAGTCTGAAAACAGGTGAGCATGCATTGGTTTTTCTTCTTTGCATGACTGTTTTCCCTGAATTGGGACCATTCCCATTGGTGTGGAAATGTAAGCACTTCATCATAGCCAGTAGAACTGAGGTGGGAAAAATGTTCCAGCAAAGAGGGAGATAAGAAGAATAGAGCAGCAAAACAAGAAGCTGAGGGGAAACTGGAAACTCCTCAATGACAGGAAGATTGTGGGCTGAAAGCTGAAGCTGTGCAGAGAGAATTGACTGCTCTGATATGAGCACAGAAACTTGATGGAAATGCAGTGATATCGCAGAGGGTCTGAATGTTTCATTTGCTTGTAGTGTTTCATGTTCGTTTTGTTTAAAGAAGCAGTAGCTGTCTGTTATAGTGTTTACTGCCATCTGGATCCAGTAGTATTGCCTGTAGGTAGATTACTCCATCACTGAAAAGAGGTAAATGCAACTGGCTTAAAGATGTTTCCAGAGTGCAAGACAGAGAGAGGGTCAACAGAAAACCTGCAGGGCGGGCTGGGAGAACCAAGGGATGAGCTTTTTGTGTTTTTGTAAAGAACAGACCCACTTCCAAATCTGGAGTAACAGAGCATAAAGGATTTTCCCAGGCACCTGAAAAGCTTGTTTGGAGGTTGTGCCTGCTACAAAGGCTGCATTTTAGGAAGAGTATTTCACCTGACAAAGTGCTACTTCGGCTACTCCACTGCCTGTGTTGTATTTGAGTCACCATCCCTACCAGACACCAGGATGGAAAGTGAGTTTGCCAGAAATAGACTGGTATTTTTGGTGTTGACAGGCCAATGATGAGATGCAGTTTGTGCCAAACTGCTATCAGGGACCACGGGGATATCAAAGGACACCACTGTCACCAAGGAATCTGGAGAACCAAAGAGAATTTTGGAGCTGAAGCAATATTTCTTTAAGATTTTCTTGGGAGTTGAGACCTTAATGCTCAGAAGTAGCAGCTAGTTTCAAGTATGCTGGGACTGGGATCTACGATAAAACCAAGGGACTGTTAAAAGAGGGTGTGTTATGATTAAAGCAAATGAATATTAGGGACATAATTTTCTTCATATTTAAAATTTTCTTATGGCTTTGAACATCAATCAAAAAAAGTAAAAAGGCTTATTTTAGATATAATACTGCTTGGATTAATATACTTGGCATGCAAAAAGAGTCGCCTCTGGGTATTTCAGACCCCAGAATTCAGTAGTGCCCTAAGCAGTTCATTTGATTTCAAGGTGAAAGGGTCAGAGAGTTGATATTTGTGGCCCACAGAAACGCCTTAGGTGTGGGCACCAGCAAGAACTGGGGATTGGGAGGTCTTGGACTTCAAGATTTTTGTGGTTTTGGTCCTACTTGGGTGACCTCAGGGGTGATAAAGTGCCAGAGGACTTTCAGCTCAGCTAACCCTTAGGTCTAAGATGGGTTAGTGGCCCATTTTACTGTTACATCATCTTGGCAAAGCCTATCTGCAGCTTCACTTATTAGGGGGGTTTGCAGATGCCTGTGAGAGTATATTGGTAACTAGGAGATATCTAAGTCATATAAACATGCTCACTGGTTACCAATTATTTTACTGGGAAGATGCAAGTACGTACATTCTGGCTACCCTCATCACCTGTGGCTTCAGCTCCTGGATTAATTTTATTTTTCCTATATGGACATTTATTCTTTTCTTCAGATTTTTTAGGTGAATCAGACAAGCTTTCCCAGGCAGTTTGCTGAAGGACAGTGATGAGACAATGCACTGACCATAGTGGCTTTAACTCAAATTAATTTGTACTCTGTTGAGAAAAGCAGTGGTTATCTCTGCTTCCATGAAGCAGAGAGAGATGCAGTGAAACTGGCATCTGTCAGCACTACCTCTGTTTTATTTGCTGCATTCATTTTTTTGACCCGGCCAAAGGTTCTGCCATAGTCCTTCCTCCCCTCTCCTTTAGCCTGTCTGCCCTCTCCCAGGTCTCAGTAAGGGACAGGCAAGACATGCATGAGGACGTACACTGGAGGGCTTATGATCAGGTATAGGTTTTGAGGATATAAGACCAGAGATGGTAGGACAGGTATCTTGCCTGCAGAACAGCTCAGCCAAAGATGAAGTTCCAATCAAAAATTAAGGGTAGGTGCAAGGCATCTGCCAGACTAGCATTTCTTCCTTCTTATTGCAGAATTTGCCATAACTGCATGAGAGAACTACAATTTCCTATTGGTGTGCATTTGTTGTCTTGCACCTTTGTGAAATGGCTGTGCCTGGATATATCATGATAGGATGAAGCTAAATTTACCATTCAGTACAGAGATGCCTGGTGTCCTCTTCAGATAAAAGTAACCCCAAACAGACCTTTTCTTAGCTGTAACACTCTAAATCTGACCACAGTATCACTCTGATGTCAGAAAGCAGTATTAACCTTGTCTTTTTTTTTTTCAGTTGTTTCTTAATTAATTGGTTATAAATTCTGGCACTTAAATTAAAATTGTCAAGCTTTATACTGATTTTAGTCACCATAAAAGGTCCCCACTTCAGGGGAAGGAAACTGTTTGAAAATTCATCTAATAATTAAAACAATTTTTACCAAAAAAGTAAAAATGAGCCAGAAGGAAAAAACTTGAAATCAAGATACTTCTTGACCTATTCTGCCTCTAGAAATTTCATGTCTTCCTTTAAAAGGTGGTTTTAACTTTTAAAGGTATGAAAATCTAAGACTATTTTTCAGACAAGATAAAAAATACTTCTTAAAATCCAAAATGCAGAAATAAATCTGTTGTGCTGTGTCAAATCAAACATGTCATTTGACTTAAGAGGAAATGTTTTAACCTTTACAAAATTTTTCTTCTAATTAAAACTGAGAGATGGTAATTGCAAGTTAGTTTCAGATAATTTTTCATCAAGCCTGCCAGTCTGGTCAGAAAAAGAAGTCAACTGCTGATATACAATAATATGTAAGTATGAATATTCTTAAATATTGATAAACAGAAAGCTTGTAAACTTCAGAACAACATTTATTTTCAGTGTTTTTAAAAATTTTTTAATCCTATCTCATTTAACTTTCATTGCTTTCTCTCCAGTGCCCTGGTTCCCTAGAAAAATCCAAGATCTGGACAAGTGTCACCATCTTCTCACTAAGTATAATCCCAATTCAGACCACAGTCACCCTGTAAGTTTAATGTCACTGTTATTTCTTTTATGTTAATAATAAGAAAAGCTTATGATTAACATCAGACATACTGAAGTAATTTTGATTCAACATGTTTTTTAGCATAAGTACATATTTGATTGTTTAGTTTTTAAAAGATCTCTTGTTTATTATTTCATCCCTGGTATATTTGAAGTATGCTGACTTTGTGCTAGCTGGTCCACATAAGTGTCAAGTTCTCTAGCCTTTTGCTTTTTGTTTTCTGCTTTGATCTTTCAGATATTCCAAGTATGCATCCTTCATTTTGTATATACCAGGAATCTCATTCAAGTTCTGGTGTACAGAGGATAGTAATGAGGACAAGTGGCAAAGAACTGATCATTAGTAAATACTAGGTCTTCAGGTCTCACAGAGCGGAATATTATACATAAACTTGTGAAAATTGCCTAGACAAAATATAAGATAAATACATCACAGAACTGGTTAATGGTTATAATACCCAAATTGAGATTTTAATGTGACTTGAGAAGTTCAAAAGATGTAGTGATTTCAGCTGAGGTAAGCATCTGAAGTTTAAATAGGAAGCAAGTTGGAAAGAAAATAACCCCAGTCTACTTCTGACTTTTCATGTGGTCTTTGGAATCAGAATTTTGGCAATATTTATTGATAGTACTTTGCAAAATATCATTAGAATGTTTGTGGTGATTTTCCCTTAAATTCAGGCAGTAGGTCTTGGTTATGAGTGTGCCACAAAAAGGGCTTTATTCACAGGAATTACTTGTAATAATTATTCGTAATAGTTTTGTGTCTCTGCTCTTAGCCTTATCACAAACAGAAATTCTAGAGAAAGAAGAGGGAAGACACATTGTAGAATCCTGCTCTAGTGATGCTGGGAACAAACAACCAGTCATTTCTCATCAATGTTTTTCAGCTATAGTAAAGATGAGATATGAGTTAGGTACAGACAAATGAGGGACTCCAAAGGATCATTTACTGATTGACAAAGTAGGCCATGGAATTATGAAGTGTTCTGCCAAACATCACACAGAAGTGATGCATGAAAGGAAACAAACACAGGCTTTGGGCTAGAAAAGCTAAGGAATATTTAGATGGATGCCAAGAGAATCAACAAGGTTTTGTCATTTCCTGCTCCAAATGTCTGAATTCTATTTAGACCTTTTTATTAACCCACACAGCTAGGTACAGTACTGTACAGTTCTGTGTGGCACAAAAAACCTTTCCAAGTCCATCTTCCATTTTTGAGAATCACTTATTAAACTATAATGCTCTTTGAGAGCTTCATATCCCCTTTAATGGGCCACCTTTCTTTCTTCCTCATATCTTTCCAACAGAAACAATCCAAGTATTTGTCATTTCCTTGAGCTGGCTCTGAGGCTGTTTTTCATGAGATAAATGAATGAACATTGGGAATTCTTTGAATTGTACGAAGTTCACCTCCTAATTTGCCAAAGAGGAGATGAAAAGGAAAGAGCACTGAAAAGGAAAAAGCACCAATGGTGTAGAGTGGGGATAAATGTACACCACAAAAGGAAGTGCAATGTAGAAATTCCTAAACTAGCTTGGATCAATTTAGCTCAAGTACTGAAAATTGTTTGTCTGAGGAAGGAAGGATAACAATGTGGGCCCATATACTGTGCTAGTAATCATGGCTCAAAAATGGACAGGCTGGAGGAAAGTACCCAATTTGCTCGTGTACAGGTGACTTAGCAGAGATTATGCATATACATTTTTTACCAAATAGACAATTTGAGTTGTACTCAACAGCTTCACTTTGTTCTTTACTGCCTCTTTAATGGCCAGCAAAGCAAATTGATAACACTGCAACACTAGTCTCTGGGGTACCCTAACACTGGCTGTAGTGGTCCCCCAGGGAGGTTTCTGCTGCTCAGAGGGTGGTTACAGAGCATCAGGAACTGCAGGGGTGAAGATGAGACCTCACAATACCAACACTAGTCTGGTCCAATGGCTTTCCCATGCATGTTGTATGGACTTGTAACAGCTACTGACAAGCAAGGGTGGCATCTGAATGAACATATTATCCATAACATATGACAAAAATAAATATACTCTCAAGATCCAGTTTTTCCGTCAGATTCAAGCACACAGTACCCATTAACTGCAATATTACTGGTATTATTGCTACACTGAAGATTATGTGAATAAACCTAAGGGAGAAATTTGCCTTGTAGTATGCAAAATGGTTCCAGTAAATTCTGAATATTGTAGAATAATAAATATTTGTATAGAGATGCTGATCAACGGTGGTCTATGAGTTATATTAGCAACACAAAGCCAAATTTTAGATTTTATTCCTATTATGAATGATGCAAAATTCAAAGGACTTTGATTCCACACTTCTACTCATATGTAATAGCTGGAGAAACCTTCTTGAAGCTCAACTTCTAGTAACTATCCAGAGGGCAAAAATTCCCTTCCAGTATTTAATAAGTAAATTATCCCTTTAACCAGATACCATCAAATCTGTCTTTATTATGACATGATAATAAATGAGCAAAGGAGACTGAATTGAAAGCCTGTACCTTCTACAAATTAAATGGTGGCTCTAACAATTTCTAGACAACGAGGACCCTTTCTTTGCCCAAAGCACAGGGTATTGTGCAAACATAGTGAACTTTGTCTGCCAAAGTGGTACTAGATTTGGTACCATTATGTCCATCACAGCCCTATGTTGCAACCCTCGTGCTTAGCACAGGGAAAGAAATGATTCACTGATTCTGCTCTTCCCTAGCAGAAGCAATCCTCCTATTTCAATTCCATTTAAATGTCATTTGCATTCAAATTTAACTGTAAGTGTAATGATTTGTGATGCAGCATTTATGAACAACTCCAAAACCTTCCCACCAAGCCATGTTACTTTCATTTATGGTCACAGCCCTCAGATTTTCATGAAAATATCACTGATGTAACTGAGTGTAGGCTTTGGTTTACCCTGTTCATAAGGCTCATTCATTGCCTCAGAGAAAAAAACTATATGAGACCTAGGCTTTCTGAATGGTTCAGTTAACAAATATATTTGTGCCAGCAAATCTCTCTTAACATAAATCTTTTTTTGAATTATTTTCTAATTCAGGGATACACTGACCTGGAGTATAAGAAACGGAGGGCATTCTTTGCTGAACTTGCTTTTAATTATCAAGCGTAAGTACAACGTTGCTAAAGAGAGACTTCAGCAGTCCACATGTGCTTTCAGACATCTTTGAGTGCAAGAAATACCAGAAATGTAATCTTTTGTCAATGTATCAATTGAGTTATCTTTTTGCAAACAGAATTCAGCCACAGAAGAATTCACTCTATATGAAATAGACTTTTCCCACAACACAACAAATATATATTAGGATAAAAGTCTTAAGATTGTGTTCATATCTCCTTCAGTGCTGTATTTTGTCTTAGTAGAGGTGATTTACAATTTACAATAATTTACATTTATTTTTCTTATTTGTTTGACAGAATGCCTCTAGCCATGTACATTATCCACCTAAAAATGTCTCTGGTCTCATGTGGGTGATAGAAAACGTGTCTGCATTTATATGTAAACCTTCACCAGAATCACACTGCTGTCTGACAGAGTCAATGAGATGTGTAGGTAGAACTGGTTGAGGATTATCAGCTTCATGGTGTCTAAGAACTGGTGAAATCCCCAAGTCTTTAGACACTTCTATTTGAGCACAGTTTTCTCACCGCCACTATGGAACTGCACAGGCAGTGCAAGCAGGGACAGATAACCTGGGAAGATTATAGGTATGCTGTCCAGTTATGTAGCCATGGGTTCAGGAAGGCCAAGGCACAGCTGGAGCTCAATTTGGCAAGGGTTGCAAAGAATAACAAGAAGGGCTTCTACAGGTATGTCAGCCAGAAAAGGAAGGTCAAAGGAAGTGTATCCCCCATGATGAGCAAGACTGGCAAACTGATAACAATAGACAAGGAGAAGGCTGAAGTACTCAATAATTTTGCCTCAGTCTTCTCTGGCAAGCTCTCTTCCCATGCCTCTCGAGTTCATGGATCACCAGATAGGGACTGGGGGAGCAAAGTCCCTCCCACTGAAAGAGAAGATCAAGTTCATGATCACCTGAGGAACCTGAATATATGTAAATCTATGAGACCTGATGAGATACATCTCACAGTCCTTGGCAATTGGCTGATGTAGCTGCCAAGCAATTCTCCATCATATTCGAAAAGTTATGGCATTCAAGAGAAGCCCCAGGTGACTGGACAAAAGGAAGTATTGCACCCTTTTTAAAAAAGGGTAGAAAGGATGACCCTGGGAACTACTGTCCTGTCAGCCTCACCTCTATGCCTGGGAAGATCATGGAATAGATCCTCCTAGAAGCTACGCTAGGGCTATGGAGGACAGGAAGGTGATTCAAGCTGGCCAGCATGGCTTCACCAAGGGCAACTCCTGTCTGACCAATCTAGTGGCCTTCTATGATGGAGCGACTACATCAGTGGACAAGAGCTACCAATGTCATCTATCTGGAATTCTGTAAGGCCTTTAATATGGTTCCCCACAACATTCATTTCTCTAAAATGGAGATATACAGATTTGAGGGGTGGACTATTCAGTGGATAAGGAGTTGGTTGATGGTCACATTCAGAGAGCAGTGGTCAATGGCTCAATATCTGGATGGAGATTGGTGACAAATTGTGTCCCTCAGGTTGAAAGTGTGGATCTGCTTGAAGGATCTGCAGAGGGATCTGGACAGGCTGGATCGATGGGCTGAAAACAACGGGATGAGGTTCAACAAGACCAAGTGCCGAGTCTTGCACTTGGGATACAACAACCCCATGCAGCGTTACACCCTTGGGGAAGAATGGCTGGAGAGCTGCCTGGAGGAGAAGGACCTGGGCGTATTGGTTGACAGCCAGCTGAATATGAGCCAGCAGTGTGTCCAGGTGGCTAAGATAGCCAATGGCATCTTGGCCTGTATCAGAAACAGTGTGGCCAGCAGGACAAGGGAGGTCATTGTTCCCCTGTACTCAGCACTAGTGAGGCCACACCTCAAGTACTGTGTCCAGTTTTGGGCCCCTTACTACAAGCAGGACATTGAGGTGTTGGAGTGCATCCAAAGAATGGTGACGAGGCTGATGAGGAGGCCAGAGAACAAGTCCTACAAGGAACGGCTGAGGGAACTGGGGTTGTTTAGTTTAGAGAAGAGGAGGCTGAGGGGAGACCTCGTTACTGTCTACAACTACCTGAAAGGAGGTTGTGGCGAGGTGGGCGCTGGTGTCTTCACACAAGTGACAAGTGATAGGACAAGAGGAACTGGCTGTAAGTTGCACCAGGGGAGGTTTAGACTGGACGTCAGGAAAAATCTTTTCACTGAAAGGGTGGTCAGGCATTGGAACAGCTATCCAGGGAGGTGGTTGAGTCACCATCCCTGGAGGTTTTAAAAAGCAGGTAGATGAGTTATATCTTAGGGATATGGTTTAGTAAGGGGACAGGTACAGTTGGACTTGATGATCTCAGAGGTATTTTCCAACCTTATGATTGTGTAATTCTGTGCTGGAATCAGCACTGTTTAATGTCTTCATCAGTGACATAGATAGTGGGATCGAGTGTATGTTCCTGCACCTGAATTGGGATAGTCCCTGGTATCAATACCTGCTGGGGGATGAAGGGATTGAGAGTGGCCTTGCAGAAAAGGACATGGGGGTACTGGTAGATTCACAGCTGGCAATGTGCGCTCACAACCCAGAAGGCCAACGGCAACCTGGGCTGCATCAAAAGAAGCATGGATAAAAGATTGAGGCTGGTGGTTCTGCCCCTCTGCTCTGGTGAGACCCTATTTGGAGTATTGTGTCCAGCTCTGGAGCCCTCAGCACAAGAAAAGCATAAAACTAGAGCTGGTCCAGAGGAGAGCCACAAAAATTATCAGAGGGGTGGAACACGTCTCCTGTGAAGACAGGCTGAGAGAGTTAGGGTTGTTCAGCCTGAAGAAGAGAAGACTTCGAGGAGATCTTACTGCAGCCTTTTGATACATAAAGAGGGCCTATAAGAAAGATGTGGACAAACGTTTTAGCAGCCGCTGTTGCAATAGGACTCGGGGTAACGATTTTAAACTAAAAGCGCGTAGATTTAGACGAGATATAAAGAAGATACTTTTTTACAATGAGGGTGGCCAAATACTGGAACAAGTTGCCCAGGCAAACGGTAAACACTCCAACCCATGCTGTATGGGGCTCTGAGCAACCTGACCTGGTTAAAGATGTCCCTGTTTACAGCTAGGTGGGTTAGACTAGATGACCTTTAAAGGTCCCTTCCAACCCAAGTCATTATATGATTCTATGATGTATCACAATTAGCACAGCACAAAAAAGCACAAAAGCACACTCTGAACTGACTCAGAGCTACTGAAGAAGCAAGAGTGATGAAGAGGAGAGAAGTCCACCCACCAAAGAAGTTAGTGATAACCACGCAGCACGTGCCTGGGCAGATCTCTGCGGGTGAGTCTATGAATGCTTCTCTGTACTGACCACATCCTCCAGGGACAGACCCCCCCAGGCACACATTGCATTTTGGATACTAAATTTCCTTCAGCAGAGTTAAGAATAAGCCTGAAGACCATTTTTTCCTTCTGTAAAGCAGTAAAGCAGAACACGGCTCTCTTTCTTACCATACCCATCTGTTTCCTCCCCACAGTGGAACACAGGAGAAAATGCACTTGAGAGCCAAAGAAGTTGTAAATTATGCACTATTTTACAGTTTCTGTCTTCATTGCAGCAAATATTCATGGTCCAGGGAAATAAAATGATGCTTGGAAACTGAACTTGAAACCTCTTTAGACACATACATTATTTACTCTCATTACAGAGGAGACCCTTTGCCTCGCATCAAGTACACGGAGCAGGAAACTGCAACTTGGTGAGTTTGTGACTTATATTCCAACTCCTGGGCCATTCCACTGCAGTCCCAGGAAAGACTGGCGATATGAGACAGTTATAACATTTTAAAACTATATTTATCCATCTGAAATTTCATTCCTATGTTAAGTGTTACCTTTTGGTCATTTCTTTTGCAGAAAACCATTCTTAGGGCTGGCCTTAACTCTTCACTTTCAACAGCAAAATAAGTTTTTTTGGCTATATCCCTGCCTGTCAATCCCATCAGGATATCAGAAGACTGGAAACACCTGGAGCCTATAATATAACTCATTCTAACTGACCTTTGATTGACTACAGTATAGTGGTGACAGAAATATCACCTCTCCAAATCTGTTACCAGGAGAAAATGTCCTCTTGCAGGATAGAAGTTCAGTAATAAGATGTGACTAATAGGACAGACCAGCCTTGTTCCTTCCTCTGCAAGTATTCATGGCTTTTAGCTACAATAGGTATCATTCTCTCCAGCTGAAGGTAAAGGAGATTTTGGAGTGCTCTTCCAAGACATGTTACTTACACTCTAAAAAGGCCTTTGATCTCATGTGAAACGATGGCAAGTTACTTTTACATGGATGTAACATTTCTTCATTGGAGTTTTGTTTCTTCTGAAGATTTGCCACTTAAAATAAAACCCTCAAACTCAAAAAAATGAAACAACCAACAAACCAAAATTAATTCAATTGTATTGGTAGACTTTATGTGAAGTATGTGGCAGATTTTGAATGAAAGCAGAGTTCTCATTTTTCTTATTTCATCTACCTCTGTTTCCATTTTCTCCCACTAGATTTATAACTGTAGAACTGAAAAAGCTAGGGCTTAAGTGGTTTGCCCAAAATGATATGCAGTTAATGTCAATGCCAGGAATTAAATCCATACACTAAAATACTTACGCCAGAAACGCAGCCACAGGGCCATCCCATCTTTTTCAGTGATTATTTTATTTTAAATAAAAGCTACTGTGCTATAGAAATCTTGAGGGGTGTTGCCTACAATTGCATAGAAACCTTGTATCCAACTCATCCAGATGGTCACAATTTTATTAAGCTCAAATAGGTTTTTATAACATCTTTCAATTGTCAAAGATTGATGGTCAGTGTCACGCTCATGATCACTACCATCAGCCAAAAATCTTGGCATAGGATGGTGTGTGGGAATGTCATATTTAAGAAAATTTAATTTTGTGTTCTTTCCTGTTTTTCCCTTTTGTTGCCAACCTCCGTCATCCCAGTCCTTCTCCATCTAGAATTAGTTCCCCTGTGGTAACGGAACAGACCTTTAAAGGAGTATCTGCCTGTTTCCCCAAACAGTCAGCCCCAACAACACATGTTGTCTTATAATATAAAGCTCTTTCCAAAATTAGACTTCCCAATGGTTATCACAGCCCCCTGGGGCTCTGCCCTGAGGTTAACTGCATTACAGCACAACTTAATTGAGCACTGTGCAGTTGAACGGGAAATTTGTAGCACAGAGTGAATTCCCTCGTTATTTATTCTGCAGAGTTGTTGGATGCCTTCAGTTTGTAGCAACATGGCTATAAAAATGAAAACTAATCAAGTGAAGAAATATGACTTTCAGAAAACAGAGGGTACAAATGATTTGAGTTTCTGTTTTCAGGCAGGCTTCTTGGAAGGTCCTGAAACGAAGTAGTCGTAAAAAACATCTTATGTATAAATGTTATATAAGAAGGAGGGAGAATCTAGCCCAAAATTATAGGGATTCACTTGTCATATTTTCATAATAAAAGTGAATAGTGTCACTTTTTTTCTGAAAGAATAATGAAATTAATGTAAAATAAGGTCATTGCCTTTAAATTCTTTCAAGTAGCTGGCTCCATCCTCCATTACGAGGCTCCTTTCTAGGGTATTTTGTAGACCATGCTTTCAGCAGTTTCTCTTACCATCTCTGAACTGAACTACCGTAAAGCAGCACCTTAATGGTCCTTTGAGTGATATAACACCTCCGTTCAGTGAGGCTTTACATCTGTTTGAGACACTATGTTAGGACAACCGTAATTGTTGTCTGGAAATATCTGTTACTTTGTTAGACTTTGGAATGAATTTAGATGGTTACCTTAGGGGTACTTAGGGAGGAAAGATGCATTGGGTAATTCATCACTAGTCTCTGAGACTGCCTATGTTTCTGTGGTAATCAATATTTGGACGCACAGTAGAATGATGCTGTGGTAGAAGAGACCATATGTACAGAAAGGTAAACAAGCCCGCCCTTTCTAGACTCCAGTCTGGGGATGAACTGTGTCCTGGTTCAGATCCTATGCAATCCCATTGAAGTCAGTAGTATTCTGTGGGGAAAAAAGCCAGGGCAACATTTGAACTCTAGTCCTCCTCATTTTTTCCTAATTCTTCCATGGAAATGGCCCAGTCTACTGCGGCTTTTGCAATAATGACAGTAGCCACTGTTTCCCTCTGTTCTTTTAGTTGTTTTTTTTTTCTCTAAGGTTTTCCTCCCCCCACTTCATTCCGGTTCATCATTCCCACACTGTGGAAGACGTTTGTACAAATGAAGAGAACCATTACCAGGGACTGGCTATCACATCCATAGCAACAATAGCACCACAAAAAAAATACAATACAAAAACAACAAAAGGTCATTTTCTGTAGGAAGCATTTCCAAGAATGATCTCAATTTTCATAAAACAATGTTTATAAAATTGTTAACACCCTAGGGTCATTTCTGAACAAAAATAACCATTTCTATAAGGTTCTTTGCCCTCCTGTTACTGCTTGTTTATTTTGCAACAGCTAAATATATTCCAAACCACAGCTCTAAATCCAAGCACCATCAAGCTCGGGAGAAGCTTGAAGCCTTTGCCCAACTCTGGCTATACACATTTTTCTTCAGCTGTTCTCTTTTTATATAATGGGCTAAATGCTTCAAGAAATCGTCGTGCCTTTCAAATACATAGCCCATTCCAGGCATTTTGAACTACAAAATTATGAACCTCTTTGCCTGTCCAGATGTTACTTTTCAGTATCAGAACATGTGCTTTTTTAGGAGGAGGTTTGTAAGAGTCAAATATAGGTTAGGCTTCAGCATGGAGATGGAGATAGAGGGACCGACATTTCAAGTTGTATCCTCATGTAGAAAGGGAAGGAATACCTGACTCATTTCATCCCTGAACTGCAAAACAAAGGGCCACAGCCTCAGCCTTCTCCCTGAGTTTTCCCTGGCACCTCCAACACCCTTATCCCTAAGGAAGAAACAGTTCTGAATCAGGATTAGAGCCCTGATAGATAAAAGGTGGATGAGGAAGGAATAAACCGGATTTGCTGAACAGCATCCACTTTCTGAACTAGAAGTGAAACAAAAATCCTCTATGTTTTGCTACATCCATGGAGGCATCATCTTACAAGCACCAGGTGTCCTGACAAAATTTTTAAATTGTTGCCTATGCTGGGGGTTTTGTGTGGGTCTGTAGAAAAGGCAGAGAACTACTGCTTTATTGAGGTGAGTCATGCTCTATGGCTTTTGCTTTACAGGAGAGAAGTCTACAGGAAGTTGAGCAGCCTTTACCCTACTCATGCCTGTACACAGTACCTGGATGCTTTCCAGCAGCTGGAGAAATACTGTGGCTACCAAGAGAATAATATACCTCAACTTCAGGACGTCTCCAGATTTTTAAAAGGTCAGTCATGAAAAATCATGTCTGATTCTAGGGTTTCATGGATATGTATTTACACTACATGCACACATAAACCATCCCGTAGGACCCAAGCTGGTGAGCAGAGCTGATTAGCCACAGAGTTCCCTTGGGCAAGATCAGCTGTAGCACAGGACATTAGTACCAGACATCTCTAGAGTCCAAACTGTAAGTTTGTGTTTCCTCTGTGAGTGGCTGCAGTTGGAGTAGCACTAACCAGATAATTCCAGAACTAACAGCAGCACTCCACTTAGCATGACTTCCACACACAGGTTTTCCATGGCATGTATCTACAGTGACGCTGCTACTTAGATCCAAAAACAAGTACAGGTACATAGCTTTCAAGTTCACTTTTTCTGATGCATGAGGCAGGATGGAAATACGTGCTAGAAGAAATGGTTTCCAGGGTGTTCTGCTAGTCAATCAGCAGCTGCCTTGAAAAAGCATTGCTTCTTTTTGTCTATATGGACCCATTGCCAGATTAATCTATTTGGTACCTACCATGCTGCTGATAGGAGAGCAGAAAGGCTGTGTTGCTAGTCTATAAACACAGAAGCCATGGCTTTTGATGAAAGGACACATAAGATTGGTAGGCTGATCTACCTGCTGTTAGCTGAGGGCTGACTACCAAGGGGAAAGACAGGAAGGGAGCCTGCATTATTTTTGGAAAACCACAAGCTGCTTAGATTCCCAAGGCCAGGTGCTCTCTGTCAACTAGCAGATTTCCTACTATGAAGAATGACTGAAGAAAGGCAGTCTTTAAAACCTCATTGCCCATTCTCAGTGACAAGGGGATGCACCAGAGAGGAGGACAGCTGATCACTATGGTGAAATAAAGAATAAAAGAGTATGGCTTAACTTTAAATTAATCAAATTTCAATACTATATTCAGGAAATCAAGTGACCTGCTCCATCCATTAGTAGGTAATGCTAGTAAGTTTGATTAAGCTTTCAGCTGCTGAAGAATTTTCTAAGACATTGCCATTTTTAGAGAAGATTAAGCTGTTAGAGAACAAAGTTTTTATTGCACCTTTAGTGTAAGGGAATGGAAAACCGTCTTTCATAAACACTAATACATCCAGCTGTAGGAATTTTTCTGTGTATGCATTACACATTTTCTCATGTATTTTCCCTTCTATTCAGCTATCCATCTTACTTCCTTCCTATAATATCTAGTCTGATAAATATCTTTTCTCATGAAGTAGTTGATCTCATATTATTTCATTTAAAAAGTAGCTGGCAGCAGGGAGCTTCAGAAATGATGTGATGTTGATTTAATTCCCATAGATATTCACATCCTTTAAGTGAATCAGGTGATTTCAAAATGGAAGAATTTAGGATAATGTAATAATATCCTGTCATAATTTTATTTATATTGCTCGTATTTGGTGTCAGGCTTTGGTTGCCTGGAGTCCAGACCAGTTCACTTCTTTTGTAGGCTCTGGTTCTAAATTTTCTTTATGTCATGCAAATTGTCCTAAGGAAAAAGAAAAACAAGCACCAAAGCCAACCTCAAAGACAAACAGTAAAAATAGTAATTATCAAAATTCAGCTAATAATAATTGGGAAGATATTTACAATGAGTTTCAACTCACCTACTATATATACAAGTTGTATAGTGTAAGTTAATTGTTTACAGCTAGGCACAATTAACAGCAAGTAAGTTATTTGAGTCCCATTATATGAAGCTTTGAACTGATATCTTACTTATCTCAATGGTTCCCTCTAATTAGGTCATTTCACTATGCAGAATACTTTCTAGAATATAATGAAGACTGACATTATTGCAAGGTCCCTTTGTAACAAACTCAGTCTGCATCGTCTGTAAAATCTGTGTTAAAGGCAGTCTCATGCCAAACAGCCACTGGGTGAGGAGTATGATTTATAAGGAGTTCTGATTTATTACTAACTTGGGTGGCTTGTACCACCAATGTCAGCAAGGAATTTTTATAACTTTATAACTTGTCAATCAACTGCGTGCTTAGACTCTTCCCTGTGTTACAGTTGTGCAGTGTTCAACCATCAAAACTTTAAGCAAACTACAGGCTTGGTGTGTCTCCCAAAATTCCTTTACATGCAGTCAATGTATTTGAACTCTAGCCTGTGTGGAGATGCATAGTGTAGTTCCTCCTGTCACTGGTTAGCTCTGGGTGATCCCCAACCCAGAGAGAGAGTTCCACTCTCCTATTTAAGACTTAAATCCCAGCACTTATCTTTGCTAAATACTCCCTCCAAGGACTGGGCCGTTCTTTAGCGTATGTGATGATAAGACTTTATATGGACTAGGCTAGCATAGCATAGCATAGCATAGTATAGCATAGCGTAGCATGGAATGGAATGGAATGGAACGGAACGGAATAGAATAGAATAGAATAGAATAGAATAGAATAGAATAGAATAGAATAGAATAGAATAGAATAGAATAGAATAGAATAGAATAGAATAGAATAGAATAGAATAGAATAGAATAGAATAGAATAGAATAGAATAGAATATTTCAGTTGGAAAGGACCTGTAAGGATCATCTAGTCCAACTACCTGGCCAATTCAGGGCTGACCAAAAGCTGAAAGAAATTTTTAAGGGCCTCTTGAACACTGACAGACTTGGGGGACTGACCACCTCTCTAGAAAACCTATTCCATTGTTTGTCCACCATCTTGATAAAGAAATGCTTCCTAATGTCCAGTTTAACTGCCCACCAGTACAGCTTTGAAAAGATTCCCCTGAGGTAGTTTTGAATATAATAAACTACAGGGATGCAGAGAGACAGATGGATATTCTGCAGAGGAAGTGGCCATATTATAATGAGCCAACGCAGCCAGATAAACTTCCATTTTCTCTTTTGTTCTGAAGCATCTGTGAACTTAAGTGAGAAATTCCTTTTGACTTCAATACAAGTTGAACTACAAGATCTGTCTAGTTTCACCTCACCTGCTAGTGATGTTGGTTTGAATAAAAATAACCTCTATATCATAAGTATTTCATAAATAAAGGGAATTGAAATGGTTAATCATGTGACCGTTTAACATGGTAAGTGTTTTTCTAAAGCATTATCTAGATGAACCTAGGTTCATCTTTCTTTCTAGGGAAGATGTTTGGATTTAGGCACTCATTGTCCTCCACAGCTGGAAGAAATTACATCCAGTGAATTCAAGCAAGCTCAGAGTACAATGCACAGGTCTGTATACATGAGTTTTTTAGGTCAAGAATTAAGTCTTACAGATCACTTTAGGTTAACTGCTCAAGACTTCTTCAACTCATTTTGATATCAGAGATCTTTGGGCAGAAGATCCAATAAACCACACCCCAAATTCTCTACTGATTGCTGGTTTTATTGCTCAGTAACAAAATAGAAGTTCAGATTTTGTAGCTATTACCTTCAGTAGATAACTTTTTCCTATAGCTTTTCAAGGCAACTGGCCAAGTCTGTTCCATTAGCAGGCTGTCTGATTCACTGGCCTATATTTAAAAGGGCATCTCGGGGAACATAAGCTGTAATTTTCATTTTCTCTCCTGCTCCTCCAACATGGATGCTAAAGCAATATAAATTTCCCTAGACTCTTTCACAGTCCTTCCAAAACTGACTTACTCACGGCTTGGTTCTTGTCTGATATATTTTTCAGCTGGTGCAGTTTTCAGTTCACTCAAACTCAAAATTTAGCCCAAAGAAGACCATATTCTGAGATTTTCACATTCCTCTGGATTGGCTTATTATGGCATCAACAGCAAGGGAGTACCCTTCTTGTGCCAGCTCCTGGCCTGTGCCTAAGGAAACACAGCTGATGGTCTGTCTATTCTTCCAAACACCCTGCTTTCTTAACTGGGGAGGGAGAAAAATAGTTACCTGCTTTACAACAATTTCTGGTTCCTTGGCTAAGTCTGATGCCTTTGCTCAGCATATAGGCAAGGGCATAATTTCCATAGATTTTTTTGCAGCTGTTTAGCTTTGAGGCAATTTTGTATCCATTACCTTCAAATTCAATGGAGTGATAAAAGAGAACCATGGCAAGTGTTAAACATCTAGTCCTTCACATTGTCAGGTAGAAGCATTCCTTGCTGTCCATTCTTTTTTTGTCCTACATCCTTCAGATGTTTTGTCACTTCTGTTTCTTCCATTGAAGCCGTTTTTTCCTCCTTTCCTTCTCTCTCTCTCCTTTTTATTTTCTTTTTTAATGAAAAAAGTGCTCATAGCCAGACAGAGAAAGACAAGAAATGCTTGAAGAAACATTAAAAACCAAACTAAAACAAATCTTGTAAATGGCTCAGTTTCTGGGTGGGAAATTTTTTGTTTGTTTACATTAAATAAATTAGGCTTCATGACACAATAGAATATGAATAGAGAGGGGAGAATAAAGCCATTTCTGGTTTGTTTTTTTTTAAATGTAGTTCTATGCTTTAAAGAAGATGAAATGTCATTTACAGGAGCTGAGAATGCAACACAGATTTTGAATGCGCGACTTCAAAAAGATAATCATTGGCTCTCTTTTAAAGCAATGATTTTCAGTTTTCATAGCTTTGCAGACCACCAACATATTTCCCATGGAAATGTAGATTTTTTATTCCGTTGACCATAGGACTGGAGTTTTTTGTTAGTTGTTTCTCACAGACCTTTTGTAGTAATGTAGGATGTCATGGAGTAACATTGATAGCATAAGCTGAAATGACTGTGAAGTATTGTGTTCTTCTGTCCTGTTCTCTGGGCACATGTAAAAGAAAACACACAATCACATCAATGGGAGACTGTGTACCTAGTTCAAGGCAAACATAATGGTGAAAATAACTAGAAGGGAAAAAAAGGTGAGAACACTGGAAACTCTGATGTCAAATGGTTAAGGGCCAAATTCCAGCAATCTTATCTTTGACAAGGACCTTTTTGCTCTTTCTCTAACATGTTCCCATTCTAACGAAGTCCAGGCAGAAAGATAAAATTGATAGCAAGTTCTGCCTATACTGAACTAGTTCTTACATATGGAGCATACACCGACAAAGGGAAATGAAGTTGAACAGTGTATTCCCATTCTGCCTTCGGGGTATGTTGAACTAGGCCCATTGAGGAAGAGAAGAATTGCCCAGACTGGAGCAGACCTATGGTCCACCTGCTTCTGTCTTCCACTGTGCAAGGTACCTGGGGTTTCAACACAGGGAATAAATAGGTTTGCAGGAGGAGACTAAACAGCAACCTAGCATCTGGGAAAAGCCAGGTGCTTTCAGACAAGGTTAAGGGTGGAGCGTGGCCCTTCTCTAACTACTGTTTTTCTTTTGCATATGTATATAGGAAATGAGATAAATAATCCAAGAGTTAATAGACCAGTTAGAACTGAAAATATGGGTTCTGTCCCATGCTTGATCATAAGGACCATATGTGACTTCGGACACATCACTGACATATGGGACATAGTAGATAAACATGTCTAAATGTGCTAAAAATGTAAACTGGTGTAGACAGTACTCCCATACCTCATATCATTGCTGTGTGAGTATATGTGGGATAGATGGCTGGGCTGCTTGATGTTGCAGACCCATAGCAGTACAGGAGCACACTGAAAATGATAAGCTAGGGTGTTCCTACTCTGCTTAAGTGAAGGGGGCTACTGTAACAGAGCACGAAGTTCCCCTGAAACAGCTTATTTGTAGTTAGCTATGGACCTAACCCTAGAAATGCCTAGATTTATTCTTGCTTCCCTTTGCAGAGAGAACAGGTTTCCAGCTGAGACCAGCTGCAGGACTACTGTCTGCTCGTGACTTCCTCGCCAGCCTGGCATTTCGTGTCTTCCAGACCACACAGTATATAAGACATTTCTCTTCTCCTATGCATTCCCCGGAACCGTAAGTTTGTTGCCCTGGTACAATGTTGTCCTTCTGAATGTGCTGGGGATGACTCTCTTGAGAACAGCTCTGGAGCTCTATCCAGTAGTGCACAGAATTAAACAATTTGAGAAACTGGTGGCTGGAGAGCTAGAAAGGGAAGTCATGCATGAGAGGGTGTGGGTCACTGTCTCCTTTGCAAAGCTGTCTGGGGAAGGAAAAGACTGAAGAATATCTGGTTTAATCTTTTCATCCTGCCTTCAGCTACCATCTGCTGGCATTTGATTCCCTGCTGTGAAACTCTCCCAGTAAGTGCTGGCCAGACAACAGCAATTACATTTCATGAGAAATTACAAATTCACACAGACACTTTTGTTGTACGCTGGGACAAAACAGGGGCCTTTCAAAGTTGTTTTGACATAGGAGACTAGTGCCCATGCCATCCCAAGTGAAACAATAGCCAAGGTAGCAGGGGGTAGCTGGCTTCCCATGGCAGAAGGGAATGCTCTGTCACACTCAACGCAGAGCCAGACCAGGTATGGAGGCAGCTATGGTGGATCAGCCCTAACGGTAGCTCTCTTTAGTGGTCTGTTGGCTAAACTCCTTCTTAGGAAGTTCATGTAGGACAGGAAAAGAAACCTTTATTAAATATGAACGTCACTTGTCTTCCAGAGACTGCTGCCATGAGTTGTTGGGTCATGTTCCCATGCTAGCTGACAAGGAGTTTGCCCAGTTCTCACAGGTAAGAAGCTTGTTCTGCTGGCTGTTTAACCAACTGGCTAGTAGGCCAGATATGCCTCAAAGGCATGCAGCTCAACATGCTTGAAATGCTATTTTAAGACTTGATTGTGCCAGAGTTGCAATCTCCAGAGGTGGTGGGCTAGCTGCACCCCAGGAGACATTTGCCCTAAGGGAGTGGTGGTACTACTCCCTGTGGACATTGTGCAAAATGAGGGACAGACAGTGCTTGTGGGACTTCTCTGTGTAAGGGCCATTTCAGTGTGCAGAAGGGTGCCAGTGGAACCTCTGCAGTGCTGCTTGTCTGAGTTGTACTGACTATGCTGTTCCCCTGGCTTCCTGTCCTAGACCACATGAACCTAACCAGCAACAGCAATTGAGCCCCCAGGTTGGTTCTGTCTCTGGATGTACATTTTTATCTCACATGATAGTTTAGTTGTGTCCATCACCATATCATTCATTAGAGTTGTTTTTCCTTTTACAACTCACCAGATTCTCATAGCATTGCTCACACTGGTGAGTAGGCTCCAAAAACCAAACAGGGCTTCTTTGTACAATAAGCAGCTATATAGTATGAACAGTCAGTGTCAGACCCAAGTGAACTCAATGACCTCGTATAATTAAAGATTTCAGAACTATGAATGTGTCTCAGAAACATACCAGAAGGAAGAAGATAACTCACATTCTAGGCTTATCCATTAGTGGCCAGTGTGCAAATGGGTAATACAAGCAGGAGGGTTACATGATTGTAGGTCCCTTTCAGACAATCTTAAAAAGAGAGCCAGTTCACCTCATATAATGTAGTTTCCAGTTGTATCGACTTGGATACATGCCATTATCCGTTTTGGTCATAAATATTGGTTATTACCAGATTCAGATGAGTAGTACTTAAAATACCCTAGTGGTCTATAATTTATTCTGGAAGAAATCTCTTCCATTCAGTTCAATGCCAGAACTGAAGACATGTTAGAAGTAAGAGCTTACAGAAATTTCAAAGCTTTCAGATTTCTTCTTTTACCATCTATAGCCCAGACCATGTAACATGGAATCACATTAAATGAATTTTCACATTTCACTTTTTTTTCTCAAAGTATATTCATAGTTGAAATTCACCCCATGAAAATTCTTTTCTTTTTTTTTGTTCCATTCAACGTGAGATGATGAATGGTGAAAATGCCCTAATTTTGTTTGTTTGGTGCATGATATGACTCCCAGGATAGCTAAGAAGAGACATCTACACATTCCTATTTTGAGAATAACAACTAGCAGAAAGCACAGAAAAGAGTAAACAGAATCATCCCTGCACAGATCTGACCTACTAAAAAGGGCTGTCAGAAAGACTGAGAGACAGAACGATAATGGCTAAGATAAGAACCACTTTTCTGTCCTTCCTTCTCATGCCTCCTTATAAATCTCTACCAGGGATAGTCCAGCATTAAGCCAAGAGATGGTTAACTTTACACAGAGAACGTTGAGGATTAAACACTCATCTACTGTGGCTCCCAGTGGTATGTAGCTGGGGGCCAGGGAGAGGTAGACATCCTGGAAGCCATGGAAGTTCATTTTGGGTGACAAAAACAATGAATAGTTGATGCTATTCATGCTAGAAATGATGTGGTCCTCCCTCTTCCCCTCTTTCTCTCCCTTGGGCTGAATAATCACACTAGTGTAACACTGCCTGCTTGCTTACTTGCTTTAGGATATTGGACTGGCTTCTCTTGGATCATCTGAAGTGGAGATTGAGAAACTGGCCACAGTAAGTACAGATGGCAGTTTAATATCGGAGGCAAAACCCAAACGATTCACTGCATATGCCTTAATTGTGCAGGGAAGGCTCTTATCCAGTGTCTCAGATTAGCTACAAAAATGGGAGCATCAGCAAGATTGTCTCTTCTCTTCATCCACAGGTTAGGGAAGTACTGGAGCAGGGACAGGACTCCACCTGAGGAAATGCTTATACACTTTTCTTCTGTAAGAATATATTGCTGAAGCTGAGTTTCTACAATTTCTGCCACAGGAGGGTTCAAACTCACTTTCCAGATTCACCTAATAGCCTGGATACCCAAAGTGATTCATTCATTTTCTCCTCCACAAGGTGCAGGGAACCATCAGAATTTTATTTGCTCTGTATTCATTAATCTCACAAAAATGGGTGAGCACTTAAAAGCAATCTAAGAACAGGAACTACCATTTCGTTCTGAGTCACTAAGCTATATACACCTTCCAAAACAATTTATGCAGCCCCTCACTGCCATCTTAATTTTTTCTGAAGGTGAGCTGGAGGCCAGATGACATTTTATTTTCTGGTAATGACAGCTATTTCCCAGTCTTGATGTTTTTTTCAAGGGAGGAGAGGAGCCTTACGCTCATGCAACTGCTTGATGGTTATTCAGGAAAGGGGGTGGATAGAAGGAGACTATCACTCCTGAAATTTCTCATTCAGCCCACAGCACCACTCATGGTGAAGAGGAATGAGGCACTGTATGAAGGAGATTATGGCTTACCTAAAATCTATTTGCATATATCCCTTCTTGGGTCAAAATTAGGTAAAACTAGCAGTATTTTTAGAGTTCAGAGAGCAAAAGGCTGAATTTTTCATAGCATCATCCATGTCCTGGGCCGCTGATGTGAGGGCCAGTGTGTGAAGAGGTAGTGATACTCAGCATTTCTTCTACAGTTGCTCCTCTCTGGATCTAGAGAGGCTACAGTAAGATTAAGATCCATGTCATTGCTAGGGTTAAAAGAATCATGGGTCCCACAAAACCGTTTTGTGGCATTATCCATGTCTTGGTGAGATCAGGTGAAGGCTAGAGGCTTGCACAGCATTCCTCTGCAAGAACCTCTCCCTGACCCTGGACCGGCTAGGACTAGGTTAGAGATAGGGTTAAGATCAGAAGAATGACAGATCTCATGTTTGAAATTGTCATAGCATGAGCTAGGGTTTGGGGAGCTAGAATAAAGGCATCGTTTTGAAAAGGCTGCCTGCAGTTAAAGATCTGTAAGAATACAATTTTGTAAGTGCCATTCAAGTATTCTGATCAGTAAACTTATTCTGGATTGACATCTAAGTCTTCAATTGTTTAGAAGTTGGACATCTAATTTGGTCTTATTCTTTACCTTCCTTCACTAGAAAGTGAAGACAGAGAATAACCTGTAACGTATTCGCCACCCTGATGTAGATGTCTAACATAAATAAATTTTTTTCTCTGGAAGTCCCTGCCATTCTCTGTTTTATATAAGCAGAACGTAGACATCTAGCTTGGATGGTACGACAACATTTAAGCTAACTAAAAGTTTATTTAAAGAATCTCAGTTTTGCTTGTTGCTATGGTCTACAGCATTAGTATGTCAGACTTTGAAATGCCGTAATTTCATTTAGTCCCTGGATTCTCTAAGCAGGTAGATCCATGTACAAGAGATGGAAAATTGCCAGTGTTCATGTTGCCCTCATAGTGCCCCTAGTACTGTGTCTTGAATGCTCTTAAAACCATAAGAGAGGAAAGAACCTCAGTAATTAAAAGTCAAATACAGGATATCTAAGGAAAAACTAAAAATAATTCCCTTTCTTACCATGTCTCGTTATCCAGTCAAAAAGATCTTCTGAAATATGAGGAGATACTGGAAAGGCTTTTCACTGTGAGATAATAAGAATTAAGATTATTTATACCATAAAAATGTAGAATTATTAGCTGAACTGTAGAGAAAGCAGCTCAGGATTCTGCAAAAAGACACTGGTGTGATATTTCTTTAGTGACAAATTTGTAGGCTAAACTCCAGTCATCAAAATTGTAAGATGTGAAAGAGGGTGGCAGAAAGAGCAAGAAAGAAAGAGGCAAAATAGACAGCATAGCATAGAGTTTCACATTATTTTAAAACTTCCTGCAGTTCTTTGAGAAGGGTGCTGAGAATGTAATACTTATGGCTAAACCAAAACCAAGCTACATCCCTGCATACGAGACAGCAAAGAGCTATGTGTCCCTAAAGCTGTGACACAAACCCATATTTTTAAAATGCTTCAAGTTTTCCATGTTTTTCGTTTTGCACTACATCTATCCAGCTGCTCAGGGGTTAGGTTGTGCCCAGAATTTGTCTGCCACTGTCCATTTCCTTAGACATTATGATAAGGGAAGGGTTAAGAGGTTGGCAGACACAAGACTTGATTTTATCCCACTGCTGTCCAGCAGGTAAAGGAAGTATGGTCCTAAGCCTGCTTTGCTGCTAGAAAAGCCTAGAGAGATCAGTCTTTGTTTTCTACTGGAGCATGGTAAATATGCAATTGGCATTATCTTAAAGGGTACACTGTTACTAAGGCATGTCATTCTTCAGTTCCTCTGAATGCTGTCACATAGACAAAGGAGGAGGGAAACTATTTTAAAGTAACTTTCCTAGGGTACTGAACCCTCTATGACAGTCTACCTGTCTTTCTGGGGACTACAGGCTGAAATGGGTCAGCTTCTAGTGACTGTAATGAAGCTCAGAGCTAAGAGGTTCAGAGTGATTTGTAACATCTTTCAAAGAAAGAAGGGGATAGGACTTGATGATTTTATTTACCTATGTAGTTATCATCAGCAGGTTGTTGGGTTTTTTTTGGGTGGGGAAGTGAGAATGGGAAGCATGGCAAGCCTTGAAAAAAATATGTCATAATTTGAATTATATATGTTGACAGAAAAAATAATTTTCTTAAAATATACAACTACAAAATTTGAAGATACGAAGACCTTAAGGAGTAAGGATAAAAGAAAATTAAAGAAAAAATAAGAGGCTTAAAAATGAACTGCCTGTTTAGATTTTTGTTCACATGTTGTTCTTATTACCAGCTTTATTGGTTCACTGTGGAATTTGGTCTCTGCAAGCAAAATGGATCGATCAAAGCTTACGGGGCAGGACTGCTTTCATCGTATGGGGAGCTTATGGTATGTGTCAAATGTATGGTATTATAAGATTTCTATAATCCAGTTTTGTGAACTCTCTGGTAAAAGCAAAATATTGTTACCTCGCACAAAACAATGTGATTTAAAATACTAATATTTCTTTTGCAAAGAAATTCATTCCTCCTTCCCAGAGGCTACTGAGTAGGGGGAAAAATACTGAAGATTGTACCTTTCTTCCACCTAAAGAGATGAAATGCAATGAGAACAACCATCCTATAAAGTATTAGATTTACCTTTTACTGCTCCTGGCCCTGAGTAATACAGTTGACTTTACCATAAAACTAATGCACCTTTCTGAATTACTCACTAGAGGGCAATATTATGCCTATTATGAACTCTGCTACTCCATCCATGCCATTGACGTTCATTCACATATGCATCATAAATGCAATGATTAACTGGATCAAAAAAAGTTTGAAGAAACTGTAAATAGATGGACACTAACAAAAAGAAAACACGTATTTTCCATTCGTAAATATGTTTTAAAAGTAATCTCAACTCAAGATTTATGTAGATGAGAATATGTGTACACAAGTTTGATACTGCCCGGTCTAGAAAATTGACTGTGGAAAGAGCGACTGTGCACCTCTACAGAAAGCTTATGTGTTTCCTCTCCTTGGGACAAACAGGTGACAGGGGTGATACTAATTTCTCCTCAGTTTTGCAGAGCACTAGGGTAAATGATTGGTTTCTAAGTGCAAAAGTCCTAAACTGGTAACAGTAGGTCTCAGTTGCTTCGGATTGCACAGATACTGGACGACTTTTCAGCATTAGTAAGAGCCAAAGGAAGATAAAAAAGAACTCTTTTCAAGCATTTTTATGAACTGGAAATGATTTTTTTTCATGGGAGATTTATTTTAAGCTTAACACATATGCACAACATCCTAATAACCAGCTACATGACATACTCACATGGAACCATGGCTGGATTAGCACAACTTGGACTCCCATGACTGGAGATGGTTGGATTGTTATGACAATAAACATATTACAAAACTCTCCTAGTAGTATACACGTCAACCTGCTTCCGAGTCAGTCGACAGAAAGAGGAAACATGTTATCATATCTCAAGACATTTATAATGGGAGTTCCAACACAGAGGCAGTAAAGAGTTAACATATAGAAAGGGGAACCCTCCCAGACATCAATCTTCATTTCACTACTTGCCAAGTTTAGCACTGTTTTTCTCCCAAATCTTGCAATTTGGAGACTTTTCTGAGCAAACTCTGTGGTATATGATTTGCAGAGCTTTCTCTCTTGATGAGCTGAGAGACCTGCATGCTCATTAGCCCTCTAGAGATGTAATCGTGCCTTCCTTTCTACATAGGAAGCCTGACTGCTTATGAACAAAAGTGTGCTAGCATTGTTGGGGGCTAGGACAAATCTCCATGTCCAGATCTCTGCAGGGACAACTCTATATGGGGATAACTCTCCATGGAGACAATTCTACATGGGGCATCTTAAGCCCTACACCTAAGCCTAATGGCTCCCTAGGGACAATTGTCCCCAAAGAAAGCTGACCGTGAAGAGGTGTCCTGCAGAGAGTTGGCCCTGTGGATGGTTAAAAGCACGGAGAACTGGCTGCAGATACTCGCCCCTTCCTGGCCCTATCACAACACTCATCAATAGAACACTGAAATGTATTGTTTTGAAACAGCAGACCAATGAGGTCCCCTAAAAATTAGGCTCCAGTACAATGCATTTAGTTTTCATGCTTATCTGACCTAAGAAAAGGCTGAATCTACTGCTTTTCTGAGAATTCTTCAGTACTTGCCATATTCACAGTCAACGAACAGGAAACTTACGCTTGTTTTTGTTTACCTTGTCAAACTAAAAAGGTCCAGTTCACGGCAACATTTATACTACCCTGCCTGTCTGAATGCTTTATAGTTTTAAATAGAATGGATTTACTTGATAAATAGGGTGCTATAGAGCAGAGGCCATCATGTCTTTGATACTTATGTAACTGTCATAGTTATGTGCACCACAGAATCTAACTGCATGATGCACCTCCTTTTTCTGTTTAATTCTGACACAGATGAAGATAAAAAGCTCATCAGAAATGCTCATTTTTAGTGGTTGGAGTTGAGTGTACCAGACTTCTGCTCTCTTTCATCTCTTTCTGATCTTTTCTTCACCAGACACCAAAAAGACCTTCTGCTTTTCATTGCAGTAGTGAGCAAGAACTGCTTGTTCACAAAACTGCTCTACAACACGAAAGTATAACTGCATCTTAAACTCCTTACCTCTAAGATTGATAATGGAAGCAGTAACTGTCCTTAAGTTGGTTAAAAAAGGAGATTCTTGTAATTACTTTTATCATCAGTGTTGTTGGGTAGTGCTGCTGGATAGACTTTCATAGAGTTGGTTCCACCTAGGTCTTTGTCCATCGTATTACTGAAATTACAGGTGATAGCATTTATATTCAATGAAGAAGGATTACCTCCCTTCCAAAAGTGTGTCCACCTTCATGTAATGCCTAAGACAATTTGAAGATGAGCAAGTGGGTCACCTGCAACACTGCTATGTGCCCTCTACAATCCCCCATGTGAACTCTGCAAGTTCATTACTATGTAGCTTTTGGGGCAGCAGCTTAGTAGGTTCTGTGCCTCTCACCTAGAGTACCTAAAACTATTTATACAAAAATTAATTATATCCATAGCCTTAATAGCTGAAGTTTCCTTTCACAGCTGACTGAATCATCTCACACATTTTTATTTGGAACAAGACTTAAATATGGGAAAGTTTCCATTTAATCATTCTAACCTGCATAAACATCTCATACTAGCTTTAGTGTAGACAGTGGAACTGTGAGTAAAGCACAGAGGTCCTATGCCTAAGCACCTGCTGAAAGCTTGAAAATGTATGCCAACTGTTTCTTTTGTGGTGGAAGAGACAAAATATGTGTAGTGTCTATTTCAAATAAAGGCTTTTTGGACATACAGCAGTAGCTAACAGTTTTGTTAGAGAAGATGAAGAACGGAAGACAGTGAAGCTCATGATTCAGTTTCTTGCAAAGTTCATTTTGCCGTCTTAGACTGGCTCTTGAGTAAGCTCTAGATAAATTTTGCTATTGCTTGGGACAAAGTCATTGTCCCTTCTGATAATTATCTGCCAGTTTTCTAAGCAGGGGCCCAGTCATGGACTTGCATGTGGAGACCCCAAACTCATTTCCATGTCATTTAGCTGACTGACGTATTTCGCACAGGCAGGCTCACTGCAGCTCATGTGACACTGTAGCAACCTGCACAAAGGAGGGACTACCTCACCACGGACGACTTTTGAACTAGGAATAGCAGAATGATTTGGTCACTGAGGAGTCTATAAATGTGTGACTTGCTAAGGCTAGGCAGGTGGTTACAAACATCTAAATAGCTGCAGAGGGTAAACAGCAGTACATCCAGCTAACATTATGTGAGAGCTTAGTATCAACAATGGGAAAATCTCTGAACTGCAGCCTGGACTGTCTGTGGGTGTGTGACTATAACCCAGGGAAACGTATCCTGACTATGAAATCCTCATAATGTTTTCCTCTTCTCCATAGCATCCACTCTGACCAGTTTGAACTCAGCTTCAGGTAGTTATTCTCCATGGATGAACTGATCCTGCCTAAAGTCAGGGCATAACTTGGGAAAAAGGAAGAAGATAAAGAGGTAGAGCTAGATGCCCTCTGCATGAGACTTGCACACGAATTCATGGTGTCTAACAAATCATTTAATGACAGCAGCTAGATATTGTAAGGAATAGGATAACCATACCCAAGTCTAAACTGAGCAGTTGTAATGGGTCTGACTGCTGGCCAACCTTGCCTCCTCTGAACTGTAAGAATTCCTCCCCAAACAGCTCTTAGTAATGCGTTGTTTATTTCACTATATTCTGTCAGCTGTTCTACATTATCCAAAATGCTTTTCCTGTTAACACTCAGCTGGACTCTGTCCTACATACTGTAAAATCTTATGGCTCATACCACAATTCTGGCAGCATGCAGTGCTACATATGCTTTTCTTGCAGCACAACAAGCACTTAACTTGTAGAGGCCTTTAAGGCCATCCGGTTTCAAGCTGAACTTCCACTGAAATCAATGGGATTTCAGTTCTGCTTCAACACTGACAGCATAGCGGGACCCCTATAGGTTTTGAGTTTCTGAAATCTTTTCCCATTAGTCCCCAGAGCTTCTAAGATTATAAGAGCAACCTCATGTTTGTGTATACCATTCATCTTAGGCTGTATGAGTGCTCTCCAAGGTTTGTTCTTCAATTACACACTGCAAATGAAGAACATGAAAAACTCCATCTTTTAGCATTTCATATGCTTGTATTTTTTTTTTCTGAAAAAAACCCCAAGTCCGCAGTATTAATTTCTGCCCCAGTTCTGCAGCAAACTGGCCTACTGGTTAAGGCAGGCCTCCAGTGATGGAGAGTTCAGGCTCAGTTCAGTGAAATTCTAAAAATGTTCTTAAGGGTGATGTCTGAATTTTCCCAGATAGCAGATTGAGCTGAAAGTCTTGTGCAGTGTCACGCACTTTTACCAGTTATTTACAGCTTCCATGGGAGTTGGCATTTGGATCATAAAATATTGAAGAGAGCCTTCTGAAGGCTGGGGTAGAAGAAAGAAAAACAAATAGGCAGATCTCAAAGAAAGGGTGGGTAATAAAAGACTGTCACAATGTGGATGGGGCCCACTGTCCAGGCTGAAGGTGGAAAGAAAGGTCTTGATGTTGACTGAATGAGCTGCCTTTTTCCTTTTTGTTTGTACCCACCAAAGTGATGGCCATGGCACCCACCAACCTGGCCAATCAGAGACCAAACCAGCTTTTAGGTTCATATACTGCACTGTTCAAATGTTGCTGAAGCTGAGCTAGCTTTAAAATAACTCACTTGAGTTTTAGAGAGAGACAAACTGTGCAGGAACTCACTTTAAGCCTGAACTGCACTGCTTTCCGAGGACCTTGTCCCATCCCAAACGACCAAAGCCAATACCTATGCAACTACAATGCCACCAGCTGGTTGGTTTACAGATATCTCCAGTATCTATATCTGTGTAAACAAATGATAGATATGCCTACGGACTGCAGTGCAGACATAAGTGAGTTCCATAATCCTTTTGCCTGCCTGAGGGGACAATGTAGAAGTATGTGAGAAAAACATGTAGAAGAACCTCTGCAGGATCAAAATACAAACATGCACACACAGAGTAAGGTGTATATTTATACCTTGGGTTTCATGGAAACCTTTAGTCTGCTCAACAGGTATTGGAGTTATACAGAAAATATTAGGAGCATTCTGTCCTTCAGTGCAGCAGGAAACGTGATATTTGTGACATTGAAATAGTGATGAGCAGGACTATGAATCTTCTACGGTACTAGTCGAAAAAAAGCAGCAAGATAATGTTTCTTCTAGACACTCAGATTTTATGAAGTGGCATAGACATTCCCCTTTCTGTCTGAGGACGTGGCTATGATACGCAGCTGTACATCATTGTAGTACAGGAAATCAATCTTTCATTCTCTCTTTCTATCTCTCTCTCTTTCTCTCTTTGTCTCTCTCTCTTCCTCTCTCTCTTCTATCTTGCTTCTTTTTTACTTCTTTTAAAAAAATATTATTTGGTTTATTGTCTGCTAAATATGAAAAGCAACTTTCACCTGTGAAAGAACAGGACTTGATATTACCATCAACTACTCCACAAAGTGCATTTCACAACCCAGTAGGTGCTAATTCTCGTTATGTTCATTAACCTGCTCTAACCTGTGTTGTTCATGTTACAAAGTATGCTTTGTCAAACAAGCCAGAGTACAAGTCATTTGATCCAGAAGTGGCTGCAGTTCACCCCTATCAGGATCAAGTCTTCCAGCCTGTGTATTTCATTGCTGAAAATCTGGAAGATGCCAAGGCCAAGCTTCAGTAAGTAAAGTGCGTGTATGTATTTTCAAAGAGAAGGACACTCTGGTTTGAATCCTAATCTCAAATACTTCTACCACTTCTGTGATAACCATGTCAGACTGTCTCACTGTGCACTTCATCCATACAGTGGCCTTTTTTACAACAAAGTTAAACATGAAATTGTTTATCTTAGAAAAGCTTCATAGAATATCATAACTATATATCACTATGCCCTGTCCTATGCTTTATCTTAGCAATGCCTCATTTTGTCAACTTCTGTAATAAATCCTGTGACTGAATAGTGAGAGTGGAGCAAAATCCCACAGCTGCAGTGCCTGTGTGCTAGTCTGTACAAAGAGGAGGTCATGAAGAAATGATTTATCCAAGGTCAGTGAGAAATTTTATAGCAGACTCTGGAATTAACGTGGATCAGCAGGGGGCTTAAAAACAAGATTGACTTTCTTCTCTGATTATGTCTGCACAAGAATGCAAAATCGGCATTCACAAGTCATCTAATTTCTACAAAGTAGCTGGCTTCAACCTCAATAACTTGTTTCAAATTAGCTTGAAGTGTTTCTAAATGCATTTCTTTGACCATGTTAGGTTATGCAGTAAGGATTATGCAGTAAGGAGGCTGGTTGTGGAGCTACTAGAGAGCATGCAGGAGCTGAAATGAGGAATTTATAAGTGGAAGAGAACCTTTGCCAGAATTCCCTACTACTCCAATCTCTTCCCCAAAAGCACTGGCTGCTGGGGTTTTAGTGATGGCAAATTAGGTCCCTCATCTTAAATCTGAAGGTTCACATTAAATTATTTATCCGTGTAAAAATGTGGCTGAGAATATACTGGCAAAAGAGAGAGGACTTTTAAGAGCATTTGACTCAGGCAACCCTGAAAATAACTTAAAAGGACAAGGAATACGCCATTCCCAGACTTGAATATTTTTCATACATTTTTTTCAAGATAGTTGTGCAGCCAAAGCTGCTCAAAACAGCTGAAGGCACAAGAATCTGTCGGAACGGAATATCAGTACGGGGGGCTCCTAGAAGCATGTATTTAAAGGAAACATTGTAAAAAATGGCAAGCAATTGTGGTTTTTCTTCTAATAGAGACAGCAAAATAGAGCAGGATGCCCAGTATCAACAGGTTTTTAGAATTTTAGGCAGAAAAACTACTCCAGGTTATTTCTTGGAAGTGAAGGCGGCAGACATGCTGTGTTGTTGCATTCCTCAGCTTGTGGTTGTAATAACTCTGAATTGTGTTGAAGTAGAGCTGTAAGAACACAGATGGATCTGAGCCAGCCACACTGAAAAGTAGGCACTACAGATCTTTTGGGTTGCAAATACTTCACACTGCACCAGAAAATATTAAGGAGTAATGGTGAGGAAGGAGGTGTCACAGCAGACTCTGGTCCCAAATAAATCCATGCCTACATACTGAGAAATTAGGTCCTGCAGGTTTTACACTTAGGGAAATGACTTCTGAACTAGCAGCTCTGTCTTTTTCCCCCACAGAAACTACACAACGAAAATCAAGAAGCCTTTTTCTCTGCACTACGACCCCCTCACCAGCAGCATAGAGGTCACGAACACACCTCAGGAAATCAAGAGGGCACCCCATCAAATAGAAGAGGAACTGAAAAACTTCTGCTTGGCCCTATAAAACCTTTCCTAAAACTAGACCAGCACCTCTTGCCTGGCACTGAGATATTTGTAGACAGTTCCAGTATTTGAAGATTTAGTGATGGAGTTGTAGATGCATGTGAAAATTATTAACCCACAAAACAGCTCTGTCAAGTTTATCTTTTCAATGCAAATTAGTTGCTGACTTAGCCACACTAATGAGTCCCTACTGAGTATGTTTCAGTGACAAACAAGACCAAATTACTTCAGCTTTTGGTAGGTGATACAAGCTACAGCTGTTTGGAGCATATTTATCTGTTATTGTTGGACTCTTCCAGGATTTTTTCTTTACCTGCCACCTTTTCAAGTTATCTGTCCAAAACTGCACAGTAACACTTCAGCTACGCAGTCTTTTACTTGCTAAATGACATGATCAGTCTTTTAGGTTGGCTAACTGTCTATAGTTAGCAGTCCTTACAGCTAGCTCATTTCTGCTAGCAGTTACTATCAGCTATTGTGCTCACAAACTATGAATGGTTCCCTTACAACGCAAAAGGCAAGAGTTTGTAAGAGAAACCCTGTATTTCTACTCACTACTTATTTTTAGACACTCCTTCAGTAGCCTTCAAAAATGGGAAATTTTCTGTCATAGATCACAGAATATTTGTTCCTTAGATTAAAAAAACAAACCAAACCAAAAAATAATAGGCTTATGATGCTTGATTTGAAAGGAAAATTTGGATTCTGGGAGGGAAATTGGTGTATAAGGAAAGATTGTCAAAGAAGTCTTTAAGAAATTAATACCATTTGTTTTTCATGGGTTTCAGATACTCCTGGAAATGCTTAAAAGCCTTTGTTTCTTATTCATGTCATAATGATCGTAGTAGTAACCAAATGGCAAAATCTATGGAACACCTAGTATAAAACCTAAGATCAACCACTACTGGAAATAATATCTCATACGTGCTCCAACCCATCTTGCCTCCTTCTCCTGTACCTGTCTGAGATGTGTCTGAAATTTATCTACAATCTGCAGGTCATGTTTCCCAGAATCAATTTGATAACTGCCTTTTCCAGACTTTCATAGTTCTTGTGTCCTTTTCTGTCCTCTCCACAAATAGACACTAATTCAGGAACATAAGATGAGGCACATGCCTAGAAGGACTGCTTCCCCTCTTAGCAGCAGTGCAAGTGTATGGGGTCAATGAAGGTTATGGGCATGGCATAAGCAGGGCCAATGTGGATCTTCTGGCACTGCTGGGTAGCAGTGCTCCCGTGCAGCTTAGCAGCTCTACTTATTTTTTCAAAAGCATATTTAGCAAGTGGCAGACAGCAAGCTTGTCCACTGCTATCCACTAATTGCCGATATACATGATCTGGATGCTGAGGTAAATGTAAAGTGGTTTGGCTCTCAATGGAAAACGAGTCATCATCTCTACCTTAAACTTGTCACTGTGGGATAGGAGCATGTGCACATAAAGTCTCAACAGAACAGTTCACATACTGTTGCTTCATACAGAGCTTATCTCACTGCAATTTGTCCATGTGCCAGGCTCTAAAGAAAGTGTCTTATTGAAAGTTAATGGGGTTTTGTGTCTTAAATCTTTGTGTCTATAGGTACTTCAATAAATTTTCCCATGGGCAGTAATAGAGTATCCAAGATATGAGAAGCTGTTGCAACTGCTCCATTTTATTAAAATGTGGTGATGCCTGAAAAATTCAGAAATATCTTGGCAAAAAGGGCTCTAAGACCCTTTCCACTGAACAGCAGGAACATCCCAAGTTCTTCATTATTTTAATTTAAGTCCTTCTATTCTACTTGCCTATCATAAACCTGGCTTTGCTAGAGATTCAGAGAGGGGCAGAGCCGAAGTAAGTTCCTTTGCTTACAGTATATTTCTGCCGTGATGGAGGATGATCTCTCAGCATATTTTTATGGATTTAATTTTACTTATTCTGCACATACACAAACACAATTTTTTTCCAGAGCAATTTACTTTGTTACATATTGTAATAATTTGTCTGTTTACTTCCTGCCAACTGGTGCATAGGCAAAAACGCTTGATAGCTCACAACAGATGATTATTTTCAGAAGTATTATTTTCATCAATCACTTGTTTTACAGTGCAAATTGAACCATGAGCTCCAGTTTTGTGTGTTTTCTTTTTCTTTCTTTTTAAGTGGAAGATAACACCAGAGCAGAAGAGCTATCAAAATATTTTCTATAGATGGACTCTGTAGGCCGTAGGGTCTTTTTCATGTATTCTCTTTGAAACAGTTGATTGTGGAGTTTAAGCTTGAGCTGTTTCTCAGAACAGACCTATATTTGGAAGAAATGAGAGACCTGATGGATTTGTTTTGCCCAAGGCCTCACACTTTCCTTGGAGGGACTCCAGGCCCGCCCACACACCCTTGTCTTTTCCAGTTCCTGTAGCAAGGAGAGAAAAAGAAACCATTCAGAGCCAGATTCTCTCACCCTTACACATGCTGAATAGTATCCAATCTCTCGAGCAATCCCAGTGACAGTACTGAGCCTATTTAAGGTGCTGTATACAAACAATAAAAGCAGGATTATCGATACCTCCTCCGGTATAGTTGCCTTCTTCATTGTTTTAATGACAATCACCTGGCATACAGGGCTACGGTAGGCTCCAGAAAAGCTTAGGAAAGCTTCAAAAGTAATGAATTTGGCTACTTGAACTTCTGAGAAGCAAAAATATTTTTCCAGAGGAGGCAAATGTTTCTCTCCTCACTCAGGCAAAACCTAGCTGCAGATAGCCATGTTTGACCCTCCCCTCTGAGGAAGTCCAAATTCTTCTCTTCTGATTCAGTGTAGTGACAAAGCAAAAGTCTTTAGGGCTGTATCTTCATGAGGTATACTCGTCATGCTGCTCTTCCAGTAGTCACTTTTTTCATTTCCTCCCAGACGACAAGAAGTACTTCATACTCTGTCAGTCTAAGGAAGGGGTGATGGGAAAGGCAGTGACAGGGCTTCCTGATGAAAATAATGGTAGAGAGGAAAAAGCACCAACCAGTAAAAATATGTCTTTTTGTCAGTTTGTATTTCAGCAGTTTCACATTAATCTTGCACAAGAAGGCTCCAAAGCCAAGTAAAATACATCTTGTGACTTGAAACTGAACTGATGAACTCCCCATGGGTCCTTTGCTTATACCGATAAACTTATTTTTCCTAGATGGAGTGCATTTAGGACAAAATAATGTATGTTATTAAATCTGTATTGTCTTGTTGTGTTATACATGGGAGAGTTAGCAAATTCAATTTGTGGGTTTGTGTTTGGTTTTTTTTGTTTGGCTAACCAAGTCTGTTCTCTACCAATTTTGGTCCACCTTCAAGCTTCCAGCTGCTTCAGTGCTTCCCTGCAGATTTACTAGGGATGCCAAGGGTACCACTGTGTAAGAATACACAGTTATGCAATTCGGGGAATTTGGCAGGACAGGAAGAGGATATTTAGGCAGATTTCCCACCCACTCCCATGAGAAAGAATACTGTATTACAAGGCAGAGCTGTCATCCACAGAAAGACCTTCTCAATCACTTCCCTCTGGTTCCCGTAACATTTTGACCTTTATACTACCTGGTGAATATAAACCTTACTTAACCAGTTAAAGAAATACTGGAACAGTGGAAAAAAAAAAACCAAACTTCCAAGAAAGGCAACTTCACTACACTCAGTCTTCCTTGTCTCTGCTGATCTATGAAGGAAGAAGCAAAGAAAAAAAAATCAAACTTCCATGGAACAGATACTGTATTCCTGAAGAAACCTAAACCATGAAATTGCTCTGTCTACAGCTACACACATGAAGATCACCTTACACTCATCGGCAAAATGCTATAACTTACTCAGTAAATCATGACCATCAGTTAACCATGCACAGAAGTGTTATATGTCTGCCTGAGGGAGGAAATGAAGCTACCAGGAAAAACTCTCCGATAACTTTGCCTTACGCATGTACTGCAAAATCAGAAGGTTCTCTGAAGCCTGCTTCTGTAGATATCCTACAGCATGGAGAAATTCCAGCTGGCAAAGAAACAGAAGGGTATACACATATATCCCTGGTAATCTCGCCCACCACTAATCAAGACTTCATATGTGGGCTTTGAGACTTAGTTAGAGGACATTACTTCGCAGCATTCTTCAGCTGACACATGATCAGAGGTTGGCAGAAAGGTTTGCTGGCAGTATCATATTACATATATGTTAACTTTGGGTAACACTGGTGGCTGAGGCCCAAAGTGAAAGCAAATCTCTGGCACTGTCTCCCACCACAAGTATTCCTTGGGGGAAAGAAACTCAGACTAGAAAAGAAGTCTGGCTGACAACTGGCAGACCAAAGGGACAAGGAATGGAACAGATGAGAAGACAGACCTAAAACATGTTTGGTCTACATATTTAATTTCATTATATTTGGGAAACATTTTTGTTTGAAAGGGAGCTTTTTAGCATAAAGGAGGAGAGTTCGTGCCTGTTAGAATGCAGAGGAGTTGAGGTCAGTTAAGACTTTTTGAATTGTGCCTAAGGAGTCTTAGCCTTATGTAAGGCATTTACTTTCAGCATAGAGTACAAAGGTTAGAAGGTGGAAAAGGAGGCTTTGGGAAAGAGTTTTTTATATGGTGTGTGGGAAAGCAGAAGCTGACCAGATCTTGCTGCTCTGCAAGACCTAAGAACCCTAAATTTTGAGTGAAACCTACCTTAGGAAAGGAAAGCTGATCAAGCACTGGCCCTCCAGCAGAAAACTGTAAAATTGTTATTTCTATAGCTGTATGCAAGGTGATATATTTTACTCTGCTTAATTGTTTTGTCAAGAGTTTTCCTTTTTTCCCATTATTTAAAATGTTGTTTGTTGATCCCTTTGACTTTTGCTTGCAAATGAGGAAAATTATCTCACTGAACAAAAGAAAGTTCAATATTATATTCCCAGGTTTTTTGGGTGGAACTTGAGAAACAAACGGACCTTCTGAAACTTAAACCCAGCCCTTGCTAAAAGAAATAAGACCTGGCAAAATGATTACGTTTGCATAGAAGAGGTGACAGCGGCCATTTGATGTATCAAAACCATTTCTCCATTCCCATGCACAACCAGCAGTGTCAATCTTCAAGGTACATCTTTCACAAAATTACCCATCATAGATTTAAACATAAAGTAAGTATAAAACACAGCACATAACACCTGTCAGGTACAGTAACTAGAGAAATCCTTCAGTTTGGAAGTTCAGTATCTGAACTGGTTGCTTTTTAACAATTTTGAAAACCATTTACAATTGTGTGGCCTATGTCAGCTGTTGCTGAAGTTGTGGAGTTTGAGTAAGGCGTGCAATAAAGCAGGATATGCTGTTGACTTTAGTGAAGTCAGTTTGACCGATGACTGTGATGTCAGTTTGACAAGGAAGACTGCGTGTAGTGAAGTTGCCTTTCTTGGAAGTTTTGGGGTTTTTTTTCCACTGTTCCAGTATCTCTTTAACTGGTTAAGTAAGACCCTGGATCAAAAGAAAAAAATCTCTTGAACAGACCAATATCTAAAATGTGGAAAAAAAGAAAGGGTTCATTTACAGTCATATCATTGTGCAGCATTGAGCACTTTCCCCTTATATTTAGTGACAGAGAAAAAAACTCCAACTATCAGTATGACAGAAATTTCTTCCTTGAAATGGTAGACTGGCACATGGTGACATAAATAGACTATTAAAATGAACTTGTACAAGGAAAATGTTTATTAATTTGTTAATTATCAAATGCTGTCTTTCAAGAACATCTCACAAGATGACACAGATAATCATCATTATGTTTTGTACAAGAACCCATAAATAAAAAAAAAAAAAGAAAAAAGGGCCTGTTTTTAAGTATTTCCTGAATGAATCCCAAAACTGATGGGTTAGAAATGGAATGTGTGTTGGATGATGATACGAATTTTGTACAGTATTTAAGTCTTGTACTTCAGACATTTCAATTTGGTTCAGACTCTTGCATTAGTTCACAGTTCTTGGTTTAAATCTGAGTAAACAAAATGATTTCACTCCATTATTGTGTCTCTAGTGACCTACAAAGGCAGGCTTTGTAATCAAATTTGAATTTTAGCCTCCTTTATGAAACACTGTGTTAGCTGCAGGGAGCTTGAGGAGGAAGCAGTTTCATAAATGAGACTTGTTGGGCACTGTTGCTTGTTGTAACTCTTCCAACTACCGATCTTTACCCCGGGCAGGAAACAAGTCAAAGGTCACCAGAATTTGTTACAAATGTAACATCCAAAAGTGCTATGAAGTGCTCGCAGAGTTTGGTATAATAATTCCACCCCGTCTCTAATGTGGTAATGGCTTTATTATGACATTGCCTGATTGGGTTGTGGGCAAAACATTCAAGCACATTTTCTCTGTACTTCGTGATACATCATTAGTTTCTCTATTACAGTATTACTTGGGCAGATGGAGTTAAAGGTAGATAAAATAAACAAATTTGGATGCAGAAAAGTAACTTTCCTATTGCCTTGACATCTCTATTTGTCCAGGAACTAAACTGAAAACATGAAGCAAAGAAGCAATGATGTCATTATGCAGAAAACTAGAGGACACCTCATTTTTTACTACGTAAATGTCCAAGATGTACTGGACAACAAACTTCCTAATTAGTTTCTGCAAATGGTTCTTCACATTCCAGCAGTCTACTAAAGCCTTTACATGCTGACTGACAACTGGAGAAACTAAAGTTATTACAGAGGACTCTTGGTATCTGCATGATTCCCACTGATGACTTAGTTTTGTATCCTAAGCTGACAGAAAACAATATTAAATCAACAGTTTCAAAAGACCTGTCTTAGGCTATGCTACATGGCCCACTATGTTTCCTGAAAATTCAGGAAAGAAGGATCAGATTTTGTGCTTTCTAATATATCAGGTTTGATATTACGGAATCCTGTTTGTATTTATGTGTAAGAGAATAAGATAAACTATAACATCTAGGAAACACAGAGCAAGGAGAAACAATTTTTTACATAAGGAAACCAACTCATGGAAATGAGGAAGAATACACTCCCGTAGCTGAGGATACCAACAAAACCCAGAAAGAACTGTTTTGCTCTGAATTCCTCCTACAACACCATCACAGAATCTTCTGCTAGCAGATTCTCTCCAGAGAAACATATTCAGCATTTGTCACACTACCAGACTTCTATGTTCAGTAAAGAAATTATTTTCAGCATGACATGAAAATCTTCAGTAGCAAGGTCTTGGTAGACGAAATTAAGACATCTTTGAGATTAATGTCTTTGGTATGCAACCCATTTCTCCATGGCACCTTTGCTATTTCAGAGTATTGGTCAATGGAAGAAAGGAATAAAAATACAGCAGGTGAACATAAATGGCAGAGTCCTTGCTTTATGATACTCCTGTGTAGCAATTTTGCTGTGCTTGAGGCAAAGCAAGGTGTGAGGGGTCTATTCCTGAATTAAAGAACCACTCTTCCATAGAGCTGGAGCAGAAGAACAAATGCAGTGCGTTCACTGCCCCTCACGCCCTAGGTTTATCCTGGGCTTCTGGCACATCAAAAAATTATATATACATTTTGGTCTTTCCCATCTCCTTGTAAGGCAGCAGCTAGGGCTAAAAGGGAGCTGTGATGCTTCAGAAAGTGTTTTTGGTCAACAGGAGAAGTAGGGTAGGGAAAAGAGCTGGTGAGTGCGCAAGGACTCACTCACATTCCATAGTACCTGTGGGCTGAATGTTCTCCTGAAAGCAGAACAAAATGATAGAAATGTTATTCCTCTCTGCCAAAAAGGGAACAAGAAGATGTACACAGGAGTATTGCTCCTATCAGAACTGTTTCTGGACTAATGAATGTTACTGAACAGAATCACAGAGGCTGGAAGGGACCTCTGGAGATTGTCTAGATCAATGCACTGCTCACAGTAATGTCCACTAGAGCAGGTTGCTCGGTATTGTTTCCAGTCAGGTTTTGAATATCTCAAAGCAGAGAGACTTCACAACCTCTCTGGGCAGCTAATTATAGTGTTTGACCACTCTCACAGTAAAAAAAAGCTTTTTACATCTAAATAGAATTTCCCATATTTGAATATTTGCCCATTGCCTCTCTTCCTTTCACAAGATACTGCTGAGAAGAGACTGTTTTTCCTTCTTCACCCTCCCCATCAAGTATTTGTACACATTGGTAGGATACCATTGAGCCTTCTCTTTTCCAGACTGAATAGCCCCAGATTTTTCAGCATCTCCCTATACGTCACGTGCCCCAGTCCCCAAATCATCTTTGTGGTCCTCCATTGTACTTACTTCAGTATGTCCATGTCCTTGTACTGGGGAGCTCAGCACTGGCTGCAGCACTCCAGATGTAGTTTCACCAGTGATGAACAGAAAGGATCAACTTCCTCCACCTGCCTGCAATAGCTTACCCAAAGCAGCCCAGGATGCTACAGACCATCTTTGCCACAAGGGCATATTCCTGGTATAACCTTGTTAATAACCTTGTTAATAACATGTTCAGAACTTTTAGGTGGTTTTCTGGTTTCTATTAATCTCTAAAGCACAGCACCAAAATGCAAGACCGCTGCCGTAATTCCAGCATGTGGAGAGAAGATCATGGAGGATTTGGGCCTCCAAGGCAATGCGCTGCCAAAGGACTTGTCAGTTGAGCTAGCGGGTAGAAGACTGTCAAGGAAGCTGCACGTAGCTCTAAGGAATGTGGTTGAGAGCAGGCAGAGCGGAATAGTTGCTTATATAAAGGCATTGGTGCACTGGTATCGTGATTTCATTCCTATCGCTTCTTTCTATATTCTAGAGGCGAATCAGCCTGTCATATCCCTTTGAGGGGTACACTTCATCTCCTAACACACTTCAGGGTTCCAGCAAATTTTTACCGTGTCTTTGGCTTCTGTTGGCTGCCTGGGTCCTGAACTGGCTCTGTATGGAGGATTCAAACTATGCTGTGTTTGTCAGCTAGACTGTCCACAGTCTCCTTCCGCAGCTAGTGCTGTATTCATTGCGCATGGACAGTGTACCTGCGTGTCGAACAGCTCAGTGCTATTTACCTTTTGTCCACAAGATGGTAGCGCAGCATTAACGTTAATGTAAACATGGTGGCTCACTTTTGCTCAGTCACCTGACAAACTCCTACTACTGGACAGATGTTGACAACCTTCTTCCTTTTTGTTAAAGGAACAGGGTGATATGTTAGACCAAAGACATACACACAGGGACAGTAAATATTTGTGAAAATAAAGAAGAGATGCAGAAATCTAGTCCATGCCCAAAAGGTTATTTGGAAAGAATGAGTGGTAGGGATAAAAAACACATAACCCAGTTTTGGGATGTTCAAGGGGGATGAGATGAGTTGGGTTGCCATGGCCCCTCACATCACACTTCAGTGGCTCTCTGCAGAGTGTGGTGTAGTAGAACTTGCCCTTTCAAGGCCCACCAGAACCCATATCTAACAGCTTGTAGGACTGTATGTTAGTCATCTCTTCACTGAAATATTTAGGATCTTTTCTAAGGCTAGTTTAGGTTACAGATTTGCCTTTGGCAGCCCTACTACTGGCTTCAGACAGTCCCATCTACAATCTCCTCTTAATTTCACTACTTATTGCTGCCCGCCACACCTGGAAGCATGACTGTGACAGATCAGGAAACTACTTTGACTTTATTGTTATTGTCTCCCTTACACATAGTGCTTTTTTTCAATCAAATTTCAGAAGTCTGCTTCACAACACAGACTCAGCAATGGTTGTTCTGCCACTAACGAGAAGGCATTGAGCTTGCAGCAGAGGATCAGGAATGGGAAGGAACACATTAAACTGGAGTTAAGCCTATTAATACTTTTTATCATGGACTTATAGCTGTAGCTTTCCCCAAGGTGAATGAGCTCTCTTGCAAGGATTGCATCTTATTTTTCAGTCTGTTGTACCAAATGAAGTAAGACGTCTTGCAAAATACATATTTCACATCATTGTTATGGAGATCACTACTTAGAAAGTTACTTAATAACAAAATATTTGTTATTTTTTCATACCATCATTGCAATGTAATGAAGCTAATGAACATCTCATGAGGATTCATACATGCTTAAAACCTCTTCATACTCTTAGGTCACAAAATAAAAGTTAGTTTGAGAGTGATTTTTAGTAGTCAGTTTTTTGTTCAACAAAAAATCAGAGCATTCATATAAACCCTTCGAGTTGACATCCTACCCCCAGTGAATTGTGCTCAATCCTGGGATATGTAAACTAAAAAAACATAGACTTTTGCTGGAGAGGAAGAAGTAGGAAGAGAACTCCATCACCTTATTAGTACAGTCTCTATCATATCACATCATAGTGCTAATTAACTAGGACACTCTCTAGACTGCCTAATTTAGTATCTCCTTTATCACATTACCAAACAAAGTGGCTCTGACCTCAGACCCAGTCTGCTAGTTTTCTTACACAGGGTTGAAAGTACATAGAGTGTTAATGTCATAGACCTCAAAAGAAGGTTTTTGACCGAATTGGTACCAGAACCTAGTACTGGAACAAAATTCCCCTGTTTGAATCTATTTACCGATTCTAGGTGGTCTCCCATCTAAGTGCTGGAAAGTCCTCCTTGGTGTCACAGTGACTGCCCACAATCTTTACAACCAAGACAAAGTGTTGCACAAATTACGCAGGCTCTTTTTTCCCAAGGGTATTGCTACATACCATGGGTCTGGCTATAATTCTTCCTCTGTTACTGTAACTGTAGTAGGAGGCCTTTATTTATGTCAGAGTACCCTTATAGTGTGCTGATAAAGTATTATGAAGTATTCCAAGGAATGGACACAGCTGTCTCCAGGAAATGGAACTGCTGTTCCAGTCTAGTGAAACTATCAAGTTGACTGAAAATACTCGTATTGATGGAAACAGTTTTGCCAGCATGCTCATGACACTTTTGGGGATCTCACACTCCTGACAGACAGAGCCTGGCAGGAATTTGGAGCATAGAAGCGGTCTAGATAAAATGAACAATTAGGAGTTAGAAACATATAGCAATGATCCTTTCAAAATGCTTTTATTTACAAAAACATTCAACTGAAATAAAGTCTCTTAACAGGAGGTCTTGATTACTTTTCCATTTCCAAACCACACATCATAATGGGGATAGAATGTGGTTACCATAAATTGTTGGTTTACAAATCATCACTGACTTGTTAGCAACAGCTAGGATGTTAGAGTTAGAGCAACAGTTTGGATGTGATAAAATAGCAAGAGCCCATTTTTCATGGCATTGTTGGAATGAATATCTTCCCAGAGATTCATTGTGGTGGTTGTGGTAAATAGCAAACTGCATATTTCCTGCTCATGTTGAAATCAATGGGAGTTTTATTATTGGCATCAAGAGAAGCAGAATTTGACCTTAACAGAAAAGAGAAGAGGAAAAGAGAAACAGAAAAGAAAAAAAGAAAAGAACGAGCCTGAGAGTTCTAAAATGACTAGCAATTTGGAGTCCTGGCTGGAGACACTTCAAAAGAGAAGTCTGAAAAGCAGAAAGAACCGACAACCTGAAACTGGGGCCACGTTTCATTTGGATTTCCTTCCAAATTTTCTTTTTAATTATCTGGTTGTGAACTTTGAAACTGAGGAATAACCACTAGTAGTCACTGTTGAAAATGCAGATTTTTAAAATTTTCCTTTTTCTTGGAAATGCTTCTGTCTTTCTAATGGCACTGAAGAGTTCTCTTATTGGGTTTTGGATGAAGCCTATAAAAGTCAGCAAATGAATTATTTCATGGAAGCCAGTACAAACTTTCCTCCATACTAGTGTTTGAGTCATGACATACATCCCTATCAGCCACTTAACCTTGCTCAGGCAAAATCCACATCTGCTGATAGACAGAATTAGCAACCTTTCCTCTGTCATACAGGTAAATATTTATAGGAGAACTTCTGCATTAGAAGGAAATGATTGTCTCTGGGCCAAAAGAGATTACTACACTTCCTTTACCAGTTGGCTAATCTACACAAATTTGTGGATTTCTCCTCAAGTAGTCTGTACAAACAGACTAAACCAAACAAAGAAACAATGTGTGCATTCTCACCATACAGTACAACATATCACAAACTTATTTCCTTTATCAGTGTATTTATCAGGTGACTCACCAAGGTCACAATTTCTAAATATAGTTGTTTAAAAATTTACAAGTCTGAGTGAAATCTGGTCCTCTAAAGTCAAGAGTAAAACTTCGAATGACTTCACATAGACCAGAACAAATTCTTAGCAGTAAATTTAGTGTCAATGGGGCTAGGATTGTCTTAATATTTAGTACTTGCCTACTTAGATTTTAAGACAACAAACATATAAGCATCCTTCCCAAAGTATAGATGCCCTTGTAAAATAGCAGGTGGGGGTGCCAATAGAGATATGAAGAGCAAGTGTAAATAATAACTCTTCTGCCCAGAAGAAGTACTGGTTCTTTTGATTGACATTCTATCCTTCAATACCCACCAACCACATCTTCTGAAATATAAGTCTATATCCAAGGTCTCTGACCCTTAATTTTCAACAAATTTCTTTTCATGAACCTCCATTTGGACCTTCAGACTGCCACACAAATTATAATTCTGTGCAACTACTCCTGAGCATGTTGATAAAGAATTTAGATATTGTACAAGTGTTTCAAACCAGGCCTTGCAATGATGCAAAGTAGGATGAATTTAGCCTTTGCTAACAAAAACTGAAATTGCACTATTCATTAAATGGACTTTAATGTATGGAGAAAGAAAAGTCAAGTACAAAATTATCTTTTTTTTTTAAGGTAAAGGTCTAATGCAGTTCATTCTTTCCTATCTGACGTTATGTGTCGCTTCTCTCATTAGCTGCAAGACCACCCTTTAAATATCACATGCTGTTCCAGAGAGAAGAAGATTTGTAAAGGAAATTTATGTCTAATAAATGCAATTTTTCCTTAAAAAAGTCAGACATCGTTGAGGTCTAACATGCAAGAGCAGATGATCCAACTGAGATTATCACAGGAAATCTAAGAGAGAATTTAATTCAATCCTTTGAACTTTTAATAGGATTTCTTAACTGTGAAGTACACAAGAAACTATATTGACTATTGTCATATTTGGCTAGAGACCCCTCATCTTAGCAAAGTATTCTCTAGAAAATTATCCTTTATCCCCAAAGTGGATCTGATGTTCCTTGAAGAGACAGAAAACACAGTTGAGACTGATTTGGGGGGAAGAATATATTCTGTGTTCCCAAAAATCCGAACCTGTCAAAAAATTCACCCTCCCAAAGGTAAAAGGTGGTTAGTGTTTCTCAGAAGATGTACTTAAATTGATTAGCTTCATTTACCTTTTGCCTGGACAGCGTATCTCAAATCTAATCATTAGAGTACACAAGTTTTGTACTGTAGGGGTACCCATTGCCCACTTTGCTAGTCTAATGAATTTTTTTCCTCATAACTATAGATGTCTTGGGTTCAAATAGCAAAATACATGTATTTCACAACAAGAAGACTTATCTTTCTCATCAATTCAGAAGTAGAATTTCATATCCAGATTTTCTACCTTCCCCGTGACAACTGGGATGTTCAAAAGAGAAGCATTCAAAGAAGATTCTTGGAGGTGTGTTGGTCTCCTCTTCTGGAAGTGAATTTGATTTCACTAGTTTGGTTTAATTGCTGTCAGTATTTTAATCCCAAATAAGTCTGAACACATTTGGAATAAAGGTACGGCTATTAGAGGAATTTCAAAGCGTTTCAGCATTTCTTTACACGTCGGAGAGAATTGCTTTCCAATGTAAACTTATGTAACATAAGCTGCCTTGCTTGTGCACTGGTAGCTGCCTCACAGTGCCAGAAAGAAGCTTAGTAATGGCTGCTTTGCCCATCTGGTCCCCTCTTCACAACCAGACTCTCCTTGCTGGCACTCATCAATAGCCAGAATCCAAGTCTTCTACCCTAGTATTTCAGTGGAATCAATGTTCACTCAAAGTTCTCTCTTAAGATGTCCTAGTACATGGCACAGTAATACCAATTAATAAAGTACTTGCCTGACCTACATTGTTTTTTATTAAGAGCCGAACTCCCCAGATTCAGACTTGGTACTTCAGGAATTATGGACCAGAATATTAGGAGGTTGTGCAAAGCTTATATGGCAGATGAATTTGCCTTAGAAAGTACTAAGATTCAGGAATAATGAAGTAATTTTCTCTATCAAGATGTTTCAGGGAAGTTTGCCGTAATTCTGCACTTCTGGTATGTTTATTTGTTAGCAACTGAGGAGTTCAGGTAATGATATTTCTTTAGCATTACCCTTTTATCCACAAGGTCTTCTACATCTCCACCTGCCCTTTTGACTATTGCTTTTTCCTTGAGCTGAGTTCTAGATTAGAGAATGTCCAATTTCAGTATTCTGGGGTTCAAGAGAAATGTGTAAGTGCTTCCCTAAAAGCCGTAGTTCATGCAGTGAGCTACTCACAAACCACTAGTAGACTGAGGGCAGGATGCATCGAGACCTCACTTCTGGCATATGCCCAGAGAGGCAGTGATGGGTCTTCTAAGCCAGCAGAATCCTGAGAATGCGCATGAAGTTGACAGACTCTGTAGAAATTCCAGTGGAGATCAGAAGATGCTTCAAACTGAGTGCTTCTTACACCCTGCTTGATGGATATAATAGCAGCTGTTCAGGCATCTGGTACCCTTTGGCTATGTGCTTCCTAAAGAGTGTATAGTACTGCATACTGCTTAAAGAGCACAAAGGCTGTTGGCATGTGGTTTATAAACAATGGAGAGGCCAGAATGTAGTATTCAGGAAACCAGTGTGTTTCTAATGTATGTGGATATATATCTAAATTATACACATACACACACACAGGGTACCTTCCAAACTGAGTGCAAGGCATCTATTCTTGCCATGGACTACAAACTAAACTAGAATCGGAGTTTCTCAGTCAATATAGTTTTCAGTCATAAAATTTCTTTAACAGGAAAATTATCCAAAAAGTTAGATCACCCCACTTTTAAAAATAACTTCCTGTCTCCCAAATCTTTTCCCTAATATCAATCAAGTTTTCCTGAAAAATTGTAGCCTGATATAGCAGTTTGGCTGTGCAGTTTCAGGTGGATTAATTTCAATTTGAAAATGTGAGTGTTTGATTCAAAATCAGATTCATAATAAAAGACCGTGCATCAAATTATACTGTGGAAGAAAGAAGCATCTCTCCATCTTGTATTTTCTCTCAGTCAGAGCTAACAATAACTTTGTCTGTGCTGCTGAACAGCAGAGCCAAAAACACAGAAAGACAAAAACCAAAGACAAACCAAAAAGACAAGAAACAGAGACAGCAAAGAAGTCAGAGAGAAGGAGAAAAATCTATCCGACACACAAACATTTCTCTGAAAGCTCAAAGATAAGAACAACAACCTCTGTAAAAGTCAGTTTTGACATTAGTAGATGACAGAAGCAGCAGAGATGGCAAAGCACCTAACCTGACTTACCATCAAGAAAAGCTAATGAAAACAAGATGGGAAAAATAAGGGAAATTTGTCACTTGAGAAGAAAAAAGTAATTTTTAACACTGACAGTATGCAAACCAATAAAATACTCAGATGTTGGATCCGGTCCATATCAAAGTAATTCAGCCTATAATTACATGAGAATCAAAAAATGTTAAAACACAATAATAAAGATAGTGTGGAGTGCTTTGTCCTTTGTGGAGCAAGCCCATCCATACCACCAAATAAGGGAAAAATTAAATTGGAGTTCAGCATGATGATTACAAGAAGGTAACCATAATGAATGGGAATGGGCAGAAGTGGGAAGAAGAGAAGAAAAACAGCAGAAATTAACAGCAGCGAATAGTGAGTGAAAAAAGTGGCTGTCTTGCACTACACAGATACCCGAGAAAGAGCTGCAAGACTGTCATGTCGTGAAGAAATCCCCGCAGCTAAGTTTGCAGAGAAAGGTAGTATCTCTCATCAATCAAACTAATACCATTAGAAAAAAAAACCCCAAGCATGCTGTCACAGATTTGGGCCAGCATTCAGGTATGAAATGGAAAAAGGTTTTTATATGCCCTGAAAGTTGTCTGGTTTTCCAACAACATAATCTGGAGTAACATATATATCACAAGGCCAAATGCAATGTCCTGCACCTGGGTGAGTGCAATGCCGTGCACAATTGCAAGGTTGGGCAGAGAATGGGTTGAAAGCAGCCCTGAAGACAAGGACCTGGAGTGCTGGTGGATGAGAAGCTCAACATGACATGGTAGCGTGCACTTGCACACAACAACTGTATCCTGGGATGCATCAAAAGATGTGTGAGCAGCAGTCTGTGATTTTGCCGCTCTGCTGTTATGAGACCTCACCCAGAGCACTGCATTCAGTTCTGGAGTCCTCAGCAGAGGAGGGCATAGATCTGTTAGAGCGAGGCCAGAGGAGGGTCAAAAAGGTGATCAGAGGGGCTGGCGCACCTTTCTTACTAGGACAGGCTGAGGGACTTGGGCTTGTTCAGCCTAGAGAAGAGGAGGCTCTGGGGAGCCCTTACAGCACCTTTCCAGTATTTAAAGGGGGCCTGTTGAAAAGCTGGGGAAAGACTCTTTATCAAGGAGTGCAGTGGCAGGAGGAAAGGTAATGGTTTTAAGCAGAAAGAGGGGAGATTTAGATTAGATATAGAGAAGAATTTTTTTACTGTGAGGGTGGTGAGGCACTGGAATGTGTTGCCCAGAGAAGTCGTGGATGCCCCATCCCTGGAGGTGTTCAAGACCAGGTTGGTGAGGCTTTGAACAGCCTGATCCAGTGGACAGTGTCCCTGCTCATGGTAGACATGTTTGAACTAGATGATCTTTTAGGTCTTTTCCAAACCAAACCATTATATCATTTTATTATTCCCACAAAACTGATTTTTCCTGTATACTTAGCTCATCATAGCTATACCAATACTGTCACTGGGAATACCCAGAACAGAGGGTCAGATATAAATTGTTCCAGCCACAATGAGTAAAGTGAATGCATAACAATTTTCATCAGTTAATAAATCACTTCAATATCTGGCCAGCAGCCTGCTTAATCCCAGCTTCTTGACAGCGAATTTTCCTGAATTTGCTGATCATATATCTACTTTTGTCCTATTGAAGTGAGTGGGTATACTAACCTTTCACTTTGCTGGGAGCTGGATAAGGCCAGCCTTGGGTACTTTGTAAAATCTTTCCTATTTCAAAGGAAATATTCTCTGCCTCATAGGTGTATATGTCTTGTTATTTAAAAATCAGAAAACAGTGCCTGATTTAACTCGTTTGTGAGTAGAAAATAAATTATTTCTAAAATTTCTTTATCAGACTTTGAGTGGTATATCAAATGGAAAGAAGCAGAGAACAGGAAGTCTAAACAAAGCAAAATATCACGAACTACTCTACACAACGGCAAACGGAAGGATCAAAAGTCAAAAAAAAATCCAACCAGATAAAACCTTCTATGCTTTCAGATTGCACATTTAAACAAAAGGAACAGACACCTTTTGTCCCTCAGAAGATAGTACTTTCTTTTCTAGCAAACATCTCATTTAATCTTGGATCATAAATAATAGTCCTGAACTTCCTGCATTTTATCCTATATCTACTGCTGCAGTCAATGGGAGTTTTGAAAGTGCAAGGAACATGCATTGGGATAGAGCCTTGGGGTATAAGATCTAAGTCCAAGCCTATGCCTTTTTAGAGGCCTGAGAAGTGCCCACAATTATATGGGTAACCTATAAAAACAATTGAAGTAATTGTTGTGGTCTTACATTGCTTAGATTGCTTGCTTTCCACTCCCCAAACTTGTAATACGAACAGAGCTATTACATGATCTATGATACTCGGGGCTAATTTTGCTGTAGAAAACTCTGTACAAGCTGAGAATCAAAACATAGTCACAGCCCCAAACAGCTTTGGGACGAGATGAGTACTTTGTCTATCCTGCATCCTAAACGTGTCCAGATTATTCTAATATCTGTATATCTAGGTGGACCACTTAACTCCCTCTTGAACTCTCCTTAGTGCTTTAAATTGCTTGTCAGCCACATGTGGAAATCTCTACCTTATGTAAAATTTACATTCCAGAGCTTTCTATCACTGATTTCTCTCAGCAGTAAGGCTTCTTCTGATCTCAGTGCCACTGGAAGGATGGGACCAAGCTGCTCCTACCTTTGGCACAGATACTCAGAGTTGTGCATGAAGCAGAAAAATAATCATTTCCTGGGCCAGAATTTCAGAAGTCCATTATTTAGTGCATTAGCGTGGGGGGAGGGCTAGCTGAGATAACAAGGTAACGTGATCGCTCCTGCTGGCAAGAGGACAGATGTCAACATTGCCTCTCCTTTTCATGGAAACATACCTGGCTTTATGAAGAATAGGTTAGCAAATATACAAATAGTAACCTCAGCAGAGCTGCCAAAGCAGGCTCCAAAGAGACTGACTTGTTTACAATCTGGACTAGTGCCTTAAAACCTGACATGCATGTTCAACAGAAAATTAACCCCAAAATGGGTATCATCATTACTGCAGGGAGAAGCTCCAGGAAGATAATATCCTAACTCTCTCCAGCTGAACTCAGGACTTCGTCCACATTTTGTCACATCAAATGCCCTTGTAGTCACTCAGAATAAATAAGCAAATAAAGAAGTGAGGTATATGACATGTGATAGCTTGGGTCACTGGGACTGCATAGATGTTTGGATGAGGCCCAACCCTCTGCCTTCACTAGAATTACTACTGAAACCTAACTTCTTGCATTGTTTTAAGAGATTAAATTGTTCTCTCTATGTACTTTGGTCACCCCAACTCAGATGTTATCTTTTCCTTTCCCACTCTAGTTCTTGGCTACAAAAAAATACATAAAGAGAGCTGAGAAGAGCTTTCTTTTTCTTAGCTGTACAGTCTGTCTATGGTACTGTACTCCTCCAAACATCTTTGTCAAAGACTGTCTTATGAGGTCATTAGTTTAAGAGGTTACTAGTGATTGTCATAAAAATTAATGCTGGTATAGATTTGACCTTGAAAACAACATTCATAATGCCAAACTGGTGTAGGTAAAAAGGGATAGATGAGATTGTTTCCAAAGTCACTGTTAATATTCAGTAATGGATGAAACGGTCACTGATCTGAAAAAGTCACTCTGCACAAGTGTCATAATCTTTAGCTATCAAATTTCTTGGAAGATGGAGGGAAAGACTGGTCCTGGAATTATTATGCAAAGGTCTGTAATACTGGGTTTACCAGTAAAGACCTCGGTCATCTTTGGTTGCATAATTCAGTTGATTTTGAGCCACCCCACAGGGGAACAAGAGAGAAGATGTGGGAGAGGTAAGCTTTAGGGCTTTCTTATATGACTTGGTGGCAGAGCTCTTTGGGAGGTCATACATTGCTTCACATCCTCCATGGAGGTCAGTGGCAGGCACTAGTGCAGCAGCTTCTAGGTCAAAACAAATGAGGGTGGTGTTTTTCATGCCTGTTACCTGGTATGTCAAACTTCACTTTGGGAGAATCTGATCTCAGACCTTCATATCAGTAGTAAACCAAATTTACTGGATTTGGACTTCATGCAAATATTCATGGATCACAAGATTTTTACTGCAACAAGGGAAAAATGATTTCTTCTGTCCTACAGACTACGGCCATTGGGATACCTAATTGAAGAGATTCATGAGATATCAGTATTAGGACACTGCATTTGTGAACATAAGTTCATATAATGGCTTGAGTTGGAAAGGACCTTTAAAGTTTATCCAGTCCAAGCCCCTTGAAATGATCAGAAACATCTTCAACTGCATGAAGTTGCTCAAAGCCCCATCCAATCTGACCATTGAGAGTCTGCAGGGATGGGTCATATACCAGCTTTTTGGGCAACCTGTTCCAGTGTTTCACCACTCTCATTGTAAAAAATTTCTTCCTTACACCTAGTCTGAATCTGCCCTCTTTTAGTTTAAAACCATTACTCCTTTTCCTGTCACTACAGGCCCTGCTAAAAAATCTGTCTCCATCTTTCTTAAAACCTCCCTTCAAGTATTGAAAGAACATAGAAGAAATGGTGAACATAGGGAGTTACACCTTGAGATAGTCAAAGGAGATGTTCATTCATTCTGGTAGAGAGTTGAAAGCATGTACCCACTTCTACAGAAAACACCTTGATGACACCTTCTCTATACTATTCTAAGTATAATAGAATGCAATGAAAATAGAAAAGTTTCCCACGGTGTAAATATTTTAAGTTAATTGAATCCCTTTGGTAGAATTCTGTAATAAGCACAACCAGACAAAAAGAGCATCACTTCCCCTTCTGTCTGTATTTTTAGAGTACTATCCACAGATACTTGTTAGAGCCAACCCTACTAAATTCCTTACAAGTGTCCCACAAGGGTGGTTCTTAAAATGAAAACAAGAAAAATGTTGGCAGTTTAGGTAATGCCTTTTCCACTTATATAATCTGAGAGTCTATCTAGGAAGTTTAATAATGTACAAGTTTCTGGTGGCAAGAATCAAGCTGGAGAGATTTCTCTACAAGCTCAGCTTTGTTTATCCACATGTCCTCCTTTACACCCTTGTCCCATGTCTCTCTCTGCTCCTGAGAAGGCAAAGGAAAACCACATTCCCTTGAAAAATGACAGACTGAACTACAATGCCATATTCGAATGACTGAAAAAAACATTTACATGAGAGCTGCTTTTGGGTCTGTTTTGTTGGAAGCAAACTTTCACCTTCTAAAAAGTCTGGTAGGGTTCAAGTAGCACAGTAAAATGTTCCCTTGCTAATCCTTACTCCACTCCGTGCCTTTCCTGTAAGTAGTCTGAGTTCCCTAATCTTTTCTACCTAAGCTCACAAAAAGGCAGAGTCCCCTTCCCTCTCCCTTGCACCATATATGATCTGGAAATCTGGGCCTTTAAACACCTGACGTGTACTCCTCTTGCCATTCAGTGTATTAATCACTTGTGCCTCTATGTTGTTTTCCCTCTTCACAAGTCTGGTACAAAACGTTAAGCGTCCTTGTGACCTTTAAACATCCTGCACAGCCCTCCATCTCCTCTTTACGTGATCCAGACTCATCTCCACCTCCTGTCAGAAAATCGTGTGCATGCACCTGGCTTGATTACATCAGCATATATGCACACAGCTGAACTAACATTCCAATGAATCTACTGCAGAAGCAAACAGAAATGAATACCTCTCCTTCTGTCCACAATCCAACAGTTGCTCTACTGTGGTGTCAACTTGGCATGGAATTAGAGCTATCTATAAATTTGTCTTCACTCTTACCTGAATGCCATGCTATTGGGGCTAAAAAGGAACAATATTGATGATATTTTGATGGTGGCCTCTAAACTATGGAACTATTTTGGTTCCTTGTGCTTGCAACATGAACTCCTATGGCTGTTAAAATTTGATTTTTCTTTTCTAATAGATTAAGTAGCTACATATTCCAGAAGTAATGTGTGAGAAAAGCAATCATTGCATGAGGCATCCAAGACACCAGTCAGTATAAGCTACTCTGGAACTTATCTTATATGCAGGCAGCCTAGAAGTTGTATTTCTCAAGATCCCTACTAGGAACATTGCATTTTTCAGTGCTGTTTTACTGTATGTAAATATGGTAGCTGTTTATTTAACTTGGACCACGAGAATTTGGGAAATACCAGAGGGAGACCCCAAAATCATGTAAATGTAAATGTACAGCATTTGATCTGTAATCCTGAGTTTGACTGTAGGGTATACACAGACCTCTTCCTTCAAGAGTAGAGGGTTCCCAGCTGAGAGGGTACTGTAAACAACTCCTAACTACTGCTGAGCAGGATGAACCACTGAGAAGAAGTGTGAGTTCATCAGTCTGCTGAAGGAGAGCAGCAGTGTAGGAAAACAAGTGCTATTAGGAATAAAATGTCTCCTCCAGATTTCTGTTCTGAACTTGACACCAGAGTACCAGGAAAGTCTCCATGGGAGAGTTTGGAAGACTTCAATTCATGTCTGGTGGAGCAAACAGCAGTTGTAAAATCTCAAGAGATGAGGGCCACCCAGACTGCATCAGTTTATCAACTGGACAGCTGTGGTGTGTCTACAAATGCCAAACCATAAGCATATTGGCAGAGGAAACAGGAATTGTGGCCAGCACACAGAGAAGTGGCTCCTGAGTTTCTAAATTGCCTGCCTCTCAGAATACGCTTATGGTCCAGGCGAGCCTGCCAGCTCCAGCAAAACTACTGTGCAGCAGGCAAGTAACATAAACTTGCCTCACATCTGGCTTCACAGGTTTTGGGAAGATTTTGATGATATAGAGGAAGACAATTTGGGAATGCCATAGGATTCTTCTCATCTTCCTGCCTTGGGTAGGGTAGCATCATTGTAACTGGAAAGACCTTTTATTCTTATTGCTCCTAAACTAGAGAAACAGCCCTTTGGGAGCTACGAGCAATGTAATATAGGGAACTTCTGGTGGTAGAGAAACCACTGAGGGACTTGAAATGCTCTAGGATCATGGGAGTGTGAGCATAACAGTAAAGCTATATTTGCACAAACACAGTGGTCCTACCAGAAAAGAGAGACCTGTGTCTTCAATGCAAAAGAGTCAGTTGTTGCTGATGCTGAATTTTCCACCCACAGGAAAAAATCCTGGAAAGCAAAATACATTAATCACTAAAGGAAGGTACAGAATCATGCCTCGAAGAACCACTTTGGCTACAATGACAAGATAACTAATATCAACAACAAATGACAGGAAAGTGGCCATGCTGTAGATTAAATATTGAATTGTTATCCAAAATATACGTGATATTTTATATCAGATTTAAGTGTCTTTCAGATACTGTACAAGCTGTGATATTTATGATTATTGATATACTATAGTAGTAATAGTAGAAGTGTTAATATATCACCAGGCTCTGAATAGATAAACTCTATTCCTAACAGATTACTAATGGAGTTCTAGTGAATCATAATGAATCCCAGCTAATCCATTCTGAGGACATTAACTAGGGCTTATTTTGTCTGGATTTTAAACTCGTAATACTGAAAGTAGGGGCAGAGGATTATCCAGGCTTCTTAAAATCCTTTAACCAGTGAAGAGTTAGGCAAAAACAGGGGCAATTAGATGTTGTTTTGCCAGTCCTTTGTTATGCTCATGGCTGGCTAAGTGAGCTGTTGGATGTTCTGGCCTAATGTTTTCTCTTGCTTTCCTACACTTTCATTGGAGAATGACACACACAAGCAGACTGGGATGCACTCTGGAAATGCCTGCAGCTGTTCTAAGGTTAAGGGAGAAACGAGGTTGTCTTTAGGGACTAACAAAGGATCCAGTTTGTCTTTCCACTGACTGCTCTCTTTTTGAAGGATCAGTGCCTCTAGAATCTTTGCCAGTGGTATAGACACTTCTTTTTTGCAAATACAGAAGAACAGTCCACTTTGTCAACCAGAAAGCAAATCTTGGTGGTACCGTTTTAAGGAAACTATCGGTACAAGTTTGCAGCAATGATCATAACTGCAACATACAGAACAACATGGATTGATGTAAAAGTGTTTCACAGAGATGAGATGAATCAACATGTGGTCCACATCATTCTATGATTCTATGATCTCTGCAATTGCATAGTCACAATGGATCTGTAAATTTGAGAGATGGGTGTTGGAGTTCATTAGGGAGCAGATGGTGGTTTGGGATAGCAGAGGACATCAAGGCGTGTACTAGTGAGAGGATGAGGAGAGACCTACTACAGTTCTGCTTTTGTATTCCACCATATCTGAAGTTTTGTGTGTTCCTTAAGAACGGTACTGAGGCCAGTTCAAAAATAATGCTGCTAGAACAGACAGTTCCTGCAGGTAGTTGTGAGGGAAGGCAAGCAGGGCTGAGCAGGCACCAGCTGTGACCATGAGCACAGTTGCCAAGTGGCACCGTGGCACTAGCTGAGGACATACCATCAAAGCATTTTGTAGTTTGCTGGTCGCTGAATCAAGTGCTTGTGAGACACATCTAGATCACCTAAATAATGTGCTCCTACTACTCAGCTGATAAATCCTTTCGGCTCTCCAAATCAAGTGGAAGTGGGACCATCTGACTTAGGCTTACTCTACCCATCTTACTCCCTGGATCTTTTGTCACGCTCACAGGAAAGAACAAAAAAGAGAAGGAGGAAAACCAACCACAAAATCAGTCTCACTTGTTTGACTCTACTCATAAATACCACACCTATTAAAATAATCTTTTGGCTACTGAGGTCAGAGTAAGCCATGAATATTGCCTAGAAAATGCAAACAGAAGGAACTTCTCATTGGAACTTTTATGGCAATAGCCAAGCATAGTCTTGCAAAATCTGTCTTGTTAGTAAAAGTGCACAGCTACAGATTTTATTAGGACAGCCCTAATGGGACAGGAGAAGAAGAAAAGGGTTGATGATTAATCATTAAAGAGATGCAGTCACAAAGAAGATGACAGCTATGACTCTAGCATGTCTTACTAAAGAAAGAGATGTATTAATGTCATTGCAAAAAGCTTTGGCAAGCCTCCATTATGAACACAATACAATTCTGACCACCCATGTGCAACAATGACGTATTGAAAATGAAGCAGGTACAGAGGATGGCCACACAGCTGATCCGAGCCTGCCTCATAGAAGAGGCTCTAAAACAATGAGTTGTTCAGCCTAGCAAAACAAAGGCTGCTGGGTGTCCCAATGATTTTAAGTTCAGCAGACATAAGGGAGGATAAAAAAGTAGATTCAGAGAAGAAATTTGAAAATTTAAAGGCAATAACAATGACAGTGGTTGTAAATTGGCTAGGACTAAATTTAGGTTGGAAATCAGGAAGTTTCAAACTTTTGGAAGAATGGATGAAGCTTTGTGTTCCTCTCCCTTCCTTCCCTACTCTCTGTCCTTCATGGTCTCCCCCCAGTTGCTGTTGCTATTTCTCCCATGTAAATCTGATTCAGCAGAACAAACTGGTTACCAGACTGAACGGTGCCCCCCAGGTTCTGTGGTTCCCAGGTAATTACACTCTGTGAGTAGTAGCTGTCCTTCCTTGCTCTAGCAGTGAGTAGTTTTCGTCCTACACTATCCTGTAACCCATAGTTGAAGGGATAATATTCCATCCCATTCTGTAACAAGGCATTTAGGGTTTTTTTTGTTAGCAGATGCAGTGATAAAGCGGTCTTAACAGTAAAGCCATTATGTTTTCCCCTATAACAACAAATGACATAAGGAAAATCAGACTTTTAATAAACATGTAGAATCCCACATAAGCACTGAAGGGAGGCTGGATACTTTAAGATGATCCACCATCCTGTACAAAAGTTGTTTCCTACTAGCTTCTCCATATCAACTATTGAAATGTTTTTCATCATTTTATGCACTGTTTTCATCCTTATCACACATTACAGAATGTAATACTAAAAATAAGAAACCATCAAGAGCAGTTTCACTGCTTTCAATACATCTGATTTTTATTCTTCTAAGAACCGACACCAATATCTGGATGAATCCTTAGCCATCTGCGGTAGTGAATACTTATCCTTAGTCTGAATTCTGGCATAAACCCATATAAACAGACTAGTGCAAGGATATCAGAATGCATTTTATTTATCTGCATGGGAACTTGCTGTTTTGCTCACAAACATGGGAACTGTAATATTTAAATATTTCTCCAGTACAGTCATAAATATCTTTTATAACTGAATGCCTTCTCTTTCAACTTTATCTTGACTTCATGGAAATGTATTTTCTATGGTATTTTTTTTTTAGTTGCTTCCTTTTACTTTTGTCTACTGTTTGTGTTACAGATGTCTGTGACTTGTTGAGTATGTCACAAATGAAAACACTATATCTACAAACATAGGTATATACAAGGATTTACACTGGAGATATTATATACTCATCATCTTGATCCCAAGCCCGGTGAAGTCACAAGCGGTTTTTACCCACTCCATTTATTTATAATCAAGCCTTCTAGAGGCTGGCCCAAAGCATGAAGCATAGATCAGAATCTCATCTTCTGTAGGGTCTCTGATTTGAAGGTTTCATTTAGGCCACACACAATTTATGGAGCAAAGAAAGGTGCTGCAACTGAGGAAGAACTCTGCCAAATATAGATCATAGTGACATTACATAATTTCTTCTTTTATTCTAGATTAGAAACTTCCAAAGAAAAAATGAAATGTCCACTGTTCTGAACAAATCAGTAGCAAAAAATGAATAATCACACTATTGTGTTGACATTTAATGGAAGTCAATGATTCTGTCCCAGATTCAGATTTTAACTAGTTTCACCACAGACAGGCACAAGGAAAGGAAAAGTATGTGTGATTACAAATACAGTACCAGGACACTTGTGTTTAATTATTAGTCTTATCAGTAACCCATATAAATAGAGCATGCAAATTTTATCTCTCTGGATCCTTGAGTGGCAAGTTGACTTAAATGCCGATGAAACTTGTTGTGAGAGGTCCATGAAAATAACATTTTGTTTAGACGTTGCATCATTTGCTCTTCTCGAGTCCTTTACCTAAAGTAACCTTCTGTATTTCAACTGGATTTTAATGCACCAGCCCCTGCCACTGCATATATACTTAAGAAGGCCAGAAGACCCTTTTATTTCACTAGAATTTTCTGCATCTTCTAAGTACGTTAGAAAAGATGGGACGTTTTCTCCAACCTTAAGCATTATCAGGAAATGATACAGGCAAGATTTGTTATCATGCCTCCCCTTAAGCACAGATTTGATCAGTGGAAATTAGCTTTTAAGTCTCCCAAAGCACAGGATTAGTTTAATCTCAGGGTGCTCTTTCAAGGTTTACCCCAAACTATTCATTATCTTTCCCATGAATTAAAAACCTGAGATTTTTCTCTTGCTATGAAAGAAGATCTAGCCACAAGAGTGTTAAATGATATGGTTTAGTTCCTAGTGACAGCATGCAAACATTATCTCCTACTTCCATAGGAATATATTCAATCTGTATATCACTGACAATTTTGGACTTATAGGAATAATGTTTTAATGAAATTAGCCTATAAACTCCCATGTTTGCCTCATCTTATCACAGATATCAGGGCAGGGGGCAACCCTTAGACCCTGGGGAACCTCACATTTGAAAGTGTCAACAGTCTTAAACTATTCTGTCCCAGGACTGGGATTAGTGGACATAGTATTTTTTTAAAAATTCCTTTTCCCCCCTCATGTATAGAGTTAACTGTAATGGCAAACTCAAGAAAGTTGTTAAAATTTGTTCCATAGGTCTGTAGAAATACTTGTGTCTATAGTTGATGCTATAGAAAATTTAAAAAAAAAAAAAGAAAAAAAAAGAAGGAATTTCACTAGAGTCTACTGGGTCCTGAAAAAGGTGGTGCAGAAATCCAAGAATTTCCCTCATTATGCTGTGGTACTGTTCAGAAAAATCAGCAGAAAGTAGGTAAATGGTGATATAGTGCCATTTATCATATACTGCACCAACAGCAAAAACCTAGGAAGCCATCCAGTTACACAGGCAAGTTCTCTTGTAATCTATATATTCAATACATCCTCTCCCCTGAAATCTCTACAATTTCTACAGGGAGGTTACATTTTGACTTTCTCTTCTGCTGTCTATAATCAAATGTTCTAGTGCCAGACATCATTGCTGGCCACAAAAGAATTGTAACAGCATTCGTAAGTTCATAAAATGAAAGGATTCTATTGCTAAGAGACAAGAAGCTGAAGGAGAAAGAAACTATGAATAGCACCAGAGAAATCAAATTCTCAGTTGCCAGTATCACTGTAAAACCTATTTTACCACAGCTTTTAAAAGACTGCATCACAAGCTACTAATCCTTGTCAGAGACAACCTGCCTCATTATCCAAAGTGAAGCCTACTGGGAAATGTTGTATAAACTCTGCTGGCTTACTGAGGTAAGTGCATTGTTAACCATTCTGACATAAAGGAGGTGGGAGTGATTCCCCCAGAGAAGGGCTCCAGAAGCCAGGCAGAAAAAATCTGGCAAAAGGAACCCTACAATCAAACAAGCCTGGGGAATTGGCAGAATACACGTGAAATTATTGCTAATGCACAGATTAATAACAAAAGCCCAGAGCAGATGGACTCTTGCAGCTTTGTATCCAATAGGAGTACCATTCTGCACCTTTTGATCCCATGCCACCCATTCCAGCACTTTGAGGGCCAGTAGGGTTCTCTTTTGACATACTTGAAGCACATCCAGCCATTGTTGCTTTCAATACCTCTTTGTAATGTATGCAGCCTTAAAGTTATCCTGTAGGAAGCAGCTGCTGTATGAAAAGGGAATGAGCTTCCATTGGAACAAAAAAAAAAAAAGTGCTATTATGGAAAATAGTCATTACTTCTCCACTCAGCATGCTAAAATATTAAATGCAGGAAATTTCCTCTCAAATCTAGTATTGCTAGACATCAAAAAAAAACCCGCAGTCTTTGCAGGACTCCATCTTTGCTACACTCAATTTTAAAATAAACTTGGACCCCCTGTGGAGGAATCAAACAAGCAACTCTATTTGCTTATTTTTGGAATATCTGTATGTTTAATGACATGGATACTAGCAGCAAGACTGATACTACTGTGGTCTTTGATGAAGAATATTGCGAAGGTCAGAATAGATTTACAAAGGAGAAGGTCGTTTCAATGGTGACAATCATGCTGCCAGTGGAAGACCAGAGCCCATCCGTTTGGGTCATCAGAAAAAATGGCATGTTGAAAGGGAAAACCTACCAGATCTCTTGGATTATGTCAAAGAAATATTGTTCTCATAGCACTAACTGTACCCTATCCTGACACTGAGATCTTGTTTCCAGTTCTGCTTATATAAGGAATACTTAGCTGAACATCGTTAATGTAAACTACAAGGAAAAGCAAGCCAAAAATCATGAAAAATGTCAAAACCAATTTTTATTCAAGAGGCATTAACACCTGAGTAAGGAATCCTTAGAATTTCGTTTTCATCCTTTTCTTTTGGGCATGTTATTTACGTCTTTTCCCTGGCTGCGTACTTTCCTATCACAAAGCCAAGGAATAAATAAATGCGTACACACATATGGATTAGGGTCACTGAATGTTGAAGAGGGGAAGAAAAATTTATTAGATACAGTCTTCAAATTAGAACTGGATCTCCTTCTAAAAGATACCATAGCAATCAAAAAGAAGAAATACGTTAAATAAAGGAATTCCTAGGGAATAATTTATGGCTGCTCTCATACAAGAAGGGCTTGAAATGAAGGGGGAAAGATACGAATTCAGCATAGTTCAGCATAAGGGGGAGCCAAAATAGTTTGCCTCTTGCACAGAGAAAACTCTATCCTTATGGGATTTGGGGCATATGGTAAACTTTGAATTCAGCTGGAATTGAAAGCCAGTACTATTGAGTCAGGATATGGCCTCTCACATGAATGAACTTCTTCCAGCCCCTACATTTCTCTGAGGTCTTAGTCCAGGGAGACAGGCAGCCATGCTTCTGACAGAGGGAGGACCATGCCATACTGGACTGCAGCAGCTCCTCTTTGGAGCTCAGGGATTCTAAAGTAGTTTTCCCATAAAGGCAAAATATGGCACCTAGGTAGCTGGGTCTCACATAAGCATGCTTAGAAACACAAGAACACCTGTACAGGCTCCTATAAATTCTGTCTAGCCCCGTAGCCTGTCTCTAACAAGGGATGCCTAATTAGCTGTTTAAGCACAGGAAAAGTACATAGTATTAAACTCCCAGGTAGATGTAGAGGTCATTTTGAGCTTAACTTTTGGCACAAGTTGTTCCAATCAGCATTGCCCCTCTGAAAGTACAGAACACTGTATGTGGGAGAAGCAGTATCTCTCAACCAGCATGTGTCATTTACTATGTATAGAAGGTCTTACCAGGAGCAATCACTGAATTTCTAGGGTACTGCCAAAAGAGATCTTCTCCTAAATAATGATAATGCTTTTGCACTTTTTTTTTTTACAACAAAGGCAAACCAAAATTCATCCCAAGCTTCTATATACCCTTGAAACACTCACTGTAGGAAATCAGACTAAATGAACAGTAGTTGGTCTTTCTGACTTTCTTCTGACATTAAAGTCTGAAAAATTCTCATTTGTTTTAACCTTTTCACAGAAAAAATGTGTAGAGGGCCTCGAACATCAGAAAGCTAAAGAACACACTAATATTTTATTGAGTCAAAAAATGATTTCCATTTCTTTACATGTAGCATGGTACTTCATCTCAGTCTTTTTTGTATCTGATCACTACCACTTGTAAGTCGAAGGCCAAGACTGTAGGAGGAAAAATAGAAGTCATTTTAATCTATAATGGAAGAATGGATATTTGTTCTAGTCCACAAGCTGGCAGAAACTCAAAAGAGCAATATGTGAAAAAAAAAAGTATGAGAAAATGGTTAGTTATGCTCATTCAACAGCAGTACAAATTTCTTGATGAAACTGAAGTTTTGGAATGCTTGACCAGATCTCTGTGAAGCTTATTATCAAGGTTGAAATTATCATGAATTTCTGGCGTACTCATTAGCGGAAGTACTTAGAGACATTAAATCACCTACTGGTTGACCTTCTGGAGTAGTAGATTTATATTACTAAAGACCAAAAAAATACTAATATCAGCACTGAGTTTATTATATAAAGTCTGCTGAGTTAAATCAAAGGATTCAACATATCAGTCTCAGAGACCAGTAATGGTGTATTCACACCTACTCAAAAAATCCCATTATTGATTAAATTTTGCTAAGTGGGGATGCATTTTCACAGATTTATGCCAGGTCAAAGGTCACAGTGATCCCAGATGGTATGCTACAACTTCAATCACATTTTAAAAGACACTTCATTATTGGGTGCAGGCAAACGACCAAAGAGAGCATTTGAGTTGGGACTGGAAGCATTTGAAACATCAGTGGCTACTTCTTATATCTAAGAAAATTACATTATAGGGAAGATGCAGAAAGTGAGAGGTAAAGTCTCAGCCACAGTAAGGTTAAAGACACCAAAACTTCAACCGTGAAGAAGTGTTCTCAGTAAAATATCTCCCAAGGTTTTGTAAAACTTAAAGTCATGTGGTTATGTCCGTTACGTACATTTTAACAGGCAAGAAGCTTGCATAAATGTTTGAGGTTTGGGGCCAGATTCATTTGAAAGTAAGTAATACAAAATTGGAACAATCAGTCCCTTTTCTTCCAGATCCCAAATGTTCAGGCAGTAGAAGAGAAGATCTCGGAGAAGATCAGATCTGACCCTTGCTTCCACCTTCACATTTTAAGTTCTACATGTACCAAAGAAAACAGCACTGCTCTTCATTATGGCATTTTAACAGAGCCTTTCAATAACGAATTACAAAGATTTCATAGTGATTTTCCTCTCCACTTCTTTTCTTCAGAATGCCTGATGTAACTTTGTCTTTAACTTCCCCATACTAAAATAAACATCATTCTCCTTCCCTGCTGTTGGCTTATAACATTCTGCAGCTTTATTCTCATACAGTTCCCTGGCTTTAAAGCTATCAGGTGAATTTCAGTAGATGTGTACAGCGATAGCTCCAGTATATTCTGTTCTTCATTTGTGTTGGACATGAAATTTTACAGTTTGGTGTTATGCATTATGGAGAGGTTGGAAGGGAAGGTTGTTCTCTTTGTGCTTGGCCCTGAGGCTTGGCAGAAATACTGCAAAATGACTTTATCCCCAAACCAGATGTTCAAGTTGTTTTAATGATATCTTTCGTTTCCTTCACAAAATAAAAAAAAACTCACTGTATCAGAATGTTCCAGTGTTATAACTGTGATTTTTGCTGTCTGCATTTGTCCACCAGGTGGTAGCACTGAAATGAAATCAGAAGTTATCTTATCAAAGCACTTATCACTCTCATATGTTGGATAAAATTCTGCCTTTATAATATTTGTAGAATATAATTGCAGGTATTCCCTAGGTCACCTGTGTCCTACCATCTACTGTATTATTTGTCAGAAAACACAATAGAATTGTAAGTAAAATGATCTAAGATGGGTCCTTGCTTTTCACGTCTTAGTAGTCACCTAGTTGACTTGAAGTTTATGTCCTCCTTACTCCTTTCTCCTCCATCTTAATTATGTTTGCCATTATTAGAGATGAACAGAGAGAATCATGTTCTTATAATGTGACTGCTATTGCTGAATTTAGCAGGTTTTAAATTCAGTAAAACTGAGAACACAATGTTGTTTTCCTAGGAAAACCTTGTTCTTGATTCGGAGAAGACTAAAGACAAACAGAAGACTACTGAAAATATACACACAGAGTAACTAATGTGTTGCTTTATGCAGAAGTTACTTTTCATTGGTATGTTATCTGCTTTTGTGTTTTATTTCTGTATGAAAGGTACTATCCTGATACACTGCTGTGATAAGAATGTTGCTCGAATGCCATGATGAATGGCTTTTCTTAGCTCATTATGGATAAGGGGCAACACAGGAAGCTGAAGTACTAGAACTTCTACCCAGAATTCTTCAATTATGTCTGTGGATACAACTTTTCATTCAGAAAAGGGCTTTTAATCACATTTAGTGAATTCAAATACTTACTTTTTTGAATGCTTCATTAAAGTGTCACCATTAGTAGAGTTTCCCAAGAAGAAAGACTTTATAAAAGTCATAGCAATTTTTTTTTCACTTGACTTAATTACAAGCTAGTGACTATCTAGTCTGGACTTGAACAGAGTACTCACATTCTAGGAAGAAACTAGTGCGCATCTTTTCAGTGAGATTTGAACCAGGATGTTTTTCTCTTAAGAGGTAAGTTTGTTCTTTTCCAGGGCTCTTGCTGTACTTAAATGGCAAATACACCACTGTTTGCAGATCTTTATCTAACATTGTGCAGTTTCAGCAAATAAATTTTTATTCCTCAGGGAAGATTATTGTCTCACATTTCACCAAGAAAATAAGGGCCTCATAGAATACTGAAGATAAATCTGACAGCTGTCAACTGTTTCAAGAACAAGACTTCATGAGTTCTAGCTCTCTGCATTTCTATAGCCCTGTCTTTCTACAAGCACATGTTGGTGACCTGTGATAAAGGAGAAATCTTGGACTACATTTTATTTAGATCTTATTATTTTATCTCCTTTTCTGGAGTGGACCCATGTGGAATTAAAAATCTTGAGAATAAAATTCCAAGGAACACTGGAATGTATGAGATTTCTGACAGGATCAACGTGAGTCCCTGATAAAGAACTTTTAAAGGTAAATGCCAAAATAAACACCCCCAAAAAAAAGCCCCACACAAAACTAATAAATGATTCAGTAGAGGAGACTACCAAGTCTGGTAAGCATCTTGATACTACACCATTTAAGGTAGCTTCTGGATTTACACCAAGCTTTAGAAGTGAAATGAACCCAGAGTAGAGCAGGTTTAAAGTATTTTGAACCTTTGCCATCAACTTGGAACTTGAGAAGTATTACTCAATTTTCTGTACCTTCTTTCTGAACCTGGCTGCGCAGTAAGAAAATTTGAGGTGGTTTTCTGTAAACCTGGGTGGCTTCATGTTTTTTTATATAGAAACCATCTGAAGTGTTGTTTTCACTAGTTTTTGACCCCAAACCAGGCAAAAGAAAATTGGTCCTTTCAGCTGAATTTCTTTTTGAGGTTTTGGATTCCTTCCAACCCTAAGCTCATACTCAGGCTGCAAAAGGTTCTTATGTGCCTTCTTTGTGAACCTGCTGAGTTTACTCATCTCTCTCAGTCAGAACTCAGAGGTTCTACCAAGAGGTGAAAGGAAAGGACACACAAGGGGTGAATGGTCCAAGCCTGTGGGCCCTCGACATGAACAACTTCCATTAATTTTGTTGAGACAGTCATGCATGTAGCACATCTAAATCATCCTACCCCTTTGGCAGGAAGGGTGATGTAACCAGACAGGGACTCAGAGTTCAATTTCTGTCTCTGATGCAGACTTCCCCTGGACTTTTGAACAAGTCAGTCAGAGAAGAAATCTAGGTCAAATGGAAATGAATGACAAAAATCTCATTGACAGGAGGCCTGGATTTCATCCTAATCTGCTTGAATTGTAGCTTTCGATCTTCCACCTGAAACCATTTGAATTTATCCTTTTTTTGTCATAACCATTTGGATTATGAACTCTCTGCATTAAGGACTGTGTCTTAGTATGAGTCTCTGTACAGTACCTCGGATCGGCAGGAGCTAATCTCAGGTGGAGTCTCTAGATGTTCCTGTCATGCAGATGACAGTCAGTGATAAATGAGAAGCACATGCACTTGACCTGAATGGAAACAGATGAAGAGCGCGTGTCCAGAGGATTTAATTTGACAAGATCACAGATCTGCTCTCCATTGTTAAACTCTCCAATGTCCTGCAAAAGTGTAGAATCTTGCTGTAGTCTCTGCTTCCAAAAACTGAAAAGCAACACTTCTGACACAACAGAAGGCTGTATTCTTTGACATGGTATTCACATGAAAAGTTGTTTTTACTCAATATTTTATTTCAGCTGACTGGTTGGATCTAGGTGCAACAGCACAAGTGACACAAGTCTGTAAAAAAATGCATTTTTTAATGCATTAATTGTAAGTTTATAAAGCATCTTCCATATGTTGTGGACATGCTAACATGAGGTTAGGAGAGATCTGAAAGCTATGTACTTACTTCCAGGTCTAGTTATACCTAACCTTCAGGTCTTTCCGTGAGATCATCTGCCAGTTTGCAGGTTCAGCATTTGCACATTTCACAATAGATTCATGTTGCTTCTAGACTGCATGTACTGCCTACAACACTATAATTTGCTACATGTATTTTCATGACCATAGCCGTCGGAGAAGATACTAAAGGAGTAACACTGCCTGCTTCCACGTATATTACTCTGCCCTAGTGCCTGTGATCATGGGCATGGACAAGACTCCATATGCTATCACCTGTACAAATGCAGCACTAACACTTTTCAGCATGGCATGGAATGATTTCATCATATCCGGTTATAGCTCTATCTTCAGTTTAGTTCCACCACCACCCCCCCCCCCCCCCCCCCCCGCTCAAGATTTATAAAGGCACTTCTAAATTCACTGTCCTGCATTCTTCCATTGCCTGGAGGTGCTTCTGCTGTTCTGTTTGCATCTTGTCTATTCCCCTTCAGAGACTCAGGGCTGCTCTTCCAGCAGATTTCTGATTTTTACCTTTCTCTGTCTGAAGGAAGCAGACCTTGTTCAAAGCTAAGGAGCAACTGCATCCTCTCTTTTAAAGAGAGGAAACAATGCACTCTTTGGCTGCAGTCATGCTAGTAAACTAAACGTATTAAGGAATGTTCCTTGGCCCACAGCACATCTGGCACAGAACAGGCTGCCTCAATCCCATTCACTTCCCTTACCTGCCAAACTGGGGTGAGTGCATCCAAACTGCCTATTGGGAACTGCCCTTGGCATGCACTAACTCCTGAGCCATTCTTGGGAATTGTCTAAGAGAGTGCTATCTGACCTGGGTCAGAGTGTTGCCAGCAACCATGCTAACAATTTAATTGAGAGAAGTGGTCTTAAGCTCTCAGAAACATTCCCTGGCCTTTCTTAATTTGCTAGAGTCAGTCTTGATTCCTGTGCTGTTAGCTAAGCATACATGGTAGACAATATGTATAGTCATATTCGCCAACTTCTGCATCTTACATCCCCCAGTGATGGGTATGGCTATCAAACCAGCAAAGCTAGAAGTTCAACGGCACTGACAGAGATAGAAAGATACCACTGTCCTTTGTGGGATATAAACAAATAGCAGAGAAAAATTGTTCGGGGGTGGCGCAGGAAGAGTATTTGCTTATGCCTATATGAGCCTGCCTTTTACCCCCAAATATTCCTCCTTAAAATTCTTTGTTATATTTCTCTGACTCTTTTCTCATCCTCATGCATTTTCTGTATCCCCTGCCACTTCCTCTGTGATCTTCTTTCTTCCCTTCACAGCTACTCGAAGCTATTATTTCTGAATTAACTTTGACACATATTTCTCAAGTCATTACTTTTCTTTCCTGTTACATTTGTCTGCTTCAGAGTCTCCTCTCCTACATATTTTTCTTCCTTCCTCACAATTAAAAAACTCTTCTGTTTGATTCTCTAACTCCTTTGAGATTCTTTTCGTCCTTTAGTTTTTAATGTTGACCATGTATTGTTTAAAATCTAGAATCTAGGATGTCTTCCTAGTCTCTCAGTTATTTGTTGCCTTCTCTTGATGTACTTTTCCTGCGCTCATTCTTTAAAATTCAGGATACTGCAAAAATCTTTCCTGTTTGTTTCATAGTCATAGCCCCATTCCATCATCTGTTGTCTCTGTGCCCCGTGACTCTTCTCTCAGATTTTCCACTATCAGTTCTCGAATAAAAACAACGGTAATGGTGAACACCAAAGTTGTTCACGACCAAGGGAAGTGACAGAGAGTACTTTTATCAATGTCAGTGTATTTCATGCAATGGTGCCACGAAGTTTTTGCTTTCCAACTGACAGGTTGGAAAATTTAGTCGACTTTGAGATTTGTAGTGAGACTTCAGTGACAACCTGGCACACTTTCAGCCTGACACTTCACTCAAGAAGCTCCATCACTAATTTGGTGTCGTTCTTTGGGGGTCTTCTTCAGACGTTTCAGCAGCATGACCTTGCTATTAACATCCATTTTGCATCTACGTTAAATCCATAGATTACACCAGTTTATTCCCAGAATCCTGATTACTTTTCCGAATGATGTTATACACTAACTAAGGTCTAAAGTCAGTAAAATATTTCATCTTGTGTCTAAAGATACCTTTGTGAAGAAGTAAGTATGGAAGTTCAGAAATACCTTAGATGTCTCAGGCAGGAGTTTATCTGCAGCAGGCAGGAGTACAGTGCAGACCAAATACCTAAGCATTTAACCATGTCCTTGGGTTTGTTTTGCAGGTACAAATTGTGGTGTTAAAGCAAGTGGTTCCTGGTGAAGCTTAGGCATGTCTATACTGAAATTCAATCATTACTGTGAACACATTGTAGATATGAGGAAATCTGTAGCATGCCTGTTGCTCTCTAGTCTTTGCTGGCCAACAACAAGATTATTAGGCAAGTTTCCAGTGGTGGTTAACAGTACCTGCCAACCTTGAAAAGCTTGTTTAGAAAATAGAGGTCCACTAGCAAACCCAGGAGTCCCACATTAATTTGGCACAGTTACTAACCTCAAACAGGAAAAACTGGTATGGCCATGCTATGGCCAGCAATCCACTTGAAAAACTGGATAATCAGATGGTCCTTCATAACACTGAAATCTATGACTCTGGAAAAGAACATTTTTACAGAAGATATTGATATGAATATTATAGGGGTTTTGTCAAATTTTAACTATTTTTTTTTTTAGCTTTGAGCCCATTCTTCTTCTGTCATTAATTTTACTCAGTAAAATCTGCTATTCTGCTATTTTTCAAAGATTTCTCTATTATTTCCTTATAATAATATATATTTATTTCCCATTTTTGTTACTCCCTAAAATTTCCAAACTGAGCATGCTCTGGAAGGCCACAAATGAAAAAATAAAAACAAACCTAAAGAAAATTTTGAGAGTGAATAATTCCTAGACATTAGTCTTTACATTTTATTCAGTAGAAAAAGCAGGTAAGGGAGGAAAAAAAAAATAATGAAAGGAATAGAAGACCAAAATATTTGGTTCCAATAGAAAATAGAAATTTAGAAGAAACTGAAAGCTTTTCCTGAAAGTTCTGGGTTTGGAAAAAAAAAAGCCATTTTACATGGAAATGTTTTGCTCCAAGTATTTTTTCAGTCAGCTGTAAATTAAACTGTTCAAGCTGAACTTTTATTTCATTAGCTGTTTAGCAGTTTCAGGGCAAATCAACAAAAACGTAGACAAGTCTTAGTACACTCCCCAGATATTCCTTTGTGGTCCAAACAGCTTAATATTTTTTCTTTGTAGGATTTTAACTCTCCTCTCAATCTTAAGAGGACTTCACAGATTTCATTTGATCTTTCTTGTTCTTTGGGCTGTCTGAAAAATTTTTGTTGAAACTATGTGACAAAAAATTGGGGATTTTGCAAGAAAAATACCCCCAAAACAAAAATATTTTGCAAGAATGCTTGTTTTCTGTAGGGGATTTTTTAGTGTTTTCTTAAAAAAATATTCAAAATATATCCAGTTTTCATTTCTGTCTGTATTTTCTAAAGGAAAAGTATTATCAACAACACTATTTAAATAATTTCAATGGTGAGCTCTTTACAACCTTTATAAGTTCATGGATGCATATGGGCAATCACAATTTTTGTTGTGAGCAACGCTTTCTGTTTTTATAACTAACACAGTCTTGCAGTGAACTGCTGAACACTCTCCATTTCAACTTAACTCAGACCTGCTACAACTCATGACTTATAGAGCAACAGCTACTGGCTTAGTACAGACTGTAACTTCATTGTAACTGTCATGATAGAAGCATGCAATGGAAATGGAAGCAATAGAGAAGAGGTTATAACTGACTCAGACCAAGCCCTCTGTATCTAAAGTGAAACATAATTTTTGGAATCATGTAGGTTATACAACATATTGACTGCATACACTGGGTGCTGATTCTTGGCAGTCTTCTATTACATTCACTTTGTCTTGCACTTGTTCTCTACTGTCATTAGAAGTTTTGCCAAAGAAAATTTCCAAGGAACCTGGGAATCTGGTGGCTGTTTGCAATCTGAGGAATTTCAGGACGTAGTTAAATAACTTACTTATAGGGGCCTATATTCTTATAGTTTGCTTGCTGTTCTTACAGATGTGGTCCTTTACCAGACTGAGGGTGGGGAGGTAAACCTATATCCTGATTTCCTCACTCTCTTCCCCACCACTTATGCCCCACCCCCAACACTCAGTTATTGTATGGTTATTTACTTTTCTCATACTAGAATATTTTCGCCCAGACTTGGATACAGCTGTAATACCAGTGGGGGTGGAGGAAATAAGGTGGCTCAGCCCTTCTTCATAGTTACTTCAAACCACCCACAGCTAAGACAGCACTAGTGAATGGAGCAAAGCATCTGGGTCTTCTCCCTCAGAAAAAAATATGAAGAAATAACAACTGTACTGCGCCTTTCCCTTCTATCTTCTCTTTACAGATGCCAGATGCTTATGATTTCTTCCCACTCACTTACAGGTCTTTTGAAACTATAACTAATCAGTGGCATACTCCAGTACCCAATATACAATGGCCTTTTCCTTTACGCCTGTGAGAAAGATCTTCCCTAAAACTTAGTGTACCCTTTTGGCAATAGCATTGAGTTGCCAGGTCCCATCTTGCTGTTTTTTTTGCTTGTGGCTAGAAACCTTTCTTGGCTCCCTACCCAGTCAGCTAGGACTTATTCTCTCAACACTAATAACCACATCCAAATTTGATTTGTTGTTAAACAACGCCTCATTTATTTCAGAAACAGGAAAAATGAAAACATGTATAGGAAAGCCTTTATTTCTATTCACAGCAACAGGAAGCAGGGATACAACAGGTCATGAAAGCACATGGTGCAAAAGGTGAATATTTGTTGAGAACCTCTGCTGTTGTGATCAGACCCTAGAAACTGCATTTTCTCCATATGGGTTTGAATGTTCCTACTGGCAATGACTATTTTTTACACAAAAATTTGATTCTGTGCTGACCACAAGTACTTATTTATTTTGGATTCAACCACTAAAACTCCCCCATCCAGCCCTAAGTAACTATTTTAAAAAAAATAAAAGCAAAATATGACAACTGCTACAATTCTAATCCAGACTGTATTTCTTAGGTCAGAATTTCACACTGCTTTCTCTCTCTAAATTAAGGAGTTCCTGGTCCTTTCTTTCTTTCTATACCCAACCATTTTCACCCCAAAATATGCAGGCCCACACAGTTAATCAGCTAAGAGAATTGGGGTTAGTCTTTGCTGTAGACATTTCTAACTCAAACAAGAGCTATTCTACTGCTTACTAAACACTATGCACCAGAAGAATAAAGTGATTCTGTATGATAGCCTTCTCAAATGTACTTCCCTAAGTATCTGCTGTCAAAATAGAGACAGAAAACCTCATGAAGCCACCATGCGAGTGTTTCTAGTGACATCTTAAAAAGATGTCAGAACAAAGAAAAGATGACAAAAAGGATCAAAAGTGTGGAGCAGCCTATGTTTGAGGAAAAATAAGTCTAGAGATTTTCAGTGTTGACAGTCAAAAAAGAGCTAAAGACATGTAAGACCTTTTATAAAGTCACAAATGTTGTTCACAATAAAAAACAGGGGTCATTAAAATAGCATGTTAAGTAACTGACTCAAGTAGATGAAAATTAGTATTTTAATTAATAAGGCATCATTTAATTATGGAACTTTTTGTTGCAGGATTCGCAAAAAATAATGGCATAAATGAGCTCACGGAATGTTCTGATATATTTTTATGAGTTAAATAACTGCATATCTTAACCCAGATAATAGACACTCTGACCTGAAGGGATACAATACTGTACCTAATGGTCACCAGTGCAAGTGAGTTCATCAGTGACGTCGAGATCAGAGGCAGTCTGGGCTGCAGTGATCATGCATTGGTGGTGTTCAAAGTCCTGAGAGATATGGGACAGACGAGGAGTGTTGTAAGAACCCTAAATTTTAGCAAAGCAAACTTCCAGCCCTTCAAGGAGTTAGTCAGTAGGACCTCCTGGGAAATGGTCCTCAGGGACAAGGAAGCAGAACAGAGCTGGCAAATATTTAGGATATAAGGATGCTTTCCAGAAAGCGCAAGAGCACCCAGTCCCCAGATGCAGGAAATCAGGTTGGGAAGGGAAGAGACCAGCGTAGCTGAGTTGAGACCTACTGGTCAAACTGAAAAGCAAGAGGGAACTGCACAGGCAGTGCAAGCAGGGACAGGTAATTCGGGACGAGTATAGGGATGCTGCCCAGTCGTGTAGGGCTGGAATCAGGAAGACCAAGGCACAGCTGGAGTTGAACTTGGCAAGAGAAGCCAAGAAAAACAAGAAGAGATTCTATAGGTACATCAGCCGGAAAAGGAAGGTTAAGGAAAATGTACCCCCACTGATAAACGAAATGGTGAACTCATATCAAGAGACGAGAAGGTTGAGGTACTCAACAACTTTTTTGCCTCAGTCTTCACTGGTTACCGCTCTTCTCACCCCTCCAGAATCAATGGAGAGCCTTTAACATGGTACCCCACAACATTCTTCTCTCTAAATTGAAGGGGTACGGATTTGATGGGTGGACTGTTTGGTGGATGAGGAATTGGTTGGATGGACATTCAGAGAGTAGTGGTAAATGATCCGTGACAAGTGGTGTCCCTCAGGGATCTGCACTGGGGCCAGTGCTGTTTAATATTTTCATTGATGATCTAGACAGCAAGATTGAGTTCACTCTCGTCAAGTCTGCAGATGACACCAAGCCGAGTGGTGAAGCTGTCACACCAGAAGGATGGGATGTCATCCAGAGTGACCTGGACAAGCTGGAGAAGTGGGTCTGTATCAACCTCATGAGGTTCTACAAGACCAAGTGCAAGGTCCTAGTCCTGGGTCAGGGCAACCCCTGGTATCCAGGATGGGGGATGATGTGATTGAGAGCAACCCTGCGGAGAAGGATTTGGGGGTACTGGTTCACAAGATGCTCTACATGAACCAGCAACGTGTGCTTGCAACCCAGAAAGCCAACTGTGTCCTGGACTGCACCAAAAGAAGCATGGCCAGCAGGGCAAGCAAGGTGATTCTCCCCCTCTACTCCACTCCTGTGAGATCCCACCTGGAATATTCTGCCCAGTTATGGAATCCCCAACATAAGAAGGATATGGAACTGTGGGAACAGGTCAAGAGAAGGGCTACAAATACGATCAGGGCCTGAAGCATCTCTGCTATGAGGACAGGCTGAGAGAGTTTGGCTCATCCTGGAGAAGCCTTCAAGTACTTGAAAGAGCTACAGGAAATCTGTGGAGGGACTTTCTACAAGGGCCCGTAGTGATAGGACGAGGGGGAGTGGCTTTAATCTGGAAGCGGAAAGATTTGTGAAGAAATTCTTCACAATGAGGGCAGTGAGACACTTTGCCCAGGGAAGCTGTGGATGTCCCCTCCCTGCAAGTGTTCAAGGCCAGGCTGGATGGGGCTTTGAGTAGCCTGGTCTAGTGGGAGTTGTCTCTGCCCATGGCAGAGGGTTGGGAACTGGATGATCTTTAAGGTCCCTTCCAACCCAAACCATTCTATGATTCTATGAAATGGAACACATATCAAACACAGAGATGGATCTATGGTTTTAAGTTTCTATCTTGGGGAGCCTTGGGGAGTTATACCAGTAGAAGGATCTGGTCACAAGTGGTGTTCCCCAGGGCTCAGTGTTGGGGGCAGTCTTGTTAATATCTTTATCAATGATCCAGTTGAGGGGATTTAGTGCTCCATAAATAAGTTTGCAGATTACACTAAATTGGGCAGAAATGTCGATCTGCTTGAGAGCAGGAAGGCTCTGCAGAGGGACCTGGACAGGCTGAATCAATAGGCAGAGGTCAATTGTATGAGATTCAACAGGGACAAGTGCCAAGTTTTGCATTTTACTCACAATGTCATGCAATGTTAACAGCTTGGGGAAGCGTGTCTGGAAAGCTGCCAGGTGGAAAAGGACCTGAAGGTGCTCATCAACAGCTGGCTGAACATGAACCAGCAGTGTGCCCAGGTCAAGAAGGCCAAGAGCATCTTGGCTTGTGTCAAAACTGATGTGGCCAACAGGACTAGGTAAGTGATCACTCCCACATTCAGCACTTGTGAGGCTGCACCTTGACTACCGTGTTCAATTTTGGGTGTCTTAGTACAAGAAAGATATTGAGTTTCTAGAGCATATTCAGAGGAAGGCAACGAGGCTGGTGAAGGTTCTGGAGCACTAGTCTTATGAGCACCAGCTGAGGGAACTGGGACTGTTTAGCCTGGGGAAGAGGAGGTTGAGGGGAGACATTACCACTCTCTACAACTACGTAAAAGGAGGTTGTAGCGAGGTGGATGTTGGTCTCTTCTCTCAAGTAACAAGCGATAGTATAAGAGGAAATGGCCTCAAGTTATGCCAAGGGTGGTTTAGATTGAGTATTAGGAAAAATTTCTTTACTGAAAGAGTGGTGAAACACTGAAACAGGCTTCCCAGGGAAGTGGTGCAGACACCGACCCTGGACAGGTTCAGAAAACATATAGATGTGGCACTTCAGGCCATGGTTTAGTAGGCATGTTGGTGTTGTTTTGATGGTTGGACTTGATGATCTTAGAGGCTTTATCCAAGCTTAATGATTCTATGATTCTATGTTTCTATCTGTCTGTATGCTACCTTTTTATATTCTTCACGTGTCATCAGCCAGAGATAAAAGATTGGGGCAGATGGATTTTTGTCTCACATGATACAGCGATACTTACAAAATAGTGTCTGGTTTAACTTACCAGCTTCCAAAATAACTTATATCCTTCGTCTTTTAGACATTCAGAATTTTCAGTACTTTCCTAGATATCTCAGAGTTGGCAGACAATTAGAAGTATTTTGTTTCACCTCTTTTTCTTAACTGGGATAAGAAAATTTGCATTGGTGACTGAAGGCTGAAATCTGTATTGCTGTAGCATGCAACAATTTTGTTTAGTTATATACGGTTTTCTCATTTATCTGAAAACTAAGTTAAACTTCCCTCAAAGTTTATCTCTGTTAAAACACACTGTTTTCAGTATAACAGTCGTTACAAATACTGCTAGATCATTGATAAAGGCAAATTACTACACTTAAACCTTTCTGAATCCATCATGACCTGAAATTACTTTTCTTTCCCATGTCTGCAAGCAAGAAACTGCTTCTGTCATTTTTACTTACAAGCAGAAAATAACTTCTGAACTTTCTTATTTTCTAGGAATATAATTACTACTACTCTTTACTAGAATGTCAGGCTTACACTTAATTCGGCAAGGGTGAATCTATGCATATGGAGAAAGAATGCAAGTTCAGTGTTCTACAGCAGACCACGTAGATAAATTTTAAAGAACAAGTTTATTGGAAAAGACAGCAACTGTCTCATAACATCAAAAATATTGATCAATAATGCAGGAATATGGGTTATGAACATATTTATGTCATAATAAATCTTAAAAAATATTTGAAAGTATTTCTAGACAAAGTTATTTGAATCTGAGGAGCAGCACAGGCAAAACACCATTGAAGAGAAAAAATCTGGTTGGCTTCTTTCCAAATAGGTATGTTTCTTCATTGAAAAGGACTGTGATGTATCCTTGAGCTCATTCACATGAATACTTATGGTTACATGACACCGGTAGTCCTCTGCCAGTGGGCACCAGAAATATTGGAACAAGAATAGATTACCCATTAAAAGGGCCCTACTGTTGTGGCTTGGAAGCTGGGCAACAGCTCTGAACTGCAAAGTGAGCATCTCAGTCCTTACTGTGGAACAAAAAATTACTGGTTATATGACTTGTTTGAGGAGCTGCTGAAAGATTGTTTCATTTAATGAAAGACAATATTCTTCCAGCATTTTAGACATTGTAATGTAACACAAAAGAGTGCTGATATTTTCTGGCATTAGCCATAGGATATGGGTTGGGTCATAAAAGACTGGGTTCAGTAGCTAAATTATATTTCCTTGTCCCCCCAGATATTTTTTAATCTTGGAAAATTAGATAAGCAAAACAAATGTTTCAATGAAACCAAACAACTACCACAGATGGATTCAAGCAATTAGCAAAGAAAAAATCTATATCTATAGAACAGAAGACAGTGTAAACTCTCAGAATTCCCCATATCTAGAAGTAGACTGTACTAATGCCTCTTGAATCTCTGTTAGCAATTATCACCTCAAATCCTGCATGGTTTACCATCACAGTGTCACTATGCACTCTGAAGCTCGGAGGGCTGCCTAACCAACTCTGAAAGCAGAAGCACTGCTGGACGCTCATACTTATTGTTCCTGTGACATTCCATTTCTAATAGCTGCATCGGCTTCTTTGCATTTGTTCTGAAGAAACAAGAAGTCAGTGATTTCTGATATATTTTTTTTGAGAACATTCACTATCATGAGTGCTTATTAAAAAAGGCATTGTTAAGATCAACTTATTCCCTTAGCAGAACTCCCATTGCTTTGCTTGAAATATTCTCAGATACATTAACAGTAACTATTGTACATTCTTGGAGTATGTTTTCTCTCCAATTCATCATTCTTGATGTACAATTCTTTTGGCTAACCACGGTTAACCACCTTTAGTTCAAGAAACCCATTATATTCTGGCACTGAAACTTTTGTTCTTCTGCCCCTAAGTCTCTAACATCATCTTTTTACAGAGAAACGTATGTGTTTTGCAATGAATAAATTTGTTAAACTCTCCAGAATGTATTCTCATAACCAAAAGATTTTTTGCTAGCCCATGTAAATGTTCAAAAGAGGTTGGCTGAAAAAAGTAGAAATTTATGGACTGCTGAACATGATCGATTATTAATTCATTGGAAATCCTGGGCTGAGGTGGGGAGGGAAGGGAGATTATACTACAAATATATAAATAGTTGCTTTATGAAATGTAACATAGAGCAATTTAAATTTCAACAAAATAATTTTCATAAAAAAAATATAATCCATACAAACCATGAATCAAATTCAGACAAAAGCAAGAAAGACTCTCCTATTGTTTCAACCTCTTTTTTGTTTTCCAGCATTTTGTTTCTCGGAAACAACTTTAATTCTTAAACCCTGACAATATACTCAAGTCCTGGAGTAACACAAGCTACATAGTATGAGACATAAGGAGAAGAGATGTTTATTTAAAATTCCATTAGCACTTCTCCAACAGTCAGTGCAGGGACATATTGACACTACCTAGTGATGCCCTCCTGATCTCAACATGTTCCATTACACTTCCTACACCTTTGCAAAAATCTGTGCTTAAGCAAGGATGTCCCTGAAAAGAGCCCTCATAGACCACTTCATGTTTCCTCTTCTAATCATGGGTATTCTAATCATGCCCTCTTCAAGCCAGGATTTCACACTGAAGGGTTTTTTTCAATTTCATGGACACTTAGTGAGGCTAAAAGGGCTATTTGTAGAGTGGTTTTTATCATATAAATCTCCATAGTATATGGTCTGTTTTTACCTCAAGTGATTTACAAACGTATTTCTGAAACCACTCAGAAATCAATCCAATAACCAGTTGTTTTTCTCAATCTAGTATAGATCTACTGCAGTTAAATCTGTCTGTTAGAAAGTTATGCCCCCAGACTGTCCTCTTGCAGAAGGACAAGCTCTAATCCACATAAATTTGTATCGATTTGGACTCTTTGTTAAACTGAGAAAAATCAGTTTCAGCTCCTCTGTGGCAATTCCCAAAGTAATTCCCCTAGTAATCTCAGCAGGATTTGCTGTTGTCTTCTAGCAACATGCTCAGTGGAATATTTATGACAAATCAGGGAACTGGTGTGTTTAGTAATACTAATGACTCTGTGAATCTTTGGGCAGCCTTTTTCTTTTGAATTCTTTCTACTTGTCCAACAACCTTCCATACGCTGGGCCAAATTCCTTTGTCAGGATGCACAAATAGGTTTCCTAAATAACCAGACATACGTCCCAATTGGATATTGTTTCTCAATCAAGTTAAGGCTTTTTGTGCAACATACAGTGATTTATGTCCCAAATAATCACATCATCAATAATTATTTGCAGTGAAAAAGATTTTGATACATCTTATGTGTCAGTGGAATACCTCAGTGAAAGCATTTGAACTTACTTGCTCAAGGAGAAGATTCTAAATCAAGATGCCAAAACCAGAATATGGGGGGAAAAAAAAGAGTTTTAAAATAAAATATTAATAATAATAAAAGGTTAGATTTGGCTTTATCAGCTCTTCTTACATGCTAAGAGAAATCTTGATAGCTTTGCCTCCTTCTGTACATGTATACAGTGGCCAGACCATCACCTCAGTCAGCTGGCATCCAACTTCATTCAGTGCATTCTCATTCTGCTAACACTTTTACTTTCTTTCTCAAGGTAATGAAAGGATTTTTTACACTATATGTATGTTTTGGCAGAAAACCAGGATCTTTATTGTTGTTGTATTACTTCCTTAGTATGTTCCTTACCATTTTAAGACTACTTATATCCTGTTCAATATATTTGCTAAGTATCTTCTGATTATGAGAGTGACATTCAGGTTTCTTTTCCACTGTTTTAAAAGTTTAGAGATGTCCATTTAACTTCACCATGTTAGTGCAATTTTTGTCCCTTGGGCTCCTATTATCTCTGCTGCATAAGAATAATTTTGCAGTTTTTGTATTAAGTAGCCAATAACCTTTTTGTTAACTCCGTGATATTTCAATTGCACCGGTTTGAAATTGTATTTCCAGGCACTGCTGGTATCACAAAACACTATTTTTAAGAAAGCAAATATACCACAGTAGAGAATAATCACATTCATTGCACCCTAGTGCTGTTCCTCACCCAAACTTCCACCACCCTTAGAAACAGGATGCAGAGAAACAGGTTAAGACTCTTTTCTTTTTCTCTGTGCTTTCCCAGGGAGCTTCTCACCAGTTTTATTAAACTTTTGCCTGAGAATGCCATTTTCTTTTGTTCCCTGCATGCCCCAAGAAAGCATTTAAACCCTGCTCAGTTGTTTCTATTTCCTCATGGAAGCTTTCCATGTCAAGATAGTCAACGAAGAGACCAGGTGACCTAAGGAGGTCTAATGTTGTCAAGACCACACTCAATAAAGCTTTAATCAATCTGGTCTGATCTCAGGACTGGTCCTGCTTTGAGTACAAAGCCCTTTCCACTCTGAATTATTCCATGAGTCTATAATACCTTCCAAGATGTTATAAACTTGCAATTTCATCATTACTGCGGTTAAAGAAAAATCACAAATTAAATCATGGTAATCCTTCCAAAAACCTCCTAGAAGGTCCATTTTACCAGCATTCCTTGAGGTAGCCAGCCTTCATCTTCTTTATTCAGACCTAGTATTGCAGTCAGCTATGGATATTAGCAATCTGGATGTCTGTTAAGGATGTGCCAACTAAAATGCTATTCACAGATGTATCCACTCTACACAAGAAACATGCAGTTCTCTTCCTCTGATTACAGACCCCTTATTATGATCATTCAGACAACAAATGAGATAGCTATCACTTCCTATAAACTTTTTGCATCTTGGTTGTAGAGTATAAATATGCCAGAAAGCAAGATCTGGAACAAAATACAGGATTATAGAAACACAGTCTGGAAGTCCCCAAAGAGAACTTGAAAATGTACAAGTATTTCTTGCAGTTTATGGAAGCTCATATATCATGGATACCAGTGCAAATCCTGACTCTCCTGATACCAATGGGAATTCACTGAGAAAGTCAGGTTTTCACCCTTGCCCAGAGAACTTTATCCTGCTAATATTAACATACCTTATCATTTTTTCATATGTAGTGAAATTAAATGTGCATTGGTATTCGCAATATTAGGGCTGAAGATCTAAAACATGCATTTAGTTCTGGACTGACAAAGTAATAAACTGGACCAGAATCTAAAATAAGATCCAGATCTAATAATCCTCTTCTGCAAATTCTTAGACTCGTAAATATCTGTCCACATCTGAGCAGTTTCACTGAACTTATTATATATGTATGTAACTTTAACTTTTGTACCCTTTTTTGGAAATTTGACCCCAAATATGCAACTCATTAAAGTCGATACCCCTCCTAAACAAAAAGATCCAAATGGCATACTGAGGAAGAGAGTTTGCAGAACTGGTGTCTTAAACATTGGAGTATAGTTATTCATGTGAGAAAAAGAATTACAGATGTTGCAGTGTGAAATCAAGACTGTATTTTCCTACTTATCTGTCTAATGCCTAAAATGTTTTGTTTTCCACAAGAAAAATAATTCAACTACAGTTGTATCATTTTTGTTCTCTTTTTAACTATTTTTTTGTAAATACATTTTTGATTCCATAAAGGCATAATTTTCTATATATACTCACTGGTTCCACGTCATCTAAGTATGGCTTTTTGTTGTTTTTTTTTTTTACTTTGTTTTCTTTTGTTGTTTTTTTTTTTACTATTAGAGTAAAACAAAGTGCACAAGGACAAACTTGACTGTAAGAATGGACTTACAGGAAGGATTTCTTCAACGTGAATGTAAATAATAATTCCACACTATTGCTTTAGGGGACACTTTCTAGAAGAGCGCATGTCCTCTTCTCTCACCCCACCATACAAACTAGACTTTCAAGATTTGAGAGTATCTGTAGAATATCTGTCTTGATTCTCAAAAAAAAAATCAGGATTTCTATATTTCTAGAAGAAAAGTTCCATGCTCAAAATTTAACTTCATAATACCAGAAACTAGCAAATGTCACCCTGGCAGAAGTTATTTTAAATAAATATGTTTGTCTTTTTATTCATCTTATTTCACCTTCCTAAAGTACGTTATTAAAAAAGACTATGATTTCTTAATTTGGAGATACTTTGTACACAGCACTAGTGCCTTCCCTTAGACAAGCATGGGGCAAGGATGAGTAGGTACAGAGAGCAGAGACCGGTTGGTACTGAAGTAGCACCAGGAAGGTAGAAGGTTGCTACAGTCTTACTAGGGTACAATATAATTTTGCAAGCATATTCAGGCAACTCTGACAGCAGTGAGATGAGAGGCAACTATAACTTCAAACCCTCCCTTTCCCAGTCACTTGTGAGCCAGGGACAAGGGTGGTGTCTTGGTTCTGTTGGTAACCTGGGCCAAGACCCTAGCCATGATAACCTGTTTTTCTCTGTTTGTCTGCAAGGCTGCTGAACCTTGGCACAATCCAACTCTGACTTACAACCAAACACCTCAGACAGATTAGGATTCTGTGACATTTAAGAAGTCTTCAGTGCTCCTCTTGAACCAGATTTACAGCCCTGACTCTTAATTATTTCCAGAAGATACTGTAACTATTATTAACAGCCCACTGAACACAGTAGGTTACTAGTGTCGCTCTCCTTCCACTGTGTAATTTCATAATCAGATGAAGTTGTATTTCACTTTTGTTTCCCAGAATAATTTAAAACTTTTTTTTTGTCATATGCTAGACATTTTTACATTATTTTTAACATCTCCTATTTTTGTCCTTTTTGCACATAGGTTGTGAGCTAAGGTAGTTGGATAAGGCAGTATAAGTATTTTGTCAGGTAATATACTGTTGCCTTCTCTAAAATTACTCCTTTAGAAAGCACTGGGATTCTGGTAGTCACCACGAATTACTCTCTGGTTACATCCACACTGTTAGAGTATTCCCAAGAAATGCTCTTGTTATGGTATTTGGCTGAAATGCCCCATATGTCCTCACAGTGCAGACCTTTAATAAAGCCAAGTTTAGTCCATGCTTTCACTGACAGGTGGTCTTGAGTATGCTATCAAACTCTTGCTACACAACTGAAAGTGCCTTTTTTTCTAATATATTTGCACCTTGCCAACTCTAAAACCTCCAACTCTGCCCTATATCAAAAGTCTGCCAGAGATGATCGTGAAGGGGATTCACAAAAGTCTGGGGATTATAAAAAGTTATCTGTAGAGAGCTAAGCACAAGGACATTTGACAGCAGTTTTTGCCCTGGCTGGTCCAGAAACCTGGCAGAAATCGCGTATCATCAATTTCTGCTTTTATCAAGGGCATCTCTCACAACTTTACGTGCTCACCTTCTCCAAGTATTCATGCAATACTTAACCAACCACCCTTCACTTTTCTCCTCTGTATTTAAAAAGTATTTTGGACCTTGGATTAAGAAATCTCATTCCTCACTTTTGTTTTTCCTCTCTCTGTCATTAATCTACTCTCCTGGCTTCCAAAGTGACACTTGTTCTCTGTCCCACATGCAGATCTAGATTTTTGTGATCTTTGTCTCTCTATGGTTCTATGACCTTCAGACTGCTGCACAGTCTTGATGACATCATCTCCCTAATTTCTTCTGATTAACACACAAACGTGCCCACCTTCATTACCTCCTGCAATACTTCATCACTCCCAATTTTCTCTGGATTCTGAATTCCTCTCATGCCTGCTGAAAACCAGCATCAGATGTTTTCAGAAAGACTGATTATGTAGTGAGAAAAAAGAAAGATATTTTCTTGCTGAGACAAAGTGTGGAACGGGAAAGTGTGGAGATATTCTCTCTTGTGATCTTCCTGTTTCCTTCTTGTTAAGGGGAGGTGGAAAGATCTTTTCCTCCTTCTTCTGGCAGCGCTTAGTGACTTCTCTTACAGGAAGGTAACCAGTTATAAGGACTTTGTCCCAAACAGGACTGGCATTCCATAAAGTGTTGGAAAATTTTGTATTATTGACCAGAACACAGAACCTCAGCCTTCATCAAAACACTATCATTTATGAAAACATTACAGAGGTTCTCAAAACTTCACTGCTGTATGTTTTCCCAAAAACTATAAGTTTTTAATTTATAACTGTTTTAATCAGAGACTTCTTCTAGAGAAGGATCATAAGAGATCTACAGAAATATACTCCAGGAATACAGTAAAAGAACTCCTTTTACATTTCAAAAGAAAAAGAAAGCCACCTTTTCCTTCCAGCTGAAAGACAACAATATGGACTAGTTTTTTTAATTCCACAAAATCATTGTCATAATCTTTTTAATTTATACTTCATTATGACCTTTACAACATGTAAAATAACTATCTTATGGCCAAAGTCTCAAAGCAGGGTCTTATAATGTGGTACTTGATCAACCTTTGTGAATGACTATGAAACCACAGAATCAAAGTGAATAAACTGGATTTAACACAGTCTATTATCTCGACAGTAGCCAATCAAACTGACAAATCATGCTACAAAGTCTTTTTTTTTTAGTACCATAAGAATGTCCACAGCTTGACCTTATTACACTTTTCTTTTTGCACTGATGCTGATGCTTAAAACATACAACAGAAGTAACTCTTGAAAATAAGTTACATTCAGGAATGGGTGCACGCTATCAGAGAGATGCAGAAACATGAACTTAATTTGTGAAAGAATAAAATTACCTGGCCTGTATACTTAGTGTTTATTTACTTACGAGTTCCTTATCTATATTTTTCCAAGAAAAATAAAATCAAATAAACCACTCAACTTTCAGGTACAAACCCTTTAAAGAAGAAACAGAAACTGCATGGTAGCACAAGTGGCATGCGCTTTTAGAGAATTAAGATATTCTGCCACTCACACTGACCTACAGATGCCGTGGGCAATAAAGGCTTAAATTTTCCCTCTCTTGGCATGGGCACATTCCATAAAATGTTTCTGCTCTTAGATTACCCCTTTTACATTCAAAACTACTGCGCAGAAAATATTATGCATCATTACTCTGTCTCATAACAAGAAGAATGGAAAGATACGCATGAGGAAGACTTTCTAGGGATCAGGTAGAACTCTAACAGGATGTGCAACAACATCTAGATGGAGTACCCCAGCAGCAGAATAAGGAAAATGGTATCAACACTCCCCTTCTCTCTATGAACAGAAAACATGACTTTGTCCCTTTATAGGAAAAAATATCTTACTTTCATCTGTGTACACAGGTACTGATCCAAAGCTACTGAAATCAACACAAATATTTGCATGGACTTCAGAGGACGCTGAGTCAGACCTATAGCCATTTGATCTAGCTGGCATGTGGTGACGGGGGCAGAGCCAGGTTCCTTACATTGCTCATGGTTCTTTGCCCTCCCGTTTCCCCCTTAGGTTTCCTGACTACTACTACTGTGATAGTGGTCCCTGCATCACTAGCACTTAGGCTGGGACCACTACCCCAGTAGTAGAAGTGGTTAGGGAACAAAGGCGTCAGAGAAAGAAAGTGAGGGAGGGATGGTGGAAACTGTATTCCTCAGTAGTGCTGAGTAAGGATTGTGCTTACTGTTTCTCATCTGATCACTACAAAACTATTTATAACCGTCCTTGCAGAAAAATATACAAGATAATAATGAATGCTACGCAGCAAACAGCTGAGTCACAATGTCCCACCCTCACATTCTCCAGCACTTGAACTCAGCCATCTAGGAAGTGCCAGAAATGATAATGCATTTTTATAAAAGAAAGCACTCATATCTTTTAGACAGCCAATGTTTGCCTGCTGTTGGTTGTTGGAGTAATAGCCTTTATCTTAATTAAAAGTGGTCACAAACATTCTCATAAACTCACGAGTCATCCAACAGTGTGGTGTGAGCAGACAGATTTGTGACACGCAAGAGACAGAACAGAGTTGGTGTGTGAGCCAAGGACGTTTTGGCTGTCTCTTAGAAAGGAAGACTTCTGCAATGTCATTTAAGCCTTCTTGGAAATCAACTACACTGCAGTGACAAAAAAAGCACCTATTTTTTTAAGACTTCCTGTCCAGGAGGAAAATATCCTGTGAGATGACCGAAGAGAAGGACTTTGCACCTTCAAATTCTAAGTCTACTTGTTAGCTAAGAGTTAAATTCAATTTTGCAACAAAAAAATACAGTCTAAAAAACCTGACTTCCAAATCAAACGGCCCTGTTCTCATCTCTTTGTAAGTTCTCAAAGGCTTGCTTAGCTGGCTGACTGCAGTTTTTACCAGCCTCAGCCTGAACGCTCTATGTTGCCACTTGGGCTTTCTCCCATTTTATTATGAGCACTTCTAAAATGCTGCTTCCAAATAGAGCTGTTAACCAGTAATGTGTTTTCCATTTATCAGTTAAACAAACAGCATTTAGTTTAATATTAATCAATTGTCACATGTTTGTCCAGGGAGAAGGGATACAGAAACTTGGAGAGTAAGGTTTATCATTAAAAACATTTCCCATCTGGTGACTGCAGAACTATTTATATATAGACCTGTAGGACAACATCTAAGACACTAATGTTAGAAGACCATCCTGTAGATTAGATGTGTCTTGTCCCTGCCCACAGAATACTTTCCTGTGCACCTCATGATGCCTTTTAACCTTAGCATTCCTACAGGGTAGTTTTAGGTCGCACCATCAGACATCCAGGGGAAATACAGTTCCAGCAAGATTAAAATCAGCAAGAGCATCAGAACAGCTTGCTTGGAAAATGGAAAGATATGTCCAGAGATCCACAGGAGTAGGGAGAAGAATGAGGATAGGAGGAATGGCTGGAGATTAATGCGGCAAAAATGTGGTATTCAGAGGTATGAGGGAAACAAGTGAGAACATTAGTGTCCAGAAAGATCTGTGAAAGAAAGAGCGTTCAGATCTCGTTGGAACAGAAAAACTTTCTGGAACATGATGCTTGTTGGTTTTTTATTACAAGGTTTGGGGTGAATTTTTTACCTTTTTCTTTTATTTGGCATTTAGTTGTAATTACAAAATTAATGCCCTACATTTAAGCAATTGTTGTGGTTTGAGCTAAATTAGAGTCAGTTTTACGACTCTAAGTGAGTTTCATTTAAGGAAGTACATTTTCTGCATGTTTTTCAGACAGTTTCTCTCTAGAAGTGATAACACAGGGCATTGGTATGCAGGAAGGCTAATGCTTATACTTATTCCTATAGTAACCAAGGCCATCCTTGAGCTGGCGAAAAAAGTCCACACCTGCAGGGAGGGGCAGATAAAACAGGTGACCCCAAACTGACCAACAAAGTATTCCATCCCATGTACTCGGTCCAAAACTGAGAGATCACAAGGGTCTCGCTCTCTTCTGTGACGGACGATGTCCAGAGAGCACCTTGTCTCTTTGGTTGCTCCTGATCCCAGATCCATGCATTCTTGAATACACTTCCTGAGCTCAGTTCCCTCGTAGCTGTGGACCCATTTCCTTGAGTCTGCTCTACAGTATTTTTGGTATTTTTGGTGATATACAGCCATTGAGGGGTGGGGGCACGATCTCATGTATTTCTATATATTTTATTATATATTTTATTTTCATGATCATCATTACTATTATTTCATTAAAACTGTAGTCTTAGTTTTCAACCCACAAGTCTTTTTCCTCTCATTTTCCTTCCCCCTTTCCCTGGGGTTCAGTGTTTGGGAGACAACTGCTCGATTTTAGCTGCCAGGATTGGCAGGGCTGGGATTAAACCATGACAACAGTGTAAAGTGAGATCCAACAAGCCCATGCAACATTGCAGAAAAAGATGGCCTAGGGAGCCTCAGTGAGCTGTGGACAAATAGGGTGGAAATCACAAAAGATAGACAGAGATGTCAAATCCGACCTTGTGTGAGGTAGTGTTTCAGGCGTCTGTTAAGGCCATAACTCTGTGGAAGCTCCAAACCCCTACGAGATGCAGCTGTTAGAAAATGTCCATCTAGATTAAAAAGGTAATTATAGAACAAAAGGACAGAACAGAAAAGACAATGCATAGTAACAACAAACATCCTCTCTTGTACCTTTCAGGAATATCAAGTTCTGAAAATTGTGTCTGAATGCTGGTAAGAGAAAAAGAAGTATTTGTTATGTCTCAGAAAGATGTAGTACAGAGATCTCAGTCCAAGAGCACAAACCTGTCAACGTGAAAGATGAACTTAAGTTCCTGGAACTCCAACTCTTCTACAGCTTGTAAACCGTGGGACTGAGGTCCAAGGTGCCTACATATTTTAGGTGTATCTGTGACAGAGGCCATGAGACAGAGGCCCTGATGCAAAGTTACTGAAAGTAAGTGGAAGTCTCTTGTGAAGGACTATTCAGTGCACTTTAGGGACAGGAGTTCAAAACTCTAATTTATGCCAATATTTCCTTTTTCCCCAGTTGTGATGAGTTTGTCCCTGCTCCCCTTCTCAGGTAAAATGTTTGTAATCTTCTTTCAAAGTGCTCCAATCAAGTATATCTGTTAATCAATACATAGAATTAGATGAGTTACCGACAGCAGTCTATTGTGAATAATATTTTTTACCTTGCTTTTTTCTTTCTGACATTGTTTCTTGAAGTGTTTGGTTTCAATCATTTTGGATGTGCTATTCATTTTTGCAACCAAGAGCTATGACTTCTCTGTCCTGCCATTTGTTAGCTGAATGCACTTGAAAAGACACCTTCTCATGATTTCTTCTGTCCTAGCTCTGTTAGCAATACCTTTCACAGGAAATTTTGTGGTGGTCACTTCTGGAGGCAGAAAAATGCCATTTATCCTGAAAAGGACTCCCACAGTCAGATGTATGGAAGCGTGTTATAAAACTTTGACAAGCAATGTATTAAAACCAATCTGAACAAACCGAATAACGTCATAAGACAGCTGGCAACTCATTGGAATCCAGATAACTGCCAACTGGTACTGCTTAGGTTATTACTTTGTCTAAATTATCGTTAAAAGTGGTGTCAAATCTCCCTGCTCTGGAGGGGCTCTGCAGCTTTTGATCCCTGTTGTTCACGGCTACTTACCTCTAAAGAGGTCTGCTATGAGTAGAATCTGCGTTCTTCAACTTTTTCTGTCCAGCACAGATCAGTTTGTGGCAAGAGTGTTTTGACATGGGCTCCTCCTTGGATCCCAAAACAGGGATGATATCTGATGTGAAGGCATGTCTTCATCAGAGCCATTTGTGATTCCACCTTCTGGAAAGGTACAGTTTAAACAGCAAGCTCTGACTAAAGACCCTCTCTAGCACTCCAAATTCTTTTGAAGAAGGATAAACAGAAAGACAGCTGAAATACCATCCTCACAGAGAACATTGTCAGCTAGAGATTAGTGTCAGTGACACTGGATTTTTTCATACTTTAAAAATAATAATTCCCCAGGTTTTATTTTAGGTCCTCTGAAATGCAAAGCAACAACTAAAAAAGTCCCAACTTTTTATTTTATGTAATTATATAAATATTTTTTTCTTAAAAAAGAAAATAAAGACTTCTTAAACTTTCCCCTCTGTTATTTAATCTAAACGAACAAAACCAAACCTAAGCAGCCCCAGGGTTTAAGATAACAGGTTAAACCTAAATCAGAGGCTTAAAGAAGCCCACAGAGAGAGAATCTAGATATTCCTGTCGTTACCCTGCGAGTTTTGGAAGAAAGCCTACTGCAGCTACCTATACAACGGCAACGAAAAATGTCATTCAGCACTTGAAGCACTGCATGGACTGGCTGAATGGCTGAACAAACACTAGAAAGGACTGGCAACCCTATGGCATCTCTGTCCACAGAAAATTTCAACAAGAAAGCAAAAACATGTTTGTGCAGAATGACATGTGTGTCTGGCCTTGGGTCAGAAGAAATGGCCTGGATGGCCAATATGTGGCTGGTTTTCAGCCTGCTTTTTTCAATTTTAAGGTTCATACTGGATTTCTCTATGTTTACAATGTAGCCTGCTGCACCAATCACGTAGAAAGGTCAGGAAGTAGAACTGGATTTCCTGTACCATGAGAATTCAGTTTCCTGCTATCATGTGTGTTATATCACAGATTTTTTTTTTCATAAACGTGTTAACAATCATCTTTAAACCATTTGGTTTTCCTCTTTACCTTCTCCCTTCCACTGCCCTTTGGATACCAACAATACAGCTTAGGCAGGCTTGAAAGAAGTAAGATACCAGCAATAGTACTAAAGGGCCAGTTTTCTGAGTTTCCAGAGAAGGAAGATGTGTGGTAGGCTGATCCGAAATGTGAATGGAAATAGAGTAATTTCCTTGTAATGGATTATTTGGACTATAGGTGATTTTACAGCCACAAGCCAGCTTTACAGGTATTCTTAGTTTGAGAGTAGTGCATACAAACCACAGCTGCGCTTGCAGGCTCGGTTCACAGGCAGGAGTAGTTTAGTGGATAGGAAATGCTGCCAAAGCATATATCCTTGTATCAGTTTATCCCACCCCCTCTCTCTGTCTACCTATTGCTGAAACACACTGCAGTACAATGCAATAGAACAATCTTACATGGGAAGCTAGGGAAGGGAAGCGGTCAAAAGTTTATAATTGTGGTTTAAAACTACCCTGGGAAGGTATGATACTTAATAACCCCAGATACGTTCTAGAGAAATTTCTCCTCAAGTCTATAAATCAACAAAGAGTGTTAACATTTCTGGAGCAATATAGGACACACTGTGAATGTAATAAAGAATAATTTTCCTGTTAAAGAATCCTATAGATTCTTATGCAAGGTTATAATTCCCAAAAAATATCTGTAGGAATTTTCCATTAGACGACATTGTAAAGATAAATAATGGGTACATGCAGTGCTGGCCATATTAAAACAAGAATAATATTGGGTAGATTTTTTGAACACATATCCAAACCAAATTTGCCACTGATGTAAATCACCCTGAGTCAACTGAAGCTGATTTGTAGTAGAAGCTGATTAGGAACCCTCTCCCAAATTATATCTTATGGGCTTGGAAAATATTTACAATATTTACTTTTCCCCATAAAGACTGCATTCATGTAAGTTGAATTTTTGAACACATAGATTTGGAGCTGACATACTGTCTATCTGAAAGATTTTTAAATTTTTTTTAATTACAGAAGATAAGCTTCAGTGGACTAAGCCTATCTACAGGATACTAAAATACAGCATACATTTCACAGCCTCCTTGTGTCATGCCTTTGTTAATTCTATAAATAAAGATTAGATCTGTAAATAAATCTATAAATCTATAATAAATCTATAAATCTATAAATAATCTATAAATAAATCTATAAATAAAGAAAAAGATTCTCCCTTGACATTGCAAGACCTCTGACTCTTGAAAATGTTCCTGTCCCAATGGGAGAAACAAAATGAAAAAGTAGAAGCAGCAATATTTAAGTGAATTCACTGGGGCAATGAAGGAGAAACTAAGCAATGAATCTGAACTCAAAAAGAAAAGACAAGAAAGGAGACAGGCCTTGTACCCAAAACACATAAGATTAATCCATCCTAACAGTCCAGGAGTTGCCAAAAGAAGGAAAAGATGAAGATTAGGTGCTGGCAATGGGTCAGCAAATGATTTTGGAAGCATGAATACCAGAATGTTAGATGAAAGAAAATTTAAAAGCAGTGGGAGTAAAGTATTGGGTCACAGAGGGAAAAAATTGGGCTGAAGAAGAAAGGCATCGGAAAAAACATCTGCAAGCAGCACTGGTGATGGGGGAGAAAAGAAGCAGGAGACACACACCCAGGTGCAACACTGCCAAGCAGCCTGAAATGAAAACCAGTATCATTTGTGTGGGTTTTTTCTCTCGTGCTCACTCTTTAGATCAAAAGGAGAGCAGCAATGCAATCTACTTTTTACACAGAGCACTTTCAGCCAAAGGAAGGAGAGTGCACACACTGGAACATCTGTTCCAAGAAGCCACTTGAAAAATAATCTTATAATAGCACAGGGAAAACATCTGTGCAGCATGCACCAGACCACCAGTAGTGCAGCAGTGGAGGAGCAGAAGGGGGAAGGAAGACAGGAGGGAGTGAGGGAGACAAAGTGGAATGGGACTAGGTCAAGAGCAAGTACCCCAGTGAGGGGCATGACCCTCATGTGAACAAACTGCTCATTTGGTGTCTTTTCTCTTCTAATCCTCAGCAAGAGGCAGACAGATTTCTCACCCACTGAGCTGTGTTTATTGGCAGATATTACTCAACATGTGCAGCTTTGAAAATCCCAAACTACAATCAACGTGTTTGAGAGGCTGCATGAAAATCTCCCTGCCCTTGGCCTCTACTGTAGCCCCCACCCCTTCTTCCTCAACTTGCTCTATCTCTGCTGACACTGGAATAAACGTGCTGAAAAAAGAGTCACTGCTAGCTCAGGTGGGGAGAACTAGGAAGCCAAAGCACATTTACACTGTGGGGGAAGCTGACCCACTCTGTCTTTAACAAGACAGGGCCACTTGTTTTCACCTTTGGTCTCAAAGCAAATGAATGCAGAAAAAAACACACCCTAACTATTGCACAAAAGTGCACACACACGTGCAGTACGCATTATGTTTCTTCATCTGTTTTATTTCAAGAGAACTGTACACTTATAGTCTCATACTTATGCAAGCATCAGTAGCATGAAAAGAGTCAGGATGCTTCTTACCCCTACCTTGTGACACATTTTGCAGGTGTTTTCTAGGGAAAACTGTGTCAAATTTACTCATACTTTGTTTAACTCCAGGCTCTCTAAATGAGAAAAGACTTCCCAAAAGCATTACCTTCTTGTCAGTGAGAAAAAGAAAGAGTCAACAGGTCTTAAACATAAAACCTGCATACAAACATTTAGGTGAAGTGACTAGGTCCATAAAATTGAACAGGGAGGACTTTAATTATTACCTGTGTCTATGTAGATGTAACCTTCTGCTTTGACGTTGACAGGAGAAAAAGACCAGCCTCTTTATTTCCCACATAATCAGATTTCACTGTGGGAAAGGTGATACAGAAATGAGAAAGTTTGAGTGATTTTAGAAGTTAGTTATTCTACTGAATTAACTAGATACAAACCCACATCAACAGTGGGCAGAAGACGACATAATGCATATCAGGACATGGCAAAGACTGGCTATACCTATCCACAGAGGCTTGCCTAGATAGAACAGAGGGTAACTATATTGCTACATTCGAACAAATCCCTGGGCAAAATGTACACAGTTACAGTTAGAAAAATGTACCATGCAGTGCTCTTCTTTAGTCCAGTCTTGTCTTCATGCTGCTTTAGACACCCATCTCATCTGTATCTTGCCTAGAAAGGCAATGAGCAGAGAGACAGAACATAGCAAAGACACGGTGGGAAGTTAGAAAGAAGAGCTGAGCAAGAGAGAAAGGAAGACGCAGCTTCGCTCTAGAACCCAGACCAATAAAAAACTTTGTAATTAGACAAAATGTGAGAAAACAGGAAACACTCAGGACTAAGACTTTCTTCTGTTTAATTCACAAGGAATTAATCTACTTATTGTGCCACACTGTTATGTTCATGGTGCGGTTCTTTCTCATTTCTAGTGATGTTTAACTTCCAAGGGAAGACAGCATTATTCTTTCTTCTTTTGAAATCTCAAAAATGCACAATAGAAGAAAATTATTTTCTTTTAAACTCTAACAGTCATATTGGTTGTCAGAATGCTTTTTGCCAATTTAACTTCCACGTGCCCATGCGAACTAATGTATGTATCACACGCTTAAACAATGATAAAAGAAATACCCCAGAAGACAGCTGCCATGGTTTGATTATACTGGTCTAAAATCATACTTTAGTTAGGCAGGTAAAATGCTATGTAAACCGGGTTTTGATTAGAAGCAGTTTCAGTCATGTTTTTATTTTGCAGACCACAAATCCTATGAACTGAGGTCATTTCCAGATAAGGGATGTGGGAGAGGGAGTCAGAGGAAATGAAACTGGATATATAGGCGGGGGCACACAATAAGGACGTTGTAGGTGAAGATGAACAGCCTGAATTGGACATGGCAAGTGACAGGAAATCAATGGAGTGTTAACGTGTGGGAGGAAACAAATATAACTTCAGCAGCAACATTAAGGACAGATGTGAGAGAGAAAACAGAGGAATTGTGTGGCCAGACAGGAGAAACTTACAGTAACTAAAGCAAAAAACATCTGAGACACTGATAGCAACCTATTTTGAGAGTTTCCTCTCTTCTCACTGAGAGAAAAGTCAAAATTTAAGTGAGCTGCTAGGTATTGTATATGTGAGCTCTAAACTTTTAACAGCTCCAGGACTAATTTTATGTTACAGTGTATAGTGATTGAGACATGGGGTTTCAAGGAGAGAGCATCAAGCAAGGCTGCACCTTCCCTATTCCTTAGTCTCTTCATCTGCATAGTTATCAATTGGAACATCAACCAATATATAAAAATTCAGAATACCTTCTCCCTCCTTTAACTGGTTGAAGTAGCAGAAATCCCACTCTTCAATCCCGTTGTTGGGAAGCATTTGCTCAGGGTGAATCAAACAATGTATTTCACCAGCATTAGTGTTATGCTTGTTTTTCTCTAACCCTGAAAAACCATTCCATTAATCTAGGTTAATGACCAATATTCCATGGAAACAGCATTTGGCAAGCTCCTTGTGCAATACCTGTAATGCAGACTGGGCTCTGACACGCTAGGCATGGTTACCTGTTGGAGGAAACAAGCTTCTCCATCTCCTTTGCATGATAAAAGAATCCTTATCAAAATGTGGATCCACAACAAGATCCTTCAAATCTTGGTAAAGATGTTTTATTTTCAGAATGGTCTTGAGAAAGATTCATCGTTTATTGAAAATCTACTGAATGTTCTTGAAATTCGCTTGTTTTATATTGAAGGTGAACTCTGTTCCCTTCTGAACCATTAGCTTCTTCCTGAGCTCCCTTAGATAAATGTGTAACAATATCACATTGTAAGGGGATTACAGTTACTTTTGTAACACATCTACTGCAAATCAGAATATAAACATGGAAAGGTGAAGCCATTGGTATCACATGTGTAGGCAGAGGCAAGTTTCCCTGATAGCTTGGCCAACTTTGACTTTTCAGGTATCCGTTCCTGAAAATTCATCAATACGTTCTTCCCACAAACAGAGCAAGTGACTTGTCTGCTGGCAGGTATTTAAAATTGTCTCCTACCTAAACATGATGAACATCACGGTATCCACTAACCAATATCTTCTTCGCATAAATTGTGAAATTCTTTATTACTTTTTTCTCCAACTAAATCTGTTTTTTTAGATACCCCTTCTCATATCTTTAAATTGAGTCAAAGGACAGAAGTTGAGCAGAGTATTTTTACCATCAGCTTACTGCTGTATAATTAAAATAGCTTCTGAAGAAGAAAATTTTTTGTTGATTAACAACAACAAAAAGCTGTAAAGCTAATAAATCTATCCAACTTACTTTCCATCCAAGTTTTCTACTTTTTGAAATGGTAAGGTAGAGGGTCCTGAAAAATTAGGCAGTTCTGAATGTAACTTATTGAAGAAAAATTTTTAATTGTTTCACTCAGACTTTATTGATCCAGTTTTAAAGCTACTCAGCCATACTACATTTTACTCTAAAAATACCAGATTGAATAGGTTTAAATTAGAATACAAACTTCTACTCCTCCATAACCATCACAAAAGTATGGACTACCTTATCAGTTTCTTGAATCAATTTAAATAGTATCCTAGGTGTCAGGAGAGACTGCAGACTCACCTAGAGGAGATGAAGATAGTAGATTCAGAGCACTCTCGTTTATTAGCTGGCATTTATCTTTAAGTATCCTTGCACTCCAGTTTTGTTTGAGCTGAAGAAGACGGGTAGCAGGTTGTAAGGCTGTGATCATACTCCAGAACCCTGATTTACCAGTGAGTTTTCCTGCCTGTGGAAAATAATCTGGCTAATAAGACCTACATAAGAGCAGACCCTGTGCCCAGAGAACTGAGTATAAGTGAGGGTCTTCTGAGAATCTGAAAGCAAAAAACATCTTTTGCAGTTCTGAGGGGCTGAGAAGGAGTCAGTGCTAATGATGTGGTTGTGAATATTGTAAGACTTGTTCTTCTCTCAAGGAGTTCAAGGAGGAGTCAGAAAACAGGCAGTCAAATGTTAGTGATAGAAGTCCTGGTGCTAATGAAGACTTACACACTGTGTAAGAACAATAGCCAAAGAATCTCTTCAGTGACGGTGAGAAGAGTGAAGAGAGGAATAGATCTGATTCTGGCAAAAGAAGGAGTTTTCCTGATCCTGTGAAATGAGGGCGTGTCACTAGAAGAATAATTGCCTGTGGGTGAAAAAATGTGGAGACCTGCCTCTGAATGACAAAAGGTTTCTGTGCATCATGGAGTGACTGAAAGGGTCTATGCAGTTGGGTTGTTAGGTCTTAGAAGACACAATTTTGATTTTGTTGTTTCAAGAGCAAAGGCTTCCTGCTGTTCCTGAATTTTTTGTATCATCACAGGAACCCACTGCCATATGTCTGGGTTGAGTTATTGATACAAAGGTACATCTGAACCTCTTAAGGAACAAAATGGCTACAGCTGCACTAGCAAATAGAACACCTCAGGGACCGTTCTCTGGCCTTTAGAATGACTGACATGCTCTCAAGAGTAAACTTGTGCCCTCATAGGTACCCTGTGTACCTACTCGTAACAAGGTGATCAAATCCATGTTGTTTTCTAGGAACACTATGTGGCCCTTATTATCCCCTGAACCATAACTAAGTACTACTCTGGAGAGCACTAGTTGGCATGCATCAAAACTATGCAAAGTTGTGTGCCATCAGATAAATCTTGTGCAATGTAAGAGAATGGCAGTCAAATCCTAAATCATGTCCCTTTACAGTATACTTCTATAGATGTAGCTCATAGGACCACTAAGTCATGGGAGTTAAAAAGCAAGGAACAAGAGACGTTTATTTGAAAATTTTGGATTGAATGATTTTCCTCTCCATGAACTCCTCATGCATGCCATTGCACCAAAGGAAAACTACTTAGAATTTAATGAGAAAAAAGACCTTTCACGTGTGAAGTCCTTGCCCTTTGAATTATCCCACTGGTGCCTGAATTTGTCCTTGTGGATTTCCAGTCAAGATCAAGAGATTGCACTCAAGATCTTTTCTAGCCAAGGAAGTGAAAGACTTGGAGGTATTCTCCAGAGTAAGGGACTCTTTCTGACAATGAGGAATTGTTTTCCTGATGATAAGGATTCCTCCTGACCTGTCCCCTCAAGACACGTCATGGGAGAAGCAAGCACAAAGACCCTGTCAAAAAAACCCATATGGGATAGGTGACGAAACTGTTCTGAGGCAAAGAAATAATAGATTATCACAGACCACGCGACTTAACTCAAACTGAAAATCTCCTCCTTTCCTTGTTTGCCAAGAGGGAAGTTCTTGGCAACAAAAAAGTCCAAGAAAACAAAGAAAATTGCTAAGTAACTAATGAACAAACTAACAAGCAAAATGACAGAAAAATGACCACAAGGCCAAAAACAGTGCAGCCTGTGATGAGAGCAGAGCTACATCTGATGCCAAAGGCAGTTGAAGCAAACCAAGAAAGAAGCAGCTCGCACCACTCTTCATGACCTCAGTGCAGAGAACAAATAGAAACAGGGCATATATATGTTTTTTGGGCACTCCAAAGGCAAAAAGTACCTTGGCTTGAGAACACAAGGCACTTTGTCATCCCGCAGTACATACGGACATGGATCAAAACTGGAAGGAGCTATATTTTACTATAATAGGAAAAGACTGAGTTCTCACTCTAAGTGTAAAACAGAATGAAACCTTAAAGATGGCCTCACAGTGGCTCAACCATAATTGCTAGTTCCCTGCTGAGTTCCCTATACTGCAGGTCTAGTACTGACATCTGGTACTGATTTAGGGTTCATCTGCTCTACAAAAACAAACATGTTGTGGGGCCTTGTTACAGCATGCTTGTCCCTCAACTTGGTTAAACCATGTTCCATCTTGTAAAGTGGATGTGACATAACTGTTTGCATTTTGGCCCTGAACCACACTACAGATGTTGCAATGTTCAAGAGACTAAAGTGGCTTAAACTACAGTGCTGGGGATCTACTAGGAAGCAGAAGCATTTTCATCTCCTTAAAGCGAGTGGCAATAATCCCTTTCCCCTACTTTGTGAGACAGATCCCATCTTGCTAAATATATTGGTCATGACAAATCTAACATGAGGCATCTTAATTTTGGTCATGTTTTAAGCTGTGGCTATATGCTATCAAGTTTTATAGAAAGTTATTTTGATCCAGCACATAAATACACATAGCATTTGTGAAAATCTCCTCAGACAGAAGGCACATGGGTATGGAGATCTTTCTCCACGTGTTCACACAGCCAGAAATGCACTTTCATTTGGATATAAACACAAAAGAAATAAGATTTGAGGCCAAACAAAGGGCTGCATGAAATGTGTAAAACTTCACAGAAAGTACCTGAGGTGCACCCACCTGCCTTAGAAAAGAATTTATCCCAAATGTCTCTTTGAGTATGAGAAAATTAATTAAGATTTCATTCTAGGATGTTTCAGTGTGTACATTCCCACTTACTGCTCCAGGGACTGCATGCTGACAAAGTTGCTTCAGTTCCAGCTATTGCAGAAACTTCTCACACTCTGCTTGCTGTTCGTTCTCATGTGGCATTCTCTTTCACTTTTTTGCTCCAGCTTTCTCTTGCCAATAAAGATTAGCATAAATTTCAAGAAAATCTGGTAGAAGGTCATGGTCATTTTGGGGAGAAGTAAACAGTGAGAAAAGCATAGAATGGAACTACTAGAAGAGTGTAAGAACGCTTTGCCCACTATGTATGTGTTACATTGTCAAACAAAAATATGCTGACATTTAACTCAGTCAAAACTTACATAGACTCTACTAGACATCTGAGAAGCTGCATGGGTCTGGAATTCAGGACTGCACTGGACTTTAAAAATATTCACAACCTACAGCCTCTTACTCAACATCTATAGTTTTTCCTTTGCTTCAGGGGTAATATTTCCTTTGCAAATATTTGGAATGTTTCTATTTGTCATTTTTAAATCAATACATATATCTGGTTATTCTCCATAGGGTCTTTCTCTGCCTTTCATGTAACTAGTAAAGCAGATTTTTATTTTTCCTTTAAGGAAAAAGTAGTTGATCATATCAATTCAGGACTTTTTCCAAAAAACCTGGAGGTTTCCATATGCCAGAGCCAGAATACAGACCTTTGGCCTAAAATTTGTTTTATTATTTTTATTTTGGATTTTGGAAAAACAAGCACACAAGTCTCCACAAAAGAACACAAGTATGTGTTATCTCTATTATACTGGAAGAAAATGTAGCAACTGAAAAGGACAAAATGATCAGGCCTGCTTTCTCTAAGCAGGGCTCTCAGAAATGGAAAAAGCAAGAAGGCAGAAAACAAGTGCAATGAAGGGACTCTGACTCTACAAGAGTGTCCATTTTTTTCCAAATGAACCAAATAGTCTAATGAAGGATATTACCTTCCCCGTAAATCTTTCCTCACAGAAAACAAATGCACAGTACTCGCAAAATACTTCTACAGCAAGAACCAGGATCAGCCTATAGAGCAGCCAGAGAAGCAAACAGCAATAGACCAAAGATGGAGCTTATGCAGTATATCATCGTAAGAGGAAAGAGATGAATATACGGCCCAGTAAATCCCTCCTGTTTGGAACTTCTATGAACAATTACAGAAATGTAACATTGATTTTCACGCATACCACCTGAGGTGTGTGATCTTCATCTGCTGTTTGAACTTTGCTCACAATTCTCGACGCAGGATGAAACTGACTTAAATGATGTATAACAGCTAGCAAATGCAGATTCCGTGAGGTACAACTATAGGAGCTAGCAGCACAATTTCCATCAGAATTTGCAGAATAGTGTTTATGAACTTGCTGTATGCATGTGTTTTTGCTATAGCAACAAAGATGAACAGTCATCATTTTCTATGACCAACACCAAATGTAGTGTTATCTGTATCCTACCTTGTGAAGAGAAATTATTTAACTTCTACATGAGGTTCTGGTAGCCAAAAATGTGGGGAGGAAATCCATGACACTGAAGTCCACATACTGTGCACCTACAGGTTTTCCCAGTGGATCAGGTGAGTTAATATCACAGCAGATCTTCCAGTCTTACAATGATAAGTAACTAAGTCAAATGAGAAAATACACAGATCAGGTCGCTCTTTCTGCTACGTCACTAGAGTCTATTGTCCCAGCTGGAGGCATAACTACGTGATACTGAGGAAGACATCAGAAAAAAGCAGCCTGTAAGAACAAATCTATTAGTTTAGCTGAGGAAAAATCAGAGGGATGATGTTCTGCTTAAACCATGGTACTCAGAAGTATACCAGAAGTATCTTGGGCATATGCTAAGGTATATTCCCCAATACACCACAGATGGCAGGATGATTTCTCTCATCCAAGAGAAAACACTAAGGGTACTTTAAAAGCTTTGAAGGTAGGAATATTTATTTCTTTCAGATGATTTTCAGACACCTATAACATTCATCAGCCAGGGAACTGAGAAAAGCTAAAGAAATCTAATCGAATTGATACTTTAGAAATCTCAAGCTGTTTTTCAATCAGGCAGAATATAATGGAGTTCAATAGTAAGGGTTGTAGATAAAGTGAGGGAAGATTTTGGTTCAACAGAACAAGGTAACCTCTAAGAAAAGAAAAGATCACATGGTTTTATTGTCTTCATCTCAACAAGATATGTATCAGTCTTCTGGTTGACAGTGAAGTAGTCAGGAAGGCTTAATCTACTCAAACTTCTTGAAAGGGGAGAATCATCATGACAGAATAAGACACACATATCCAAGCACATAAGCCAAATCAAAGCATCATTTTTTATGACAAGCCAGAAAGCAAAGAAGTATGCTGAAAGGTATTATGGTATTGCTATATGGAGTCTGGAGAGTCAATAAGAGTAGTTGGAAATGTGTCATGTAGAAGAAGAGAAGTTATGTGATTAGTAATAGAGAAACTTGATTGGGTATGTCCCATAGGCTTTAGAGGATTACACTTCATGTCTAATGTGTTCCATCAAAGCTACAGTGGAAAACTGGGTCATATGGTCGTGGTATTTTGCATCCAATGTCCTGTGGCAGGATTAGAAAGTCATAGATGACCGAGTGGACTCCCCAGTGTTTGCGGTTAAAGCAGGGGTGTCAAACTCACAGCCCGCAGGCTGAATCCAGCCCTCCACCTTGTTCTATTCGTCCCAGTACCTTGTTTCTACCCAGCGGCAGCACCGAGCTCCTTGTCCTTGTGGTCCTGTCAGCGCCAGTCACGTGTGCAGCGAGTGACGTGCCTTACACTGCAGGAGAACAGTGGGAGACCTGAGTTTGACACACCTGGGTTAAAGTATTAATTAGTTAAACAAACAAAATTAAACTAAAAAATATCTGTAACAGACTAGCATATTCCACAAAAATATAGGAGAAACTTCCCCTTAAAAAATCTGGGTTTTAAGAGCATAAGGGAAAATTTTGCTATCATGTCTTTCATCATGCAGATCATTTTCTGAGTTACACAGCCAGTAATACAACTTCAGAAATTTCTAAAAGTAATGGATTTTTTTCTTAACACAGAACCACTACATGGGATATCAAGTCACTCAGTAATGTCCATTATCAATTACTTACCGTAATGGACCTCATTATGATAAATAAGGAACAGTTAATGTCTTTTAGAAACTGAAATATTGTCTAATGAAATGAGATTTGATTTATTTAGTTAAAACAGGGCATGTCATCAACCTGAAATATCTCTTGTTGGATCTTTTAAAAACCTTCTGTTTTGAAACTTAGAGGAACAACTGAGATTAGAGTTGGGAACAAGCATTTAATTGAAGAAGTGGTAAACCAACTGGAATTTTTTCAGAAGCATCTTGCTAGATGCCCAAGAAGCCAAGATTTCTCAGATTAAAAAAAAAGTTGTGTTTTTACACCTATACACATACACAAGCATACAGTATACATGCATATGTATGAGTCTATGCGTGTATATATGGAGAGGGAATTAAAACCCAATGAAAGGTGAATGATTACAAAGTACAAATAGAAAAAGTGGATAACGAAGTCAATAAGTCAATTGAATGAATGATTACAAATCAACAAATTTTAGATAGTAAACCATTTAAAAAGCATTCCAGAAGAAATATACTTGGTGAATTATAACTAAATTCTGACAGCAGGATGGTGAAGTGTGATCAAGGAAAAGCAGAAACATTTACATATCTACTTCTTAAAGAATTACTGATAGATCAAAAAATTTGCCATGAGTAACAAAGCAGAGTGAGAGGTAGTCTCTGTGACAATTAAACATCTAAAAAAACCACAGGCTCAGATATCTTTGGTTCAATTGTCTTGAATACATTAACTGATGAAACCTCTAAATTACTAACATAATATTCTGGCAAACACTGGAGAGCACCAGAAGAATTCAAGAAGATTTGGAAATTGTCAACATAGTCATAATGATTGTAATAAATCTTCAACATCTTGGAAAAAAAGTGAAATTTACTAAGGAAAAATACTGACTCTTTTGAAGGTCATCTAAGATGCAAAATGTGAACAGCAAACACCTGAATAGTGATACTAAATAAATTAATAACTTGGCCTTAGAAGACAAAATCAAACGAAAAAAATCCAGAAAACCAAGCCAGAAATAATCTCATGCATAAAGTGATAAAGTGTTGGAAAAATAATCATAATAATCATATAACATTTTCAATGGTGCTGATGAAAATAGCTTCATTGAAACAAAAACGTGAAATTCTCATCTTACTATTATACAGTAGACGAAGACTGTTAACTTGAATTTGAAAAAGAAACTGAAACTCTTTCAGAAAGAAATTGCTACTCCAATAATTACCTAATATAAGCATAGATATTTGTCATTAATTAATCCAATAAGCTGTGCTGTTTCTTTCCATCCCTACCTCTTAGAAGATTTAATGGCAAATTTCAATGGTGTAAGCAACATCCACTTGAAAGGGAAGACGAAACCTGGTAGTAAATTAGATTGAACAGGCTTTGGGGACAGACAGAAAACTAACTTGTATACATGTATAATTGACTTCTAGTGTGTCATTTAAAGCAAGTACCCTACTTGAACCTTATTACCATGTAACGGTTCAGGTTGCGGAGCCAAGTCAGAAACTACCAACTACCAACCTTTGCACAACAACTGCTGATGAGTAGACTGTATTATTGTAACTTCTTCTAAATTGTATCAACCACACATACAATAAAACAATGCTTTTGTACTGCTGAGATCTAACACTTTGGAGCACTTCTCAATATAAAAAGACAATATGTATCTGTGCATTTATGTGGTTATTTTTCAACAGCTCTCGGAACTCTGTAGTGGCACTTCATCTATCCAATCTTTCTCAGTATCCCTTCTTCATTACCTGGTTTTGTTTCTGTACTCAGACTCCTTTTATTACCTCTCTTTTCCTCCTACCACATGTACTGTTTTCCCTAATGACAAAGGGGAAGCTTCTCAGAAGACTATTCAAGTTGTTCCCTAAGCCTCCAAGGACATGATACCTATCAGCCTGCATTGGGAGAGGTCCAAATGCTCCTCTGGTAGCAAGATTACCCAGCAAGTGCTGCTGGATTTGAGACAACTGGTGATCAATGACCAATAAAGTTTATAAAGAAGGCTGGCATTTTCCTGAGGGTAGGGGTAACAAAGAGGTCTTGGTGGTGACACAACTTCCACTATTAAGGAAAATATTGACTTCTTTAGATTGGAAGCATTCTACCGAGTCTGACATCTAGTTGGATATCTCATACCTTGTCTCACAAGGTCTTCACAATGGAGGCTACGTAACAGTGCAGACTTCCACACTGGTCCAGGAACCCCACCAGCAGATCCTGATAAACATCCCTGCAATGAAAGATAAGTATCTGTGAAAATCTGTTCCTTGCCACAGACATTATTGACAGCAACCTCTGCCAGCAGCCAGGATTGCGGTCTGGGTAGTGACACAGCTTGTTCACATGTGTTACTGCTGTGGAAGGAAAGGATCTAAGGCACTGGTCTGAGATCAGATATGGAGATTAAAACCCTGAGTTTGATCCTACAGCTGGTCCTGCTTTGAGCAGGAGGTTGAATTGGATAACTTCCGTAACTGTCCTGTGTTTCTAAGACTCTTTTATTACTCCACAGGGACTTTAATGTGTTTGCACTGAATTCGATTAGAGCTATGAGAGTCATCATGCATTCAACAATTAGCCATGCCTGAAGTCATTCCTCACCCTGTATGTGTGCCTTTTTTCTGTCTCAGCGAAATGAAAAAGTCACAAATAGAACATGCCATGCTAACACCATGCCTGAGATGTCTGTTCAAAGACCACTTCCCATCTTAAACACAGCAAGGCACAAGCTTGAGTACCTACTGATGGTGTAGAGAAGGGCTGTAGGAAACAGAGCTGTGTTGTATCTTCACATGGAATCAAGGACTAACAGACTTACTTTTATTAGTGTCTCAGACTCCACTGCTGAAGAAGAGCTCCTACTGGCAGCCAAATCTCCATCCTTGGTGCTATACCTTCTCACTGGTGCACGCAGGAGGCAGTCCCAGAAGTTTAGCCTCAGGGCCTGGATGCAGTACTTAAGACCTGAGAGATGGTATAAATAAGAGATAGGAGCACAGGCACCGTAGCAGCTCTTCAGCTACCTAGAGAAGCGATTATAGCATACTCGCTCATAGGAAGATCTGAAGAAATTGAGCAGTGGCTCTTGTGACAGTTTTGGTGTCCTTCCAAGACCCTGCTTCCTGTCTACAGCAAGTCAGCCAGCTGAACCCTGGCATGGAATCTCCATCCCCCTAAAATGAATGCTATCCATCATCAGTACTCAGAAACACCTCTTATGCATCCAAATTGGCCCAGGGAAGCAAGGCATGTCAGCAGGCTTCACACAGCAGGGCCTCTGCTGGGACCTTTCTAGTCTTCCTGATAATCATGAGCGCATAAGAACTGCTATACTGGCATTTTGGGGGCATTTCTAGTCCTTGTTTGGCCGTGCTAATTTGCTAAGGAATTTCTGAGTGGTGGGCATATTAGCTTACCCAGTTCCTTTTCTGTCTATTCATCCACCCTCTCAAAAAATCTCCCTTCCTCTTCATCTCCTGATAAATTATGGGTCATGTTGGCCCTTTCAGGGAACAAAAATTTGTTGTTGCACAAACACTTTTGCTGACCCATTTCTATTGAGCTGCAGGTGTTCCTCCCACTTAATAAGTCTCATTCAGAGTGAGTTCATGGAAATGCAGATAGTATAAATGTTCAGTCTTCAGCACCAAGTGCTTTTCTAATCTATTTGTATAGCAATGCATACTTGCTAAAACATATAGTTGATACAGTCTGGAATCTACTAACTTCTGGATTTGCTACAGCCTCTGATTTCTATAGTTTTAATCCAAGAACACAGTTATTGTCTAGTTCTCATAGCTAGCAAAATAGGCATGCATTCCTTTTCTTGTAGAGGATAAGATGGTTGTGAAACAATAGCTCTGAAAAATATGGGTTGTGCTGTTTATTTTAAGAAATTGACACTTAAACTGGAAGGTGATCATTTGAATGGCAATACAAAGAATTGTTTTGTCAGGCATAAAGTAATGTGCTCATCACAAAAATCTAGATTGCTTCTTCTTTTGGTGCACAGAACCTGACGCTGTTTAATCCATCCTTTCTAGCAGTCAAAATATCCAGCTTTTGTCCTACCATTTATTAACAACTTCACCTCACCAGTGGAGAAAATTGTTTAGCATCCAAAAGCCTCTTTGTAATACTTACACACAGGCCTACCGAAAAAAAGAATAAGTATCTTCAATTTAGGTACAGTTTTGAAGTACTTGACTTTGCAGCTTTAAGAGTCTTGTATTTTTTACTGTAGATTCTTGAAATTCACCTTAAAAACTAGAAGTCTGACCTGAAGCAGTCTGTTGGTCGTCTTATGAATCATGACTTTTAGACTCAAAACATGGTACTTTACGACCTGAGCAAACATCATAAATGACAGGAGTAGAAACCTAGAATTATAGAATTGTTTGGGTTGGAATGAACCTTCAAAGATCACCTAGTCCAACCCCATTGGAACATCTTTCACTATCAGTTTGCTCAAAGCCCCATCTACTCCGACCTTGAACACCTCCACTATTGGGGCACCCACAACCTCTCTGGGAAACCTGTTCCAGTGTCTCGTTACCCGTATTGTAAGAAACCTCTTCCTTACGTCCAATCTAAATCTATGTGTTTAAAAACATTGCCCTGTCACTATAGACCTTCGTAAAAAAGTCTCTGCTTTTCTTATAAGCCCCCTTTATATATTGAAAGGATACAATATGATCTCCCTGGAGCCTCCTCTTCTTCAGCCTGAACAACCCTAACTCTCTCAGCCTTTCTTCAGAGGACAATGTTCCAGCTCTCTGAAAATTTTTGTGGCCCTCCTCTGGACCCTCTTTAGCAGGTCTGTGTCTTTCCTTTACAGAGAACTCCAGAGCTGGTTGCAGCGGAGTCTCCAGTGGAGTCTCATGAGAGCAAAGTAGAGGGTGAAAATCCCCTGCCTTTAACCTGCTGGCCATGTTTCTCTTGATGCATCCTAGGATACGATTGGCTTTCTGGGCTGAAAGTGCACGTTACCGACTCATGGCCATATTTTCATCTACTAGTAGGCCCAAGTCCTTTTCCTCAGGGCTGCTTTAAATCCATTCATTCCCTAGTCTGTACTGATACTGGGGATTGCCCCAACCCAGGTGCCAGACCTTTTACTTGACTTTGTTTGTTTTGGCTTCAATTTTCTTCAGTGAATCAACTTCACCACTCAGCTTGGCGTCATCTGTAAACTTGCTGAGGACGCACTCAAGTCCACTGTCTCTGTCATTGACGAAAATATTGAAGAGTATTGTTCTCAGTATGGATCCTTGAGGGACACCACTTGTTAATGGTTTCCACTTGAACACTGAGATATTGAGTATAACTCTTTGAACAGTCTACCCATCAAAACCATATTTTGACAATTTAGCAACAGGAATGTTGTTGTGGACCATATCAAAGGCCTTACCGAAATTTAGGTAAATGACATCCATAGCTCTTGCCTTGTCCACCTTTGCAGTCACTCAATTGTAGAAGGTTTGTCACCCTCTGTTGGAGCGTGACATTGATGAACATCAAGAGATACAATCAGCTAAGAGTTTCCATACCTACTTAAAAGGCAATGCAGGAATGAAAGGACTTGAGTGTCAAAGGCATTTGTTGTTCAGGTGGCAAGTCCTTGTCTCCCAGTCTCCAGAGTCTTCCCTGCTCAGCACACCTCACTGATCTTCCTGTGCTGCTCTTCTCTCTCCAGTACCAGGATTCTGACTGTACAACCCCAGCCTCCTCTCTTCTTTCTTGTACACCCTTTTCTTCTCTCTACCTTCTCCACCATGTTTCAGCAGTAAGAGTGAGTGCTAGATTGTGGAGAATACAGTTAGGTTGTGGATATAATTACGTCTAGTAAGGGAGGAAAACGCAGAGATACCTAAACTGTAGCTACCTAATCCAGGATCAGAAGAAGGGAAGGGCAACTCTATGTAGAGGCAAGAATAGCCATATTTGCCATATACAATGCAGATATAGCCAGATATTTCAAACTAGCATGGAAACCACTAAAACTTTGCATGGTGTAGACACTGTTAATTTTGAAGGCAGGAATCATCTTCTTAATTCTAGATTAAATCTAAACCAGAAATATTCTTTTTGAAGTGGAAAACTGGGTGTAATTCATATGCTTTAAACATTTACATGTAGAAGGTACTCAATATTGTCTTGAATATCATATGATAACAATATTGGCAGTTAATGAGCATTTCAGTTCAGAATTTTCAGTTAATATTCTAGCACGTATTTAAGGTTTCAGTTCAGAAAACATGACAGTATCCAGCCTTGGCTCTCTATCAAGACAGAGGTACAAATGGACATTTTGAAAATATGCTTGAGTGAAACTAAATTTTAGCAACATAAAATGCATAATCTAATATTAGCTGTCAAGATATGAGAAACAAAGTTATATATTTGTCTCTTAAGTAGCACTTTTCCAGCTATATAACGGATATACAGTGACAGAAAATGCTGACAGAAGTCTTTTTCAAAGAGTATCTGAAAATGCCACCAGTGCCAAGTGAAATGTATAAACTTGAGACTACTAGCAGTGGAACTAATCTTACACACCTATTTTCATATCAATGTTATGACCAGAAGTAATAACTAAACTAAAACTAATAGCTAAACTAAATTTTCAAACCTTTAGGAGATATATGACATCTTACTGTCTGTAGGTTGAGAAAGCAAGTGAACCTTTTCACTTAGCTGTTTCTAAAGCCTACTGAGTAAGTAATTCTGCAAAAGATTCTGTGGATATAGTTTTGAAAAATCAGTGTAGTGCATTGTGGATGGTTTCATGTTGATCTTTGTGGAACCTAAGGGTGAAATTCTGGTCCCACTGACATTAGCAGCAAAATATGTATTTAATTCTAAAGGACTTTCAGCTTTAGCTGAAGACTTCTTCCTCCACAGCGCGACTGCAATATGAGCAATAAAAACATACATCTCACTCCCATCTATATCAAATATGAGACCTCAAAACAGTGCAGATAGAACTACACTTTAGAGGAAAAGACAACTGTTTCTCCTTGATTTCTGGTGAATTTGTCAATTAAGGTTAATTCTAATGGCTGTTTGTACTCCATTCCAATTACAGTCAAAGTTCTCAACCTTTTTACTTCTTTAACTGCTCTCCAGATAATAAAGCACTTTAACGCTATAGGAAACGCTATAGTTAGCAACTAAGAACTGAGAAAACCCATGAGATGATTCTTTAAAAAGTTCCAATATCCAGACTTTTAGAAATCTATGAAACAGATGACTGTAGGTTTGACACGTGGTGGTCCATGACATCTAAGTCACAGACTGGGTCCAAGTGCTTTAAAAAGACATTATTATACTTCAAATCTAAAAAAAAAAACATTTACCTCAAAGAGTAATTTGAAATATTCTCCTAAAAAATACTGCTATTACTACAACTCTATGGCCTTTTACTAAATTATGGAACTAACGTATTCCACACGTTCATGGTATTCTCTTCTACAAATACAAAAAAAAAAAGACATCATACTTTCAGGTTTTTGTGGTAGAGTTAATTTCTGAAAAATTTGCCAAGATTTTCTGTAGATTTTTGCTGGTGCTGCACTTTAGCAGCAGAAGCAGAAAAAAAAAAAAGATTTTTTCAACAGTTTAGTGGAAAATCAATTATAAATTATGTGAGGTACCTCCAAAATTTTCCACTGAAATGGGAACACATCCATTAATTTTCTGTAAAACAAAATGGCAAAATTCCCTGCAAATTTCTACTAATTTTTTTGCCTCGATTTTTAACTAGACTCAATGATATTCTTGTTTTATTTGGGCTTATTACATCTTTTTACAAGACAGTTTTGTTTATTTTTCATGTGATGTTTTCCCATTTCACTTAGGTGGCAATTTTACTTAAGTAATGCCCATGAAATCTATTAACTCCATTCTTTCTGAGTGGGTTAACCTTTGCAGTGATTACCACACAGAGATTTTGAATATCTGGACAACACAGCCTGTTTGAATATTCATTCGAAAAGCAAAAAAACCCCTTAGACTTCATGCAGTTTTTGTTGTTTTTTTAATCACAGTGTGGTGGAGGCCAGTAAAGCCTGAAAGAAGCAGATGAGAGCTTTGCAATTCGAACTGCCAGAGAAATAGGAAAATATCTGGAAACATGGAACATATTTACATGCCTTGTCTGTCTGAATAAATTATGTGTATTCAGGTAATCTACATAACCTATTAACATTCATAGCCCTTTTTCAATTAAGTGAAAATCCATTTTGATTTTAATTGAAGTCTGTATAAGCAAAACAAAAAATAAACTGGAAATGCAAATCAGTACCTCATACACATATGCCTGGTGATGGAGAAATTTAAGCCTCTGGCTTTATCAGCCTATAATCATCTCTCCCTGTATCGATGTGGTAATTTTAAAGTAGAAACAGTTACACTTGAGAAGGAATACCGACACCAAGTCACAAGATACCTGGATGTACGCTAGATATATTTGTAGTGTGAATGCAAACTAGATACACTCCTTGTATTGGACGCCTTCTAGAGATACCTCCATAAGGGACACAGCAATTGTATTTTCAGTCTGGTAGGCACTCCACTATTGCTACTATGGCTACCATCAGGTTTCTGTGAGAAGGCAGAGCCGTTACCCAAAACTGTAATAAAAAGGAAAGAAAGAAGCTATCTGAAGATCTTCAGGAAAGGATAGTTACCTTGGAATCAAGTTTCGAAGAAATGAGAGGATAATTCAACTGATTACTCTTGCTTAAAATTAAGTTTCTATTTTGATAATTTACCAAAAAAATATTGTTTTTAAAAGCCCTGCACTTTTCACACAGAAATATAGTGGAGCATTTAAAATACAGAATATGAGAAAATTAGAAGCCTTTCTCCTCCTTCTCTCTATCATGCAGCTTCAGGTTTTGTATGTCATAGATATGAAACAAACAAAAATTCACAGAATTTGCGTGTCAAATGATTTCATTATTTGAAAACGAAATATTTGCATTGACAGATTATTGGCTTCCAGTGTAACCAAAAAGAAGGAATTTCCCTCTTGCTTTACACAACTGATATTGATTCAAAGGCAATTCTCCAAGTCATAAGAAAATATGCCTGCATTCTAAACCATGAACACAGCATAACCTTCATGGGTGGTAGCCCACTCCCATGCCTTCAGGAACTTGAGAAAAATGTGAACTCTCCCATTTATCCTCTTCCTTCTGTTTTTCAGTAATATTCCTCCAACAAGTATCTCAATTCTGTTCTAAAGAGAAAAAAAGTAATGGATCTTCGTTAAGAACACTAACGAAATAGTTCTTATTAACTCCAAACAGAATGAAAACAACATTTTTTTGCCTACGTGTCTCAAAAGGCATTAAGTCTAAAAGTTCCTTCTACAGATCACCTTTAATATTCCACCTTTTCTATTCTTCCATGTTGCTAAATCCTTGATCCAGGTCCTCATAATCTCATATGAGGATTTACTTTATCCAACCATGGTCTGCCAAATACTTATTTAAATAAAACTGCTTCCTTTTGTTGTCCTTATATTGTTAGGGTACACAGACAGGCACGTTCAGAGACAAGTTCATCCCAACCCTGAACAGAGCTCTCAGATGGCAAAGACACAAGGAGAACCTGGATGTGAAGATCCAAAATAAAGCTCAATCCAAGTGTTGTTCCTGGGTTCTGGGACTAAGTAAACAGATTAGCATTATTCATACTGATTAGAAAAAAAGATAAAAGGGATTAACAAGGAAAAGATTAAGAGTCTTCATTTATCCGTATCAGATTTAAATTAATATCTGGAAACTGGCCGAAAGACCTTAAAGAGACAGTAACTAAAGTCAGTAAAGTGAAACACTTTTTAAAACATCTAGCTGGAGTGTGACCTTAATTACTCTGGCACTACATACCAAATTGAATACTTATATTCATATAAAAAGTATTTGTGGATAATATAATAATTGTCATTACCATTCAAAGCACAAATGCTACCAATCACCTCTCTCTTCCATTTCCTTTCTATTGAAGTCTGATGCACAGCCATTTTTAAGACCTGGAAAATAAGTTTATGTGGCTTTCAGGAAAATATGTTTTGGTTCTCTGCTAGGCAACAACATATATAGTTTCTCTTAATGTTTTTATTTAATCCCTGTGACTGGCATGTCTCCTGTGTCCTACCACTGAAACTGTGTAATTAATCTGGAAAAGGTCAACCACAAAGTAAAATTTTAAATTGAGTTAAGCACAGTTCAGTTACATTATTATATAAAAAGTATGGGGAACGTTCAGCACACTGAAGATCCATCTAACATTTCTTTTATCTTTCCTGTTCACAAAATCCTCATGGATTGGTATGTTCCAGAGTGTCTCTGTTACAGTTTCTGAGTTTAATACACCTCTAGCCGTGAAATGGCACTTTTTATTTTTAAGAAGCCCTTAACCTTTCCTCCATCCAGGAGGAGTTTGAGGCTGTGTGTCTTTGAGATGACTTCTGCAAGATCGGAGACCTTAGGGAGGAACTTCTATCCATGTGCTTGGTGTGACAATGTCAGGACTAATAAGTACAAAGTAGTTTGTAACAGTGCTAGTTATCATCTACTCAGAACTCTAAAAGCTTCAGACAAAAAAAATCAAAACTCAATGAAGAACTTCAATGCAGATCTTGTTCATGAGGCAGACGATGCTCTTTTACATGAGGAACCCATATTGAAGTACTGGAAAGCCTGATTAAATCACTTCAGTTCTTTGCACCTGCGTCTTTGTCTAATACAGACCTTTGTCCTTTTCTGGAGTATATGATGTCAACTATTCAATGACAACGGTTGGGTAACAGTTTTAAGATCATGACATGGCAGACCTCTTTAATCTAATCAAACCATATGGTTTATTTCTGAGATTAAAAGAAGAGTATGAATCATTTAGCAACTGAGGTTAATAACCCTGACAATCTCCCTGAGTCCATGACCTTTCCCCTTTGCCCTGTAACTTTAGTACCAGCAGAAAATGTTCCTTTACTACCTTTTTTTACGCAGGAAGATAGTTCCTGGAAAACTCTTAGAGATATTTGTTAAGCTTTACAGCATTAATATGATACTCTGCATATACCATGCTTCCAAAGTATGGTTTCATTTTTTGGTTTCATTCTACAATATGCCAAGTTACATGAACTACAAGACAATGTCATATTCTAGAATATCTTCATTACTTGAAGATTTTTAGTAAAATTACTTTATTTATATACTACATTATAGTAGTATCAATAATTTATTTTAATACGCAATTGATTCTTTCCAGCATAATATGCTTCAGCTTTAATCGGGAGAGTTTAGAATGCTGCAGGTTTTGATTCCTGACTGTTCATAGACTCTATATTAGATGTATCTAGGTCTGTATTGATTTATCCCAGATGGGATAAAAAAAAAAGCAGACGGGAAGGCTGAAGGCTTAAGATACATCCACTCTGTTATGCAGAACATTTCCAATGAAATCAAGATGGTTTTATGTGAGGACTGCATTACTAATTTTTTTGTAAAACTCAAGAATACACTTCTTTTGCTTTCAAGTGGAATGAATAATACAGGTGACATTTGACCATTCTCCATTAGGCTAACACTGTTTCAGCTTCTTGAAGCAGGACGAGAGTTAGTCTTCCATTTATGTGACACTGATGATTATTGCTTAGTTACCCAGTTTACAAAACAAAATTTGCAGTCAACCTTAAAAGAGATTCTAGCACATGCCCAAATTATATACTCAGCACAATACCCGTCATTATAAATGATATCCTACCAATGTTTGTGTGAAATAGAAACCAAGTGAAATGGTATTCTTCTGGCAAAACAAGTAGGCAGAGATGCTTCCAAGTATTGCTTCTCCACTACTTACATTTTCTTTTAAATCTTCCATTGTTTACTTACCAGGCCCAAGCTGAAGACAGTTTTATTCTGAATTAGATATGAAGAACAAATGTGTTTCCCACGTTCGATACTGTTCCAACAGCCTGTTGTCCCACTTGACACTGGTTCACCAAGCAACTGTTTTCTCTCTCTCTGTTCCTGTTGTCTCAGTCTTCAGTGTCTTTAGTGACCTGAAGGCCACTATTTCCTCCATGTGGAGAAAGACCCAGTCCTCACCCTTACATCTCCATCTCTCCTGGCAACACTCAATATTGTTTTGACAGCAATCATGCTATAATTCACTTCATAAATTTAATCTGGTGAACAATTCACCTTCATAATAAAAAAAACAGAATGGTGGGAAGAGGAAGAATACTAAATGGATCCTTCAATAAGGCTTAAAATTATCACAATCCCAAAGTAAACACTGATTGCCTTTAATCCGCTTCCAAGAAGCATGTTACAACACTTCTAGCCATTAAGCATACTTCTATTCCTGGATACACAAATTATTATCCTAATATCCTGTCTGATAAAAAGTGAAATAAGCCTCTTCCATAACATATTTAATAAATCTAAAGAAGTAGAATGGCAGATAATGGGCTACCTCAGTAAATCCATGAAAAGAAGGATTTAGTCATTAGATTTCATTGCTTCTTGGCTTCCCAAGCAAATTATCTAAACAACTCACCTTGCTACACATCAGAAAATAATAACCACATCCTAAAACTGAGATGGGAGAATATTTGGCAATGTTATTCCTTTAAGAATGTCGTTGGATTTTTTAATTAATTTGCAAAAATAAATTAGTTCCATCACCATTGAGATAGTTTCAGTTCTCATTGAAACTCCTGAAAGTTCTATGTGGGTAAAGAAAGAATTACTCTTCTCCCTGGAAAGCCCGTGTCAGAGCTCCACCACAGTCTGGGTGAAGAACTTCTTCCTAATGTCCAACCTTAACCTTGCCTGGGACATCTTGCTGTCATTCCTTCCATCCTATCACTGATAGTCGGAGAGAATAGACCAGCATCTGCTCTTCCTCATTCTCTTGTGAGAAAGTAGTAAATGGTTATGAGGTCGCCCCTTAGTATCCTCTTCTTCAGGTTGAAGAGACCAGGTGACTTCAGCCATTCCTCACACAGCTTCCCCTCTAAACCCTTCACTAACTTGGTGGCCTCCTCTGGACACTTTCTAATAGTTTTACATCCTTTTTATACTGTGACTGCACACAGTACTCAAGGTGGGTCCACTTCAGTATAGACTACAGTGGGACAATCACCTCTCTCAACTGGCCAGCAGTGCCGTGCTTGATGCACCTCAGGATACAGTCGGCCCTTTTGGCTGCCAGGACACATGGTTGGCTCATGTTCAACTTGTTGTCGACCAGAACTCCCAGATACCTTTCTGTAGGGCTGCTCTCCAGCTTCTTGCTCCCCAGTCTATATATATATTCCAGGTTGCCATGTCCCATGTGCAAAATCCAGTACTTGCCCTTGTTAAATTTCATGCATTTGGCGACTTCTCAGCTCTCCAATTTATCCAAATCCCTCTGCAGAGCCTCTTTGTCCTCAGAGTGTCAACAACTCCTTCCTATTTTGTGTCATCTGCAAAACTTAGTTATTAAACCTTCAATTCCTTCATCCAAGTCATTTATGAAAATGTTAAAGAGTACTGGTCCTGAGACAGGTCCCTGCAGAACCTCGCTAGTAACTTGTAGCCAGCCCAATGCAACCGCATTTACTATGGCCCTGGCATGTTAGCCAATTGCTAACCCATTACACTATGTGTTTATACAGCTGTATGCTGGACATTTTGTTTAGGAGGATACTGTGAAAGACTGTATCAAAGGCTTTACTGAAATCCACTGGCTTCCCTTGGTCAAATAAGTGGGTTACCTTGTCATAGGAAGAAACTAAGTTTGTCAAGCAAGACATTCCCCATGTGAACCTGTGCTGGGCTGCGACCGATGACTGTGTCTTTTAGGTGTTTTTCAGTAGCTCCCAGAATAATCTTCTCCATAATCTTAGTAGGTACTGAAGTTAGATTGACAGGCCAGTAGTTACTGGGGTTAATTCCGGCTGCCCTTTTTGAAGATTGTGACGTTTGCCAGCTTCCAGTCAACTGCTATCAAATTCTACTTTAGAAGCTATGGATATTAGTTGGTTTCTTCTCATAAAGCTAGATATTTCTTTAAAATGCAGTAAGAACTGTGCATTTCCTAAAAATACTTATATAACATTCAAGAAGGATTTGAGGAAAAAGTAAAATCCCTGTGAGCTGAAATTTAATAGATTGCAGTTTGTTGTTCCAAACTGTTTGTGGTTAAAAGCATTTTAAAAACACAGTGTTATTTCACTATGAGTAAGTCAGGTTTTCTTTCTTTTTTTTGTTTTTCCTTTCCAGTGTAATTTTTTACCAGGAATTGTCACCTTGAGCAAATCTTACATTAAACCAAATGCTAGTTGTTAATTTCCCTAAACTGTTTTTGTGTGACTGCCTTCCCTGAAGTATCATGGCAGTCATAAGCCCACTTTCAGGGGTACTGAGCACTCAAAGTTCCAGTTAAATCAGTGGTGGCTGTGGATACTGTGTGGCCTTTAGGAACAAGTTATACGGCAAATCTGCTGACACAGAGAAAGTAGCCCTGGAAGCTCTTAGCACAGAGAACACCCATTGACTCATCTGGTATTTCCATACATGAAAGCTTGGAAAACTGCTTCTCAAATCTTAGGAGGCGCTGGGATTTAATTCAGTTTTATTATGGATTTTCTTATGCCTCATCTCACAAATACACCTACGCATTTTAAAGTACATTAAAACTTCCCTTTGTTTGTGTCTATTTATATGAGGTTGTATATGTGTGCATACATGCACGCATTCTTCCATATTGTGTTTTGAGGCAGCAAATATAAAATACTTTTGCTACTTAGAGTCTAGCTCAAAAGAATGGAGAGATGCATGTATATGCCTTTTTAATACCTTTGGCAATAATAAAGAGATGATCTGTCTCCTGGAAAAGCAGCAAGACAACCACCTGAGTACTATTCACCTGCCACAATATGCATTTGGAATTCCCCCATATTAAACAAAATGACTTAACTTCTTTGCTTTGTAAGAAAAATACAAAGAAGTGATAAAAGAAATAAGTACATAGACCTCAAAACAGGTGGGGAAAATTGATGTCTAATAGGATGACAAAAATATTAACATTTTGCCTGCCAAATGTCCACTGTCATATCTCACAACTCAGATTTTCAAGAACAAGGCATTGTTTCTCCTCTTTATTACAGATGTTCTGCAGAGCAAGAGCTACATCAAAAACAGTTTTCACAGTTGTTGATTTTAATGGGGAAAAACTTAAGACTGCTGCAATAATGAAGCTCCTTAATTAAATTAGACAGTATTGAGCTGAGACACAAATCTGTGTAAAAAGGATTTCTCCTATAAATACAGTTCTTAAACAGTGTTTGAGCAACCTCTTTTAGCAACTGGCTGGCACAGGGATAAGGTATTTCAGCTCTTCTGAGAACAAGCCTGAACATAACAACTCCTAAAATCTATCTCAGTCTGCTTTGAAATGCCAACTTAGACCTTAATGAAAAGAGAAGGAACCAAGAAAATTTGCCAACAAGGGTTACCTTTTCAAAAATAAGTCAACATTCATCATATCATTTCTGGATATGTAACAAAAGCTTTCGAGTTACATAAGTCACTTCAGCAAAGTGTTTTGGTCAAGAAGAGAGCAGATTATGTGTTCAAGAGTTTTTCTGATCTCTCTGTCTCTGGAATACTACCTTTATCCAGCTTTTCTCTGTGGCTATACGCATGTTATATGAATAAATGCTCTATGAATGTGAATGTTACAGTTTATTAAGTGGCAGAGTGGAATTACAACATTCCTCTTCCCTCCTCCCTCATTCTTATCTCAACTGTTTATGGTGCTGCATGATAAACAGATCACCAAAACAAACAAAAAAAGGCCACCCATATAGCTGTATCAGTGCAACTAAAGGTGAAGTTCTATACTTTTTTAGACTAACTCATATGCATGTTGGTATGGAAAAAGGTATCAAAAATGTAGCAAAAGGCTCATCTGCAGCCGGATCAGTTCTTTTCAAAATTTAAGAGATCGTGTAGATATGTGGGGGGGAAAGAGCATTCTACTGGAAGTAATTTGACTTCCAGCAATGGAGTTCAAGTCTGTGACCTGAGCAGTCATTAGGAGGCAGGACTTCAACACAGGATTTATGTCAACCTTTAAATGTAAACATGAATTTATTTTGCTATGTGATGTAATATTACTCAGACAACTAACACCTATGATTTTAACATCAAGACGTATTAGGCACTACTTGTAGGTAGGGAAAGACAGACTTTTGTCAATGTGAATGCTGCTTGTAGTATTAAAATGTTCAAGCATAGCATAGAGCAACTATGGAATCGGCCAAAGAAAACTGAATTAAAAGACAAGAAAAGAATTTCTAACGTTAAAAAGCACTCATTTTTTTTCGTTAAAAACAGATCTTTCCATATGAATAAAAAAGAAAAGAGACAAAGACATTTTTGTTCATTTGTTCACCTTTAACATTCAGGAGGACAAATAGTCTACAAGTTGGATGTGGTATTGACATAAGAGGTATCATTCTAATTCATATGGAACACTGAACTTTTATTGAAGAACAAGAGTAATGAGTGCAGAATGGTGACTTTCTGTTTAAAATATTTGGAACACAGGCTCACACTATGACCTGCTTCCAGTTTCCAGTGGTATTAGGGATGAAGCCAGTAAAAATCCAATTGTCACAAAAGAACAAGTTATAGTATATATTAAACCACAAAAAAATACTTTCAAATAGCATTAAGGGTATGACTTAAGCCCACAAAAGTTAGGAAATTCAGAGCTAGGGCTGCAAGTCTGTCCTCAGCTCACCTCATTTTGTTTAGGTACTATAGCAGATATGAAGAAAGCTACGTGAAACATGACAGTTTTGGTTTACAAGGGTTAGCGCAAAATTTGGCATTCATCTGTGCTGGGTAGGGTTTCCCAGTTAAGCTACAACTGACAAAGCCTTGTCATGGAATGAAAGATTATATGACGAATAAACCAGATCTCTGCATTAAACGTTAATAATAAAATGTATGCTGTCCTTTACCTGATTAAATTTGAGATCCACGTTCCTGGGCTTCAGATAGTTAATTTCTTTTGGAGACATTTACTGGGAGTCACATTAGTGGGCTAACACGTGTTAACATATACAGATCTGAACTGAGTGATTGGGTGGTCACAGAGACTGATATTTGAATATGCAGAAGAGTGCAGTCAAAGCAGAAATGCAGCAAAGTGGGTTGATAACTAGCAATGAGTCTCTAATGGACAATACGTGATCATTCAATGAAAGCAAAGAGATTCAACAAAAAGGGCACTTAAGAAGCAATAAGAAGTTAAGAGATGAGTTCAAAAAGTAACTAAGAGCAGAAAATTAGCTACAAAATGAGTTGAAGGAGATTTTTCTCTGATACCCAAGAACATGACTTGCATCTGTTAGAGCTGAAGTTGTGAGGAAAGAGAAACAGAGAAAATATGCACAGGATTTATTTAACTCTACATATGTCTTACGCTTGCTAAAGTGAAAAGTGACTACTTTCTGGAATGCTTAGGGAATTTTTGTTTGCTATTAAGAGTAGAAAAACATCACAGATTTCCTGTAGGTTTGACCAGCCTTTGAACTGTTCTATCAAATATTACAACTGATCCCTGCATCCCTGCAAATACTCCATACATCATTGGCTTGTTTGTAAGATGAATTACATTGAGGTGTATTTACACAAACAAATACACCTTGTGCTGATATAAGGGCATCTATACCAGGGGTTTTGAAAGTATTGTTAAGCCAGCTGACTTGTAGTTTTCCACACTCCCAATAATGTAACAAAAAAAGAATTCACACAGGGCCTTGGTTTCATGTTCTACATTGTTTTTAAGAAAGTCAGTAACAGCTGGCGTGGGTCCACTAGATCATCTACTCCTGTCAGCTTCTCCACTGGCTTTCATGGGAGCACATTAGTGACTACATCATAGCAGCATCATGTGGTGACGGATCCCCAAAGTTTGTTCAGGTATTGCTGTATGCTTTCCAAAAATTCAGACGATAAGTTACTTTACAGTTTCCCAAACATTTCAGAGAGCTGGAGAGCTGGAATGGTTCTTGAATTTGAAATGCATTTAAGAATTGCTGAGTTTTAAGTAATTTCAAGTTTCTTGATGTGAGCTTTGTCATTATTCATAAAATACTGTAACTTGTGATTCTGTGTTTCTTCACAATACTTGTGCATGAGGATCTGAATAATAGCTCCACATTTATTGGACTGAAATTTATATCTTAATTTCAAGACATATCAAAGAGATTTCATAAAACCAATTGATATACATGGGATTCTTCTATTAAACTCCTTGATACCACTTTAAAATTATGGTGATTACTATCAGTTCAAAGTACCTTTCAATGGTTTAGTTTCCTTACTCATTAAAGACACTGTATTTTTGTAAACATATTTCTATCTTTTAAAAAAGCAGTATAAATGAACTGACAGCTTTATTTTAGCTGTCCTGTCATCCATGCTCTGAGCAAGATGATGAAAGCAGAAACTTCTCCCATTCATGTTTAGAGATAAATTATGGTACCTACTTTTCCTATGAAATCCATTTTCATTCAGGTTCCAGTGCTATACTGAACTATTAAAGGAAAGACTTTTTCCTTTTCATTTAAACCTATACATTTGCATCAGATCAAAAGTGAAAATTAACTGAAACAGGTAGGCTTTGCACAGGTCATCTCCAAAGAATAAATTGTCCCACATTTGCTGGAAATCCAGGCTATTTCACAAAAAGGTTAGCAGTCTCTGTTAAATTCTATGTAAGACTTGAGGTTCATTTACCAAAAGTTTAATACTACTAGTCACCATGCACCAGTCGAAATTCTGTGACATTTTATGTGTGCCTTCTTAGCGTCCTTCATATATGAGGTAATATAATGTTTTTTCTTGAGACTTAATCTAGGTTTTATTCATGTATGACTGACTGGCTGAGAAGATACACAATTTCATCTACCAAGAGTCAATAAAGCTTTTATAATTCTATGATGTGCCCTAATATTCTTATTGGATGGCCTTATATTTGCTTTGAGCAGAAAACATCCTGCCATACTGTCACTATTGCTCTGCAAATGTATGATTTCTTGTTAAACTGATGTGACTTTGTTGTGAGTCCTCTGCATGAACATGCTGAACCCAATTTGTTCATGGCAGTGTTTTGAGCAAATCACAATCACAAATGTTATTAAAAAACAAACCTCAGTTTAATTTGCCATGGTATCATTTTCACATTCAGTAAATTTAATTTAAATTAACTACCTTCAGTGTGCTACTTACCTTTCGAATATTTTGATTTTTAGCTTCAATCAATAACTCACTGCAAGGAAATTAATAGGAACTAACTTACAGTAGCATGTTCTGAAACATTACAAAGCACAGCCATTTAACTCGGGACAATAGTCAGACCTGCCACCTGAAACTCTGTCAAATTCAAAATTCGTTACAGGCCGTAAGTACAAATGATGTTCCTTGAAAGGGTTGCAAATATTCTTCACAAGCCACGACCCATTTTTCAGCAGAGTTGTGCCAAACGATTTTTGTGTTTAAATAAAAATAACAAAAATGCACATTTTTGTACAGTCTCAACACAAAATTGAGGGGACAGAGGGGGAAGAACTGTGGGCTGAGATGAGTTTCACTTTACAGTTTTGGAACAACCAAAACTTAAAGTAAAATGAACATGGTAAGTGCATAGAACCACAGGAACCAAAAACCAGAGAAAAAAGTTGGAATGGAATGTTATTACAGCTTTTATATCAATCAGGGTAGAAAGGTACTATCTGGCCCCAATTGCAACAGTACTTGAATAATGCATTTTGTAGTGATTTTTACATGTGATTCTCACCAGTGAGGCCATTACTGGAATAGTGTGTGTAATTTTTATGTCCACATTTAAAAAAAGATATTAAAAAATCATGTAGGGCTCAGTAAAGCAAAATAAGAATGGATCATGGTGTGGCAAATTAGTCTTAGAATGACAGAACAGAAAAACTCAGTCTAGTTATTTTATCCAAGAAAAAGCAACTAGGTGACTTGATAAAATTTACTAGTGATTAAACAAGAAGACTTTCAATAGTGGCTTTATTGATCTTTTAATTAAAAACGGTAAGTTTCAAGAACTAATATCTAGAAATGGAAGCTTGACAAATTAAGAACAAAAATAAGGTGCCTTTTTTGGATTACCAAGGTAACAAAAAATAACTTACAAGTGCTATGGTGAAATTATTCACCACTTTAAGTCATTGAATGAAAATGTCTTAAACCATTTTTTCTAAATCCATTAAAAAGGGATTAACACTAAGGTTACAATAAGATTTAGAATAAGATTGTGTTAACCTCAGTCACAACATAAGGAAAAACTGAATGGAAAATTTCCCATAAAAGTCAGTATATGAGACCAACAGATGACAATGCAAGCTGATATTTTCTATTTGTAAGAAATTTCTAATGACTTTTCTTCCATTCTGCTCTAAATTCCATCAAAGTTGATACAATTTTTCCTGCTGACTTGAAAAGATGTAATGTAAAGTAAATTTGGGGACTTCTGAAAATCTTACCCTTACTTTCACAAAAGCTGATATTTGACAAAGAGTTTGTTTTTTTTTCCTTTACATTCTTAAAATAATAAGTTTCTCAAACAACAAAAATGCTAATAATAGTTCTTTTATAAGATACTTTTACTTCCAGGACAAAGTAACAATGCATGCAGCCTGATTAGAAGCCCTAGAAAACAGTCTTTAAAACCATATGTCTTGCAGCACCACTCCTTTCTTCCAGAAGTATTCCAGAGCATATTGTTTACTGACTGTCATAAACAGAAGAGGAGGGAGAAACCCCTGCTTTATCCATCAGTGAAATACAACCACCCTCAAGCACAGGACAAGAAAATTTCCCTGTGGCCTGTTCATTTGAAATTACAGAGAATTTGATTTAGTTAGCTGGATTAGCAAAAGGAATCATCTTGCAAGAGTATGCAAATAATCGCCAACCAAATTTTGTTTCTACTGAAAAGCAATAAAGCAAATAAAATACTTGTTATCCCAGAATGCAGAGGTAGTAACTCAAAAACAATCTCTCAGCTACTATAAAAGAGGTACTCTGTATCACCAGCAGTTGACAACACTAAATCAAGCTGAAGCTAGGACATAAAAGCTCTTCTAGAAGAGGGCTGTTAGTGACCCATTTTTAGACTCAGCTTGTCAGGATTAAGATGGCTTTCCCTGTGTATCTTGCAATGAGACTAACCAAGCAACCAGAGGTTAACACAGGACAATGATTCAAGTTATGCAGTCAATTGAACAAAAGTTCCTCTCAAATTAGTGGGAGTTCTGCTCAGCTGAAGGACTTAGAATTTGGCCCAGTAATAGAAGGCCCTACTTTAATGAAGTTATTCATTTTTAGCCCTAAAGCGTTCCTCTTCCTCTGTGAAGTGTGCCAAGAAAACTAAAAAAACTGAACAACACAGAAGTAGTTTAAACTTTAACAATGCTTTACACTGACGCAGGGAGGAATCTCAAAGCTATTTAGAAACAATGGCATGATCTGCAACTGGAGCCAGAGAATTCACAATATACAAAACTTACAGATGTGCTTTTCATTGGGACCATCCCCTGTTCTTGTACGCTGAAGTTGTTTCCATGCCTCATACTCCTATGCATAGTGCTTAACCTAACCACTTAAATCTCACTGAAGTTATTGTTAGTTACCTGCCAAATGCTGTAAATGCACAGCTGGAAAGTTAGCTGTTTATTTCTTACGTATTACTCAATTGCAGTTAATATATTTCTACTTTTTATATATAAATTCATTAAACTGTATGTTAACATTACTGCTTTGGCCTCAGTTCAATGAATACTTAAAATTTATCTAATTTTTATTATATAGATAGAGCTTGGTTTCAGTTGGTCCATAATACGTAACACCAAAAAAACCATGACAACGCTACTGTACACAGATGTCAGATTTAGTTCAAAACCAAACAAAATTACTTATAAAGCTTTCAGAAACTGTTATTTATATTTTGCCAGGTTTCCTCTTTCTTAGTTTTGGGGGTTTTTAAGTATATTCTACCATTTTAAATCCTTTCAAGTTATTTACATGTAGCAGTATGCTTGACTGACTTATATGTTCTTACTTGTTCGTTTTTTCCTTCTCTCGGCATGTGGGGAGAGGTTCCTGATTTCATTCTTCCAAGCCTATCTGGTTTTGGTCTTTTATACAGACATGTAGAACCTTTAAATTCAGGGAAATATGCTGATCTTAAAAAGGAACAGGGCAAACTTCCTCTGAGATCTCCATCTCATGGAGAGTGTAGCAGGCATAATGATACTTTAGGGATGAACTTAATGGGAATTCACACTTTTGAGTGCTCGACTTTGAATAAATGCCTATGTTTTTAAATCACCGAAGTACAAAATTGACAACATCAATTAAGTTGCACTATTTTGATATCCACATGAACAATAAGTAAGGCTGATACATGTTGCTGCATGCCACAGACCACTGTCATTTAGAAGAGGAAGGAAGCTGGTACTTGATTGTTCTTACTGATTGTTCTTGATTTGAGCCCCAGTTATTCCCAGCTGCATCATGAATTTGTTAACCAATTCTAGTCTCTCTCTGATCAAATCTCCTTGCCTAAAAAGTCCTTGAGTTTACCAAGTTAGATGGTTAGATTTTTGATTGGCTTCATCTCATGTAACAGTTGCTGTTTTGTACCTACTCATCTGCAGGGGATTACATTTTTATTTACACGATAGAGTAATGTAAGCATTTCTACAGCATGATTAATCTTTTTAAAGACAGGGTATTGAAGCAAGCCCGAATCTAGAAGTCCCAATAACATTTTTTGATGATTAAAAGGAGCCTTGATGGTCAGCTCAGTTTTCAGTGTTTACATTACAGATATCTAAAGTTACATAAAATCAATTCCATTCTTCATGGCCAAATTACATGAGCAAAAATGGTGGTCTATAATTCAGTGAAGGAAGTACAGGCATACAAGAAAAAAACCCTATGACCAGCCCTAATAATTTTCAACTAGTACATAAGGGGTATTAGTGGCCTATTTGAAAGTTGATATTTACCAACCATGGCTTATCAACGAATATCGATACTGTTGATGGAATTCAAAAATTATGTATAGTCGATGGAAAGGTGAGGACATGACTGCTAGTAATTGTAGGTGTAAAATAATTTCAGCTGCTGACTATATGAGCTAGCGTTCCCTTTCCGTGCCATAGACAAGCATTCTTACTCCTACTCCTGTGCTAATATCTACATGGCTACACTGCCAGCAAACTAATTCAGCCAAAAATTTAGTGTTCCTTATCTGGATTAGTTGTTTAACAGTCAAGAAGCAAAAATATGCCACCATTGTCTGGGGCTAGGTGAGGTCACCCCTTTTGGCAGAAGCATCTACTTAGATCATCTTCAAATGATTGTGAAAACACAACCTTAACTACATGCAGAGAACTAATTCCCATGATCTTCTGCATTGCCACAGCATGTAACCACTCATTCTCAGATTCTTGCTAAAACACAATGTAAAGCTTAACACTTAGTGTTATTTCTTAGTGTCTAAGAAGCCATCTGACAACTGCAGAAGGACCAAAATAGCACTGAAGAGGTGAAAACTTTAGTGTTCAAGAGTAAACAGAATCAGATCTGGGAAGAAGTTAAGTGAATAAATACTGCTGCCAGAACAACTCATAACATCCTGAAACTCTGTTCGAAACAGGAAGAAAACAGACATTCACCATAAAGATCACCATTTGACAAACTTTATATCCCCAGTCCAAAACACAAGTGCTCAAATTTTCTCGCTAAAATAGTTGCAGTTGTTTTTCTTGGTTTCTTAGAAAGAACTGTACTATTCAGAGTAAAATTTGCTCCAAATAATTCTGTTTGAGGTAGATACATATCACTGAAAAGTTTTCTTAAATACTTACAGTTCAGCTACTGAAAAGAAGATTTTATGAAACACATCTGAAAACTTTAACACTAGGCAGTGTCTCAAGTCCCCAAAATAGTACTTTTATTGTAGAAAACTGTATGAAAATTCTAATGTTGAAGTGAAAACTGAGCTGTGCATTAAATATCGAATTTTTAAGTGTTCTTTCTACAGACACTACATGAGCATCTATAGAAATATATATGCTGAGAAATATTCAACAATAACAATAAACACATCCCATATAATACTCATCCTTGCGAAGACGATACAGAACAACTGACACAAATGGCCCTGTGGACTAAGAAAATAGAACTATCTTGGTGCAACTGCTTAAGAACAAGTGAAGCTACACCTCAAAAATAACTTCTAACTTCAGCTCTCATGTCCAATAAATAAATACAAGTTATTAATAGTTTGTATAATCATACGGTTTATAGTGTCCAGTAAGGCACTGTATGGACATATTGAAAACATAGCCCCTGCCGTCAAGAGCTTACAGTATTAAGTCTGACCTATTTATCATAAAGATGATGATCCAGATAGTCACAGCAATTTACTTGAAGGACTGTTTTGATTGCATGTTTCTCAAGGACATGCATCATTTCAAGATCTTATAGGAAACATATTGGTAAAATAAAATTTACCGCACACCCCCCTCTAAGGCTGATGAGGGCCTAAGTGCTAATCAAAACCACTACAGGCCTTTTTGCAACACATCTGAATTAATCAAATCATCCCTCCTGTTTGTTCTTAATGTTTGGACAATCTAGCTTTGCTGCAATATGTTTTTGCCGTCTGAGAAGAGGACAGGGAGCCAGACACTCCCTGAGTTTTGATCCTGGCTCTGACATTGATTTTCTCTGTGGCTTTGGGCAAGGAGTCATTGTTCTATAGCGAAATGCTTGTATTGGCAAGAAGATGAACTACTGTAGATGAACTAATAAAATTTTTCCATCTTTAATTTCTATGATTCTGTAATACTAACAACCTAAATTTCAGTCTCTCATCTGAAGAGAGGAGATAAATATTTACCAAGCTTGTCTGCACACAAAGAAGCATTAAAGTTATAGGACACAGGACTTCACAGGACTGAAGCTACAATGTATAGTTACTATCTTGTTTAGTTTCCTATTAATCAACAACACTGATCAACAGCATCACCTACATAACACAAGGTCAAACTCAATAGTCTCCTTTATTCTCAACTAATCCTTGCCTTAGCTAGAGTTTGTTGGGAAAAAACCTCTTCCTGTAGCAATTTAGGGACCATTCTGTCGTGTTTAGGCCTTGCTTCACTAGAAAGTTTCAGATGAGTAAAACAACCACCAAACTAGCCAATGGTGGATTTTTTATTCTGGGAAAGGTAAAGAAAAGAGGTAACACAATAGGGTAAAGTTCCTACAGTGACGCTCATGCCAATGCTTACAATGACACAGTCGTAAGAATGCCTACATTCCCCAGTTGTTACAACCAGCTCAGTTACACTCACTGGTTGCTCATTGAAAATGGAGATTCTTATGTGTGACCTAGGTAACAAACTGAAGAATAATAGCTTCAGGATTAGGATAACTCCTCAAAGGTTCTATATTAATAACATGCAACTGAAAAAAAGGTATTAAAATTTCTAGGTCCAGAAAGACAGAAGATATGCAATAAAATGAATGGTCCTGCACATATAATTAGCTCCATGTTATAGTTTAGCTGCTACATTCACTGTCCAACAAACATCAGAAACACTAAATATCATAGTCTACTGCTACGGATTTCATTCTGCCCTTTCAATGTATATGCAAGAATCAAAGGTGATAAAACATAATAAATCTTGCTTATCAGCCGTAAAACACTGGATGTATCACGTGAAAGGAGACATAAAAAAAGTAAACCAGAATATGTTTTAGTGAATGGACTTTCTCAATCACAGTGAAAAATGGCTTTCTCACACCAGGCAATGCTACCTTTATGGAACTGGTTGCTACTGAGTTATGTCACTGTTTGGCAGAGATTTCCCTCTCACTGTTCTGGCAGGCTATATTGGTGTTACCACAACTGCATTTTTTTACCTTAAACTACTTTGTTTGATAAAGGATTGCACCTTGGTCCTGTCTCCATTACTACACATCGTATCAAGGTTGATAAAGCAGAAAGCAGAGCTATCCTTGTTGGAATGGTGGCAATATCTTTGCAGGTCTAAGAAGTAGTCACAGGTTCTTTATTCTATATGTGGAAAACTGGAGAGAGTACTATAAAGAATGTAGAGATAACTAGAGATTGCTTGTTACTGTTGCAGGAGGATATGGTGATCTGTAACATGAACACTGCAAGTCAGCATTCTATCAAAATGACAGGGTTAAATAGGGACACAAATATGATTAATGTCTCTCTCTAAGTTACAGCACTTAATGTTATGCTAAAAGCCAGTGAGTTACCCTTTGCAACCAAGTGACTATCCTCACATGAAAACATATTGATGACACATTTCTCTTATAAACTGAAATTCTACCAAATTGTTTTTGGGTCCAGAAGAGTTCTCTTTGCCATAGTATTTTAATTAGAAATATATCATTTTTGTCAATAGGAACTTGCTGCCTTAAATTAGTCTGTAACAATATGACATTATCATAAAAAATACATATAGTTACTTTTATTTACAGCAAATATTGGTAGACTTGTTGGGTTAAGCAATCAGGCCAACTACAGAGGAATGGTTGGTTAAGTAATTATCACATTTTCTTAGAAATGAATACATAAGCCTAAAAGCATACCACAGTTAAAAGCTGTTTCAGTCACTGGAAAGCAACTGAAAGACATCTAGAAACTTCTGGAAAAGGAGAGCCCTCCCCCCTGAAAAAAATTTACTTCATACAAGTCACAAGAAAGTTATTATCCTAGCTAGGTCACTGACAAGAGATGTTATTAATGATCCCATTGAAATTACTAATGCATTTAACAATCACTTTTCAAACTATAATATTATATCCTGGGAGAGTACTGAATCATGCTGGTTACTTGGATGAAGATCAAATAAGATTAGGATGAAAAGATCAGACTGAGAAAAATTAGAATACTTTGTGATTAATAAAAATTAAATGCCAGAACTACTTGTTTTGTATTTAAATCCACAAAAGAGTATTGACTGGACACATAATTCATAATTATACAATAACTTAACACACCTTTGCACACAAAAAATATTAACATTAATACAATATAAGGATGATTCTACTGCAAATGTAATCCAGGAATATGTTATAAGAAATTGTTATAAGCAAATGTAATATAGGAATATTGCATGCAGGTGATGCATAACTGAAATCTCTCTTCAATTCACAAAATTTACCTTGCTATCACATAACCATTATGGCACTTTGCAGTCAAGAATTTCTTGATCTGTCTGTTTTCTACCCAAGTAATTTAACAATGAATAGCCTAAGTTTCCTATCTGATCATGTGATAATAAAATACTGTATGCATATAGATTTTGTATGATATCTTACAGCTTATGGTAAGACTTGCAGCCCATTATTCTGTAACAATCCTAATTAAATTGCAAAAGATCTTATTACATTTTAGATCTGGTATGGACAAGGAATAAGAATCTTTGCTGGGAAATAAAAATGTAATCAGTATAAAAGAGGTAAATTCTTGGAATTATTCTGTCAAGAATAATTTGGTGATGGTGAAATCCACTGAGGAAATGAATAGTGAACTAAAATTCAGTTTTCCTCAACCCTCTTTAGTTCACATCTCATTTCTTTCAAAAAATTCCTTTGTGCCTAATCACAGCATGGCTCCGAAACAAGCCATCATGAAGCTGCATGTTTCATTTGCCATTCAGAGCACCACCAAGATAGCATATATTTCCTGGTTGCAAAGGGCATGACTAGATGCACTCCCGAAGTCTCTTCCAACCTGATTTTCTAGAATATCCAAGTCCAACCGTCATGTGCCTCCTGTTTTCTTTCTTCTTATTCTTTTTACTTTGTCACCTGTGCTACCTGTGCTAGCTCAGCTGAGCTACTGTAGTTATATTAGCACATTCTGTCACCTTTTCATGTATGAAAAGATAAATTTGCCCTATGCCATTTTCTTCTCTTATTTATTTACTTTCCTTTTAGGTCTTGCATCATGCTTTCTGGAATCCTAACAAATTACATACAGCACGCCGGAAACTTATTCCTCTGTTGAAATGAACTTTTGTCACTACTCACATTCTTTTGACCTGCCCATATATCTCTAAAATCTGACCACCGTTCTAATCCAGGTAGATGGTGACAGAAAGAGATTATTCACCAAACAACATCCGATGTGCAGTTAACTTCTCACTATGACATAAGTTAGGGAACACCTGTCAAATACTTATTGTCACAAGTACTAACAGGTCAACAACCACAGCTATTTTCTGGAATGTTTTCCAGTAGAAATTTCATCGAATGCCTGAATGTTGGCCAGTTGTCTCAGCTCTTATGGCTCTAACTGGCCTCTCAGCTAAAAAGGAGGAACCTTGACATGGATAAGTGTGAGAATTTCATATTGCTGTTGCCTGTCATGAACGTGGATTATGTCCGTCTAGAATACAAAAGAAAACTGGGAAATATAATTATTTAATTCTGCTTATAAGATATATTTTAAAATCCAACAGAATAAGTTTTCATTTTGACCATATCTATGACATCACCAGTAGGAACAGAATATTGTTAAAAGAGAAAAAGGTTTTGCAAGGAAAACATACCGTTCAGCAGTTAAAGAAACATACAATGGAATGTATTGTTGAACAGAGATTCTACCTTATCACATACTAATTTTCTCTACTTAAATGAGTGTGGAATTAATACTGCAACCCCCCCTAATACATATAAAACAAAAAGGTAAAACCTCAGTGCTACAGGTATTTCCCTCCTTCAAGCCTGCATTTTCCAATCATTATCCATTCTTTAATTATAACAAGTAATCAGAGGTAATTATATTTCTGTAATGACAGAGAAGATACACATACTAAGATAGGAGCATAATTTGATATTTATGAAATGCTTCTTTATTTATGAAGCATCTGTCTAGAAATTTAATTCCCCCGCTGCAGGGTTTCATTACAATTCTAACACAGATGAATGAGCAAGACTTCTATCTAGACTATTAAAATTTGAAAAACAAATACCCTTTGATGAATCCAAACCACCACCTCACCCAGCTACTGTATGAAATTCTTAATACTTCGTTTATTTTTGTGTTTCCTATTTCAGTCAGAGAGGTTAAAATGGGAAAGCCAAAAAGCTGGAAAAGAAACAAAATGAAAGAGGGACAAGGGAATGGGTGTGTGAAACATAACAGAGGCTAAACAGCAAAAGGTTCAGATTACAGTGCATACAGAGGCCAGAGAAATATTGAAAAAAAATTAAGTTTATAATATTGGACAGAGAATTAAAAAACCCCAAACAACTAAAGAAGCTGCATAAGAATAGATAGACAACAGCTGTGAGTGAGAGAAAGAGGGAAAGAATAGGAAATGCCAGACCTTGTTCCCACAGAAATCAATGGCAAATCACTTGTTGAATTCAGTGGGAACTGGAGGGGCCCACAGTGAATGAAAATTTATTGCCATGAGGCTGGGAAAGGGAGGAGAACTGGCATTAATAGAAAAATGTACAAGGGTAGGGAAAATAAAAATTGAGAGCAGTAATTGAAGCCTGAGGTGACATAGTTAGAAGAACAATCCATAGCCAGGGCTGTTATGGAGCTGAAGACCATCAGCACATCACAGGACTGAGGCCCAAACTCAAGAGCCCTCCTAGCTTTTGTAATCAAAGATCCTAGAATTGGAATACTTGCATCATTAGTGATTTGGGAAAGATTTTTACTAAACGTCAGGTCCTGCCACCTTTGCTTCACAACAATTTGATGTAGAAAACACTGGGACAGTTTTTCAGGTAAGCTGCTGTTGATCGCAGTTAATGGAGTAAACGTAGCACCAGGAGAGTTTGAGACATTGTATGTAGCACAGGAACTGATGTCTAAGATTGCTTAGCACTTTTGGACTGATAACCCTGCTTTCAGGCACCAAATGTGTTACTAAATTTCATCTACTCAGGCACTTCTGCTGTGCATCTTGTAATACTTTTTCTCCCTCTTAGTTGCTGAAAAAAGTTTGAGGTGAGCAAATCCCAAACTTTTCAGAAATTCAGAGACAGATAAAAGGAACTGTGTTTGGGGTATGTTTCTATTTTTAGACTATGACTTTCTTAATACTTACCTTAGGACACCAGTTAACCTACTACTCCCAAGCCTCTTAATGTCTTCATGAGCTAGCAAAGATTTGTTAAGCACACCAGCAAAGTACGTGTATCCATTCCCCCCTAGTGGAAGATAAAAGTCTCCTGCTACTACAAATTAAGTTGTTAGCTTAAGTGCTAAACAGCTGTGATATGCTTTTCAAGAACCCAGATCCACTGATGACACGTGTGAGGATCCACAGTATATTGCAGGATTGAAAGTTCAGTGATTTTCAGTCTAATTTTTCTTCCTGTGTTGTTACTGCAAAGTAACTTGCTTTATGAAGTTGTGGTGTGTCTCTTGTGTAGATGTATAAGGATATAATCAAAGTCCATGATGATGCAATCCTTCCAAGTGAAGCCAGGATTTATTTAATGCATGGTACCTAAGTTTGTCTGGACTATGAAGAAAGCTACCAGTCTTGCCATACTGCATAACATTGAGACTGGAACATGCAAGAGGCAGAGGAATATCCTCAAGGCTAAGGAAGTTAAAGCTTCCCTGGGTAAATGGATTCTGATTGAGGCAGTTCTTAGGTGCTGCTGTGAAAGTCAAAAGCTCTGAAACTCTCTAAAGTGGACAAGGTGGTTGCTTTTTGTTTCTTGTGCAGCATGAAAACACACAGCAAGTGTACTCAGCTCTTGCTGCTGTAACTGATGTCAGTGAGACAAAAGAGGTCTCAAGATGAGCTCTACTCTTTGTTTAGATTGTTCAACTCATCTATGTCAAACGGGCTACCTTATGTTCTTACACTGTTTTAGCTATAGTCTGTCATAGTCTGTCATGACAGTTGTCTCTACTGAATAGGTCTGCCACTAAAATAAAATAATATTTTTAAAGTGCTATGGACAGATTGAAAGGAATAAAATAATGACAGTAGGTCTACATGTAAATTTAAGCCAGAGCCTACTTCTAATTCCGAGATCCTCTAACACTTGTTCCCATTTCTACACAATCTTGGAAATATCCCCATAAGAGTCTCAATTACTTCATAGCATAACAAATAAATTCTGCTTCTGTATATCTACAGAGAGGTATGTCAATGGTGAAAAGGGCTTATTTCAACATACATGTTTTCCTCAGACTGATTTTAATGTAGGAACTCCCATTTATATCTATTAAAAAGCTCACACCCCCTAACTAACTGGCCACAAAGCTGGTGCTTCAGGTTAGGCAATAGTCTAGTCAGTATAGCATTTCTCAGGGATGTAGGAGGTACAGACTTAGTTTCCCCGTGATTTTGAGGTCTCATACTCAGAGATTCCACACAACAGACCTTTGGGGAATGTGAGAGAGGGAGGGTAGAAGAACTGCTCCTTTTGAAACTGTGCCACAACAGGAAAGGATGATGTGCATAAACTTTCTGGACAAGTTGTTAGGTCCAGGAAACAGCAGGGATGGATTAGAAAGCCCTGCGCTCCACTATAGGTTTTTCATCTTTTAACAGCATTTCGTCTTGGGGAAAAAGCAAAATAGGTATTCCCTATCGCAGGCAGCAACTGCTCACTCATTTCCTCCCTCATTCTCAACTGCATGTTCTAGTGATTAAATTAAGGATTTATGGTTCATCTTGTCCTCTTTCTTGCCTGATCAAGAAAAACTTGAAAGCTCTTTGGAACAGTGGAATGGCTGTTGAGTACACATTTGACTCCTCTGTCATAGAGAGATGGAAATTAACTAAATCTGGATTTCTAATGTGCCAAGTGAATGCTTAACTAGTAAGTAACTGTGTCACCAACGTCACCGCAACAGCACCATCAACTCCTTTGCTACTTCCTCCTCTAGTCAAACTTGGGAATAATAATGTTCTCTACTCCTTACTGAAAGCAGGAACTTAGGTACCTCATCAAGAGCAAGAGACAGTGTTTTTGTGCAAAGTGCAAGTATGTGCCCTCCTATACCCTTGAGTAAGATTCTTAAGTTTCTGTGGTGGAAAGACTTAAAATGAGTTTTTGCTTGCAATGATCTTCTATGAGTCTTTTGTGGACAGTGGTCTGTTCAACTCAAAAGTCAGTCTGTATAGTCCTCTGAAGTATCTTTACTATGCCTTTACATCATATACCGAGTCCGGTCACATAGCTCCAGGTTTCTGGAATAAAGTCTAAGATCGCATATTCCTTTTGAACTTTTGAACATTGGCACCAGTGCAAGAGCCGAGTAGAAATATTTCTGTACACAGTAAAAATCTATATTCAGGTTTAGATGGCACATTTTAAATAATGCATGGGGTCATACACTGAATAATGAGACTATGAAGAACTACTGAATAAAGACCAAACTTCAATGAGCACCATTTGTCATAGCTGTTAATGAGGCTGGAGTTCTGTAGGAAAGTGGGATGTGGCTGCCTAATTAAAAATGCTCTGTAACTTAAACTGGTATCACATGTATGTCCAGTCTTGGGGTTGGATTTTTATGAAACTTTGATTTAGCAGCAATTTAGGATTTATTGAGGTAGATCACAAAATTAAAATATATAATTTCTAATAACACAATCATTAGTTGATTAACAAGGTGATTTGAAGTGATTCAAAGTGATTCAGGATTTGTTATAACTGAAACAGCAAATTAATTACAGATATGAAAATGACAAGGTTCATATTGTACTTACTATAAGATAAAATACAGTCATGCACACACTGATATGCACATGTAGATACATAGATAGATACCCAAACACATAGAGTTATATTTATAGTCAAAATTCCCTTCCTTTCAAGTTGTTGAAATACTCATTTTCAAAGAGTCACCATTCTCAATGGTCACATATTAAGTCATGAGGAGCCTGGTCTCGTCCTTGTACTTATTTGCATTAGCGCATGACCCCAAAAAACATCTCAGCAAATTTATGTTGAAAGAAGCAACTACACTGTTTGCAGTTCCTATTTGCTTAATAACCTTTCGTAAAGGTTTTTTTTTTTGTAGATACCAATTTAAAGAGGGAAAATTGTTGAAGATGATATAAGGTTAAATTGTAGATATAGGACATCTACACATCTACTGCATAAGAAATGAATAATACAGTGTATTGCCTCCAGGTCTATTGAATTGGTCTTGGATTTGATTTTGGTTTTCTTCCAATGATTCAAAAATACCTAAGATGACCTATGCATTATAATTAATACACTGAGATAGAATATTGTACTACAGTGATAATCTTACCCATTTTACAAAGCTTTCTTGAGGCTTAATGAGTTTATGGGCCTGGTCTTACTCTCTTTATGCACTTTCACGACTGTTTTTTGTACAACTGGAATTTTTAGCTAGTGCAAGAAACATATATACAGGTGTAACACATGAAACAGGTTTTGAAATCTTCCCATAAAATTATTTTGAGAAGTAAACTTCAACACTGTATACGTTGTGATTTTAGCTTAACTCTCAGTACAATCCTCTTACTGCCATTGCTTATTTACTTTACCCTAGTCCTGTCACTTCCCAGGCTGTCATTTTCAAATCAAGTGTCAAAGATTCCCAGTGGTCTTTATTAACTCTTTTGGTTTTTGGAAGACCAGAGATGAAAGCTGAATCCGTGAGGTATTATCAGATGGGAAATATTAATTTACTAAAGCAACTGAACATTTGGAGTAAATTTGAAAACAGAACCATCTGTTACATTAACTAATCCAATAGACTCCACACTTTGTATAGCCAGCCGCTGTCAAGTAACAGATTATGAAACCAAGTAATAAATCTTAATTCAAAAAATGTTTCTCCATTTGAAAGGTTTGAGAATTTATTTATCCTTTCTTGTTTTAATGTAAACTTGATGCAAGTTGGCAGAACTCTCTGACATGTAGGGGGTCTAGTATTCACTCACGTCCCTATGGGAGGCTGTGTATGTAGTCTCATAGAGGTCAGTTGCAAGGCAAGTCTTGTGATACGAACCTCTATTGTGCATCACTTACTCTGTGCACATCATGTGTAAACTGCTGGGTCTGGTTTTGATATAGGTTACCTCAAGGCACTGAAATTCAAAACAATGACTGTACACACCTTTATTGAGACCAGTCAAAATAACGAAAAAATTTTTTTTGCAGCCAAGATTTAGATGAATGTTTCAGGAATCTATTTGTCCTGGGTTGCAATCCCTGCTAAAGACAAACACTCTTTACAACAGTAAGGATTTAAATGGACTCTAAACAGACAAATTTTCCCTCTTTTTGATATGAAGATTACGGATCCACGTATCAGCAACTAGCAGGTTTCTTACAAGATGCCAGACATCACTCTATCCACGACATCCAGTTCAACACATGTAACATGACAATTCCTGTATCTAACACATCTTATCTCTGCCCTTTCCTCCACTCCCCCACTTCCCCACATCATATCAAACTAAAAGAAGTTGTGTAACCCACTTTCTTTCTTTTTATACTAATTTATGTGTGTCAATGTAACACTTAAAGACAGGAAGAACTTCATATAGCTGAACAGAACGGAATAGGATAACATGTTTATGAAGGATCTCAAACAAGGTGTGTTTCCTAAGTACAAGATGGATTTTAACCTTTGGTGTGTAATACCCCTGTCCAAAATAGAACAATTGTCTCATCATATTAGAGTAAGATCATATACTGGTAGTTTCTGCGAGGACATTTTGCTTTCCTCATTTTTGTCTTCAGAATATATGAGCTAAACAACAGGCCTCAGGTATAAACAACATTCTTATATAGTTAGCTAATTATGAAACCCCTAAGAAACTGAGATATTGCAAATTCATGGGGGGGTTAGGTTGTTTTGGCTTACCTCAGGCTGCAGCATGATGACGTAAGCCAACAATCAGTTAAAGCGGGGAAGAAATTTTTCAAAGCCTGGTGTTGATACACAGTGAAAAAAAACAGAAATACTGAAAGAAGTTTCTAAACATGTTATTGCCTCCTCATCCTTTTATGATGAACAATACGTTACTTCTCAAGGCCTTCTACTGCTTTCAGGTATCCCATCTGAAGAGTGATATGCTAACTGTTATGAACAAAGGAAGAAGACTCTTTTCCTAGTATGAAATGTCTGACCAAATATATGTAATCGGACAAATTCTACAAAACTTTGTAGCTTTCAATGGAAGAACTATACTGTTGGCAGAACTTTTATTTTAATAACATTTTGTTTCGCTAAACCCACCATAATCAAGGACTGATTAATCTATTCAAGTACTCTCCAAATCCATTAATCACTCAGACTACTTAATTCACTGTCCAAGATAGTCTTTGGGAATAGAGTGTACAATTGTTTTTCACGTAGGGGAGCATTTTCTGTTGTAACATCACTGACAATCTGACTGTGGTAATGATTAAGTGATTCAGAGTTATAGCATCCAGCCTTTTATCATCTCTCTGTATTTCACAATTAGGTATGAATTTCTCCTTTTCTAGCCTGCATGATTTAGGCACATTCTACATGGACTTTTCTGAAAGGTTGCATATTCTTAAAAATTCTAAATAGCAAAAAAATGTCAATGGAAAACTATTTAGAGACATCTGTTCTCCCCTCAATTTATTCAACAATTTCCCACTTGCATGTACACTGAAGGGAGAATAGACTCTGCAGAATGAAATAAAAATGTGTTTCTCGAACTAAATAAATTCCTTTATATATTGTGGCAAGACAAATAAATAAACCCAGAGATTTACAGACAGCCACCTTGGCTGACATTTCAGAGAGCTGGAGCCTCTAGCAATATTTTTTGCTTAACTCCATCCTAGCAAAGCTCTATCTCGTCTCCCAAAACTTTATTTCTCAACTCTCCCCTGCTCTCCTCTTTCAGGCCCACTTCCCAGTTTCTTTCTCTTTTTCCTTCCAAGGTGTGATTGCTCTCTTTGCTCCCCAAAGTCTCTTTCTTGATTGTTTTGTTCTGCTTTAATGAGTCCAAGGCTTTGCTCTACTCCAGAAACTGCATTTACCCTTTTTGTTCCCAAGCACATCTGTCTCCTCCAAGATTCTCTCCTATTCTGACCTTCTTGCACTGTAAGATTTTTTTGCCAAGTTTTTTTCCCCTCTGTCTTTCTAGTCTCTTTTTACTTCTCTACTTCTTTTCTACTCTCAGTGCACTAAAACCATGCCACCGTTTATTTCCTTTAGCAGCAACAAGTGAGAATTTGAGAATTCAGATTTGCAACCACAATAGAATAACAGTCATTATCATGGTTTTTGTTTCACCCTACCATGTACAGGAAAGAGAAAGGCTTATAAGAACTGACCTAACCCAGACACCACTAAAACCAATAGAAATATTCCAGCCTCATCTCTGATATCTCATCCATAGTCAGAAATTCGTATGGAAATGCCATATTATTTTAAAATTATGATTTTTAATTCAGTAATGAAATATTCAATGATGAATGTAATAATGCCTACTTGCATAATTCAGGTTTGGTATAGTGGTTTCATCAGTATGCTAATTCTTACGAGTCTCTTGTCCTAAGATTTACTATTTCTTTCATGTGTACTCTGGCATATCATAAAAATTTATTTTTTTTCTGGCTCTAAAATGAGCAACGTTCCTAGCTTTCCTTCACTGGTGGACTTCACTAAAAAAAAAAGTCTACCAAAGCTTTTATTTTTTTTGATCAAAACCCACATGGTTTAGGCTATTTGCAGGTCACTTTACATTTACTTTGCTGCTAATAAAGGAATTAATTTGTATCAGAGGAAAGGGATTCATCCCTGTTCCCAGTGATGCTAATACACATTTTGCTATTTAATTTGCAAGAGAAAAGATTTGAAAGTAGGCCAACACAATGGATGTTTCTTACTCAAATTCATTACTCTACTAGTGTTCTATGCTACATTCCTCAGCCAAGCAAAATGCCTATTGACTTCCTGTATTGGGTCCATCTTTATTATTTAGCAGATTAACAAAACCAGAGTGGTACCATCTATTACTAGTGAAAAATAACATTTGAATTCATCTTCCCCTTATTCACAAGATGACTCATACCACGCCATACACACTTCAATTTTGATTTATGTAAGACGTACATTTTAACATCCTTTCTGAGACTCACAATTATTTAATCTATTTTTGTCACTCTATTCATTCCCTATTCAAGCCATTTTGCATTAATAATCAGTCTCCATTCTTCTTCATTATTTGGTATTATTTGGTATAATGGAGTGTGTGCCAACTACGACTTCTGGATGAAGCTTCTGGATGATTGACACATTTAATGCTGAAAGTTAAAACATATAAAATTTCAGATTATGAAAAAAGCAAGATATTTGTAGAAATACAGTCTAGTTTTGAACATTCTAATTGTGACTATGGGCAAGTTAGTAATAACAGTATGCTTTTCCCAGATATTTGTATTCATGTAAGAAAACATATTCTCCCCAACAAGTTAACACTGAGAACTAGAAATGTAGCTCTTCTCAATTTTTTAAATACCTTGTTAGGTATGACACAGGGAACGGGAGTTGCCACATTAGCAGAAATCTCTTCTACGAAGAGACAAAAATTAAATATCTTGTTTATTTATTAGTCAATATATGTGTTCTGCTTTCCCTGTAGGACTATGTGTTCATGAAAACTGAAGAATGCTTTACTGATCCTGTATATTGTTTTCTATAAATAACTGAATGCCAAGATGACTGCCAAAACCTTCTCACGTACTAGGACAAAAAAAGAAAATAGGCATATTCCACCAATTATCCTATCCATACTTCTCTGCTACTTGTATACCCAACAAAGTTCACACAAAGGCAAAATTCTAATGCAGTGTTTCAAAAAACCCAAAATTTTGCCTGGTCAGACACATTTTCTGATTGTTTCAGTCATTAGTCATCACATTTTATACACACATACTAGTCTACATACTGTGTGGATAGTGCATGGAAGATGTACTTCTTGGAGGTCTTTCGTAGAGTCACCGAATCATTGGGGTTGGAAGGGACCTGTGGATACTGTCTTTCAATCTTCTAATAATATCAGTTGTTCTTCCCTCATCCATCAACCTTCTGATCTGAGCAGGGTAAACTAAAGCAGGTTGCTCAGTAATATATGCATTCTGACTTTGAATATCTCCAAGGATGGAAATTCCACAATCTTTGTGAGAAACTTCTTCCAACCTTTGAACACTCTCACTATAAAAAAAAATTTTCTTATATGTAATCTGAATATACTGTGTTTCAGTTTGTTTCCATTGCTCCTTATCATCTCAAAGGGTAGCACTGAGGAGAATCTAGCTTCATCTTCTTTAGTCCCTCTCCCTCTTACCACTTTGGAAAGAGTTGCCCCAAGACTTCTCTACGTCATCTTTAACAATCGAAGCTCATTTTCTCTCATCCACATGTTGGATACTATAGCCCCTAAATCATCTTCATGCCCTGTACTGGACTTACTCCACTATATTGGTGTTCTTTTCTCCTCCGGGACTGGAGGGAAAAAAAGGGAAAAGGCCACTTTCCTCCACCTGCTGGCAATGCTTTACCTAATACAGCCCAGGACACTGTAGGCCTTCTTTGTCACGAGGGCACATTCTTGCCTCATGGTCGACTTTTTCCCCCAGGATTCCCACTTCACCAGATCTTTTCTGCAAAGCTGATTTCCACCTGGTTGGTCTCCAGCTTGTGATGGTGAATGGGGTTATTCCTTCCCAGCTGCAGGACTTTAAATTTTGCTTTGTTAGAAAACATGATATCCCTCTTGACCCATTTCTCCAGCCTGTCAAGGTCCCTCTGAAAGGCAGCACAAGCATTTAGTGTATCAGCCATTCTAATTTCTCCTCATCTTCAAACTTGCTGTGGGTGCACTTTGGTCCTTTATCCAGATCATAAGTGAAAGTGTTAAGCAGTTTCAACTCCAGTATCCAGTCCTGGAGCATACAAATAATGACTATCCTCCAGCATGACTTCACGCTGCTACCAATTCATCCCAGCAGTTCAGCCATTCTTCAGTCCACCTCTCTGTCTGTGTTGTCCAAATTTCATCAGTTTGTCTATGCAGATATTATGGAATACAGTGCTGAAAACATGGCTAAAGTCAAAATAAACAATATCAGCTGTTCTTTCTTTTTGTCTTTCTTGAAAACAGGAGTGTCTTTTCTGTCTGCCAGTCTTTAGGAATCTCACCCAACTACGGTGACGTTTCAAATGTTTTTTAGAGCAGCCTTGCCATGACATCGGCCAGCTACCTCAGCACTCTTAAATGATAATTTCCTCAGCAGTGTTATAATTAAGTTAGAAAAAAACCCTCTCAAAGCATTCCTGTAGGTAATCGATTTGTATACGTGGAAAACAAACCTTGAATTATCTGACATATGTGTTTTTTGGTTTGTGTTGCACAGGTAAAGAATTTAAATCTACTTCAGGTGATTCATTAGCCATTCTCAGCAAAGCCAGTAATTAGTTCTTCCTAAGATGATGAGAATATCACCTGATTTCAAAAAAATCCTGAAACAAAAGCAGAATAAAAAGTTCGTTTCAATAAAATGGTGTCATTCATAGTAGAAAAGGATTATTTATGTGAACTGTCAACAAGAGATAAAGCCAACTTGACTGCTGCAGGTTAAATGTTAAGAAGTAAGGAAATAACTGAAAATCACATTAGCAGATTTTTACTTCTCATCAAGAAAACATATCATTTGAAGGAGTAACTACTCAGATCCATGACCCTCATTATGGCAATGCTGGCTGTTATTGGACTTTGCCGTTTCACGTCAAAAAGAAATTTCTCTCATACATTTTAAATTATCTGTAAGAAGATGTCAAATTGCTAAACCAAAGAATATAGTTCTTTTTTTGACACAAACCTGTGCAAATTAACTCCCTAGAACAGTCTTGCTAATCGTTCATTATTAAGCTAATACAGATATTGCAAAGATACATGTACAGTGAGCAAAGCCAAATATTTTTCTTAACAGTAAATATATTCAGCATAACTGATTTCCAGTTCATGCATATTTATCACTTGTCACTGTTTCCATAACTTTATATCCGTTCATTTCTGACTGCTTCCACAACTGGAGCTCAAAAGCCTTTAACCATGCTGGTGACACCAGGGAAACCAACAACGATATTCATAATCTTTTAAGGAGTTATATATTATTTTTCCTGTTTAAATTCTGATTCCAGTAATCCAATAAAATGTCTCAACATTAAGAACATGGGATTGGGTATTTTTAATTATTCTATCTGCATACAAAACAGCTTTCTTTGTAAGTTCTACACAGCCTAAAGTTTTTGGTATCTCTCCATAAGGGCTTAGACACACCACCAAGTTGCTCAGCAAATTATCATACAACAGATGACCTCATTTTGCCAGTCCATTCTTAGCCAGAAACAAACGGAAAGTATTGTGACTTAACTTAATTCACATAGAAAACATCTTAAACTGAGACTAATTTTTGGTCATGCTAGAGTCTAAAAAGATCCACTTACATTTGCTACAGTTCAGCTGACAGATAGCAGCATGATAATACACCATAACCTCATCTGACATCAGGGGTGATATAGTGGCACTAACATAACAATATTGGACCTTCGGCTTTGCTGAAGATTTTTGAAAGCTCTTCTTATTTTTGTGTCTTCTAGAATATTTTTTGTGGGAGAAAATGTCACTCAAGACCTTCAATTAAATAAAAGTTAGTAACTGGACTAGTAGCCAGGATTGCCTTCTGTAGCATGGAAGAGTAAGATTGAGAGTGTCAATACTCACACTGTATATAAAAACATATATGTATATTTACTCAGAAATGTACAGTGGCTATTTATTAATTAGAGATAAAATGCAGCTCCTCAAAGCATTCACTCTCTCCCAGTTCTTTTTCTCAACGTGTTCAATCTAAGTCTCTATGTGGAGCTATCATTGAATTATGGGATCTCTGTGATCTTTCTGGATAACACTACCTGTAAAGTTCCCCACACCATAGAATATTTCACACATGATCGAGATTTTACCAGCACAAGAAAAAAACCCACATAATAATATATTAAAGCATTTTGAAGTAAAAAATGGTTATACATTTCATGACCATTGAACTAGTTTAATTAATTTTGAATATTGCTTTTTCAGTTTTCTCAGATTCTAGAAGTATTAAAGCTCTTAAGTTTTATTTGGCTAAAATTTCACACAGTGGCAGGTTAAACCTTTTCAGTGATCTCAGGATTAGCCTTAGCTTTCAAAGCTCTTACAACAGAAAAATCTATAGTCCCTTCATCTGAGATCTTATTTGCTTTTGGATTATGAGATAATGCATCTGGAACAACAATCATTCATCCAGGTTTGTGGTTTAGCTGAAAGTCAGTCCGAATTCCTGTGATTGCAAATGACATCTGGCTAAACATGCACTTGGGTCAAGTTTAGACCTCAGTCACTATAAAGGACTGTGGCTAGATAGCATGCTCAACTTGACACCTCCCAAACAGACAAATACAAGCTCAGTTCACACCAATGCAACAAGCTAAAGAAGTTATGCATTCTCCTTTTGTTGTTGTTGTTGTTCCCTGTGGCTCAACAATTCCTTTCTACAGCCTTAAAGTTTTGTTGTAAAAAACTTTTGTAGTGTTTGTATGTTGCTTTCCACAAGAACTCAATGCTGAAAAAAAATGCTCAAATGTATACCTGATGTTTCCTAGTGACATTCAAACCATAAATCAGAATTTCAGAGTGTTAGCCACTAGTTCCAAAGGTTAAAAGCATATTGCATAATCTGGAGAGGCAACTAGTGTATGAAAGGAAAAAAAATAAACTACTTTGACAGTAAAAAACATAAAAAAGTCTGTAAGTTCAAACTCAACTATTGTAAAATTCAGCTGTACTTCAGTCAAGCTGTAACAAAATTAGCGATCTACTGATCTGCTTGTATCAGATGTTTCAGATGAGACTTTCTGGTGACAGATGCTAGCTTCTTTCATTCTCATTACCCATTTTCTTGTACAAATGCCTCTTGACCCTCTCTTATCAATATTTTCTTTAGATCTGAATGACAGACTGAATTTCATCTCGTAGTTCCTCCAGGGACAACAACTAGCCAGTCTTCCTTTCATTTTTAAGGTTTCATAGAAAAAAATTACTCTACATGAACTCACAAAACTGATAAATCTCTTTTTGCATCTTAAATCCATGCAGAACTGAAGGTTAATATATGAATGGAAGCTTAAACAGCATCAATTCTAGTCTTCTCAACTATTTAATCAGATCTGTGTACTGACTGTAACACTATAGTGTTGAGTAAAGGCCATGAGAAATGTAAAATAGATGACTATATCTGTCCAAAATGTAGATATTAGACTTTCAGTGAATACCTATGCTATCACATGAACTACTATTGTTAATTTGTTTCCTGCGTATTTTTCTTTCATGTTATTTTTTACTAATACTTCAGCAAGACACTGAAGATATAGTATCCTATTTTAAAGCAACATAAAACTACAGTCTTTGCTGGCATTCCTCTTAGCCTAATTACACCAATAATCCCACATCTCAGTATTTCCACTTTATCTCACAAGTTTCCAACTATCACTTCTTTAGTGGTCATACCACACAAATCTGTCTCCCATTAGGCTTTGGGCTTCAGAGTCTTGGTATTAACTGTGTATCTTTGCTGGCACCCGTTATCACCCATGGCATTTAATCAGTCAGAGCAAAAAAAACTTTTGTTTAATTAAAAGCAAAGTTTTCCCAAGAAAACTTTCTTGTATACCAGCTTCTACCTGAAGTTTACTATTCCAAATGCTCAACATGGTTTCAATTAGTAAATAGACAGCAATGAAAAGGAAAATATATTCTAATGGAGGCAGACAACCCATGGAAGTACACACTAATGAAAGTGAAGAAGAGTGCATAAAACAGGAGAACTAAAAAAATACTTCCCACATTACAAAATATAAAGAAAGAGAAAACAAAAAAAATACATAGCAAGAGAGAAAAAAAGGTGCCACAAGCTCACTATTGGAACAGTAAAGAAAATCAGATAAGCATTTTATTTAGGTTTGGCAGGAGGTGGGACTGTAACATCTGATTCAGTTTGACTTTGGAGAACTCTCAAGCTATTTCTACAATTTTCTGCTTCTAAAATGTGTGTTTCTTTTGAACATGTATTTTCTATTCCTTGTATGCTCTCTACTCATTCCTACTGTTTTTCTTTTAAGGTGGCCCTTTATGTTATCACTTCTACAGTTCTTTCCTACTCCTCCTCCCCAGAGCATGTTTTTTACTGCCTCCTTTTCCCTTTGGCTCCAAACTGAAAGTAACACCTACATTGTTGATGGATTGGTCATGGTCTTATAATTACCCCCAGCTGTTTACCCAGGATGCTAGACTTTTAACCTGTTTGTTCATTTTTCTACTGGTCAGATGTAGAAAACCTGTAATCCCAAATAACTGCACAATAATTCATTTACTATACCACTTTATGTTTGCTTATGATTTTTCATTTAGCATTCTCTTGCTTCCTTAAAGAGAAGCTTCAAGTTCAGAATTTTTTTTCATTAAGCATTCCCTAAAGATTTTCTGGCAGTTGTTCCAGTACCTTTTTTCTAACAGTTTTCAGTACAGTAATATTTGTTGATAATAATGTTCCACATAGAATAGGGACTGCCCAGTCAGTGTTATTTAGAATCAGGATTTTGTCCCCTAAACTTCTGTGTTCCTTGTATTGCTGAACACAAAACAAATGAATATGTGAAGGAATCATTTCTAGAAATTTATCTAATAGTCTTTTGAATGAAAAAAAATCCATTTTCCCATATAGGGTAAATGTATAGATGTATACGGAGTAGAATATTTTAAAGTGAAATTATAGAGTATATATCTTTAGTGAGATAGGACATTTCCCTGTAAAAATCATTAGCTTACACCGAGTTAAATACCATCCATCCAACATTAAGTTTACGAACACATTCTTTAGCTCAAATTTTCTATCTTTTCTTGTCAACATGATTAAAAGCTCAGATTCAATGGAACTGATGTCTAAGGAACTTTAATTTTCCTTTGATAAACTGACAAAAAAATCATTTCTTTAATGTTAATCCAAAGGGCACAATGTTACAATGGATTCCTTGCAATACACTAAAACATGTGAAAATCTGTTCTAATATTCAGAGCAGCCACTACAATACCCTGCCAGATACAAGAGTACATGCACTGAATTAGTCTGGAGCAATTACCTATCAACACTTGGTAGTTGTTGCTATGGTGGGGAGAGAGGCATATATAATTTCCCATAATGATGACAGTAAAATAATAATTGGTTCAGAATCAATCCAGGTAAAATAGGGAGCATGTAAAAGTGAGTGAAAGAACCTGATGTCCTGCACATTAAGGATATTTCACCTAACCAGCATTTGTGGGGGGTGGGAAGGTGGAGAGGGAGAGTTTAAGAGGGTAGAGGTTGAGGTGTTTCATTTCTAGGGTCTATGAAACTCACCAAGCATTTTTCTCACTATTCTTTCACAATCGTCTGGACAGATGCACATCTGCACTACTTTAAAACTTTTGTGCAGAGTAGGGCTACACTACTGCAAACATTATAAGGGAATTACAGGGTATGAAGTCTATAGCAGAAGCAAAAAATGGAGCATTGCCTTCATGATCCTAGGTCAGTGTTAATATATAGGACTACATTTCTACCCATTTTTCTACCTCTTCTCCATAAATATATACAAACTCCAGAAATGTGCATACCCACATTTCCCATGGATGCATACATGACACATGTAACATTTTTCTGTATTCTAATTTGTTCCCTCTGATATTTTGTGCCTTGTTTCATTTAAGAAGAAATATAACATGACAGAAACTGGGCTCAAGGGATTAATCACATCTGTATCATCACTGGAATGAAATGTTTCTTTCTCCTATCCCTTGTTTCCATTTTCATTTAAATTGGATGGAAGAAACAGCCCTAGCAGATTCAGCTCATCAGCTATATTGCTGGTAAAAATCTGTTTGGAAACCAGATTCCTCCACATGAAAATGTGTGTGTTAATTAGCCCCTTTTGTGTCAGCCTGTTTCTGAGCCAAGTCTGAAGAGTCATTTGAGGGCACCGAATGTCTGTTCTGAAGAGAGGCTTACGTGATTGAGAGTGTCATGACCACTTGAAAAATTTTCTTCAAGGACGAGAACTTTTCTGTTGGCAACACGTTATCAGGAACATCTAGTCCAACACCATCAAGGATTCTTCTGTTTATTTTAAAAACATGCAGACACTACAACTCCTTTTGGTTATAGTGATACAGGGAATTGAGGGCAGAAGAAAAAGTGCTCAGGGAGTGATTGATTTAATGATCTAAATGTATTTTGCCATGAATAACTGCCTAGATTTAAGTGCTTCAAGTTTACCTATCAACTCCTGCTCCATCTGTAACGCTTTTAAAGCAGAGACCAAAGCCAAGAAATACAGCTATGTATTATGAATTTCAGTCCCTATTAAGAAGACTGGCAATTATCAACTGAGGGGTGTTGATCAACATATTATCAGCAGTTTCAATAAAGCCCAGGGGTAACTACATGGTATGTGCCCGTATTTATTAAAAGGGTGGATTTAAAAACCTTCCTTATTTTGGCTTTTGTTGCCAATGAGAACAATGTATTCCAAACCATCCTGATTCCATTGGCTCATATAGGGCCCCAATCCTCTGGATTGAACTGGAGTGAGCAAGAAAAAACTAAACAATTTCCTAACAAAACCAGTAAGTTTCTTCATTCCCTTCCCCTACTCTAAGTCCATGAACTCACTCTATCTTTCCCACAACTCTTGTCTCGAAGAGACACAAGGGTTATTTTTTCTCACAACCAGCCCAAACTACATTTCTGAGCGGACACAACTTCCTTCCATTCTCAGCAATTTCAGAGGCTGCCAAAGGCTGCCCCTCTTCCCAGAAGTCACTCACAAAGTCAACAAAGAGTTTACCCTCTAACTGTTTTGATGTTGGCCTGCCTTCCAGCAATTCTCAGTTGGCACATAGTCTCCTGCAGACTATAATCAGCTTGGCACATATTAAAACAGCCATGCCAGGGTTATGGCCAGAATGATTCAAGTCAACTGCTGTGTTTCAGTTACAGTTTGTCTTCTTACAGTTTCAGCAGCACACTCAAGACCAGATTCTCCGACTCCCCACACTGTCTAGCACTTGAAATCTCCTTTATGTTGAGCTGAGAGCATTACAGTTTTAATGTCAAGAAATAAAACTTGAGAGCTCTTCTCCAGAGTGCTCTGAAATCTTTACACAGCTTAGATGAACTGCAGTCCTGCCAGCACAGTCCAGTATTCTGAAACATCATGCCTGACACAGCATAGCTCATCCGGCCCCAATGTTGCATCAAACTGCTTAAACTCTGTCCTCTACGTAAGATATGTCCCTTTATAAACCTTGCTGAAGAGATCAAACTCATAAGGCAGGCATTTTTCCCTTTGGAGATAAGATGTGCACAGCTGGCAGAAGGGTGTGATCATGACCTCAGGGACAAGCAAGAACAAGTGCACTACATCACTCCCTGGGAGGGGAAACGTAGTAGGGCAGATACCCAGGTCTAGAGTCATGAGCACGCAGTTTAAAGAAGTGGAACAGCTCTTTTATCTATGTGGCCACAGCCTCCTTCCCATTAAGGAACAAGGACAACCTTGGTAAGCAGGGTCACCTTCTGGCAAAAGTAAACAGCACATACTGAACTGGATACTGTTGATAGGATTAAACACAGAGCAGCTACTCCAGCTCAGCTCACCTGTCTGTTTACTGCACTTCTATACATAAACAGAACTGGGGACTCCAGGCAAGTGATATTATCCACACAACCAAGAAAAGAGTACAGAGGGGACATCCAGAATATCCTCAATTCTGGGAAGTACAGTGACTGCTAGGTACAGGTTTCCTAAATGATTATGGACAGATGTGGAGAAGGGGCTCTTTTTGACTCTTGACTTTGTTTTTTGTGAGGCAGAGTGTCCTGGGTGCGGCCATATGCAGGAACTGTGATAATAGACATTTTTATTGAATACTCAGTAGAAAATTCAACAGTCTGTATGTCAGAGGAGGATAGTAGCACTAATTCTTTGTCCATTGCTCTTCCATAAACACATGTTACGGTTAGGGAATGGTATTTTCGGTAACTACTTTGAAAAAAAAAGTCACTACATGACTCGTATTTCCATTTTTTGTTTTTCCCTGATAAAACTGCAAAAATTCACTAACACTATGAAAACATTCAAATAAGGCAGCCCATCAAGGATATGACCATGTCATAGCTCTTCTGTAAAAAGACAGTGTTTAATCTGACTGTGTTTTGTATTGGTAGTCTTTTTATTGACTGTGTTGGCAAAAAAAACATCTGCCTTTTGAAGGAGGAGTGTTTGTATTTAACAATACAGACAAAAAGGTCTGTCTTTCAGGTTTCAGTACTTTTTAAGACTTTTTCTCCACGTAAGGCTAACAAAATCAGTTTGATTTTGAAAACAAAAGCAGCTTTTACACTTAACTAAAAAAGAATGGGTTTGTTCTTTGCAGAAAGGCAATTTTTTTGGCCTAATGCCCAATATATGTTGATACAGATGCTATATTTCCCTCACCTTGCAAGAGCAGTATCTAACAAGGTCGAGGTCTTCACTGCTTTGGAATAAACAGCGACAGCCCATGTTCTCCCTACAGACATTCTGAAGTATTCTCTAGTCCTGAGTGATCCTCACAGGACTCACCACACTGCCCGTCCACCTGCTTCATAGGCTATGCTTGTGTGCTTTGGGTGAACTAGAGGAAAACTCAGCAGATAAGAGGCCACTGTTCTATGTAGCAGAATTCCTTGTCATTTCATTGTATGATAGTTCCAAGGACGGTCACAATGTATGCCCAGAATAACCAAGACATAGTTGGTCAGAACTCTTACGTTGCTGGTGCAGCAGAGAAACTGGTGCTTGACTAGAATAAGCATTGTCCATAAGGACATAGCTTTCAAGATAAGGTGTCCATAAGTTCAGAGGGCAGAAGAATGTTGTTTACTTCTGGGCAGCAGGGCGGTAGGTTCATGTCCTTCCTTGGAGCCTCTTGCTTCCATTCTCACTCCTCTCCACCCTTATTAGTCATCAATCAGAACATGCAGTGACAAGAAGACTGATGGCAATGTTGAAGGGAAACAGTGAGAAGGTGCCTTTATGAAAAGCAGCATTTTGGGTCACAGAGTGTTTGCACTACAGAGCAAAGAAAAGAACTAGTATCTTTAGAAGAGGTGCTACAAGAGATTCTAGATTGAGGACATCCTGTGAACACGAGTCGTGGTTGAGAATCATGGTATATTCATTATGGTCTTGTACATGTCCTCGGCCTCAGATATCCCTGCTGGGGAGAAGGTTTGTAGTAATGCAGAGGTCCTACATAACTGTATGAATCTAGGATCTATAAATAACTTACTTCCTTTCTTAAGCTTGTTCTAGAGCAGGAGAGTTTCAGGGTCATCATACCTTTTCCTAAATTATGCAAGGAGGAAAAGTCCCAGGAAAAAGTATTTTTTACAGACTATTTTAATGACTAAATGTATTTTCCAGCTACTACTGCACAATGTTTCACCACCTTCCAAGATCCTTATTCCTCTCTTTTCTGAAGTTATAACCCCGAAGATCAATGCTTATTTAATATTATAAACAAGCCTGGACATGTCTATCTAACATAAATGTAGTAAATTGTACCCATGTTGCTGACAAGGCATTGAACGTCAAGTTTCTCTTGGAGAAAACTTTGTAGTATACTTAACTAATAAATAAATGATTTCTTTGATGTTGTTGTTAGTACAGGTCACTTTACGTTTATCAAAAGTCAGTCATTTAATGGTATGCTTGAATCTGTGTGTGGTTTGCTTTCTGTTTCCTTTTGATACTTTTTGTATTAGCTCAATTTCAGAGTTCCTACAAATTTACTGTAAAGGATCCTTTTGACAATGAGAGAAGAAGTTGCCAGCCATGCCAATTATAGTGATTTTGTGGTGTGGGACTTCAGGCCACTGGGAACTAAAGGTCCATGCCAGAAAAAGAAAACGTTTTTCTAGGCATCTGTTTCTTTCACAATTATATTCACATATCCAATTCAAGATATGGCTTGCTAGTACGTTATCTAAAGAAAGAGATTAGGTTTAAATCAAGACTTTTCTGAGTAATTGATATTAAACAGGGACATAGAAGAAATTATTTATTTTTTAATCTATTTTTTGGCCTAGGAAAGTAACATCTGGAACAAATACAGTCCTTAACTGATTATCATTAAGACAATTGTGTTGTGTTCTGAAAAAACTATTAAAAAGTGTTAACATGGTTACATCATGAACTTCAGCTGGTTATTATAACACATGAATCAACTCAATTCAGAAGTGTTCACATAATGCATATTTAAAATACTATACGGTAAAACATGATTTCAAGAACATTTTTGTTAATATTAGGATAACATATCAGTTCTGGTAGTTATTCTGAGGATAGTTTTCACTACTCATATCACACTGAAAAGTATTTAAGCATAAATGTAAGCATATTTACAGTTCTATAGGTAGTAAGTAAGTTGGCTGGAAGAGGCAAAAATGTAATTTTTTTTTCTTTTTATTAAACCATTCTATCTCACCTGTTACTTAAGTGTGACATCTAAAAAAGAACCACACACTATGAAAATCAAATGTTTACTTCGTTAGTTTTGAAATATATTAATAAATATTCATAATCAATGTGTGTCTTCAAGGGTCTATAAACACGTTAGAAATGTCTCCCTCTATAGAGTCGCAGTTGAACATGACAGTCTTTTTTTTTTTTCACTATGCACAGTAAGGTGTATCAGTGCAAGACAGGAAAGAAAGAAAAACATAACCATCCACAACTACAAGGATAAAATTAAGGACCTATCATTAACATCTGCTAAAACCTTCCCTTTTGGTATCAGTGTGTGCCTTCACAACTTCATGGAGAATGACAGCGCCAGCTAAGCCGTTTCCTTTAGCTTCAGTCCTTCTTGACAGAGTTTACCAACCACTCATGAGAACATCTTATTTAATTTGTCACATATAGTAGTGTGACAGCTAAAGGCCATGTGCCTGGTGAACTATGAAATAACGTCAAGTGTTTGGAATGAAGAATGCTCTGGACTTCTCAACTCACCTGACAGCCATGAAACTCCAGTAGTGGTTAGTAAGTAGAAGTAACTAGTGCGCAATGCATCTGGGTCATATCAGTTCTTTTTACATGCAAGGTCATGTTTTCTCCAGGAAGACTGAGCCACATTAAAATTATAGGAGGTTGTTTCCTAGGCAACATGTAGTCAATGAAGCTCCTGTGACTATGTTATGGACAGTGAAACTCACAAGCACTGCTAAGTTCTCTAGTCGAGGTACACATCCTGAGCATTGAGTCAACACCTCAGTATACACCCTTCTTTGCTGTAGTTTCCAAAGAAGGTTGGTGCCTGCTTCGTGAAGTGTAGACACAGCCTCCAGAAACATCATCACTGGCAAGTATGGCAATGAGAACAACAGTATAGGCTGTTTTTTGCCTTTCTTTGAGCACTAAGTGCCACGTGGAACCATGGACAAAAAAATAATTTTACTAAATAGTGATGAGATACCACTTTTGTGGCATGAGGACTAAAGTATAAGCAAAAGGAGTGAGTCTCATGCTCAAAGCCCAAGGAATGGCATGTTTGCTATTCAGATGGTTGTTGTGCAAGACTGGAAAGCGATCAAGCGATCTTGGAAATTCCAAACACGTGGCCACTTATATAGCCTTAAGTCCATACCTTTATTAACTTGTAATTACAGGAGCACAGAATATTTCCTCCCAAATAATTCTTTCTTCATTCAGGGAAGAAACAATGTACAGTGAGGGCTGATAAAAGGGACCAGGTGCAACAGTAGATCTTATTTTTCTCGTATCACGTGTTTGATTTTTCAACCATAAAATTCTCTTTTTTTCACTTAGAGAGGAGGGGATATTGTTTTGTGTAGTAGTAATGTTGTAAATTCTTCCAATGGAAGAAATACTGGCAAAACAGGGAAATGTTTTTCCAGTAAATAACTGAACTGTAAATTCACATGTACTTCAATATGACTAGAATCATATATACCTATCACAACAAAAAGTAGAGAGAAAAGCACCCAGCATACTTTTGTTGCCATGTAAACCATAGTTTATAGAACAAGAACAGAAGAAAATGAAAAGAAATTGTCAGCAAAGGTTAGAATAAAGCCCCCAGAAACCTAACATGCCTATCAGAGCACTGTAATCTTCTACAAAAAGATTCAAGGACAATTTTTCAAATTAAAAAAAAATGCAACTGATTCTAAGCCTGTATGTTCCAGTCTTGCTATACTCCATGGTTCAACAAGTACACTAAGTTTTCAGGCTTCTAATACTATACAAAAATATTCCAACCATACATGACACAAAGCTTCAAACAAAACTTATTGTGTCTGTTAAATTTTGCTCAAGTTTTGACAGTATAATTTTGTACCTGCAGTCTTTATGCCAGCTCGAATAACAATTGCCTGCACCACTTAATATTTTGAAGGATAAAATACAATGTCTCCTTCTGCAACCAGCATAAAACCACATCAATGCTGAATTCTGCTTGCTCTTGTTCATCTGAAATCTTGTGTTCAAAGATGATCTGCCCCAGACTTGTGTTGCTGAATGACCTGTATTAATGATTATAGAGACATTTAAAAAAAAAACCTGTTAAAAATCTGAATCATTCACCAAAAGACAGATAAGTATAAAAAATCTCACAAATGTTGCAAAGTATACGTAGATACCATGCTTGTATGTAAGTTTTTTCTATAAGAAGATGAAAAAATTAAAAGTTTTATATAGACAGAAATCTTTTACATCAGAAAAAATATTTTTGATCACTGATAGAATGTGCTATATTTTCTATATTTTTAAAATCTTAAAGAAGTGGTTTTACACACTGATAATGTTTGGAAGCATATCAAAACTGCATTGATATTCAGTTCTTTACCATAATGCATAGAAAGAAATATTTCAACAGTAACATTTTTCTAAAGAAACAGTAATAATCTTTCTTCTAGAAAATATCCTATGTAATAAAACATCATGAAAGAAAAAAAATTTACAATTGTAAAAGTAGACACAGAAACAGGGAACTCTTGTTTAAACAGATAACACAGAATACAAAGCAAATATGTTCTCCTTCTCTTAAACGTTTGTGAGAAAAGCTAAAATTCTATAAAAAAAAAATCTGGCTTAAGATTCTTATTACTCTTCATCATCTAAGCTTCTAACACATGATAATTATCACAGAACTTGCCCTTTTTTAACAAGGATAAAGCATGTTTTCTTACTTCCTTGTGTGTTTTTTCAAGGGATGAAACCTTTCACATTCATAATTTAAAAAAAAAATTAAAATATCTTATATTCTACGTAATGCTGAAGGAAAAGATGTTGAACTGTTACAAAAAGAGTAAGTAAAATTCAAACAGATCTTACCAGTCTTAAATAGTAACCACCTAGTAGTATCAAAAGAAGTCAAGTCACTGCCGCAGGAGCTCATTCCCACTGAAAAGCAACCCAGACAAGTAGCCTCTTTGCCAGAAGGGCTTTTTTTCTGCGCAGGGGCATGGCTCAACCCATAGGCAGGTTCAGAGACTGGAGAAATTTTCATGCTAATGAATCTACTTGTAGAATTACATCCCAAGAAATATTTAGCTAACCATTGCTGTGTACCACTTCATGGGATACAACTCCCTTTCCAGCTATATATCTTTGTTTTCAGACTCCACACTTACATGTTTAGATAACAGCGTTGCTTTTTTAAACAGCAGAATAATGAAACACACATTTTTATCTTAATTTAATTTTAGTGTTATATAAAAACCAATTATTTCAGAAACAGTTTTGCAAAGGTCTTTGACAAGAACACTTGTGAATGGTGTAAAAAAAAAAAAAAGAAAAACAAGTAAAAGGAAGCATCTGCTGGGAATTCTTCCAGCTATGCTTAACACCTCTGGAAGATGAGACATGCATAATACGTGAAGGGTTAACACAGTAACTCGTCACTTCCTATAAACATACAGAGGTGAGTTTTGGCTACCATGATGTTTTCCAAAAAATACATAAAGTGGCTTACTCTGCTTTCCTTCTACATGTCTCAAAGTATATTACAAAGCATTTCAGAATTATTATTCCCATTTCACAGATAGAAAAATAAGGAACTGATCGGAGAAATGGTTCAAGTGGCTCAAGACAATACAGTAATTCAAAGGTAGAAACGTAACGAGAGCCAAGTTCAATAGAATTGTATTTAAGAACTGATAGAGATCAAAGGTACAGTTTTGTTTGTTTTAATGCATTCACATACCAGATGCCCTTAAATCCAAACCCAGAGATTTACAATATCAGTCTCAATGGCCTAAGCCACCACCGCCTTTCATAAAACTTAAAAAACATACTCAATTACAAAATAATGTTATCAAAGACAAACAGATGAAAATAAAGGGTGAAAAATACATCAGGCTTAATAAACAGATATGGTTCAGAAGCACAGAATCCATGTATTAGTTAGTATCGATTTACTCTCTCCTAATTCATACTCTAATTCTGCTACAGTCCGACATACTTTGTTTTTTAAGACTGAAAGAGGGAAGGGAAGTCTCATTTGGTCATTCCATCAGACAATACCGTTTAAGATGACAGTTGAAGAGATAGTTTCTATATCCTAGGGTTACAGTACAGATTGAGGTCTGAGTTTTAAATTACACTGGTTAAGTCTTTATTAGAGAGAAGCACCCATGAATCATAATCAATACAGCTTTTATTTGGGGCAAAATTACCATTCTGTGGGTTCATTTTAGTAGTTCAGTAGTAAAACGAATTGTTCAGTATTTTCTTAATGAAAGTATAGTTGACCAAAATCTTAAAAAATATATTTGGGTAAGGTTCTTTATAGGTTTGTGTTAGTTTTTTCATAAGCTCTTAATGTTTTGATCAAAATAAAGCAGAGTAACACTTTAACTAATAAGCCAAACTAGAGGTGACCAATGTTATCTCTAACTCCTACTTGAAGAAAATAGAAACAAAAATATCAATAAGGGGGGTTAGTCTTTGAAGTTGCTTCATACTAGCTTCAGTCCACAAAAAACTGTATACATTTTATGAGATAAGCCCCTTCAGTGTAGTAAATCATGGGAGCGAAGAGAAATGAACCCAGAAGAGGGAGTCCTAAGCAATGCAGTGAGTCAGATTAATTGTAAATTAAAGAAAATAAAAATGGATTAAGTAGATGTTCTTTTTGTTTAGAGACATATTATTTAATCTCCAAATAGTGCTTGTTTATAAGTATACTTCAGGAAGTATTCCTTATTGTAACTCATGTAAAAACTCTTCAGTTCAAGATAAAATAAACAGGCATTTTTGCCATGTCCTCACACTGTGTGCTTTGTATGGAAATATACAACCGGCTTGTGGTAAAACTTACAGCATTCATTTTTTTCTCTTTTACAGTCCTTTCTGAGTCAGCAAACAAAAAAAAAAGTCACAAATAGGCATTAAAATTCATGCATCTAATTCACATAAAAAGCAAAATACTGTTGCATATATTTTATAAAGATCTATACTCACAGATTAACCCTTGAGATTACTCCAGAAAAAGAACGACTCTGTCTCTAAATTTCATCTAAATGTTGAGGTAAATGTTCAGGAAATTAAAGGAGTATCTAAGGCCATGCATTTTCCTTTCTGTGATACAGACATTTAAATGATTTGTTGAAATCATCTTTCACCTATCAGAAAGCTAAACTCACATACATAAACCCCAACCCATCACAGTTGACACTTATTTTGCTGCCTTTCTGAGCATGCACTCTTAGGGCTTATGCAGTTATATTTCTCAGTTTTCATTCTTTGTTAATTCTGACTTTTTCTTCTTTTAGGAATTAGAAAGAAAGCAGATTTTTGGAGCAAAATTCATCTATTCAGTGTCTAACTTTGGGAAAGGGAGATCAAAACTACTGACAGCTTAAACTGGGAATTTCCAGTTTAATGAAAAATTCCGGTATTCTGATTATTCTGAATCAGAACAAATTATTTCAAAATGTCCCACAAAACAGAAATATATTTAAAAAAACCCTAAAAATGCTTTAAAAATATTGAAACAAATTTAGTTTGAGCTTTATAATTTGTTTATTAATACTACTTTTCATATTTTGTATTTTTGTTTTACCAGTCATAAATACATTTCATCTCATGCTGCTTAATGATAATTTATTAGTAATTTCTATAATATATTTTTGTGAATTAAGTATTTAAATTGCGAAAACAATACATATAATCAGTGACATATATTTCATTTCAGTAGGAAAATAAGATCGGTATTTTCTTTTTATTATTTTAGCAGCAATTGTTTCTAAAACTCAGGAGAAAAAAACATACTAATACAAAGTTACTCAAAACAGTATCTACTTCAACTTAAACCATAAATTAAAATCATACAGCTCTTAATTTTATTCATCACAGCATAGTAAGCACACACTTTCTTTCCATCCTAGTTGCATGCAATAAAGCCTTTGCCTTCTTGTGATCTTAGCAAAGTTATTATTTTTACTCCACACAATGTGAAGTACTCAATACTTTCAGTTTATAAGACCATGGATTAATTCTGACCTGTTATTAACACCTATTGTCTCTACCAGTACTTCCTTCTGGACTGAGGTTCTCATGCATCCATCCTGCTCTTGAACACTCATGTTTTGCTTGATCAGCGAGTATGGAAGGTTTCAATTTACTTCATCCTCAATCATGAAACTTGCACTTTCTCTGTTTTGCCCAAAGGAGAGACTGCTTTTCATGGCGCAGTTCTCTTTGGTGCCTCTTGAGTGGAGTGACAACTCAGATTGCATTCCTTCATCCTCCCCATTAAATATGTTACTTGTTTATCCTACAGTGATGATGCTACTTAGGCCACCATAAGAAAGGTGTTCTGAGGGTTTTTTGACAATTCATTGGATCAAATATTTACTTTCTGGATTTCCTAACTTTCAACTTGAAGAAAGGAATTTTCCATCATATATTTGATTTACCATTAGAACATAATTTTCCAAAATAATAAAATACTCTCTTTCACCTCTTTCTCCAAAAAAAAAGCCAAATTTGTCCAATAGTAAACACATAATATTTTACAAATACTTCACTAGAGACTATAAAAGCAAATGGTGTTTCAAGAAATAAAACTAACATTGTAAATAACATATCTCATCCAAGATGATTTATAGGGCAAATAAAAAGACACAGTTCAAAACCAGAAGACCTTAAGACAGAGGCTAAATAAAGGAGAATAAGGAAAATATACACTCAGATGATGCTGAAATTCAATGAAAATTATTTTCTCCACTTTAAAGCCTTTTCGCAAATGAAACACAGAAATTGTAAATGATAGAAGGCAGAGTATCTCTATTTATGCAGAAGACATGGTAATACTCAGGCCAAAGGCAGTACTTACAAGAATCCAAGGTCAGTGTGCCAAAAGAAGGCCTTATGGTACAGTTGAGTTACCTGCAGGTGCTGGAGGCCATTTGAGATGCCCTAAAGTATACAAGAAATCTAGATGAGATCAGTAGATACAGCACAGAGACCCATGAGAAAAAAGTATCAATCTGTAGTGGAAGTTTGGGGAATGCAGGATATCCTGCACTATATGTGTCAATTAAGGTAAATTAAAAATTTTCTTTAATGTCTAGTTATTGAGACCTACAAAAAAATGGAAAGGGAAGGGGAAAGGGAAGGGAAGGGAAGGGAAGGGAAGGGAAGGGAAGGGAAGGGAAGGGAAGGGAAGGGAAGGGAAGGGAAGGGAAGGGAAGGGAAGGGAAGGGAAGGGAAGGGAAGGGAAGGGAAGGGAAGGGAAGGGAAGGGAAGGGAAGGGAAGGGAAGGGAAGGGAAGGGAAGGGAAGGGAAGGGAAGGGAAGGGAAGGGAAGGGAAGGGAAAGGGAAGGGAAGGGAAAGAAAAAGAAAAGGGAAAGAAAAGAAAAGAAAAAAGAAAAGAAAAGAAAAGAAAAGAAAAGAAAAGAAAAGAAAAGAAAAGAAAAGAAAAGAAAAGAAAAGAAAAGAAAAGAAAAGAAAAGAAAAGAAAAGAAAAGAAAAGAAAAGAAAAGAAAAGAAAAGAAAAGAAAAGAAAAGAAAAGAAAAGAAAAGAAAAGAAAAGAAAAGAAAAGAAAAGAAAAGAAAAGAAAAGAAAAGAGAAAAAGTACATTTTCCATTGGCTCAGCGAACTGAATTCAGCAGCCAGTCAGTTACCTAAGGGAAGACTGATAAAACATTATTACTTCAAAAGCCCTTCTGCTTTTTTTGTGAGGGGTAGAGAAGACAAGGAACACATTACTCACGGCATTCAATGTAGCTCAATCATCTGTTCACACTGCTTGAATCTTACTGCATCTGTGTATTAGACAAGATGAATGTCCTTAAAACAACAATCTTGCCTCTGCTATTTTCATATAATGAAGAACAGCTGTTCATCAGCCACTGTGTTTATTGTTTTCTTTCATCCTGTCTTGCACCATATTTTCAGCCCTATCACGCCTTCAGGTGATATCTATTATAGTTGTCCTGTCTTGGTTCCAGAAAATTTATAATCCTAATTAAGAAAAGAAATCACTGTTACAGACAACAAATAACTGCATATAGGTAACAGTGATCAAACATAGAACAATGGAAGACGATGACATACCAGTTGCTCTACTATAGTTTGGATATTTTCAGGCATTGTGGAAACATTCCTAACTTTTATGGAAGAATTTAAGGAGAGATAATATATTAATTAAGATAACTGATTATTTTGTAATTTTGTTAACTATCTTCTATAAAACGGAACTCTCACTGGAAAAACTGACAGGCTCTAGCATTACAGCATATTAGTGATATCATAGGAGTATTAGAGTGAAAAAGAGGATGATTAGAACACATAAATTCCTAAATATCTGATTATCTGTCTCACACATTTCATACGTCTTTGTGGCTATCATATCACTGCAGGTTGTAATTAAGGAGCCGAACAAAGATATATATGCTATTACCTTTTAATGTAGAATAGCTATGCACATGGTAGTTAAATGATTTTTTTTCTGACCTGGACATGTTCTGTGAGTACTTTGATGGCCACCATACACATTTTATTCAGGGGTATGTATGCAACTGCATAAGCCCTTGATCATAAAGTAGTAATCATACAGTACTTCATTAAGTTGTTTATAAAGTAAAAGCTCCCTATTTATAAAACTCTATTAGTTTACAGACAGTTATACTGACTAGAATACTATCACCAGAATATAAGCTATATTTTAGGCAAGCAGTGATACCCAAATCAATGTTTAATTTTCTAGGAAAAAAATTGAATTACTTGTGAGGAAAGCAATGCTCTACAAGTGAGTCTAAAAATTACTACCAAAATCCTCTTTTGAGTCTATTCTGTTTTCCTGCCTTTTCATAATACTTGAAAATGAGAACCAAACAATGTGAAACACGTCAGAAACTTAGGCTGGTTGGATGCAATTAGGATAGGGGTTCAGAATGGTTCCATTGAAAGAAACAGGATTAGTGGTTGTGTAAAGACACCACAATTCTCTGGCTACACTGAAAGCCAAAAGTTGCATCTTCTACTCCATGCTGGTTCCATGACGAAGTGCCGTCTAGTGAAACCTAGGAGAAAGAAAGCAGTGAGGGTTGAAACAAGGGTTTCAAGCACAGGTAGCAGGCAAGTGATGAATCAGTGGATTCCTTCTGTTATTTAGGAAGAAAAAGGCCGAAGTATGCACACCTATTGGTGGTACTGCAAAAGTCAAAAAAAAAAAGAGTATTAGAACTTTGATACTTTGTCCTCCCCCATTCTTCTATTAGGCTGGTGAAATAAGCGATGTATGTGTTACAAGTGTAGAATATTGCCACTCTTCAATGGCATCTGAAATGCGGAGGGAAGAATAAAACAGACCAGAATACTAAAATACAGCACCTGCAGAACAGATGTATATTAGAATTCTTGAAATATTGATATTAACGTGAACTGAACGAACTTAGCTCAAAGCCTCCCATGATTCTGCCATTATGCTATGTTAGAGGAAATCCCTTCCAAAGATTAATCAGCTTAGTTAACCATACACTGTTTAAAAATGCACAGAGCAGGGTATTAGCCATTCATAGGCTATACAAATAACTAGATGTGTCCTTTCTGCCTGGCAAGCACCATAAAGTTCAAGGTGGATCTGAAAACTGAGAATGGACCTGGGCCAACATGATCTCAACTGTTATTTTCAGTAATAAAATACAGCTAGCACCTCTGCATGCAATTCTCACTTGAGTGAAAGGGGACATGGACAAAATGCAATGTTCTGAAAAAGCTTTTATGGAAATCATGCATTGTTTGTGACATGATTTTGACCGTGGAGCTGCAGTCTTGTTTGATCTTCTAGTTTTAAATGCCATCTTCCAAAACCAAAGGGTAACAAGTACAAATCGTATCTATAAAACATCATCACAACTTTATTCTCAATAGCCAAATATTGAAATGCAAGCATACATTATAAATAGAAAAACAGCTGGCTTGGAGCACATTGCAAGCCACTAGCACAGTTGAGGGATTTGAATGACATCATAACCCGTGAGAGCACGTTGCTGGCCAGCTGGTGTTATTTATAATATACTCATAATTGAGGAAAAATAAAAAGGCAAAAGTTAGGTATTGCAGTACTAAAAAAGTTGAATTCTCTCTTCCCCAGTGTCATTTAAATTTTTGTCCAGAGTAATTACAAAGATTATTACTAAAAAGGGGGGAAATCACTTTATAATTATATATTTAAGATAAGAGCCCTGGAAACACCCCAAACTGAGCTAGTTGTGTGACTGTATTCATAGTACTGTAAATCCTAGGAAACGATACAACTTTTATGTGGTTGCTAAAAAATCACAGATCTATTTTTCCCTGTTTACAAGTGCTCAACAATTCTGTTATTTTTAGCAAATTACAAACTGGTGTTTTAGGGTTAATAACACAGAGACTTGGAGGTTTTAATTGTTACTCAGCATATAGGCGTGCCAAGTTTAATAACGTAAAGATGCATTAAGAAAAAAGTAGATAATTTACTGCCTGACTTTCTGTGCTATATAAATAAAATACCTGTGCCTCTATGCATAAATAAAATTTGTACATAGACACAAAGGTATGCATATGTACAATGCCTTTTTGTATGTAAGATTTTATGTATTTGAAATGCAGACACATACGCACAAATACAAATACACTCAAAGCTATCTGAAAGTTAACCAGAATACATTTTCTTATTTTTCATGGCAGCACAAGCCTTTTTGACTGCTAACTCCTCACTCACTTATTCACATTCTTTTAAAGGGAAAAAAAATATGCTTCTGTGCTCTAGTTTTAAAATGCAAAGGTATGATGTTATTTGTCACCATGCCCAAAAAAGTCCTTACTCGGTAACTTTGCCAGAAGAGGGAGAGAGAGAGAAGGCAAATGCTCCCCCAGCTGTTTCCTGTCTACAGCGTCTGTGTAATGTAGATAAATGTGAGGATTTTCTCTAAATCCCTCTTCTGTTTGCTAAATCTCACTGTCACTGCTAAAATCAGAGCAGATAGAGCCTGCGCAATGGAATAAAGTCCTCAATATTGAAATGTGACATTGCTCTCAACATCTCACATCTCTCTGGATTTCTTTTTTCTCATCATTTCTGCTAACAAATTCATTTCCAGACTTTGCACTTTTAAGAAGCAATGGAAAAAATCAACAGTCTTTCAACACAATTAGTTAAGTGCTGCTTTTGTGATTTCTTGAAGGTAAATCTTTATTACTATTTCAAATAATTTCTTACTTTTCTTTTACTGTGTATTGCCTGCTTCTGGTTTGAAGAGTATTGTGCACTTTTCAATAGGATTATTTTAGAACTGAGAATTATTTATAAATTGCTGAAGATGCAATTTTATTTGATCTTGAAAATGGCTGTATGTAATAGTTGCAACTACATCGATAACTGTAAGGGTAAACTATTGCAGATACATGTCTTAAATTTCACTTGTATTCAGAGAACTTTGAAATATTTCAGTTATGTCATTATCAAAGGGTCCAGTTACATCATTGTCTGTATTGTTAATTCTGAAAACAAGAACTTTTACCTATTTTCTGCAGGTGCAGGGTTTTATAGGTAAAAAGGTCTTATTCACATGTTAAGTTTCTGTAGTTTTATTATACACAATTATAGATAAAATGTTCATGTTTTCACAGGGAAAGTTTTAAGGGATGTTGTCACTGCAGCAGTTTTCTGGCAGCACTGTAACATTTACTTGTTTTTTGCTTTCATAAATTAAAAATAAATGTGGAGTTTGGTTTGTTTTCTACATTAGAAACCAGCTGTGACTCTTGCTGACCTTGCATATTTGTGTAGCTTAAGCAATTGTACATAAAGAAAATGGAAATTCCTCTACATGTTAATCTCCAAGTTTTCCCTTTTAGGGAGGGCTGTTTCAGGAAAGTTTGCATGTGAACTTTCATGTTATGACCTTATGATTTCTACACATTAATATAAACTGTCTTTAACTAAATTTGGCTTCAGTAGGTGCATTGACCTCTGTTTCTGTCAATTGGCCCTACTTCAACTTTCCATTAGCAGCAAATTTATATTCTTTAAGAACTTTTATTCTTTAACATTTTGCAAGGACATTTAGGCAGTTGACAGATTTCTCCTGTTTTACTTGCTCAGGGCCTGATTATTTTTTTAGTGTGTCTTACACTTAAAACACTTTTTTTGCGTTCCTTAATGTGATTTCAAAAAGCAGGTCTGTAATTGCAATGGATAGAACCATTCTTTTAATGTATAAATGAGCATCCTTTCCAATACACTTAAAAGATGGGTTTTTTTAATTATTGAGCAAGGCACAAAGAGACCTAAAAGTAATGTGCTAGTTCCTGAGCTGGTGTATCCTGCCAAGCTTCCTTGGAATCAATGGAACATATTGATTCAGGTTAGGAAGTAGCCCTGATTCTTTAATACAAGGTAGCAGTATTTAAACCTTGATCCATTCTAGAGTATATCTGCTTTATTTATGTAATTATTGCTAGTAAAATACTGTTATTACATTCTTTTACTATGGTTTGGTGATCAGGTCCAACCTCTATGACAAAAATTTTGACTGTAACTTTTGATTTCTTTCTATAGCATATACAATCCATAAATATGTTTTCCCCTTCCATATATTTATAATTATTATAGATTTATTTTATATGTTATTAAAATGACCAAGCATGTGAAGAATTCATATGGGCAACTTGTGCCAAATGATGGTTTGTTGAATGAAAAGGACTTATGTAGAAAAATTAAGGAATAAAAGAGATGTACAGTGTTCATATGGGACATTCCATTGTGGTGCCACTCTTCTGGACTATTAAGAGAGGAATGCAGCAAAAGCTGGTTATTTTACTGAAAAAAAGAGGAAATTCCAGCTGTGAAAATATGGTCGGTCATTCTATGCAACTAGAAGAAGTGCTTAACCAGGCTCATCCTGAACCTGTATTCAATTTCCAAATGTAATTAGATGCTTCAATAAACCCCACCCACATGCCAATGAGTTTTCATTTAAATTCTCAACTTTCTAGTCGAACTGGGGACATTGCAAGCACCCTGCCTGTTTGTAAAGAACCTGAAGCAATATCGGATTACAGTTTTGTATTTTCTTAAGAATATTCCCCTCGGACATAAACGGGAACTTTGATTTTATCACAAACATATTGAATCAACTAATGTTATGTGCAATTAAAATGGTGAAGTGAAGTTAAAGTTCTAAAATATGTTTTGGAATTACTTTTGATGAAACATCACTTAATTTAACAAATAATTGATTGAGCCCTAGAAACGTGTGAGTCCGTTTTCTTTTCCCAAAAGTTTTCACTTATTTGAAAGTTCTTGACTGATTTTCAATTTGGAGATAAAGTTAGAAATTCTCTGTGGTTTGTACTGTGCAGCCTTTTTGGCTTCCACTAAAGGAAAAACAGTAGATAATCTGTTTTGTTGTAGTTCAGTACAGATATTTGTCTGAAACTACAACCCGGCTGAAAAGTCTTGAAAAATACGAAACTGTTAAATGTCTAAGATTTGTGTTTACTTCTGGACCAAATGTTATACAAGAACAAATTATTAAATACATAACATTTATTCTATTTGCAGTGTCTTTCAGCCTTCTGAAGCAGTGTGCTAAACAGCTTTCTGCTTTACCTCCTCTTAAATGGGAACCATCTTAAACAGCAGGTGCATCATATTTACCTTAGAAATGCAAAATTATGGCAAGGGAACAAAGAAGTTGATGTTGTTAAGATATGGAATCATTACAAGAAATAATGCCTTGTGTTATCATTCATTCATATTCTGATCTTTCTCCTCCTGCCATTGAAGTCCTGTCCATGCATTAAAATTTGTTGGGTTTTGCATGATAAAGTTGGCTAAAGACTCTTGTAAATGGGAAAATAATTCATCTTTTTTTTTTCATGATCTATCATGGGATTTAGATTTGTTCATTATATTCACAGTGGAAATATCAGAAAAAGAGGGGGATAAATTTTGACTTATTTATAGATACGTCTCTTATTCAGCTTTGACTTAAGTTGAAATAGAGGTCTCATCCAGCAAGGTGTTAAGATCTCTTGCCAAGAAAATCAGAATTCTTAAAAATTATTTACTAGAGAAGACTCAGTACCCTACTGTTGTGGTTTGAGTGACACCCACTGGATCAAATCCCATACGAACAAACAATAGATATATCCATCAGCTTTTCAAAAGTTCAGTGAAATAATATGATTAAATGGTCCCTGAAACCCTGAAAGAAACTTTAGGGAAGATGAACAATTTTACTTCTATTTCTTTGCACTAGTCTGCTAACAAAAAGTAGTTTTAAACCAAGGTTAACTGTATGTGAAAGAAAGATTTGTAACTTCTTACCTGACTGCAATACTAATGTTAACCTTGAAAGGGTATGAAATTAAACACAGACTTACACCTTTCAAAACTAGCATTTTTGGCAAGTGATTTAAATGCGTTCAAAATATGCTTTAAGCACATTCTTCACTGTCTTGCTGCTAAATATAAATCGCTTTTTCTAGTATTTGAAAAAATAATGTTATCTTTGACATTTTGGGTAAGACCTTTCGTTGATGCAAACTGATATGAAAGGAAGTGGACAAATGGAATGGTGCAAATGTACGCTCATTGAGGATTGGCCTTTCTTCAATCACCAGTCCAGGAAAAAGATATTTTTTAACTAAATATAAATGAGAAAAGAATTATCACATCTGTGTATAACTCATAGCCAAAACTGATCAACAGGATACATTGGAGGTCAGTGAAAGTATAGCTGCTTCCATCAAGTAAAAATAAAAATCCTTAACACTCCCCTCTTAATTTCTTTAACACTTCCAAATGTTAACTTGCTGACTGTAAGAGTCACTGAATGTGGTCCCCTACATCAACTCTTCTGTAATTTGGCAAACTCTACCCTGAAAGTTCTTTTGTTTTGTTCAGGTATTTCCTTTTTTAAGATGTCTGGAGAACCATGCGATACTAGTTATGAACTCTTTTCCTACCAGGCCAAATTTTCTTCCACCCACTTAACAGCCATTTATCTTTGTGCCAGTGCTGTTCTTTGATAGCTCTCCTCTGTTCTATGACACCTCCACCTCCCAGACTACACAGGCAAACAACTGTCATGTTCCCTAGCTTATCTCATATAAAACAATTCAAGTTTGTCTGGTTTTCCTTACTGTAATCATTCTGGTCTTCTTTCTACCTGTCTGCTGAGATCTTCCATATCCTCCTTTTGCAGGAGCAACCATAAATGGTAGTTACTACAAGATTCTCTAACTATGTGTGAATGTGAACCAAGAATATTCACCAGAGGAAGTAATCAGTTTACAAAATACAAGGACTAAAACACGTAGACCATTGCAAAATTATGTTGAGGCTTTTCCTGTGTTTATTGTCTAACAAACTACAGTACATACGCATTGTCAATTCACAAGGGTGCAGGAGTCATTCTCTTTAACTCTCTGTTGGGAAATTTTGACACTGCTTTGCTTTCTTGGCAGGTGAAGATGCACACTGTGTCCTACATTCATTTCTTCTACCTTGGCCTGTGTTTGCTTACTTTAACCAGTTCTGCTGCTGCTGGTCCAGAAACACTCTGTGGTGCTGAGCTGGTTGATGCTCTTCAGTTCGTGTGTGGAGACAGAGGATTTTACTTTAGTAAGTCAACCTTTTATTTCATTCAACTGCTAAACTTTTCCATGTAATACATTGGAGTTCACAACAGCCCCAAGAGAGCTTGGAAATTATCAAACTGGGCTGCTGAGTATGGCTAGTATCCTATCTTGGAGATGCCCAAGTCTTCAGCAACCGTGAAGTCTTAGTAAAGAACAGAGTTATGCCTGTGTTCAGCCTCTCTGACTTTCTGACAAATTTTCCTTTTCTGGCATTATTATTGTTATTGTTTTAACTGCTTTCCAGCTGCTGCTATTCTACCTGCTATACGACTGCTTTCTGTTGACCTGCCACTGGGATTAAATGAATAGGAGCACACAGTGGACCCAAGCTATTAATGAGGCAGAACTGCATGTACCTGTTATGTCAGACTGCTTGTAAACAGTTCAAGTACATATTGTATCATATTAAAATCACACTAAGCTTCAACATCTGTTTTGAAAAAAAGAAAAGCTGAAAGGCAGCAAGCAGAAAATTACCACACCCAAGTATCAATGTTTCATCAATTAAGTATAGGTGAAAGAAAATTCATGCATGGTAAGATAATAAAGATTAACACCAGACAACAGATAAAATTATTGTAAGTCAGCAATAATGTGGATATGTTAGTACTCAAATAACTTCTTGGACCAAGACCTGCAGTTTGGAACTGAACATCACAATAATTCTCCTTTGCTGTTTCTTAGATCGTGTGAAGCTTGAGCAGTTATATAAGTAACACTCTTATCTTAGCAACTTCTTTCAATTGCTACCAAGATCAGGAAATACAAAACTTGCAAATAACAGAAATCTCTTCCTAATTTTCAACTATTTGCTACTCAAATACCATAAAGTTAATGAAAATTTTAGCCAGAAATATATTCATTCTTAATTTGTTCATTAACGCATTTATTCAAAACATGCAAAAAATTGTGCATTTAGAACCCCTGAATAATAATATGTTTAATAATATGTTTAATAATATGTGCTTGTCTGAAGTGACATCTTCTTAAGGGCCTCAGTTACTGTTCCCCCAAAAACTACAACTAAGAAAAGGAAATATAGGGGTTTTAGCCTATAAAGATAAGAAATTACCCGAAGATTTTTTCCTTTTTTATTTTAATATTCTTTGCGATGTCTAGCTCTTTTTTTTTTCCTTCTATAACCCTCATTGTATCCTACCAATTCTTGTCTTCTAAGCTATTACTTTTCTTCCTGATCTTACCCACCCCATTTCTATACATGGAGTCATTGCATTCAATATTTTTGTCCCTGCTTGCAATAAAAATAGAATTAGGGAAATCCAGATTCTTAAATCTTTAATTCACAGAGAATCCTGATTTCCTCAACTACAAGTAGCTGACATTTTCACTATCTTCTTGGCACTTTCTACTAAAGTTTAACTACGAAACTGGGAGCCTTAGTTTCAAACATGCAAAGTAATTCACTAAAAAACCACTTCAGTTATTGTTAATGAGCATTTATTTTACACTTTGTATTTTGGTGCTAAACACAATATTAAAAATACCGGAATATCTCATAAAGGAATTTACCTTTCTCTGTCGACTCTTTGTGTTCATTTGAACACTAAAATCTGTTACATTTATCAGCAACTGAGTTACCTTTAAGGAATTATTTAAGTGTCCTACAAATAACTTCTCTTCATGGTTGGAAGAAATTTAAGGGAAGATTTTTCAACTCCCTCTATTGTTTCTGCACCAGAAAACAATGAGGAAATATACTACGTCATTAGAACAGCATGGTTTTTTTTTTTTACTCTGCATACTGTGTATCTGAAGCATTTTCCAAGCCATTCCTCTACTGGAAAAATGTTTCCTGCTTGTTCAGAGAACTATCACTCTTGCTTACTGCAAGAGTGGCTGCTACTGCCAAGCAATCAGACACAGTTATCATATACTCTTTGTGTCTCTCAAGGTAAGAGGACGTGTGAAATGCTAATCATCAGCAATAACTCTTTGTTTTCAGCCTCAGTTATTCTAATGTTCACAATCTGTTTCAAATCTATACATTACCTAATCTAGACCATCCTTATTTTAGAACACCAGGACGGGTTTCTGAAGTTTTAAAGGAGATCGTGAATTTTATCTGCTGTCAGTAAAGACTTTGTAATTTTCTTTGTTGTTTTCACATAATCACAGGGTGGTAGGGGTTGGAAGGGACCTCTGGAGATCATCTAGTCCAACCCCCTTGCTCAAGCAGGTTCTCCTACAGGAGATTGCACAGGAACACATCCAGGCAGGTTTTTAATATCTCCTGAAAAGGAGATTCTGCAGCCTCCCTGGGTAATCTGTTCCAGTGCTCTGTCATGCTCACAGGAAAGAAGTTCTTCCTCATGTTCAGGTGAAACTTCCTGTACTCTAGTTTGTGCCCATTGCCCTGTTGTCCTGTCACTGGGCACCATTGAGAAGAGTCTGGCCCCATCCTCTTGACACTCACCCTTTTAGTATTTATAAGCCTTTACAAGATGTCTTTTCTTCTCCAGGCTAAATAGACACAAGTCTCTCAGCCTTTCCTCATAAGAGGGGTGCTCCAGCTCCCTGATCATATTCACGGCCTTCTGCTGGACTCTCTCCAGTAGTTTCTTGTCTTTCTTCAACTGGGGAGTCCAGAACGGGACATAGTGCTCCAGATGGGGCCTCACTAGGGAAGAGTAGAGGGGGACTCTCTACCTGCTATCCTTCCTCAACCTGCTAGCCACATTCTTGTTCAGAGAACTGCCACATTTCCTTACCACAAGAGTGGTTGCTACTGCCAACTAAACAGACTTTCTGTCTGATTGCACCCCAGGATAATGTTGGCATTCTTGGCCACAAGGGCACGTTGCTGTCTCGTGGTTAACCTGTTGTCTAATAGAACTCCTACGTCCTTTTTCTCAGAGCTTTTTTGAGCAAGTCAACCCCTAAACTCTACTTGTGCCTGGAATTATTTCTCCCTAGGTGCAGGACTCTGCACTTGCCCATGTTACACTTTATTAAGTTCCTTTCTGCTCAACTCTCCAGCCTGATTGGGTCTCGCTGAACGGCAGCCCAGCCTTCCGGCGTGTCAGTCACTTCCCCCAGTTTTGTGTCATAACATGTCTTCTATCTACCTGACTACTTCTGATTCATGAGGCCGTAATTTAACCTGGTTTAGCCTTCTCCCTCTCACTTGTTAGGGTTTAACCAAAAATATAGAAGTAAGGAAAAGTAAATGTAGTAACACTGGTAAAACAACTTGAGTTCTTTATATTAATATATTACTGAAGGTAGCACATTATTGGACATTTAAAAAGTTGCTCCATTCCACGGGGCTTTTTAAGAACGCTGTATCATTTCCAGAAGTAAAGTTAAAGTGAACTTTTTTTTTTATCATGAACAGAATGTTGATATAAATTGTATTTTAATCCTTCTATTCTCATATTCTGGTTCATTTATATGAAGCATAATCAATGGTAATATTTGCCTTTAACTTGCACAGGAAATAGCTGTGAGGGAAAGTTTTTCTTCCATCGTTCTGTATTTCACTGGAGACTTCAAATACAAAGAATACCTTTTGGCTGAGGTGGAACTCCTGGTTCAGTTTCAAGGTCAAAGCTTCTGACAATTCCTTTGGAGTTGTGGGTGGAAATGAATACAGAAATAACGGAGTTACTTTCTGTTGAAATTCTGTACCTTACAACTACAAGGCTACATCTATGGCTAGGACTGGAAGAAAAAATATTCCTGTATATAGTCTATTCCGAGGAACTTTATAAGAGGAAATTCTTTACAGCTTCTGAAGAGATGCTCCAGCTGCTTACCACACACAAAGAAAAGTATAGACTTCAAGAGGAAGTCAAATGTGTTTTCTACCACTCCCTTTCTTCATGAGGTAGACTGGCAAGGAACACTTACAGAAGTTTTTTTAAGGGAGGACACTGCGCAAATCCTAAAATAGAGCATCTGCTTTTTCTCTTAGTCACATTTAACCCCAGCCAGTATTGACTACCACCTGGACAACTTTTTCTCTCCCATGGTTCACTAGTGAAGAGCATTTTTTTGTGTCCTTTTGTCTAGCAACAGCTCTCTAGCATAACTTCTGCCACTCAAATTCCTATGTGCTAACTTAGGTTAGGAGAAGCTGACAGAGAGTCTGGCCACAGCTACGCAAGTGGGTATACTTAGACACAACTTTTCTCAATTAATGTTTCTCCAGTCTCAAAAACTCAGGATTCAACAGTCACGAAGCAAAGTGGGATGGCTGCTATGTTCATTTGAAATTTAGTGCATAGAAGGGTCTACCACGCCACTGCTACGACAAAGCATGCTGAGGACAAACAATGCTGGAAAAAACTGAAAGGAAAAACTGCAGGAAACTTATAGATGTGATAGGACAACATAGTGGAAATTTTTCTTAAAATATTCTAGTCTTACCACAGGAATTTGGTTATTAATCAAAAAAGAAATTTTTTTTCTTCGGACAATTTGAATTTGATTGACAATCATTCACCCTTGCTCACATTGTTTCCTGAGGACAATTACTACCATGAGAAAGAAAATTGTAGTTTCCTCTAAGGAACAAATACTGTATTCTTTTTAACTAGTTTATTCTCTTTTGTAAATATAACTTTTTACTTTCCAAGAAATGGATATCAGTTTGGTTGACAGTACCCACAAGTGCCAATAACACAGTTTATTAACAGTTTATTAACACTAAAGTGCTTTTGGTCATTCTTATTTGTAAAGCCCAAGTTCAATGTCAATACTTATTTCAAACCATGACAAAAAATTTCATGAATTAAAAAAACACGTTTTTTCTGTGAAAAAAACGCTTTGTGCTTACAGTGAATCTTCTGAAGCACCACTTGCAGGGAAAAGAAGGAACTTATTACTTATTTAGATACCTGGCACAATGCAGTTCCTCTGATATTCTTCGGAGAATGGAGAATGATCATATGGAAACATGTGCTTCCATATGTAATGAAAAGTGACTCCCATTAAAGACAGGCTTTTCTGGTATCTAGCCTTATGCTCCCTGTGTCAGCTGCTTTGTGGAGAATCATTACAGATTCTAATACATTTTTGCCCACTAATACAATCAAAATTGTGTGTTGTCCTTGGGAATATCCCCAGCTGTGCAAAACATAAGACTATTGGTTTATAAACATCAGCAAATCAGGATAAGACAGAGAACGTAATTTTGGGCAATTACAGCTGTCATCAGATCTCATTGCTTTATAGACCTAAGGTATATACAGAGGAACAGCTACCTTACAGAGAAGGAAATAAGGGAGATAGCAATAGGCAATTATGTTTTACTTCTTCTATTTCCCGTTATCTAATAGCTTCTTGTTTACTTCAGGAAGTCTACTTTACTGTATTATTAAGGTTTCTAGGCCTGTCAAACCCCTCAACATAATTACAAGAGATGGCGTGACACTCAGTTCTTTAACTGCTCCATACTTGTAGGAGCTATGTATGAGTCATTAGCTCCTCCGTGTGTTCCTGATTGAGAGGAATGGTAATGCTACAAACCCAGGAGAGGTGAGCTGAAAAGCTGAGGTGGATGCACATAGCCTGTGGTGTCAGGGACTGTCATACAAATCTTTGCAAAGAAGTGCTGGTCATCTTGGTTATGTTTCCACAGCAAGATCTGAGAGTGTTTTGAAGTTCTTTCGTCTGGCTACATACCCCATTCGTGTTCAAATCCTGTATCTGTGGAAGATTTGAGCACACTCTTCAATCTTTATCCCCAGGTTCCTTACTTCCTACAGGAAAGCTAGCCTGAAAGGAGCTAAGATGTGTTTTAGCCAGGTCTGCAGAGCCAGTGCTCAGGGAACTAGGAATACAGGCATAGTTATTGATATACCTTTGTAAGAAAAAAGACAACTCTGGCTTCTCGAATGGTATGACTATGTAGTCAAATAAGTCTGGTATGTGATCTGTGCCCTGGTAGTAATCATTGAAGAAGTTCTCTGACAATAAACCAGTCATAAAAATAATTTTGTAGTTTTTTGCCATATTAAGAAAGGATAGGGTGTGTTCATAAAGGTCAACCTTAGTTTAGTGAGGTTAATCTTCTTAAGTTACCTCTTTAATAACAGAAAGAAAGATTCCGTCTTCTTTCTCCATGGATCAAAAAGTGAGTTTAGGAGGATTTAGCTTCTAAAACACACTATACTTAGAGTCTGCGAACAGGTCTCTTCTACAGCTACTTCTCAGGTTGCCAAAGATTTCATAGTTTTTCAGCCTTTTCATTAAGAGCGACTGTAGCACTAATGATAATTTTAACGAAGAGATTAAAAGCAAACCATTGATCAATATTTTGGCAAGAAACACCTCTGCAAAAAGTCTCTACTACAAAAAACAAATAAGTATAGTTTGTCCAGAGGTTCTATATGTGTGTGTCCTTATTAGCTGTTAGAGATGCTAAAGCTTTTTATGATGTTTGCCTTCGTCTATGCACTAGACCAAGTTTCAGATTTGGTCTCAAATAGCAGAATAGCTGCTATTTGACATTTGATTCCCTAACTGCTATATGTGTATTTAATACATTGTTTAGTCTCATGTTGGATAAAGTCACTCAAAGAAGCACTCAGCAAGATCAACATTAATTCTTGGCATAGCTGCCCCTCTTACTTTTCCACTGCATCTTAAATAGCAAGAAAAAACCTTCACTGACTTCAGTTCTGGCATATGCTTTATGCAGTTGGAGAAAACTTTTGCATATGGATCTCTTCATATGTTCTGGGATTAATAATGCATTTACAATATATGATCTACAGCAGCAAGAGCTGTGAAGCAAATTACTCAGTTTAACTGAACCATATAGTCTCTTATTTTAAAACTTTTGCATTAACTACTTGAACATATAGTGCAACATATGCAAAGTGCTCGTTCAAAGAAGGAAGTTCATACAGCCATTTTTCTTGAGCTTATTCAGCACTTTAGCTCTTATGCATATTTCAAACCCTCTCACATAACTGAAAAGCAAACAGACACTTAAAGCCTTTTTTTTCAGAGCTTTGCTAAAAAAGGATGGATCTGAACTTGTTTACTAAAGCATACCCAAATGTCAATATTTCCTTGTGACACGAGGTTAATTGTTCAAAAATATGACAACAAATGAAAGAAGTAACCAACAGTTAAGTAATTTCTCAGTCTAGAAACCAAGACAAAAGAAATACCACAAATGTATGCTTGTTGAATAATTTATGCTAAATTTATCTCTAATAATAACCACAGGAACTTCCATGTCAAAACGAAGAAAAAGCTATTAATTCATAATTTCTTTGCTATGCATTCAATGCAAAATCACCATGCAAGGTACAGCCCGAGTACTGGATCTAATTGCTAAGTAATGACAGGCGTATTTCACATTTGCGTCAATGAATGAGGTTTTGAGAACAAGAATTTTAACACATCCATAGCCTTTGGAGGGATACAATGTATACTGATCAGTGGGTCACTCTAATTTACAGAAAATTTTGCATTGTCGCTTTAAGGAAAAGCTTAAAAAAATTGAATCCATTTAATAGTAAATGCCTATTTCAACCAAAAGGCTATACCTTAGCCGCTGGTTAACACATAGGTTTCACAATAATAGGATAAATTGCTTTTCTTACTGTACCAAAGTAAGAAAATTACAATTCTCTCTTCTTTCCAGACTTCTTTAAGTATTAAACAAATTACATAGGTGAGCTTATCTTGTTAGCTTTACCCGAGCATCTTTTAGGTTAAATTTCTGATTGCCTCTCCAATGCCGATTTCTGGTAAATTGGTTTGGAATTCATTAGAGAACTTGATTTCCTACAAAATCAGACAAAAGCCTGAGATACTTGCTATTTTTTCTGATTGAATCCCATGTATATTCAAATTAACACGTTTTCGATGTTCTTGCTCTTACAAGACAAAATGTTGCCTTGCCTCACGTTACATCCTTTGCTAGTGAAAACTTCCTTTTATCGAAGAAACAATTTAGGGCTCATCTCTTTTTTTTTTCTCCTGAGTCTACAGTATTCTTAAGTATTTCCCACCTTAATTTTGAAATTCAGCTCTGATCCCAGTTTTCCCGTATATGTAATATCATTGCTCTGGAGTAAGAGAATGCCTCCAGACAGCAGACACTTCTCCTTCCTTAGGTTCCCATAAAACAGCAGAAGTAGGGAAGAGTGTCCTGTTAAAGTACTTCCATTAAGAAATTATTGCTCATACCTAAACCTGAAATTATATGATTTTTTTTATATACTGAACTATTTGTTTATAGTGTTTGTGTTTCTGTGTGTTGGCCATAAATTTACACAAGGCTGAGTATGCAGAAAAAAGAGGTTGGTTCAGACCATTCTAACTCAATCCAGCTCAATCAATAAAATTGTTTTCATACTGAAAATAAATATTCTAGCTATACTTATTAACTATTTCTATCTCCAAACAAGTAAGCACTTAAATAATGTCCCCAGCAATTTGTAAAGAAAGGGAATACTACCGAAAATTGTTTTGACTTCAAAAGAATGTTGATTAACAGACATATCCTCCTAAAGCATTGGATAAAAGCTTAAATTACACACACAAACTGTGTATTTCACAAGTCTGTATTCTAAATATTTTTATATGTATGGCTTATGCAAAGATAGACAAAGCATAAATGCTGCAGGGAAAAAGGTAGAGAAGTTTTCATTATGGTTGTGGATCTGAAAAGATAAATATCTTTCAAATCAGCTTTGATGGCTATGGGGTACTGTACATAATAATAAATCCATTGTACAATATAGATTTTTTTCAGACTTACATTAACTATACTGAAGGTTTCTTTTAACTCAGACCCATCAAAAATGACTGGATAAGAGCTTCTACTATTACAATGACATTTTTACAACTTCTTTCTGTAAGTCTTCATAGACTCCTTTAGATTACATTAAAGCTAATAAAGACATCTATTTTAGGTTAACATAGCAGGTTTAAATTGAATATGCTTCACACCTTGAAACTTTTGTAGACAAGTAAGATGTAATAATTTTCTTCTACATCCCCTGAATTCCTGAATTACTAGTCAACAGGTCTTCCATGAAAAAGCTTAGTTTTTCCTACATATTTCAAGTTTTATGTTTCTTTCCATTAAAGTTTCCAGCCTTCCACAGACATATTTAGTTTGGCAGGAAGAGTCTGGTGACTCATAGACTGAAGAGATTTGAGAGCAAGCTACTGAAAATGTATCTAATTTCTTCTTGTGTAATTTGGGAGCAAGCTACTGATAGTATGTCTAATTTTCCTAGTTTAATCAGATGTATTATTGGCAAATACATGCCTTGAATAAAAGCCATGTTTATTCCTGCAATATGTAGCTAAGATAAAATGCAAAAACACAATATATATTTATTTTTCGAACCATTCTATTTTTTTCTAATTGTTTCTGGCATTTTACCCTAAATCAATGGGCACTGAACGAAAACAGAGGTACTACTGAAATAATATGCATCATGATCCAACTTACATTTATATATTCATTAATACCAAAGTATTCCTTACTGAAGTTTTTTTTTTGGGGGGGGGGGTTCTTTTTTTCGAGGGAAGGTAGAGATACAGAAAGAATTGGTGATATTATTATACCTCCACAATTCATATAGAGAAAGCTGTCAGAAAAGTATTAGAAAAGTACTCGATGAAAGTCCTTTAACTTCAGTTCTTTCTAGTCATACACCAGTTAGACTTGCTTCTTTGGCCTTTAAGAACTCCCAGGCCTTAGTGAGAGTAAGCATGAATACTGTTGGAGAAAGCACTCCACTCCAAGACAGTAGAAGTAGAAGGGAAAAACTTATCCTTTCTTGACATAATGGATAGAACATACTGTTACATCTCATAATAAGTAACATTCCATATTTTATTCGTGCATAGTGAGATAAGGTGCACTTATCCATGTATAAATAAAGAAGTGTTTTAAATTGTTTTTCACCTAGATTCATTTCTATTCCTATGCATATACATGGCAAAGCAGATTTTCAATAAGACAAGAATAATATTCAAAATCTAGAGTGACATCTAAATATCAGATGTCATTAAAGACTTTTCTCTGTTAAAATGTTGTGCCATAAAGTATCACTATGGAGAAAGTACACAGATGATACTCAAACACTGTTTTGAGATACTCATGGATACAAGAGAGATACAGCAGGCATACAGTTTTGAGATACTTAGGCAATTTGAAGATTTTAAAAAAAACTAATGAGCTTATCGATAAAAGCAACAATATGACTGAAGTAAGACAGCCCCCTACCCGTTAGCAAAGAGCTGAATCAACTGCACGAAGTCCCTCTACCTTCTTTGCTTTGGTTCTTCCCTTTATCCAAGGGTATATGGAAACAGTACAGAACTGTTTCAGAGATAACCACAATCCACGATCTTCTCTGAAGTGATCCCATCGCAGGGAACTGCGATCATAGTAGTTAAGATTTCCAAATCAGATATAGGGGGTAAGAACTGTACTTTAGGTTGTTCAGAGCTTGGCAACCCTTTTTAAATAACTATTGTTTTGAAGCAGGACTGTTCGTGTTTGCTAGGAACAAATATGTATACAATTTAGCTTATTTCAGGCTACTCTTAATATTGTGCATTGTGCCATTCCCAGTTGGTCTGGCTTGAATGAAATGGGGTAGAAATGAGGGTAGTATTTCCCCAACATTCTCTCATTTCACCATTATGTATCAACTTATACATTTAAAAGTCATGAAGTTGATGGTGTATAAGATGATACATAAATGATTTTCATACACTTGTAGAGTTTAACCATTATTTCAGGAATCAGATACAGTAAATTTCATATAGCTATCCCAAGATATAACCATTTCAAAAAGTGAAGCGGTCAAGATAATATGGTCATTCAAAAATAATAAGAAGGTATTTTTGTAGAATTTGACTCTCATCTTTCTTTTTGCAAACAATGGAATTAAATTCTACAACTGCAACTCTAACGGCATTAAGTCAACTACTATGATAAAGTCACCTTATTTTAGTGTTTGAAAGCAGTGGGAGCTGATGCAATAAAAGACAACTATTTTCTGTTATCCAATTATCTCTCTTCTGTTAAGATGAAGACTATTAAAATGAGCACAAATAATAAGTGGCCATATTCTTATTGTCTGCTGCTTTTTTTCAAATAGAAAGATATAGTCTGACCTGAAATACATGAAGCTCCAATCCATGAAAAAAAAGAGATTTTTTTTAATAAATCAGGCTTAGACACCCCCCCATCAAGAATCAAATAACCTGCAACATGTTTTGAATGAAAACCGATTATCTTTGAATTATGAAACAGGTGGAAGTACCCTCTTTGGGCTTTTTTAGGACCTGGTATTTAAAAAAAAAGGTGTCTACACTTTCACATGGCAGAGAAAAGAGAGATGGTGCCAAGCAAAAGCTGATATGTATCATAATAAAGAAAGGATCAAGATGATACCAAAGAAGGAGAAAATAGTGATGTTAATAATCCAGGCTGGCCCTGTCCAGGATTTTCTTCACTTCAAAACCCACACTCAGGAGTCCATGGATACTTAGTCAGGGTTATCTGTTAGCTTAAATTGTCTTTGGCTCAGTGCACTGAGAGTGGTGTGAGTAAATTTGAGGAATTCTCTATGCTCACTAAAGAAAACATTGATCATTGATTTTCCTAGGATTTTTGGCCATAAGTATCATTTAACCACAAATATTTTCCCTTGACTGGGTTCCCACTGGTTTCTAACTAGTCATCTGTTTTTCCTAAGAACTACCAGCTGAACTTCTGATATTTTTTCTTCCCTATTATGAATAGAGCAAATAGAGGCTCTTTTGAGCAATCAATAGGTACTACTTGTGTCTGATGTGAAAAGGATATGTGTACACCAAAAAAATCATTTTTAGCATTTGTTCAAAACAACTGAAAGGTTTGTAATGTAATTCTAAAGTTCATCTGTCATGCGTGGTACAAACTATTAAAAATGAACAATTTTTCATATAAAAGTGTTTGATAAAGTGCCTAAATTGGTCTTGATTTTTTGACAGGTAAATGACTACATCTAAAAGACTAAAACCCAGCTTTTTAGAAATGTTAATCTGTTTCCAAAAATTAGTGCAAGTCTCATGAAAAGTCAGTGAGACCTTAGAGGCTCCTAAAGACATATGAGGCAAATTTTCAATGTTTTTTCAGGCACTGAAGAGGCAGATGGACAGTCAAGAGTTTTGTCAAAAGCATCCATGTGTCTAATTTCAACTGCAATCAATGATAGGTGATCCCAGGCAGGTTTTTTTAAAATCCTTCCAGGCATATGGCATGTGGTTTTAGTTGCCTCAGTATCTTTGGAAATATGAGTCAAGGTTCTTAGCTACTTGTCTAAATTTTGCTTTTGGACCTTATTGCCTACTTGTGAAAAATCTATCACTATTAAAAGCTCTTTAAAATAAGAATTGGCATAATGACTTGGCTTCCTGTCTGACGTTAAACGTACTAATACGCTTAGTATGAAATCTTCTTATTTCTAGCATAAATATGTGAGGCATCAGATGAAAGCTAATAATTTCCCAACTGAGCTAAAAATAATGAAGGCTGAATATGAATAATATTCTAAGAGGCATTCCGGAACAGATAGTGGTTAATAAGTACTGTAAATGCTACCTTTCTACTAACCTCATTACAAGATGCCATAGCCTAAACATGGACCACAAACTATATGAGATAAAAATAGAAAATAAGAAAAATTACAATCACTGCAGGAAGTTGGAGACAACGCATATTTTATTGTTTTCTTTGTCTTCTGATCAAAAAATGTAATAAAAAAAATCTCAAACTTGTTTAGGCTGTCTTATTTTATAGTTTCATGTACTTGTGACTTAGACCTAGTCTCTACTGAACTGAGACCACTGGACAGCACCTAAACTTACTGCAGTAATTCCAAATAGATTGTAAAATAAGGAATAAGAGGTTCTGCAGGTTTTATTAAAAAATATGTATGTAGCCACAAATAATGAAGGAATGTATGAATTGAACACATTTTTAAATATCTTCTGCAACTCAAACAGAAGACCTTAATGAAAGAATTAGTGGCTTAAGTTGTAGCCATAACAATCCCTTAAAATTAGGGAATATGAGCCTTAATTTTAGTCACAGGACAATCAGTTTTACATTATGATACAGTCCATCACTAAATGACCATAGTCTTTTACAAAAAATTGTATCTGTAGTTGTACAGAATGCATACTTCTTCAAAGAAGGAAAAAATCAAATATTTTTTCTGTCTACATTACACTATGTAATGGGTGGTCTGATGCCCTATTGACTTTCACAACCCAAACAGTGCAGACAAGAAGAATTAATATTTTTCTCATGAACTCCTCTAGAGTGTTCATCATAGAAGTATTTGATTGCAGCACTCAGATGAACACATTGTATCTTAAAATTTCCAAGGGAATCATCTGTTCCTATAGGATTTGTAAGATTTTTTTCCTTAGTGACTGAATATTTTACTGAAGGTGGCAAGGATTAATTATGCAAAATAATTGTAATATTTCTACTAGTACTTTTTATGTTCAAAACAGAATACAAATGTCAATGAATTTAACTAAGAGATACAGTGAAGTAGTACCTTCCCTTTATACAGGGGAAACTGAAGAAAAAGGGAGATTTAAAAAAAAAAAAAACAGATTTTAAAATATGCACCTGTAAGTGCGTGGCTTGCTTAAAAGCAGCTTCAGCAAATAACCTATCCTAACTGAGCTAACAAAGAACTTCTGTCCAGAGAAAGTGAAACAAAAGCAATGTAAACTTCCTTTCAAAACTAAGTATCCATCCAAAGAATCATTAGTCTCTTCCTTCTGTCACTGGAGTGACAGAAATTGCCTCATCTCTGCAAGATGCCGAAATTTCAGAGTAGATGCTGTGCAGAACAGCAGCAAAGCACTGACCGGGAACAGTTCTTGTTGCCAAGTCGTTGGTGAGAAATTCACTGCAGAATTATTTAAAATTTTAAATGATTGATTTCTCTTGACAAAGAGAGCTGATTTTAGATGAAAATATTAAAAACAACTAGGAAAGAAAGTAAAAATATTTATTTTGGTTTTCAGCTTATTAAGCTTATGAAAGGTGGTAGAGAAAAGCCTTATATCCATTCACAAAAAGTTCATGAAGTGCAGTGTTTGTGTACACACCTCTCAGAGCTGCATGCTAAACTTTCAGCTGGAATAAGTAATTTCATATCATCGGTAATGACAACATGAATTAGACTTATGCATTCATCGGTAGTCAGTTGAAACAAGAATTCATTCAAGTAATTTTGTGCTCTGTTAGCAGAGACCACCATTTCTCCACAGTCATTCCATGGACATGGACACTAATATACTAACCTAAAAGACAGTTTATATGTCAATTTGGTTTTTTTCCTGCTTTTCTCACTCTTCGTCACTGTATTGGCTAAAACACTTGGAAAACTACTTGTTCTGAGCAAGCTAAACAAACAAATGCAATTTTATTTGTCAATTGCATTCTAATTGCCTTTAATTTGACTTTTTATCATACAAAGGAACTGATAGATTATCATAGCCATATTGTCAGTATAGATTTACAGGTTTTTGACAATTTTGCTGATTACCTATGATCTCAGGAGATGGAGAGGTATCTTGGAAAACTAAGGTTTGATGTGTATCAACAGCAGATTATTTTCTTGCTGGAACAACTGTAATCACCGAAAACTTGTGGCTGAAGTAGGCAGTTGAAATCTAAAAGTCCCAGAATTTCTTATTTTGAGCCAGTAAAGAAAATTCACCTTTTTTTGAACCGCTTCTGTCTCTTGGTTTTAGACACATTAAACTACAGCAGTTTAGCTGATGGCTGCTTGATTTCCGGTGCAGCCAGTGAGAAAGCAAGCAATCCAAAGACCCTAAGTTCACTGAAATTGCTGGAAAATAAAAACAAATATTTGGAAGGGCAGTGCTTCAACACATAAAGAAATACATTCACTACTTAAAAAAGATACAAAATTCTTAGAACTGTTGGATAAGCTTCTGTGTGTGAACTTTTCTATCCAAGTGGCATTGCTAAATACCATGACACCAGGCAGAGGGCTGACATCATGTTGTTGTGTAATTCATAACCATAGCAATGTCACTTTTTGAAATGCATTATACGTGCATTCAGCAGCTTAAAGTCTCAGCTATGTCAGATGTTAAATAAAGTAAAATTCAGAGGGTTTATTTTGGAATATGTGCTCTTCATGTATTTTTTACAAGGGGAAAGAAAATGTAAAGCCTATTAAGCCAATTAAGCTCTGGAAGCTTGGATTCAGACAACATACAATAAGAACAGGCTTCATCAACAATATAACTTATAGTGATATAGTCTGGTGAGAGAGCTAATTCTGATCATTTTACGAGGCAATAGCAAGTTTGAGCTTCTACACTACAAACGGGCCATGATGGACCTAAATGTATACAGTCCATAAATAGCATAGTACTCCTAAATGGCTGAGTAAACGGTCTGTCAGTCCAAGTTAACATGGTATAAGTTAGGGGCAACTACTAGAAGCAATGGAGAACAGCATTTAACAGAAACTCCTCTCCTTTTCTTCAAAACTAAGCACCCATCCAAAGAATAAGTAGCCTCTTTCTACTTTCACTGGAGTGACAGAAATTGCCTCATCCTTGTGAACTGCAGAAACTCCAGAGCAGCTGGACAGCAGTAAAGCAGTGATCAGGAATAGTTCTTGTTTCCAACTGGTTAGTGATAAAGAGAACTCATTATTGTCAGGTATTAGTAAAGGGAATGACAAATGTCATTTGCCACAACTGACGTGGTCAGGAGTATCTGGTGTTATCTGTTGCTTGTCCTTTTAGAATATCAGTATATTCAAGTTGTAAAAACGGAGGGACTACATTGGACTGATTGTCCCTTTATTTGAACACAGTCATCAGAAGTGGTGTAATGTAGCCCTTGCCCTCTTGATGATCCACTGTGGAGACCACTAACAGTGTGTTTATGATGCATAAAAATGTGAAATAAAGGCTTACTATACCCCATAGGTTACATGCTATTCAATGAATTTTGAGGCTGTGTTTCACAAGATAAAGGATATGTCCCATACAACACCATCACTTTGCTTTGGTAAGACTGAATTACAGCTTCTTTGGCAAAGATACAAGGACCTGAATTTCTCTGATAAGGAACAACAACATTACCATCTGGTCTTTTAACACTTGGCAATTATAACTGCTACTTAAAGAGCACAAGAATTCTGGACACAAATTACTTCCAGTATCGAACACACGGTATCTTGATTTCTTGATGTGCTGTGTAAGATGATCTTGTTGCTAACCAAATTATCCCTTGCACAGAAGATTTATTTATAAGTTTTGTACCGTAAAAAGGAATGGTGAGATGAACTATGTACACAATTACAGCTAATACAGTCCCTTTCTGTGCAGTCCATGAATCAGAAATATGACTTCTGAATACCAGAATCCTAATTGGTGTAAGTTCTCTCACACCATTTATATTCCAGAGGACAGACCAAGTGCTTCTGTAGATAGGCAACGGTTAAAGGACAAAGCTGCTGGGAGGGCTATGGCTATTTCTAGCTCTGGGACTAACTAGTTTACACAATGTTGAACAAACCAATTTTATCTGTATTTGTCTTACTTTCACCCTGTGTAAAAATGAAGCAATGATGTTTATTCACCTTTTAAATGCTTTTAAAAACCTCCAATTCAGGTAACCATTCACATCCATCCAATTACTATTTCGTAGAAGCTCACCCATATATAGCTCAGCCATTGGAAGGGTTAATGTTTTAAGCACAATGCCATGTTGCAGTAAAGATGCAAAATTGCAGGTAATAGTTTATCAGACTTAGAAAGACAGCTCAGTAAATACAATAAAAATAGATCTCTTTGTATAAGGGATAAAAATTGGCTGCTACTTTCAAACCAGAAGATGATGTATGCCATATTACTGCAGAGAATCCCTGAAATCATTTTTAAACAATACTATAATAGTTACATAAAACTTAATGGCAAGTTAAGTAGATCTCCCCAGCAGGTCCTCTGCATACTGCAAGTATATGGCACAGGGTTCATAGGTTACTGGAGGCTCACTCTCCCAGCCAAACGAGTCAAACAATAACACTTCCAGGCACTGAAACACTTTTCTTTGGAATTCAGTAGAAGCAGATGTAGGGCTGACTACACACTGAACAAAATGAATATTTTGAAAAGAGGACGGCAGCAAAAAACATCAGCTCAGCTTGCAGTTTATCTCTAATCATCCTTGCCTTTCACCTTAACACTAGCTTCTAATATTACCCTCTTCATCTGAAGATCAGTGCAAAGCTTTAATAAATCGGAAGCTCATTTCTTCATATGTTCCTCAGATTCCTCTGCTAAACAAATTGGTGCAGTGTTTCAATCTTCATTTTAGCTTGGGGTGTAAATTCTGAGTCATCATCGTTTAATTTTCTCCAAGTCTCCAGCTCGTGTTTTCTGTTTTCCTTCCTGGATGTGTCATAACAACTGAATTGTACCACCCCAGTAAAATGGTAAAACCCAGCAGACATCTGCCAGCAACAAAATACTGTGCTCTCGCTCTAATTTCCCACACATTCCACTTTTCACATTACCTTCCCTGCATCTTCTCAATAAAGTGTAGAGCCTAGTAAGCACTTTCTTTCCATTCTCCACAACACTCTTCCCATGCTAACACAGAGATGAGGCAATAAAACAGAAGAGTCACCTCAGAGAAGAGTGTACTTTCCGTGCATGCTCTTTCCCTAGCCCTTAGTCTATCAATATTCCCATGAGGTTAACTTCCCTGAAGTCAATGGCTTCCCAGTAGGTAGGGTATCTCTTAGTTCTGGGTCAATACTGTGTTAATGAACTGTGAAGGTATTATTTTGATTTGGGAAAATCAGTTGAGAAAAGTAGTACTCTTCCAAATTTAATTGAAACTCTGTTCAAAAGTGTACAGTATTGTTAAGGCAGGAACAATAGAAAAAAATCCCTTAGTCTGAGCTTTGAGATATCCATCATTAATTTAAAGGAGTCAGTACTCTACTATATTTATTTTAAAAAGAGCCATTATACATCAGAATTGAATGCAGAAGAAAAGAAGATGAGAATTAGCAGTTAGAGAAAGGTGTTACAAGCAAGGCAGAAAATTTTCACCTGGAAAGAGGTGAAAGCAGCAAATGAAAAGAAAATATAACTTAAGACAGGGGAGCCTTTAATAGTTTCTAGTAGAGTTCTGTATTTGGCAGCTGCCTTACCTGAACTAGGACTTTGATTCCTCTGAGGGTGAATCATGTTTGAACCAGGTTTCAAGGGCAGATCTCTCACAACTGCACAGCACATGCAACCGTGAGCAATTTTTCTTGCCAGATCTGGGTTGAGCAGTGACTGCACTGTATACCAGCAATTGCATGTCATTTGGTAGCTTGCAGTCCTGGTTAGTGCAAGCTGTGAAGCAGACTGTTAAGCATCTCTATAGAAATACCCACAGCAGATCACCTGACCACAAAGCAGCCACATCTCGTTTAACTTCAATCTCAGTAGAGTTTAAGAAAGTGATTTTAGGAGAAACTGCACCTCAATGTACAAATGGGGAAATGCAAATATTAGACAGCAGTTTTAGTTATGGTATCAGGCTTTCTAAAGAGCAGGAGAGTTGCCAGATGACAGCTGCTTGAAATTATCACGAGGTGGGTAGAAAAAGAGAAACACTTGCGGCAGTCTGGCTCTTCAGAGAAATGAACCGAACTGATAAATATTAATACTGGACTGATAAATACCTATACCTGCCTTTATTGATAAATACCTTAAAACCTTGGAAATTCACAATTTTCAGGTGAATTTCCACATGCAGGGCAGAAGTACACATGTCTGATCCAAAGTAATTTCCTTTTTGCCTCCTCCCTGAGTTCCATCTTCACATCATGGAAGCACAAGGGTTATTCAATAAAACAGCTATACACTTCAGAGAAGAGGGGCTTACATTTTAACACGGTCAAAATCATGTTGCTTCTGATCTTATTATCAGAAATGACTCAATGGCTTTAGCTGCACCTTTCTCCCATTGCTTTAGAAGAAAAAAAAAGAACTGAAAAACTTGTCAAAGCAGCATCAGGCACAAAATCTGTAACTCAGACAGTAAGAGTCTGGTTAGGTTATAACTAATTTAAGATAGAGATTAATATTAGAAAGTATAAGGCAATCTGAAGTTTAGGAGTTGTTACCTGCTCTAACTGTGAGTGTGAATGGCAATATTATGGTGTAAAACAATCATAATTTATACGTATGATCACTAAACTTTGCGTTCTGCTGCTCAGTTGGTGATGGTGTTACAGGATATTTAGTTTGGTTTTTGCAGAAGTATTTCATTTTCAAACACTCTATGCACTTTGTGCATTAAGATAGGATGAATTGTTCTTTAGGGGTTGGGCTTCCCCTCACTGATTTCAGCTTGAGCTGTACCAGATGCCATATAGGCCATCCAGAAGAGCTAACTCTTAACTTTTCTTTTTCTACATTCACTAAATATGACTTTATATAACTGCGCCAGAGCACTGAGACAATAATGAATGAATGGTCCATGAAGACCTCTGGAGAAGTTTCAGCAGTTTCTGTAAGGAAATGAGTCAAAATGAATCTGAGAAAGATACAGGACATGGTGTGATAATGTCTGGTATCTTCTGAATAAAAAGAAAGAACAAGTGTCCTATTACCAATGTTTTATCTCGAGCCAGTATGGTGTCTAATGTGAAAATTTACAATGTGACATAATAAATTAAGAATGTCTGTTCTATTAGGAAACAAATGTAGTACTCAATAATTGCTACCAGCTTCAACACTAAAATATTAACAATAAGTTTGCATTTTTAAAGACTGCATTTCTTAGCAACTTTGCAGCGTATCATTTTGACAGACCTTGTAGATACTTGCCAGATGTGATACAGTGGTAGAGGAGCACAGCAGACAGCTTATTTATCCTTAGGTCACCCCACTCTTTTTCTCTCAAACCAGAGAAATGATTTCTGAATTTCCTAATGATCTCGCAAGATAAACAGTAAAAATTAGTAGAGCTGGAAATTACTATATTAGAAGGAGTATTATATTCTTTGATTCTAGTGCTAAGAACATAAACCTTTCCTAAGTCCTACTTATCAGTACAATGACGTCATCCTGGAGAAGGGGAAAGGATAATCTTCCTTGTTGCTGCATTAATGAAGAATGGCAAGGAGTTCTGATAAATATACTGCTCATCGTGCATATAAGTTTAATTACAATATGTCTTAAACTGTCTTTTATGGAAGATGGAGCATGTTGTGGATTTTAAAAAGCACATATTGTTTTCTGTATTTCTAGGACCTTTTCTCCCTACAATACAGCAACATGTTCCAAGTATTTTTCAGTGCTCCCTCTTCTCTTTGCCTTCGCTCCACCAGCTGTCACTCCAGTGATATTTCCCAAGCATGAAGCTGACAAAAAGCAGGGTAGGACTTAAGTGCTTAAGCTGTGGAGATCAGTAGCAATATGTTAAAATATCAACATAACTTAATGTTTTGAGAACAATTTCTGATATCATTACTTGAATGGACCACATTGTTTGCTACACAGCCCCTTGCACTGAATAAAGTTCAGTTAACCTGAAAGGTTACTAAACTACAGCACACGGTTATTTTATCTATAAATTTCCTGAGCTTCTACCGTAATACTTCATTTAAACTAGAAATGAAGAAAGTTTAGCCTGATTAATACTAAGAAATTTCTGTACAGACAATTAAGAAAACTATTAATAACGCAAAAAAAAAAGAGGCCAAAGAACAGCGTACAGGACAGATATTTTAAGTGTTTTACCTCCTGATTTGTATATCTTCTGTATCAGTTTATTTTCAAAACTCTAGAACTGTATTTACAAGTCATAATTATCTGAAAATCTGGTTAAAAAAGGTCAAGAGAAATGCATTTAAGCTTTCTTCTCAATTTCTTGTTCTTGTCTGTTATTTGAGCCACCATATTCCGAGATCCAAACACTGTCAGAAAAAACTGCTGCAGCACAAAGAGCTAGCATAAGAATTTTCTTGAACCTGTAAAAATACTGGTCCCACCACTGAAATTAAGTTGTCAGCCACTCAAACAGCAGAAAGACAAGTCAATGTGAATTTCAACAGCCTCGAAAAACCTTACCTTGTGACCATAATTTTAGGAAACATTCAAGGTAAGATTCCCAGTTTGTTAGCTGGCTTGATTATTTACCATTCTCATGCATGTCTATAAACCAAACTGGGAGTAAATTTTAGCTGGTCTTTGTTCAAAAGTAGTTCCATAGTGTTTCTGTTCTTCCCATATTATACGGAAAGTAGGATGGAAAATTATCACAAGCCTCTCTGATACTGCTTACAAGGTGACAATATAGTGATATATAGAAGTAGTTTCTGTGAAGTGAAGACACAGTGGGTCTGTTACATCCTATAGTGTGTACATAGCCTTGCACCACAGCATGTTTCCACTGCTCAGATTTGCAGGCACTGCCACACCACTAACCAAGTGTGAAGGAGCCATCTAGTGTAAAAAAGAAACTGAACCTGCTGCCCATATATTGCACACAACTAACCCAGCAAAACACTGACTGCTATGGCACTGTCAGTCTCCAGGCATTCTAGCAACACACACTGGCCAGAAGTTCTCGACACTGAAGGAAAAGAGGTAAATATACTTACAGGTTGTCTTAAAGGGAGTCACAAATAATATGATTTCAGGGTTAATGTGTGACTCGCCGTAAAACTGGTCATAATTGGAAAAGGAATACAAAAGCTTGAGAAGGATGCAGAAATAAAGTGCAGACCCTGTCTGCTAAATGTATTGTTTAATTTTTTTTTTTTGGACCTTGACATTAAAAACAATCGATAAAAAGCATTTAAAGGACAGAAAGCCCTTTTGTAGACCCAAAGTACCAGGGTAAATTTTATATATTAGGTGTTAATCACTCCTTCCATAGGTGTAGCCAGTTTGTTCTATTAATATAAACAATATTTCAAATATAAATAATATATAAGTAGTACATAATATTATTTTGTTTGATGTATTATCAATTTAATATTAATTTAATATATTGTCTTATTTATTATGGTATAATATTATTATTTTGTACTAAGTATTTATATATAAGTAGTATGTTATTAATATTTTAAGGTTCAGCTTGATAAGGTTCTGAGCCATCTCATTTAAACTTTATATTACCTAAAAGTTTGCATCAGATGTTCCCTGAGATCCCTTCCAACCTGGCATTCTATGATTCTATGATATGCAGGAAATGGCAGTGCTTGTATCTATTTACTAATGATATGGAATTATTACAACAGCTCCATCGCTCTGTCTCATAGGATAGAATAAGAAGATTATACATATATAGCACTACAGTATGTAATTCATGTAACATTCACATAATACATACAGGTGAAGAAACAAGAAGCCATTGGAGAGGCAGCATACCCCTCCATGCTACTGCAGTATGCTACAAAGATGCTTCGTAGTAGCTTTTGGCAAAAGATCATAGTCATGCAGGTAGGGAGAGACAGGCATATAAAGAGAAAAAGATATTCAGTCCCACACAGGTCCAAAATCAAACTTTTGGTTTATGCTTTGTGTCACTAAGATTAGAAAAAAAAAAGCAAGGATTATGTTTATGTTGATTTTTGTATTTTATTGTCACTAATTCTACATGAGACATAAGTTAAATTCATCTGGTCTAAAAGCAATATGGTTCTGAAGTTGTATAGAAAAGAACATATGCAATAGCTTATTTTTGTGGTTGTAATCTTTAAAGTGATCATAGTTGATTGCAAAGCAGTTTTATGATGCTGGGTGGAAAGTCAAAACAATTACAAAGTTTAAATTGATAACAACTTACTTAATGCCCTGCTGTCTAACTGCTAGAGGGATAAACAAAGAATACCTAGAATGCTGGAATGAGTTTAGAAAATCCATTAGAAAAGTTATGAAGTGATATTAGAAGAAGATAAGAAGTAATGCATGAGAGCCATAAACAACTGGCAGATGAGGAAGTATTGCAAAAAACTAAGTAAAACCAGAAGAGGTGCAGTTTAGGTAATCATTAAGAAGGAAAGAAGAGAAAACTCAGATGCATTTTAGACAAACAGAATTGCGAAACTGACTTCATGTTAAGTCCATTTAGAATGGTATGCTGGATGCTGACCTGAAATTTCTGAACTTCTGAATTTCACAAATGGGGAAAATGTCTTCTGCAAAATTAAAGTGTCAGTCTTGTTAAGGTCCTTATGCTGAAATTCATATGTGAAGAGCCAGTCTCACTAAAATTGCTGAACTTCTCACTTCCGGACAGGCTGCACAGCCTTCTTGGGTTATTTTGGCACCTCCTGTTCTGGCTAGCAAAGAGCTGTTCAGAGGAATGCAAAGTGAAAAACAAGGGGAAAAAAATAATCCAACTTTCCCAAACCACAGAAAACTTTCATTTGGTATACATTTTGACCAAAGCTTTAGTGAGAGCAATGGTCATATTTTATTGAAAAATAATTTTCAATGGAAAGAACTCTAAAAAGTTTTGGTACAGAAGGGCTAAGTTAAAGAAATATTGTACTGTTGGCATCTACATCTACACTTTAAATTGTATAAACACTAAAAGTGCAGGAGATTGCAAGTATTGTCTCAATTATGTAATAACAATTTTAGGAGTCAGGGTCAGATGTAATTGTACAGATTATTCCACTTTTCAATGACTTTTGAGCAGCTAATGGCAAAGTTAATTTGAATAGGTTATTAAAAAACTTTTAAACTGCATTTTTTGTCTGAAAATGACTTAACTTCCCCTGGATGTTTGCCCATTTCTTTAGTTGTGTCAAATTAGAAGAAGCAAAGAGGAAATTACAAGCATCTTGGTGTTTTGGGACAGGTCTTTTGTGTCTAAGTTTTGCTTTCTATAATATTTGTTTTGATTTATGTGTATTAATGTTAGATTTAATTGTAGGATTGTTTAAAAATAACTATTTAAGGGCAGTTATTTGAAAATATTTATGATCTTATTAAGTCAAATTTTGTATGCTAACAGAATATACCTGAACAGAATTTTAATTTGTACAGCTTGACTCTTAATGTTATATTTGAATACCAGATAATTAATTTCAAATACAACTAAGTAACTTGTAACTACAGTATGAAATAGCTAAAGACTCACAACAAAAATATTTGAAAAGGCCTTAATACTGAAGCTTATGACCAAGAAATAACTTCAGACGCGACTCAGAACCTATGCTTTCAAATGATCAAAACTTTCTCCAAAGTCCTCCAGGCTTTGAGATTTATAATTATATAAACAAATAAAAATTGAATGACAGGTGTCGAAGGCTTGAGAATTAAAAATGGCTGTGATTTATAATAACCAAACAGGAATAAAAGAAATTCTTTAGAATATTCATAGGAATTACTTGGTTCTCATTTTCTACTTTCTCATTTTCTGGGATACCATGCAAGTTCTCCACTGACCAAGAATGCTTAAGACAAGTATTCTTTTTTTCTGTTTTTCACAACCTTTTTTTCATCTCCCCATAGCTCCTGAGCAGGCATTGGCTCCGCCTGATGAATTGAATACCATGATGTGCAAAAGAAATGACCCAGTGCTAGGAAGAATGATTTTGTAGACTGAAGCACATGCAACAGAGTCAGCCTTTGTAAAGTCGCTATTGCCCTTATGTGTTAGTGCACCAATAAGAGAAATGAAAGAAGTCTACGCTTATTCATCCTACTTCTTTTCTGCTGAACTAGATTCCCTTACTTAAATGATGTGGCTCAAAAGAAGTCAATGTACTTGGAATTTAAAAGCAAGGTCAACTTCAACATTGCTACAGCCCTTTTTAAGTTTATAGTATTCTTGTATTCCTATATGCCCTACAGAACTAACCTAGTGAAACAAAAGGATGGCAAGAATGCCAGATAAGGGAAGCCATTAACAAACAACTTTGATGCAAAGCATTCAGTCATTAATCAAGTGTAAACAGGTTGGAAAGGAAATACTCAAAGAAAGGCATAATTCTGGTTACTTAGAAAAACATTTATTTAAACTATTAAAACCTTTGATCTTCCCTGAAAAGGACATTGAAACTTAGCAAGTAAGAACATAAAAAATCTACACAGAAACCACATTTCCTTTTACAAACCATTGCTGGAGAGGGCATTGTCAGCCCTGTAAAAGAAGGATTACTTCCTATTTGCTTCATAATCCAACGTTACTGCCTATAAGCACTTCTGTTTTCAACAATCCTACAGAAACTGTAGTTTTGGTATTTAAGATGTTGTACTGGAATCAATTTCTCCCTGCACTATACCAACATTCCTTTATAATTCCCTCACATGTCTTAAGTAATAACAAGGTGAGCTGGATGGTCAGGGAGAACAAGAGTAATTTCATTTATTATTCAGCAGTGACTTGTTTTTCTTTATGTTTCTGTCACTAGAAATGATTCTCCTAGCTCCTATTACAGTATTGAATTACTAAAGAATGAAGTTACAACCAGTAGAAAACCAGTGTGAGTGAAAGGTTAATCAATCATAACAGTATATTTTAGCTAAGATTAGTTATGGTTTTGTTTCCAGACACAACTCCCTGTCCTTTTCTCATCCCATTGACTTCATCCTCACTCCCTAATGGCTATATACTACACTGGAGAGTTTCAGTTCTTCTGTTATCTTATTGAACAAGTTTAACGGGAGCGTTATGACCTCAAAAGAACATTTCATTTCAAGATTAGATTTTTCCTTGCCCTACTGACTCAAAAATAAGGTTAAACGAAGACAAGTATATGGTTAAAGCATTGGTTTGGGTACTGTGTCAATGTAGATTCAGTTCCTGGCACTGTCACAGTCTCCTCCTGTGCAAATAATTGATAGATATACTCCAAAAATACTACTTGAATTAATTACAATCTTTCTCTGCAAAGAGCTCTCTTAATTTATGATAAAGTCCTGTTTAACATCAGCGGAGATAAAAGCATCTGTCTCTTAATCTTTCTGTCTTAATTCTCTTTCTGAATGTCATGGTTAATTTGTCCTTGCTAATCAGGCATCTTGCAAGTCAATCTCTGCAAGTAAAAGTAACCCAATATGCCCAAATAGTAGACAATCAAAAATAAGGTTTCTGGAAAATAATTTACATTTAAATGTAAACTACATGCTGGACTTTTGTCCAAGGAATGACATCACCTTACCATGCTTAAATTAATCTTTGAAGTAATTACAGTAACACCGTTCTGACTTGTACAGAAAGGCTCAATAACTGAAAGCCTAAACAAGATTCAGACAACATCTGCACAGATACATAGCTGAATGTTATTTATTCCTTATGCTCTCTTGCTGCATCGTTGTACAGGGTTGGATGCTTCTTGCTGACAAAGCCCTCAACAATGATATCAGATCTTACTAAACAGAACTTATAGCTCTAGAGCTTAGAGCACATTCAAGTAAATCCATTGTAATTAACTGCATTAGACAAATACAAAACTAGTGTAAGCGAGAAGTGAGCCAGGATCTTACTGTTATCTTTCTCTCCCTTCTTTGTTTTCTACTGCCACACTTGTTTCTAACAAGGGAATGAAAAATGTCTGTCTTTACAGTAGATAAGATGACACTGGCTTGCTCTCCAAAGCTTACCTTCCTGTAAGTGTAAGTGCTACTGCTAGATAAATAGAAATAAATATTGCAACGCGTCAACAGGAGCACTCCTGGATAGTGTGAAGTGTATTAGACAGGAGTTAATGCCATTCACACCTTCTGTCTCTAACCATATTCTGGCTTCAAAATGCAGGAACAAGATTATCAATCTGACATTTATTATTTGCTTTCATTTCTCAGAATACAGCTGAGAAAGAGTAACTATATAGGTAAAAATCTTGATTACACAGTGAAAAGCAATGTATTGTTTATTACCTGGTCAGTGCCATTAACTACATCAGGAAGGGACAACTGTCTACCACCAAGTCTTTGCAGGACAGCTCCCCATGTGAGAACTCTCTGCAGGGACAACTCACTGTGGAGAGCCAGTTGATTTAGGGTTAGTTTTTGTCTTAGGGTTAGGCTTAGGTTTAGGGTTAGAGGTGTCCCATAGAGAGTTGTTGCTGCGCAGAGTTGTTCTAGACCCAAACACATAGCAGTCATTCTGCTTAGCATTGTACATCAGTATTCTTTTGTTCTCACCTGCTTCAAAGAATCACACCACTTCCTTTCTCTGTAATCTCTCTAGATACCAGTAAGATAGTATTGACTCACTGAACTGTAAGGTCGGAAGAGAAAGGAAGCGATTGTTCATTATGAGGCTGATAAAAAACCTCATAAGGACAATGTAAGTCTTTATATTGTTTTTAATAGACTTTGGATCAGGTTATAAATGTAGCTTCTGGAACCTGGTACATAAACCTAACTGCACTAAAAGGTTTTTGAGTGACTTGAGATGGTAGGATTTCACCCAATTATGTTTTTTGCATTGTTACTCATTTTGTAATCCAAATAAAGGGCAGTTTTACATTGACTAAGGGGTAAGAAGGGTATGAAAGGTTGTATCATGATTGATCATCCCTCCAACCACACAGAAGGATAAGCATTAATTATTTGCTATGAGAGTGTATACAGAAGAGAAGAGGATGTACTCTTATTATGGATGGGTGACTGCAACACAATTATACTTCTTGATGCACTGTAGGGAGCAATATTCAAGTGTAACAATGACCTACTGGTTTCTAATTATCTTTTCCTAAACCCTGATAAACCTGGATATTCTTGCAATAGTGAATTTCTTTCCAGCAAAGCATTTCCCTTGCCAAAGTATATATTTTTTGGCAGCTTCTGGCACTTTCCAGCCCTGGAATCTGACGTAGGCTTGTAAATCGCGTTAGGTTGGCAAGGTTTTCAACCTCTAGAGCACTGAATTGGTGTAAAATAATACATTATATTGTTTCCCACTCTTTCTGCTATTTTTTTCCTCAAAAGAATTCTAAACTCTGAAATTTCCGTTTCAAATCCCAAAGCACTACTCACAAAACTATAGGTCTTTCTCTTCACATGTTGCAACTGGCTTAGGAACCACTGTGTGAAGCATAATGGGTCTATCACATGCTTAGTATACTTAATGGCCTCCAAGCAACTGTTCCATAAAGAGGGCAGAGTACAGTGCAGCTATATGTGACAGGAAATTTTTATAAGTGCCGTACTTTGGAAATAAGTATAGAGAAGAGGATTTTTTTTCCCAATTAAATACAAAATGAGGAAAAAAATGCTCCTGAAAGCTTATTTCTAGAGGAAAAAATATTACTTTCTTCAATTGCGTGGCAGACTAAATAAACACAGACATACAGATTAAAAATTAAGACACCTTTTGGAATAAATTTACATTTGTTGGCCCACTGACTTTAAAGAAGTGAAATAGTTGTTTTAGTCTCCATTTGAAACATCAAGGATTTTTCATTTTTTCATAAGATGCAGCTTATAAATCTTGATTCTTCAGGCAAAACACGCTGTGAAGTCTTGACGGATTTCTCTCATAGATCAGTACTAACTGAATGCTTAAGCTTTCCCAGTGTTACTCACCTAGAATTTCAGAGCAATGAGAAACATCTTGCCTTAGAATTGGTAATTGATGCAACTCGGTATTGCACAAAGCAGTAGCTCTAGTGCAGTATCTCAGTATTAACAAGTGCATATGCTTTCATAAAGATTTTACTTGTGCATACTGATAAAGCTTATTCTCTGTTCTAATGCATATTAAATTAGACTTCAGAGCTAGAACATCCATTCATTGAGCATTTATAAATGCTAATATATTCTCATTTTGATGAATACAAACAAAAATCAGTCTAAGCATAATTAGTTTTTGGCACTAACAAAACACTGAAGGAAAATGGAAACTAAATATTAAATATTGTAGGTTCAAAATACATGCAACTTATTTATATGAAAATCAGATTGCTTACTTCGCACCTTGAGGTGTTTTGGTTAAGGACCTTTACAATGGTTCACAAGATTTGTTGTTTGCATATATGTTTGTTTGTTTGTTTGAACAGTTCATAGAAATGTCAAAATACAGCATTTCCTGCTGATTTAATATTGACTCATAATTTTCCAAACACAGATTAGAAATTCCAGAGTACCCTCAAGTATTACCAATATAAACATTAAACCTTTTATCTAGGATCACAAAGAGATGAAAAGTGATATTAATGAACTCTTATTTTGCATATGTATGCATCTGCAATTCAAATAGTCAAGAATACTAGCCTGTTACATAGAACATAGTCAAAGAAGTATGGAAATACGTAATTAAACAGTAGACTGGCTGGTATACTTTTTAAAACAATATATGTTGTTATATTTAATTGTTAAAATAGAAAGAAAATAAAATGGCTTTGTCCTCCACCAGTGACATATGTTTTGTGATTTAGAACAAATCACAACGGAATTAGTTTTCTTAGACTTCAGTTACCTAGAAAAGGTCATACATATACTCCAAGGCTACATCAAATCGCTTTCTATGTAACCAATGAAAGAACAAGGGCTTTGTCAGATGATAATTCATTTAATTTTGGGCAAAGCATTCAAAACAGGAGTCAGTCACTCTCCAGACGCACCCACTTGTTGACGTGACTTTCTCAAACTAGATCCCTATACTCAGATAGTAAAGCTGAGTAAGATGAATCTCAAACTCAGCATCCCTAACCTTATGTGCCGCCGTAAGGCAGATAATACATGCAAATCAAAACCACTCCTACCACCAGTTCCCAGTCTGGATCTAGTGTACAGGATGTGCGTGTTTGGTAACTGTATTGCAATATAGCAGCACAGACTCTCAACCTTGTTGTTCAGGCAACAGAAGAATGTTGTCTGACTGACCTACTGCCTCATACTATGCTTACATACAACCAGATACTATAACTTACAAACTAGACACAGTGGTAAATGTTTACCATCACACTTCTGTGGAGAGTCCCTCACAGAGGTACCCCAAAACTGCTATCAATGCTTCAAAGCTGAGGAAAGTATATTACCCTGATGCTTTGATAGAACAGTTTTGAGTTTCCCAGTACAAAGTTATAGTGCGCTTATAGGTCAATAATCTTACACATTACTTTAAAAGCTGCAGTTATACTTGAAGACTATAGTATTTATAGCTGCATTTATAGTTGAAAACTCTAATAGTAGGTTAGGAATATGTTCACTGTTTTTCATATTTGTGATGTTTTTCTGAATTACAGTCTAAATCGACATTCTCAGGCTCCACTACTGGGCTAAAAAAGATGCTATGTACAGCAAATATAAAGAGTCACATGAAAGCTCCAGAACACATTACCCCAGTTCTTCCTAGAGTCCTGTACACAGTAGATTAGCTTTGTGCAGTAGACTATATTTCTCCATTGAATGCCTAGATAGTGTGACAACTGGAACTTCTACAGTCCACCTACACCCGTGTTTCTCACATAGAAACCCTCAGGAGACCAGAACCAACGGTAGCACCAGTGAGATATTTTTGAGGGAAATGCAGAGGGGGAACAAAGTAATCAAGCGTAAACAAGCCCTACTGAATTACTTGACTGACTTAGCATTATATAATGGGAAGTGCTGTTAGTACAGAAGCCAGCTATTTAACTATTGGAATTCTGTACCTTGGCCTAATTTCAGGGGACTTCAAAACAGTGTGAGCGGACTTTGTATTTTCTTGTAGCGCATGGAAGAAATGTTCTCGTATAAGGTACAGTAGATTAACTGAGAGCCAAAAATTCTATTAAGTAGTCTTTGACCTACATGATATGAAACCTCTTTTGAACTAGCAACTGGCAAAAAAAAAAAAAGGAAAGAAACCTCCAAGGAAATCAGTGTACGTCAGCACAAAGGAATGTCTAGGACTGTTAAATGTCCACAGGCAGCACTTTGAAGGTTGAGTAAATAAAAGATATTTTTTGATAACAGCTGGAAGACAGGATTCAAATTGTGTCAAAAAAAAGTGAGAAAGAACTATGAGGGTGTCCAGTGTACTGACCGCACAGTATCAGTCAATATTTTAAGGCAATATCATAAAAAATATAAAGGAACATAAAACTGGTGTTTAATGTGCAGAACCACCAGCTATATGGATTTTGGTCCAGAAATTATGTGAACTGCTTAGTTTCATCAGTTTCTATGTAGGAGGGCATTCAGGCATGTGCTTACTGTTGAATGTATCCTTTAGTACAACAAAGCATGTACAAGCTTGAATATTTGCCTAAATCTAAGTACATACTTTGGTAACGGGATGAACGGGGACCATATTGTCCTGCAGTCTTTCCAGAAGAAGATGGGCCAAATACTGATAATATCTGTAGAAGTGGTAGCATCTCCTTGCAATTCTTTATCTCATTTTTGTCTGCAATAGCATCTTTTGTATACTGCATCACTTAAAAGCATACAGCAATTTAAAATCTATTGGTTCAAAATTAATTTAGACATCAGGTACTTCTCCATTAGAATAATGATTACTTAAAATGAAAAATTTTTCTTTTTTTTAAAAAAAACAGTATTTATTGGTCCTATCTGTTTTACAGCACTTCAGGTAATATAAATTTCTATTTTATGCAAATATTAAGTGTAGTTGATTGCTTAGGCCTTGTGAAAAGACCCCAGCCAGCATGGGTTTAGGAGGGGCAGGTCCTGCCTGACCAACCTGATCTCCTTTTATGACCATGTGACTCACCTGGTGGATGAGAGGAAGGCTGTGGATGTGGTATACCTGGACTTCAGCAAGGCCTTTGACACTGTCTCCCACAGTAGACTCCTAGAGATGCTGGCAGCCCATGGCTTAGATGGGAGCACTCTATGCTGGGTTAGGAATTGGTTGGATGGCTGAGCCCAGAGAGTGGTGGTGAATGGTGTCTCATCCAGTTGGCGGCCGGTCACCAGTGGTGTCCCCCAAGGATCGGTGTTGGGTCCGGTCCTATTTAATATCTTTATTGATGATCTGGATGAGGGGATTGAGTCCATCATCAGCAAGTTTGCAGATGATACCAAGCTGGGAGGAAGGGTTGATCTGCTAGAGGGTAGGATGGCCCTACAGAGGGACCTGGACAGACTGAAGACATGGGCCAATTCTAATGGGATGATGTTTAATAAGTCCAAATGTAGGATACTTCATTTTGGACACAACAATCCCATGCATAGCTATAGACTGGGGACAGAGTGGCTGGAGAGTAGTCAGGCAGAAAAGGACCTGGGAGTGCTGGTTGACAGGAAGCTCAACATGAGCCAGCAGTGTGCCCAGGTGGCCAAGAAGGCCAATGGCATTCTGGTCTGCATCAGGAATAGAGTGGTGAGCAGGACCAGAGAAGTTATCATCCCCCTGTACTCGGCACTGGTCAAGCCTCACCTTGAACGCTGTGTGCAGTTCTGGGCCCCTCAGTTTGGGAAAGATGTCAGGATGCTGGAATGTGTCCAGAGGGGAGCAATGAAGATGGTGAAGGGGCTGGAGCACAAGCCCTATGAGGAGCGACTGAGGGAGCTGGGGCTGTTTAGTCTGAAAAAGAGGAGGCTCAGGGGAGACTTAATTACTCTCTACAACTACCTAAAAGGAGGTTGTAGAAGGGCAGGGGTTGGTCTCTTCTCTCAGGTGACCAGTGACAGAACTAGAGGGCATGGACTCAAGCTTTGTCAGGGGAGGTTTAGGCTTGATCTTAGGAAAAAGTTCTTCACTGAAAGGGTGATTGGCCATTGGAATGCACTGCCCAGGGAAGTGGTGGAGTCGCCAGCCCTGGAGGTGTTCAAGGGGAGACTGGATGAGACACTGAGTGCCATGATTTAGATGATGGGTTGGTGTTGTGTTGGGTTATAGTTTGGACTTGATGATCTCAGAGGTCCTTTCCAACCTTGTGATACTGTGATACTGTGAAAACTTATTTTAAAGAAAAAAAATAATTTGACCTCACAATAGTAATGCTATCTTTTTATGAAAGATGAGCATTTAGTATACCATGTAATACTTGTATATTTAAGTCTATAAAAAAATGTCAAATTTATTACTGACCACATCACTGTTGTGTTAGGGATTCCACTCCAAGCTTTTTACATGTACTATACAGAGCTATAAGATATTATATCCTCCTCTATAAAGTTATTATTTTGTCAGAAAGAAAAACAACTTAGTTATCTTTGGTCTGGCTACAGTAAAAATAATTCTGAATAATAATATTTAAACCTAAAATAACATAGGATTCAGGATTTGTATTAACTATATATGCATATGATAGTGCAGGAGAAATCTGCTACTGATTACTAAATAAGGCAGACAATAATTCCTGGGTTATTCAAGGTATTTTATCAAGTTTATAAAAGGTTAAATTCAGACACTGAAGAACTGACGGGGAAAATTCAGACACTGAAGCACTGATGGGGAAAATATCTTCCATGTAATCACACAACAAGATAGTGGCTAGCTGAGAATAAAGCTCAGAATCAACAACATCTAAATAAAAAAAAAATTTTATAAGGTCTTCCTTGACCTATTGTGAAGACGTCATACCCAAATAAATGAGGGATGTTATTAAAAGTTAGAGTACCTGACTGTGGTTCTTTTACTTTATGTATCATCAAAGAAAAATCAAACATATTCCTGTTAAAATGACTGCATTTACCAAAAATTCATACATTTCATAAAAGAAATTATAGTGATAAACTGATAGAACACTATAGAACCCATTGCACATCACTGTTTCTTCCTATGTTTCAAGGAAAAAATAAAATAAAGAAAGGATATGATTATATAATTAAACTGAATTTAAAATGGCAAAATACAAGCAATGGTGTTTAAGTACAGGCTTGATGAAGATAAATTGGAAAAAAATTATTGATTGTTAAAGGAGATTAAGGAATTTCCAAAAAAAAATCTACTCTTCATTTTCGGCTTTAGTCAGGACAAATCTAAATGTTAACCATATAAAACAACAAAATTTTGAAACCTTTCTAACTTTACATTTCATTTGACGATTTCCTTTATGTACCAAAAAATGCTGCCGTCAGTCACTAATCCATCTTAGAGGATCATTCTGACAAAAATATACCACTAATAAAAAATACCCCAATAAGCACTCTACAAAGCAGAGAACTGGCTTCAGTAAAGAGCAAGGACAATTAGTTTGCTATTGGATTATACATGTTAAAGACATCTATAGTCTTGCTCCTCAAGGAAAGAAAATTTCTTCTATCAAGATCTGTTATTAACTCATGGATGTTCCTGGCCAACACATTTTATTTTATTGATTCTAAATTTTGACACCTCAAGGTAATATTATCTTCCTAGGAAAATACTAAAACAGTCTCTTCTCCCAAGTAACAAGTGATGGGACAAGAGGAAATGGCCTCAATTTGCATCCAGGGAAGTTTAGGTTGGATGTTAAGAAAAATTTCTTCCCTGAAAAGGTTGTCAAGCACTGGAACAGGTTGCCCAGGGAAGTGGTTGAGTCACCATCCCTGGAGGTATTTAAAAGGTGTGTAAATGTGGTGCTTAGGGACATGGTTTAGTGGTGGACTTGGCAGTGTTAGGTTAACATTTAGACTCAATGATCTTAAAGGTCTTTTCCCAAACTAAATAATACTATGATTACTAATCTTAAAATCTTCTATTGGATATATAGAGTTTTTTTAATAGGCAGCTTCTTTTCTAGGTAGAAAGGTCACAATAAGCCAGACGAAACTAACCAATGAACTGTCCATACTTATATTTATTATAAGCAGTAGCCAAGGAATCAACAAAACCTCTATGCCTGTTAGCTGCTGTGAAATGCCATTTAAGGGAAAAATCTTGAACAGAAGCTTTTAGATTGTGTTTGGTTATAAAGAATTGACAAACTGAGAAGAGAAAAGAAAGGTAAGTTAACTAACCAATTACTAGTGCCTGTAGTTCAGCTGGGACTATTAGAAAGATTCATCTGCGTATACAGGAACAGAATTTGCTCTTTCATGTTTCAAATGGGAGCAAGACAAAATGTGGAACAGCTCTGGATATCCCTCACAGCAATGACACTCCACATATTATTATGACTGTTAAATTTTAAAACTATTAGGCTAAGACAACCTAATTAACAAACTTCAGAAAAATCTCCAGGGAAAAGCTTACACTTTATATTATAACCCAGTGACTGAAAAAAAGTCTGGAAAAACCTCCTTGTCTTAATATTTATACTTCTCAGTGATACACAGAGAAAATGAAAAACAAACACACACAGACAAATCAAAATCTTACTGTAATCTACTGCTGGATTGCTGGTCTGTTTAGTCTTATGAAACAAATAATTCAGCAGGCAATGCACAGTATAGAGGCCCTTAGTGGCTCACAATATTCTAAGTAAGCATTTTTTTTCTTTTTGTTTAATTTATGATCCCTGGAAGAAAAGACATTTAAAAACCTGTTGTCTGGGTTTACAAAGCTCATGGGGATAGTTAGTTCTTAGCTGACTGTATTGCTGCCTAAAATGTTAGACATATTTTACCACTAGAGGTCTTTTCATTTATGGATATACTAAGGTCTCAAAGGTTCTGCATCAGTGGACATATGTTTTAATCATACAGAATTGTAAAACACAATGTTATCTTCAAATTGACAATTGCCAGACAAGTATACAGATATTAACCTAGAATTTGTCGTATAAGCATCCGGGGCAATGATTTCCCCAAAAGAAATTAAATTTTCATCTTTTTTATACTCATCCTTTATCGAACTTGGGTAATTTCTTCAAATGTAAACTCCTGCCAAACTCTGTGAATAACAAATTTTTGGTCTCAACAATAAAACTGAAGACGAAAAGAAAAAAGCAAGAAAAAAATTATAGAGTTTATTGAATTGAGTTACTTCATTTTTTTGGCTCTTTGTGCTATTTTCTTTCCTTTTTTCCATTTTTTTTGGGTTCCAGACCAATGTGGATCATCCTGTAAATGGAAATATTTAATGCTGAAAATGTCAAAACAAAACATTTAATCTTTTCAGAATTTTACTGTCTGAAACTGAATTCTACCAGAATTTTAAAATAGATGTAGTAAGTAAGCAACTACTTTTTTTTTTTTTTTTTTTTTTGGAATTTACTACTCCTTCATTAGTTAGTCACAACAGTCAGAACTGCACATCCAACTGGGTTGCAGGAAATAGTGGATCGGTAAATTTTGCAGAATATAGTAGAGAAATCAACAGTTACTAAATAAACAATAAATCATTGAAATAAAAAAAGAGTAATAGTTTTGTGAATTAAAATGTCACCCTTTAGTGGAGCTGCGTGAAAAATGCAAAACATTTGCCAATCAAGTAGTTTCTACAGATTCCCAGTGTAAATATAAAACACAGGAAAGACCATGTTATGTCAGTCCCATTTCCTATCTTGTGCAAAGCTGTAGGATATAAAATTGTCTTCCTTTTCCTTTCCACCAGCCATCTTCCTATTTTTGCTGCATTTCATTGTTTACCTTCTTACCTTATTTCCTGCTTCTCACTAGTTTTTCAGCTTGCAGATCTCACAGCCTGTGTAGTGGTATGCAGTATTTATCTCCCCTTTGGAACAAAATCTGACTTCACGTAGTGGCTCAGTGTAGCCTTTTTCATTAGAAAATACTTGCCTATGACATAGGCATGATCTACAAGATTTAACCACCTGCTACTCAACAATCAGTGTTCATCCAAAAGCTAAAGGGCAAATTTCCTTTCCAAGGCTTTTAAATGACAGATTTCAACTTTCTCCCTCTCCATTTTCAGCGCTAAGACCGTTCAAGAAAATATTTTAATAATAATTTCCTAAGAAGATATGATTTTCCTCAAATGCTTAAAAAGCAACCACCCATAGGCAGATATCAAAGCTGTCCATTTCTGGAAATATCTTTCAAAATTGTATCTGAGAACAGGGTCTTAGAATAGATTTACACAGGCAGTCTCTACAACTGTCATGGGTGATTCAGTTTAAGTGATGTAACTTAATATGATTGCTACTGAGATCTTTGCATTTTCTCTCTAACATAAAAACTTTCCATTTGTGTTTTGAATAGGTAAGCCTACAGGGTACGGATCCAGCAGTAGACGCTTACACCACAAGGGAATAGTGGATGAATGCTGCTTCCAGAGTTGTGACCTGAGGAGGCTGGAGATGTATTGTGCTCCAATAAAGCCACCTAAATCTGCACGCTCTGTACGTGCTCAACGCCACACTGATATGCCAAAAGCACAAAAGGTAGGCCAGGCTGAAAAAATAATAATAAAACCTGTTTTAAGGAAGGAAAACTGTGTCAAGGCTGGTAATGTAGCAAACAGCTGATGTGTTTCGTGTACGGTGGGCACTGAGATTTAATGGATTTTCGGAAAATATTGTCCATGGTAGGAAATAAGTAGGAAATTAAGTCTTCTATCTCATCTATTAAAACACCAAATAAAACAGGAAATTGCTAAGCTAGTAGTTGTGAGGCTTTATCCTGCTACTGGGTAGTAAATGACCAGTATTCACATCATTCAATCATAAATATCATCCAAGATTTCTTTCAAAAGAGAAATCAAACAATAAATATTTAACAACCAATCTATCCAGAATCTCCTCACTGATCCTTCCTTGTCAGGAAGACGTAGAGAGAGTGATGAAGAGGGAAAACAAAGATCTTCTGCTATTCATATTATATGTAAACAAATTATCATTATTGGGGTTTTTTTAATATTAATCAGGGCTAATTAACTAGATAGTCACTGCAATTATTATAGGCTTTATTTTAACTATTTAATGCTTAATACATGTATTCTCCAAGCATTTCAAATCTTCATTGGTATTATTTTTATAGTTCTGGCGTTCAGAAAATCCAGGTTTTTGTTCCTGTCATACTGGATATGCTATATATATACATAGTTAAATCTCATTTCTTCTTAATAGAGCCGGAGTTCAGAAAACCCATGTTAGACTAGGCTACCATTAAGCTCATGTCCAACTGTCTCTCTTGTTTGATTTCTGAACAACTCTTTTACATGTCATCTATCATCTGCTGTAAGTCTCTAGTAATATATTTTATTGCTGTTGACCCTATCTGTCCCATTCATACATTGGCCCCACCTCTGCAGTTGTCTGAAGATTTTTTCTTATAAGGAATGAATCTGTATGAAATCCTGAGATTTCATAGGAAGTCAGGAAGTCAACACTGCATACTAATTTCTTAATAATTATCTTTATGAAAAGAACGATGAAAATCATTCCAGTGTCCATTTCTTTTGCCAGTCGTTAAAATGGAATCCTTTAACTGCTTCCTCAACAGTTTTCAACCTTTTAAAGTAATGGCTGTGTGGTTCTTTGCCTTAGCCATGAACATCTCAAAAGACACACCAGAAAACAAGTGATGTTGTCTTCATTTAGAGCTCAATTACAGACAAGAAAACCCTGTGATTTATTCCTGTCTGTGCACACATATGATTAAGACTTTGCGGGAAAAGAAGAAAACAGGCTTGGCCAGTAATCTGTGTGCTCCTTCCCGTACTTGTTGCTAAGGTAATGGTAAACATTCTGTAACTTCAAGTAAAAGGAGACAAGATACCTGCCAGCTCTCTGATGGATCTCCACACCACTTTCATTGGAGGGCCAAGGAATGATGTCATACCTCAGGCAGCCACCTTCTTCCCAGTTCAAAAGACAGGCAGGAAACCACTTTTCTTGCCAACAGGAAGGAACAGGAGAAAGGCCTTGCATCTTTCAGCAGCAGCAGGGGGGAGGTAGTGTTCGAGAGGGGATATTGGAAGAAGATGATATGTTTAGGGGTGTCATATACACAGCACAATTCACAGATTCACAAAAGAGGAAATTAAGAAGTAAGGCAGTTAGAAGCACTTTGTTATTACCACAGTTGCTGTACACAATGGAGCACATACCCAGCCTTAGCCCTATCTTAATTTAGAAGCCCAGCTTTCACCACCTCAAGTGCACTCAGGCTGTGACAAAATTTCCTTAGGCTGGAGCAACCGATGAATGCAACAAATGCACATAACAGCTTGCAGAGAGAAATGAGGTATACGTCAGAGCACAATGCAATAGCTACAGGCTAACCACCCTAAAGTCCCTAGTGAACAGCTGGGATAACTCAGAGTGTCTTTCCAGCTGGATTTCAGCACTCTGTCTTGAGTAAGTTGTGAACTAGAGTAATATATAGTTTCTATTAGGGCCCAGTAGTCAAAAATCCTTCTGAGACCTCTATCTAAAGGATACCAAACTCTTACCAGAGTGTGTATCCCTTACTTAAAAGAAGTATCTTTCTTGCTCCCTGAAATACTTTATATTTTTTGAGTCAAAGCCTCCAGGGATCACCTAATCTGTCTGGATCAGCAGCTCTGTCTGGGATGAAAAAACTGTAGTTTGAGAGGCTTGTGGAGAGCGCAAATTGTTTTCCATAGCATGAAATAATAAATATACCCAACCTGGATATATTTTACATTGATTATAATACAATTCAAAACAAGACTCCAGTAAAAAAAACAGTTAAAATACTATAAAAATTAAAAATTTGATCAAAACACCTGCATAATTAAACAAAAAGGGTTTTTTTTGCAGGATCACAATCCAGCAAATATATCTATTAGTCTTTCCTAATAAATTTCATTTGAAAATTCATGAGAAATAACAATAAGCTTTTAAAGAATACATAAAGCCTAAACATTTCATCAAATAACCCAAGCAACCTGCAGGATCTGTTGTTCGCTCTTTTATTGATCACTCATCAATTATTCTCATCCATAATCTATTTGTTTACTGGCTTGGTGTTTGAATACTCTGTTGAAAGATTTCAGTAGAATTCTTACTGCTAAAAAATGAGAGATACTTAGGTATTCATCTTGCCAGAACTGATAAAAATTAGGAATTCATCAATTGCATAATACAAATCCATTATAAAATTCTTCTCCAGTTGCAGTTTGTTATGTTTATAAGCAGAGATTTTAAAGGCAACACAATTTAATCATATGTCAGCATTTCTAAACCCAAGAAAACATTTTAATAAGTGTGAAACCAAAGTCTCTTACAGATCAAGAAGGTTTTTTTTTTAACCTAGAACTATGAGAGTAATTGTTGATATTGCTTTTAGACATCACCTGGTCACATCAGCTAGTTAGGTAGGAGTAAGGAACAGGGTGAAACTTAGCATATGTACCGGAAAGCAAAGTAATGGTTTTACCTATTTTTTACACTAAGTTTATGGTTAGAGTATCAAACTTTGAAACAGAAACAGGAAGTGGAATTTAAGTTCTGCCTTCAGTGTCTACGGTTCCATCTAGACTTGCCTTCATTTCTTTTACTTCTGAGAAATGCTTATAAAAGTTCAGTCAATTTACCTTTAAGTGAATTAAGTTTTAACAGTAATTTGGAAAACTAGTGAACAGAATGTTGAAAAACAGCTGTTCTATCTGTAAGCAAAGGAAATTGAGCTATTTCCACAACAACTGCACACATGAGGGAAAACTGTGACCTTTGTGAGTGAAGCAGTGTCACAGAACCAGCGCCACAAAGTTCTTATCAGTTTAAGGCTAGAATCTACCTTGAAAACTAAAACATCAATGTGAACTCTGGCAAGGCTGATGTTAAAATCCAGTAAATATGAGGGAAAGCAAAAAACCATAGTGCCATGCCATCTCCTTGCACCTTGAGTAAAAGGATCAATGAGGTTTACATCTTTATATAATTTTGCTCTTCCTCAGATTTTTAGTCCTTGTTCTTCTTTAGGCCTCATATGTGGAAAATACACATAAGTATATGTACCAACAAAGTGTCGATAGGAAGCGGATTCCCACAAAAGTCCTTTTCAAGTTTTATGTAATTTTCAAAATTTGGATAAATACTAAGTAGGACTAAGAGAAAGAGGGGAAAGATTTAATATTTTTAGTTTAAGAAAATTCCATTAAGAAAACAGAAAAAGTATTGCATTATTTCTCATTAATCTTTTTAAGATTGGTGGTTCTTTTTTAATTGGTTCAGTGTCAACTCACAGATATATTTACAGGCCCAAATATGCTCGATGGCATTAATTCTAATTTCTGTTACAGCCACGCCACATTACCAAGCCAATGAGGGAAGCTTTAAGTATAACAGATACAAGAATTTGGCCTCTTCACTTCAGAAAATTATTTTCTCCTATTGCTTACTTTCCAGCCTCGTTATTATGTTACTGATCACACCACCCACAGAACTGAAAAGTTCTCTAAGACACCCCAGAGAGACAGTAGTTAAAATACTATGCCTATTACTACAAGCATTAGACTTTCCATTTGTTACCAATAAAGCAGAGATCTTTTAATGCCAATATGAGGTTTGAATGTCCTTCCTAATAGGATATGAATGCTGCTGCACGCTTCCCAATACCCTTTCATCTTAATTAAATCTTTGCTATCATTTAGCTGCTATTCTTAAGTTAATGCTGTCCTGCATCCAAAGATCCACACTTAAGGTGATAAGTTAAAATTCTGCATTCCTCAGCTCATGGACTGACTTATGCAAAGTTGACGTTTTGTATCTGTCATCATAAAATGCTTGTTCTCTTTGTCTAGGTCTGAATATCAGCTCAGGTGATCTGATAATGAAACAAGCACCACAGATACCAATTTTATTCCTAATTACCTTTTTTCCAAAGACTTGAGAACCAAGGCAATCTTTTCTATACTAGTGCAAATGCAGGTCTGAGAGCCTGATTCAGGCATTCACACTTTAGTTTTCAATGGTTTCAACATCGTATACTTGAGAAAATGTGGTTTATGGGTCAAAGCATTTTCTGGCATACAGCTGTCACCGCCAATGCCACTTCTTTGTAGTTATTCACCAAAATACTGATTCCAGAGGAGAAAAAGTTCTAGAAGCAACCTGCCATCTTCCCTCAATTTCAAAGCTAGCTTGTCTATTTTGACAGCTCTTTTGCCATCTGTATTTCAGTATGAAAAGCTGTAACTGAAACCCTGCTGCATCTTAGAACTTGCTTTATTTGGATGAGAAAGCCGTTTTAAAGTCAGACCACAACAGCAGCAGAGAGAATTTATATTTTCATTTGGGAACCATACAGTTACTTTTCAATCTAAGAATACTCTGAAAGCCACTGCAAGGCAAAATTGCAGTTGTTTCATTATAAGGCTCTCACTGTCTATTCTATAGATCATAAGTGTGTAGCCTTTAAGAATGTATGACTTTCTGCAAATAAAATGCAACTTTTTCTATATGCTGGTAACCTCCTTTCAAATAGGAGCACCTAGGAGCAACACTAACAAAGATATTTTGATTTTGTTGCTATGAGGAAAAAAACAGGGTAGATGACTCAAGGAATTTCTGTTTTCCTACTTCATTGTTACCAATATAAGCGTTTGTAGCATAAGTCAGGATCCTTAACAGTGTCAAACTCTTGTGAAAATCAATGAAAATTGAAGGGTTCATCCAGAATGAGTACTTCAGGGTGAAAACTGTGATATAACTTAGGGAAAACTAAAGACAGAAAAGGTAGTTTTGGAGAAACTGGAAGAGAAAAAGGCAACAAAACAGCAGAAATTATTTCAATTTATAGATAAGCAGAATTCTGCTGATATCTCCATTTCTGCATTTGATTCATGCTAAGGATCTATACTATAGGGGTATCAGCAAAATTTGGTGAAGACAAGTCAGTATCCTACTGAACTGATCATGGGAATAGTGACAAGATAATCGATCTCTTCTTCCTCATTTAGTATTGCATTTCAGACAAGCAAAACCTAGAACGGCAGATTCCCAAAAAAGAAATTTCTTATCATGAATACTTCACTATTAACAAATTTGGCTTGTCAGTGACGGTAAATCTTATTTTGGGTCAAAGTTCTTGCTTGTTGGTGGTATAATTAATTTAACATTACTAGTACAGTTGGGTTTGGATGTTTTTAATATTCTGGAAATAATAGTTCACCTCATATCCATCAGAACCCAACCCAAGACCAGTGAAAATTAATAATTCTATGTGAGCTCAAGTTTTCCGATCCTTTAACAGTTTCTGATCTATTTTATGTTTAATAGGTACTGGAGGCAAATGGAAAGGCTATATACAGAGTAGTTTTATATAGGAAATAATTTTTAAAACCCCACAAAAATACTGTAAAACACAGAGTCTCTTTCTGTTTTTTTCTGTCCCCCATAAACACAGGTTAAAATTTCATCATTTTTTAAATTTTAGAGATTACATTTTGGGGTTTTTTTTAGGGCTTAAAAAACAACTAATGCAGTGGTAGAGATGCATACACATGCCGATGTTTTTTCAGCCAAGACCAACAATGACAGCAATCAAAGTGTTTATGCCTAAAAGAACAGGGAATTTCGTGTACAGAAGTTTTGTATAGTTAAGTTCTCTTTGAACTGGCAGAAGGGCTCTAACAATTACAGCATTCAGGATAACTGTTTTCTCATATGAGTTTTGTGGTCATACACCGTATTAAAACCTATCTTCTTTCCACACCTTCAGGAATTGCATTTGAAGAACACAAGTAGAGGGAACACAGGAAACAGAAACTACAGAATGTAAGAACATGCCATCCACAAGAACGAAGAATGAATGTGCCATCTGCAGGATACTTTGCTGTAAATAAATTATTTGTTAAACATTGGAAGACTTAAAAAAACCTATGGTTTAATAAGCTTGATGCAATCTCAACCAATGGGCATTCTCCCAGTGAACAATGCAACTAAACATTCCAATATTAAGTCTTTAGAGAACAGAACGTTTTAACCAGCCCAGAGCTAAAAATTTCTGTGGTTGATATATTACTGTTTGTTAATCTGTTTTAAATGTCCTGCACAAGATCTCTTAAAGTCCTGTGCCCCTCAAAAGCCTACAAATTTATAGGTTTTTGATGGATCCAATTGCACTAAATTAACCTATGAACACTGGCTGCTGGAGTCATTCATCAGCCTTGTCTAAGTGGTGGTTTTTTTATTTGCACTTCTATACAAGCCACAGGCTGTTTGTTTTACAGTGTCTGATAACATTGTTTGTCTACCCCTTCATATTTGCACAGTTTGACATTCCCAGTAACAGCAGCAGTAAGGTAACACATACAGTTTTAAACGTCCATTAATTCCATCTGTGGCATTTTGACAGAATATGAGTTATATATGCATTTGTTTTAAGACAGTTCTATTTTTCCTTCTCTTACAAAGTTGCAGGTTATTGCAATTTGTGAGACAAAAGATTTTTAAAAGCAGTTAAAGCATACATAGGCGCTCAAACCATTAATGATTCTTCCAGGTAATTATTTTGCAACAGTATAGGTAACTTCTTTCTTCCTCCATGTAATGCAGTATGTAAAATTTATCATATCAATAATACACATATATCAAACAGTATGTAAAAATCTCTGTTTTATAGTACAACGGTGCTATTTTATAGTTTGTCACATGAAAGGGTCTGGCCGTAATGGTAACAGGTAAAAACAAATATGGGAAGATCAAGGCAAAGATTAAACAACAAATTTTTTAAATATTCAGTTTAAATTAACAAAAATGGCTTTGGAGTCCAACATGGAAACAACTTTCCCAACTTCAAAAGAAAATACATAGACTTCTCTACTTTTAGATGTTAGTATGGTGATGATTTCACTTGCGGTTATGGGTAGCATAAATTGTCTCCTAGGTCTGGAAAAGACAATTAGAAAAACAATCCTCAAATTATTTCAAAGGGTAGCCCATCAGGCCCTAAATCTTTCTGAAATGTCAGCATTCTATTCAAAGGTATCAGACAGGTACTCAAGTTCCCAGTAATTTTAATTCTTCCCACAACCAGGTGTGACTATCTTGATCGTTAACTGGGCTGCTGCACTCTCTTTAAATTAGAAAAGCTAATTTAATCACCAAATTTCAGTGTAGAAATAATCCTCAAGAATGTCCTTCAATCTATTCATGCACTCTTGTGGGAGACATATATTTCTAGATTATCTTTGCCATGTAACCTTGATAGGCCTTGCACTGATTCCGTTTCGAATAATATTGTGTCCTAAGCTCCATTTTTGTGAATCACCTCAGCGCTAGATTGGCCATGCAGTAAAGGGGAATAGATAGCCAACAGTGTCCCAAGGTAAGCAATAAACTTCTGTGTGAAAGAAGGGAAGAGAAGGCAGGGAAGAATTCACTGTTCCATTCTATCCAGAAGTGCAGTGTGGTTTCACTCAGCTGCGTCTTTCCATCACCCTGCACGCTACAAGCTTGGTCAGCCCCGAAGAGGGTAGGAAGAACACAGTATGAAGGGAGTAATTAGGGAGATGGTAGATTAGACCTGTACAAGCAATATCTCTTTTAAAGGTTCAAATCTGCCTTAATTTCTACTACAACCATGGGAGTAGATGACTGAGCTGTTGATTAAAACACAAGAGAACATATTGCTGCAGACAGCATATTGTACAGCTCCTCAATAGTTTCTTCTGAAACAGAGAGGAAAGGCAGGTCTTAAAATTCTAATAAATTATTATTGTTTCTTTTTTTGTTCCCATAGAAAATTTGGAGTTTGCATTTTTTCTAAGGGCAGTGCAATGTATTCCTATGCAATTCCTTAAAACCTCTGCTTTCTGTGAGATGCATGTTGATATGCACAATACGCTGCCATCACAATGTAAAAGCAGAACAGTAAATGAATAAAAAGAATATGTCACAGCTGTCACTGACTGAGATAGTTATGTTGAAAAAGGAAGAAAACACAGAGAAACATGGTGGGGAAACTAACCTAAATTATTTATCACCAGTTCAATAAACAGAGGTAGCAATTCTGATACCTATCACAGCTCTGATAGGCCTTTTTTTTTATGGAGGGGATGGAGAGGAAAGTATTTTTACTTTTATGACTGTTAAGAATTCAGAAATGCATTCTAAGAATAAACCATTATTTCAATGTCACAGACATAATACATATTTCCATCCTGAATCCCGTGATACTCTCTGTCCTCTGCCTCCTCTGAAGTTCCAAGGAAAGGAGACAGGAAAGGTGTAAGAGCAAAAAACAATTTGCAGATCTCTGTAGTGGCAAGTTTCTTTGTAGCTAATATTTTACTGATGCACTGTTAGCATAACCATACATCGTCGCGTTGTTTAATTCCTGCAAATTAATTCAAATTTTGGTCTTATCTTGGGATTCATGCTCTTACATTCATGCCACCATATTTCTCCCATTGAGGAATCACAGTTAGAAGGTGTCGCTCATAGACAGCAATATCTAACATCAGAACTCGACAGCTACCTAAACAAATTAGAACAATTCTTGAAAGAAAGTGGAATTAATAATTTATAGCTACAAGCTTCAAAGCCAACACTTTCCTTTACTCGAGAATAAATGGTATCACAAAATGAAGAGTAGCTCCATCACTGTAAAGGTGAGAAATGGGCAGACTGGAAATGTATACTTGTATAAGAAATCTCCACTCAGATGGCAGGGAAAACATGATACACCAGTCAACGTGAAAGATAAAGGGCTGCATTAGCTTAATAATCGCAATAAGTCTGCTACTTAAAAGAAGTTGAAGCGTGAGCCAAAACATCTCTCTACCAAATGTACAAAGTAGTCTGACTTGAAAAACTTCTAATTAAGAAATTGAAAGATTCAGCTGGATTTTCAAAAGTGCTCCAGATATTTAGGAACAGGACTCCCACTGGATGCCACTGGTTCTCATATATCACTTAAGTGGTAAAGAAAGTACCACTTCCCATCCTTCCACATCATGTAAATCACATGACAGAAGTCACAGATTTTTGCATTCTAGAATAGACTTAAACCTCTGATCATTACACAGTGTCACAGAAGTGTAGAAGTAAAAAAGTGAATTAAGCAAGCCTTGTTATTTTCAATTGTTTCAAAAAAAGACTGCATATCTAAACTCATAGAAGTTAATATCATCAATTTCATAAAGGTAACAAAATTTGGCCCCTATCTGCGTAGTAACCATAATTAATCATGAAGAGTTTAAGTGGAAAATGAATGAATATTCTGCTATTTATATTCTGCTTAAAATGTACTTACAAACCTACACTTACATTTGTGTGAAAGACTTGAACGAGGCTTATTTGTACCATTTAGTCAAGAGAGAAATGAAAATCAAGTAATGAGATGCTACATTCGGTCGCTATATATATATTAGAGCAGCCACTTTTGCCCAAGGTTATCACAGTGCCAATGCCTTTTTTAAGAGTGAATAGTGAATTAGCAGCAGCCTTTCTTTGCAGGAGTGAATTCCATACACAAGTAGTGGCTATGTTCAGTTACCCCATGAGTTGGTTGTTGGCACAGTATCAATTGATAAAAAGGATTAGTGAAGACTCTAGGCCAAGCACTTGTGTCTTCTTGGCTCTTCATTTGAAAAAGCAAGTGCATGATAAGTCAAGTTCCGGAAATTGTACACATATTTGCTTTACCTGTTACTGATTTGGCCAACAATGCCAAAGTGGTGCTATTGTTTTGTTCAAGAAAGTACTTGACTAAAATATAAAAGAAAGCATAAATATTTTTTTAATGTATGAAATGACAATTATATAGGTGTGCTTATTAAAATAAAAATACAGCTAGCCATGAATTTTCAACTTTTTGTCACACAGCAAAGGCAAAGAAATCTTAAATTGATGGAGATGGGTCAGAATAAGAGTCAAAACATCACAAAAATTCATAGACTACAAATGCAATTCTGAATCTGTACTGCAAGTCAGAAATACAGATGAAGAAAAACATCTAAAGTCAGGGAACAAGAGATATGACTGAAAGTTTGCTCAGATTAATGTAAGTCCTATATCATAACAAAGATTTTTAAGCTGTACTGTAGCCTGAAAATAGTGTAGAGTTTGGATTAAAGTCAGTAGCATGACACAACTGAGATTTTTATTGAGCATATTTTTACCTGATTACCTTCTCATTTGTGGCATGCCCCCTAAAAGTGAGTGTTCTTTAAACAAAAAGACATTTAAAAATGCACTTGATTTTAAAAAGGAATGAAAAAAAAATATTCTTAACACAAACTTTATGCTATTTTTAATTCTCACCAGTTTCAAATTGTGAGAAAAAGTTGAAATATATGGCTAACAGTCTGTGATTTTTTTTTTTTTTGTTAAGTTTATGTGGTCACTATGAATATCCTAATGTGCAAATTTTCACATTTCATTGTTTTGTTTTGAAATTATGACAAATTAAGCCCAAATAGAGATTCTTGGAACCTATAGGCTAGATAGAATACTTATGTTCTGATGAAAGTATAGTCGTTATATTTAAAGTGTTTTATTTTTAGTCTGAAAAGGAATAGTAATAATTTATTTGGGGGCCCAACCTATACTGGTCCCATTTTAAGGATACTGTTCAGTGCAAATGAGTCTTCCAAATGCCAAATTTCTATTCAAAACCAACATCCATTCCTCCCTTTTTCCAGCAAATCTAGTTAAAACATTATTGCAATATAATTTTATTGTTTGTCTCTTTGTTTTTTTTAGGGGGGTTGCTTTATTTTGATTCACTTTGTTTTTATTTGGAGGACAGGGGTAAGGAGGAGGAGATGAGGCTTTCAAGTGATTAAGATTTTTTTTTCTTGGGTACAATCCACAAAAATAAACAATTTGCCTTGATGAGTTTACTAATTATCCAGTTTACGTGTGGAAATAACACCAATTGAAACAACTAGGTCAAAGTTGTCTTGAAAGAAGGAAAAAGAGCTATTAACACAAAGTCTTTACTCATTCTAGTCCTACACTATACATTTTGCTTCTCATAGCATTGGAATATACTACTGGACTATAAGTGTTCAAACACAGTATCAGATACGTATAAATCTTCTTTGATTTTTACATGAATGGTGTTATGGGAATATCTGAAACGATTACGTATAGTACAGTACAAAGATACCAGTCTAGCTGAGACCAAAACACAAAGGATCTCTCTTGTGCTTACATTAGGAAATCTTATACTTGTTACATAAAGGGTGCGTATATGTATATATAGATATATACATATATATAGAGACATATGTATGTATATGTGTATATATAATGTCATAATGTCTGTAGGTAAGTCGGTGAGCATGTGTATATTATGATTATATTCTTTTCCCTCTCATGAAAGATTTGAATTTCTTTCTTTTTACATATTATTTCTCATGGATTATATTCAATAATCCAATTGGAATCTAATTTTAGAAGAACAGTGTATAGTATGGGTGAGACAAGTCAGACCCTACCTTTGTTTTTCACACCTAAAGAAAAGACCTGATTTTAAATCATAAGACACTTCTTTGATGTCATCAGGCAAATCTATTTATCTGTGCAAGAACACATATAAAATAATAACTCTGAGGGCCTCATCATGAAATATTTTCTTTTATTTCATTCTTCTCCAGATAACTTCTTGTAAATGAGATTTTTTGAGTATAAGCATCCCTTCAAAGTAGGAATAATGGGTAATACAGCCAGAGAACAATGAAAATTTCTGTCATGTAATTATATGAGCTTACCTATTCATTTGTCAGTTAGATGTTTTTTGTAAGTGTAATTCATACCTTTGTATAGTATCCTTAACTATTTCAGAAGTGGAAAAGACTTAGCACTGTAAATTCCTATATCCCAAATTATTTATAATAATTTTTGACTTCCCTGTATTCTTCAGTATCATTTTATTTTGTCAGTTTGGCTCACAAAAGTCATATAAAAGCATCAATGTGATACTTCTGCTGCTAAACATCTTTCCTTACAAAAATTTAACATACATACACCCAGCTACAAAATTTACATATTCACACGACTGAATTCTTAAGAAATATCACAAATACAGGTGGGAGATTTTTTTTCACATTTTAGAAGTATGAACCTTTTTTTAAGCTAAATCAAAGATATTCCACTTTACTGTATTTAACATTCATTAATATCATCTCATTACTCTAAAGCAACAACAAATTACCTGCAGAACAAAAAGGACTCTATCTTGATAAAGAGGAACATGCTTCATGTACTCGTGTTAAAGGTTTAACCAGATAACTATATTTCAAAGTAATTCCATGAAATTCGTATTTTGTAATGAAATATTTAACTTCGTAAATTTTAAAGTCAGTTACTCGTTTACTTGCATTCACCTTGTTTATGGAATGAGAAGCCTACTTTAGCAATGATCAAAGATAAAGGATCTAAGACCAATAGACTAAAGGACTACCAATGAAAGATGTACAATGTCCTTATTTTGTAAACAGGGATAAATTCTCTCTTATTTTTTTTAGATTAGAATCTAAACTCAAATTGATATAAATACTACATAAGAATTATAATACCCCTTATTGTTTGTGCTTAGAGGCAAGTTTTAATATAATAAAACACATGTAAATTACCCTGCATGATACAATATATAAATCTTATCTTTTCATTTATTACCATCTAAGGAATTAGTTCAAATGAATTCTATGGAAATCCTGTGCAAGATAAAAAGAAAAACAGTTGTTAAAAGTGTATAATGACGATAGTTGCCTCATTGATCTGTCATCGAACATGAGTCATAAAATTCTCACTGAAAGTGTACTGGTATTTTATAATGTTCTGGACAGCTTCACCTGTAGTCTGATACTTCACATTGCTTTTATCAGAATGGGATGATTCTGTTTTATAGTTTCTTAATCCTTGGAGTCTTATCAAACCTCAGGATTTTAGGAAACAAAGTTATAGCAGAAGAGGCAGCACCACCTGCTGCTGATAATCAAATCATACAATGACCTTTTCCCCTCTCAAATTAACTGCAAAGCCACCCAAAAATGCTAAACAAAGAGATCAACAGCACTTGGTTTTCAGGAGGACAGCCTTTCTAATGGAAATATTAACTGTTGTCCCTTTTTTCACTGTTGGACTTCAACTGGTATTCTGACAAAAACTGGGGTTTCCATGATGCAAGCATGAATGTGGATACATGAATTTCTGATTTCACTACTGAATAATGCTACTATTAACATTTCAAGTCATTATAACCAAACAGTGACAAGCATTTAATGTTCATTCACTAAGAAAACATTTAAACTATTAAAGTTCTAACTGGATTTATTCTTTCTTTTTTATTTTCTTGTGCTTACTCATAATACAATGTCACTACTTGATGACAAATAATATTTCATACTGTGTATGTAACATCATTGTGTTGCAGAATCCCCCAAATACCTCAACAATGTCTTTGTTGCGCTATTCTCCCTATTTAGCACTTATAAGCTTTTATAGTAACAACAAATAAATCAAAAACAGAGCTCTTAATATGTACAAATATAAAAAAATCGACAATTTTTGCTAGTTTGCAGTTCATGTAATGCCATCTTGAACATCCTCTTCCCCTCTCTCTACGAGCTGTCTAGAACAGTAAACTTTGCTCCATAAATAATAGTGTATTCATGCTTTTAAAGGCTTTTATATGCATATAGGGTAGGTAAAGGTTGGAAGAGGTAGTTGACTGATTTTCACTTTTATCTACTTTGATTTCAGTAAAGGGCTTTGTCACTCTATATACATAAAGGCTAATGCACCCTTTGGTTTGTAGAATGTACTGAAATGTTTGCAACCCTCTTGGTATCAGGTCCAAAATGTGAAGCATTACTGTTAAGAGGGTATCTTTCTAATGTATTTGTATGTATAGTTTACACCTCTGTGAGGTCTAATAAAGGATTATGGTTAATAAAAAATGCGTTGAAAATTCCTCATCCACACAGACTTTGCAGTAATTTGGGTTCTTCTTTCTCTTCCCTGGCATACACTTTTTGAATCTCAGAACACATCAACATTAACAGCATGACCAGGCTTCATTCCTAAGACAGGCTGACATGGAAGTTAGCAAGTGGCTCAAGAGCATCAAAAAAATTAAGTGTCAGCAGAAGCGTTATGGAACCTATAGATAAAATTAATAGCAATGAATGACCAGGAACAAGATACATTCACTCACAGATGAAGATAACTGAACTCCAGTATACAGCCACTCACTCAGAAGCTCCTGGCTGTATGAGAACTAGGTGGTAACTAATGTATACTGACTGTTCCAAAGACATCCAAGGCATATTTAAGGAACTACAAGCCTTATATCTCTATCACTTTAATTGTTCTCAGGATCAGAATCTGTGGGTATGTGAAAAAATATTATATGCTAAGTATGGTATCTTGCAGGAAAAAGAAGATGGTTGTTGTGAAGTTAAGCCTCAGAAATCTGTTACAAGTTCTTTGTAGGATGGACCTAGTTTAAAAGAATGTTGGAAATCCAAGAACGCCCTGATCTTTCTTGACTACAGCCTTGCCCTTTCTTCCAAAGTTCTTAAAAACACTAAACTGTCATGAGAGGAAAGTCCTTCAGTGTGCACACTGCTAATTAAAAAGCAGGAAAGATAAAGCAGGAAAAATGGCCAGTTGATAGTGGAGGGGCATCAAACAAGAAATTCTGCTGCAATCTGTTCTAGTACCTAAGCTGCTCAAACTTTTCCTAAATGAGCTGGAGAAGGAGCAGATGCTAAGAGCACAAAGTTTATGGGTGTTATTAAGGCACAATTATGTCTTGGTAAACCTATGCTGACTGTTCCCGGTTGCCATCTTGTCTTTCATGTGATTGAAAATAGCTTCCAGGAAGAATTTTTCCTGTAACTTTCCACATAAGATCTCCACAGATCTTTGCTCTCTCAGATGGGTGCAATGTTTGCATTTTGCCAGTCACTAAAGTCCCACTGTTACCATAACCTTTCTAATATGATAGAAAGTAGGCTCGCCACTACTCTGCATAGCTCCCTCATTACCCTCATATGAATTCCATGTGTTCCCAAGAACTTGTCCTCCTCCACTTGGCATAAGTCCTCTATAATTGCATCTTCTTTTGTTGGGGCCAGTGCTTCTTTGTGCCAGCAAACTCCTGGTTCTGGTAGGCCTGAGGACAGCCTTACCACCGCAAATGCAAACAGGCACAGGAAAGACCTCTAGCCCATAAGTCCCTAAATTCTAAATCAGGGTAGGAAAGTTTCACTACATGTTGCCTTTTTCTAGATTTTTCCATCTACACTGATTTTGGCTACAGTGCAAAACAGTTTCCTGGAGTTTTCCCCATCTTATCTTTACTCTGAGTCCTTATATTTTTATCCTGCTGGCATAGCAGCTGTCCTAGACTCTAAGTGCACAATCCCTTCACAGAAAATTCTACACAAGAAAATATTCTCAGGCAATAATTTTTAAATCCATGCTGTCTTATTGAATTACTGGAGCAATTTATGGAGATCTCAGTTTAAAATATGCACCTGACAATCATAAAAGTATTGTCATTCTTACTTTCTGATGAGATGCATTTAACAGAGACCACAACAACTTGTGGATATGGCAACATGGCCAAGGGACATTTTAAAAATCCATTAATTTTTAATCTTAATCACCACTTTTTAAAGTTTTCAATCATATGTATTGCATATATTACCACAAGATTCAATCTTTTTGTAACAACATGTACTTGTTAATAAATATGACTGTATGGTAAGCCATGCTAAAACAACCAAAATAAAAACACACCACAGAGATTAAGGAAATGTCTATAAATTACCACTAGTTCAGAAAAAAACCCAGAACTTTAGTGGCCAGCTTCTTTCTTCAACTATATACTTCTCCTGTGCAGATAATTTAATTTATACAATATTCTGATCAAAGGCTTAGTGCAGATGAACCAAACCTGGATATTGATTTACTGGGAAATTATCTTATTTGTTATTGTAACTTGGAACATGGTTTGGATCACAGCTAAAATGAAGAATCAATCTACCATTGCTACTTGGAGGTCAGCAGGACTTCTGGAACCTTAGTAGAGACTATCATCAGCAGCTGTTAAAAATGTCATGGAAGAAATTCTTCTTATTAGCGCAAAGTTGATATTGCATGTGGGGAACTAAATTCAGGCAACTTCATTCAGTTATCTGTGCTTTTGTCCTGTATTTTCATACTGTTTTTCACTTGCTAAAACTCTTTTTTTCACATGTTATTGCTTTAATTTTGGCTTACAACCTTGTATTTTTACTTATTATATCTCTTGTACATACTTTTTAGATAAAGTTAATTAGTGGTGATTCTAAGCTAAACTTTCATCTCTGCAAAAAAGGAGTTGCCTCTGAGAAGTATGTTTTGCTAACTGAGAGGGTGACGGAGATATCAACATTCATAACAGTTTGCACACATTGCACTATGCATCAGTGGTAAGCAGATTTTGTATCGCCTTTCTGAAAAGAAGTAATTTGTCATCTCTATTTTGACAAGCAAAATATTGTGAAGAAATTGAAGAGAACAGGAAGGAAAGTGTTAGTCAAACTCTGATAAAACAAAGATTAAAGCAAGACTTTTAGATTACCGCTGGGTTGGTTTTGTTTCTTTCAGGAGTGCTTGGACTTAACCTTTAATACACCAACTATTTCAATTAACATGCACTGTCTTTAGACCAGTTTCCAAGCCCTCCAGGTCTTTGTTTCTCAACATGGGCTCTCTCTACTAAGTAATGTTTTCATTTTCTGCTTGCATTTTCTTTCTGTTCCATATATCACATATTCTTTTGAGAGTGACCCATGCAATAGGAGAAGCAGCCAATGCCTTCCCAGTCCTCCTTGCAAAAAAAAAAGCTAGTTTACTAATTTGGGCACATTGTCAAAAAGTGAGAGATAAAGATTTGAATGCCATCATGCTGAAAATGGAGTAAAATTAGATCCCATTGATTCTACACTTACTGCAATTCGCCTGTAATTTGAGAAAAAAAAAGGCAAAAAAGCCACTATGTATTAGGTTTCTAATATTATAGCAATGGCATGTCCTCAGCCTTTCTGATGAGATCAAGACCTTTGAAGACTTAAATGCCATACAGGATGGATTCCAGATCGCAGTATGTCTTACAGAAGAGGAAGGTATTTTAATTCTTGAAGTGGAACAGCTCTAGGGACACAATACACTGCCCAACTCTGGTCACTTAAAGATCTTTTAGGTTTAAAAGCAGATAGAGCAGAGAAAAAAACATTTCTACTATTAACAAGGCACAGAGAAGCTACTAATTTTTGTTTAGTTTTGGTGTAGGTATTGGTATTTCAGACACGTGTCTATTGTACAAGGGAGATGATAGTTTCTTTCATTTCACATTCTTCAAATCCTTGTTTTTCTGAAACTATTTTATATCATTGTCTTTCCTATAAAACTTCATCTGTATATTGTTAGCATTGCTGGTACTTCCCAGCCTCAAGTGTTTTTTCATACACATAACTCATTCCTATATCTTAGAGCCAAATTAGTCAGTAAATTCGTGGTAATTTAACATGCTGAACATAACCCCAAATTGCTTTAAGAACATCCCATTGTTACTTTAGTAATCAATAAATAAGCAATTGACTTCAGAAAAAAAGGCATGAATTAGATTTTTCTGCAAATATAACTTACTATTAAACAAAGTTCCGGCTGTTCTTTTTCCATCTAAACACTATTTATCATTTTTACCCTGCTTTTTTAACTTAGTTTCTTTGTAGAGCTGGATCTCTGCTTTTCAGGTAACACATTTAAGGTGCTGCCACCACCATTTGTTAAATCTAGCTTCCCAGAAGGTATCCATATAATCACATTTAGCTAACGCAATATATCCAAGATAAGAATGCTCTGCAAATATCTGTTTACATTTTCATCTGAAAGTACTTTTCTGATGTATTGACAAGTGATTACTTCAGAAAACATCATTTATTACATATCTTGTTCCAAAATTATTTTCTGGTATATCTTGAGCATTCATGAGTACCCTATGTGCCTCTTTCCTCTCTCCGTTCCTTTTTCAACTGCCATTTTGTGTGTGCACAAGTTTCTTTGTTCAAAAAGTATCAGTGCTAAACATTCTTTCCACATCCCTCATGTTCTAGTACTTATACATCCAGAGAATCTTTCATGAAGTATTTTCTTTCTATCTGGCTTCTGTGAGAGAGTAAATCCAGGCCACGAGGAAGAAACTTTGTCCTCCCCTTTGCAGTGCTCACTATTCCTTCAAGCTTCCTGGCAGCAGGTAAACACAATAATTTATTTGCTTAAAGCTGAAAATTTCCGAAGAATATTACAAAACTTCTTTCATTATGGCTTTCACATCCTCAAGTGTCAAAATGAATGGTGATGTTTTCATTTTATTAATCATTGGACAGAATGACTTCCCCAATATCACTCACCAAACTAGTGCCAGGTACAGGTAAATTGTCCCTGGCACTTGGAATAAAAAAATTAGAGTTTAATCAATGGCACCACTGCGCTTCTCCAGCATCTTGAGATTTCTTCCTGACCGGTTACCTTAGTTTCTTAAATTCTCTCAAGCACCATAAAGGGTGAGAATCGTTAGAAGCGCATGGATGCATACAGCACAAGCTTGTGCATTTGAGAGATTTTCCAGCTGCACAAAAAGCTGACAATGTGCAATAAAAATTTTTGAAAGTTCATAAATCTATCAAGGCAAACAATGCAACAAAAAAAGCAACATTTATTTAGAATGTCTCTCCCATTCTAAAAAATTCTGTTCAATATTTGGCTAAAACCAATACTCAATATTTTATAATAATACAGTGGACTCTTTTCTTTGCAGCTTGCCCCCTTACACAGAAATGTTTTTTACTTGCCCATGTTGAGAGTGCAGATAGAATGAGAGATACTACTCAGGAAGAGAATAAATCTGCAAAATTTTAACCTCAAAAGTTTCAGGAACCTGAAAGGCCAAATGCAAAAAATGTAAATGCTGAAACATAAAAGTACTTTTATAATGCTCTGTGATGAAGGTCCCTCTAAAACTCTCACTTTAGAAATGTGTCATGTGGTGCTGCAAATTACGGAAGCCTGAACACATTATCAAGGTGGTATGTCACATAATTTGAACTTAACATAAAAAATTGTCAGTAACTAGTACAGATAATTACTTTATGAGATCATGAATGAATAATTCTTTCTATTTATGGCACATCTTATGGTGTTTTTCAGAAGAAAATGAAGCCGAATTATCTTCATTTTGCATCAGACTAAAGTGAAAGACCAAATTATAGCTAACTTGTCAAAAAATATACAGCTAGTACATAACAGAACCAAGAGTAGCACTCAAGAATTCCAACTCTCTTTCATTATCTACTGTTAAAAACAAATATCTTGCTACAGACATTGTATTATTCTAGATTTGGGAAATAAAGTGTAGGAAAGATTGACAAGAAAGTTACTGAAATCAGTGGAAAGTACTGTCAACGTCTTTGAATATTTAGGACATCCTTTCCCAGTTGCAAAGAGATTGTCTATGTTTATGTGTCTTGGGGCAGTGCTACTTCATACATTTAGGATTGTTGCCTGGTTTCTTTTGTTTGCCATGTGATCGTTCCGAGTCACTGTTTCAAATGCTGTCTTTTGTCGGTGAAGACTTTAACCTGAGTACTAAAATACATGCATAAAATCAACCCAGAATTTTTAGAGCAACTTCAAAGGAAAATTTTTACTGCATTCATTTGAACATAGTGTTAGATAAACATAGCTGGTACACATCTATCAAATATATTTATCCTGACTTCTAAAGTATCAGCCTAAAAGTTAGTTAGGAAAGACTCAGACATTAGAATCTACCAGACTGCAAATTCAGAAAGTGAAAGAGTAAACTGGTATTCTAGCATAAGCCTAGAAGTCTTACTGAAAACACCGTGTAGTACAGTCCTCATATATTACAGAAAAAATAGTTTTCTACAAACACTGTAAACATTTAACACGTAGTAGTTTCAGTTGCAATCTAAATTACATATGTACTCGTAACAGGTTTATCTATATTATTCTTCTGCCAAAACACAGCCTTATTGGTCTCCTGGAAAAATATACACAGAAATTCAGCTACCAAAAGAGATGGTAGAGAAGTTTTGTGTCTCTCTCTGATAATCTCTTGAGAAATCAATGCCTAGATGGAACCAAACCAAGAATTTACATCATGTAAGCAGCCAAGTGATATTGAATTAGGAGAAACCAGCAACTGCTACATATTTCTGAACACTTACTCTGTCAGTAGAGCTGCACAAATGACGTTATTCTCTGTCAAAAGGGAAAAAGTTTCCAGACAGACCAAAAAGAAAATGAGCTAATTCAAGAAGATAACAAACTAATACTTTTTGAATCCTTTTTGGCATCTTTTTTGAATACCTTTTGCTACTTAGACTCTTCTAACCACCATGTAGCTGGTAACATGTGAGACTCTTGTAATATATTTATGAGGGAAACAAGAGCATCGGACAAACAAGCTGTAGCAAGTACATACTAATTTACCAGCTGATTAAAGTTTACAACTTTATTGAAAAAGGAAATGCTTTAGAAATATCTAACTGTGAAAACAATTCCTTCAGTCTCTGGAGAATAAAACTTCACATAAGAGGAAAGACTAACAGGCAATCTAACAATGTCTTACCAAAACCAAAAGGAGACAATGAAAATTCATATATTCCTCAACATTCCTTATGACATTCACAGAGGTTTTTTTATGCTTAATCAAATGACATTTAGACAGTTTCTAAATACAAAAAAGACAATACACTACATTCATGTACCAATTATTTTTCATGTTCTTTTTTAAGAAGAGGACAAAGATTTTGCTTATTATAAAGGCTTAATAGTGATATCTCTGTTTACATAGTTTGACAAGAAGAAAAGAGTAAAACCATATAAGCATCTTATTACAGACTGAAGAAAAACATTAATCTCACCCTAAATTCAAGACCTGAAGAAGATCAGATTCACTACTTTAAAAAAAGTCAGATGACTTTCTCAAGCAGATTTGGAAAATATACCATGGAACATTCAAGAATTAAAAATTCTCATTGAAAAAATTGATAGAGAAAATTATGTTTGTAGTTTGTGGATTGACAAGGCAGCATTTTCAGGTGAAAACATTTGTTTCAAAATTCTCATTTTGATATTCTAGGGCATACAGAGGAGCTGACCCGCAGTAGAAACTTGAAGAGGAATGCCAGCTGACTTAGGGATACCCCCAAATGTCAAGTTTCAGCTTTGATGTTAAAGTACTAATCTTGGTCACCTATATTAACAAACACATACCTACCTCACTGTAGACTTTTAGACAACACAAGACACTCAAAAATTCATTCCTAATAACTTTAACTTCTAACTTTACCTTAGCACCTTCTTGACTCACTAGAGAGAAAATAGAGTGAGGAATTTCCAAGAAGTTTCCATCTTTCTCAACTGTGGATTTGCACTCATTCATCATACCTGCACATAGCCATAGCAAATTTTGTGTTTCAAGTGTTCCCTTTAAGCACTGGAGAAAATGTCCTCTCTAGGTGTTATACATGTGATGGACTTAGCAAACACTTAATATTTTAAATATTAATGCTTAACCTTTCTATTAGCACAAAATCCAGGACTGAGAAAATGCGACAAAACTTCTCGTATAGCAACGGAGAATGCCTTATTAGTCATGTAATGTGATGCTATGGATCCAAAATTACAAGTCCTGTGCTGAGGAATTTCTCACATCCTTGTTTAAAAAGACTACAGTGAAGAAAGATTAAAAAAAAGAGGGTCTTCTAATACTTTACACATAAATTTAATGGTGCAAGAAGAAATATAGAAATATTATTCATCTCAAACAAACAAAATTTACTTAACTACTACTGCCTTTTATATAGGAGCTAATTTGTGGTTAAATACGTCTTTCAAACTAGGAGAGGAGGAGTGAAAAATAGAAAATATAGCAATTTTAGAAGTGTTAAGGTTTCCATGGGAATGTTATACTGAGTAATTGCATTAAATTCCATATTGTTATTGGACAGAAAGTAACCAAAAGGATGCAGAAACAACCAGAGGTCTAGGAAACATGGTATACAAAGAAAAATGAAAGTCTTGGACTTTTTTGATCTTGGAAAGAGATGGCAGAGTAAATAAAACATATTAAAATATAATTGCATTCCATTAACTCCACTGTCTGACAGGTAAGTGATGTTAATGAATCTAAACAGTGCAAAACATAAATATTGAACACAGAAGAATGTCACAGATATGCATAGTTGAGTTCAAAATTTATATTCTGAACTTTTCTTTTTAATGCTGCATTTAAGATGTTGAAAACTGTTTTCACTGTAAATTTTGGAATATATTATGCACACAGCATTCTGATGAAACTACCTAATTTGTTGAAAATTATAAATAAGTTACCTTCAAAGTTTTAAAAACTGATCCTCTAAACTAGACATAAATATATAACATAGTCAGCCTTATTTTAGGTCTGACAAACAAGAAACTGTTTCCTCAATGCAAAAGCAGTAGCTGAAATTTGAAACAGACACAGATTTTGAATTTGTTTGGTGTCCTTTCTATGACCATAATATTTTAGGTTCTGCTTTTGGTGCAAATTCTCAGCAGACACTCAAGGCTATGCTTGGTATACAAAATGTTCTGCTCTCTAAAATAAGACATTTTTTAAAATGCATAATTTTGATGACTTGTTATCTGTCAGTAACACACAAACAAAGGCAAGCTCTCTACCTTCATTGCAAAGGAAATCCTAAAAGCGTAAACACACTTCTTACATTGTCAGCATGAAAATATTCACAGCTAGTAGAGTACTTCACTGTTATCATATTTTTGTTGGTCAGAAAAAAAAAATCTGATTTCTCCCCTTGGAATTCCACAGATGCGAGGCAGCCAAAAGCTGAAATTTTTGCATAATGCAGAATTAAGGGCAAACAGACAGGAAAGGAAAATCAAATATGCTAGTGGAGTGGGAACCTACATATTAGAAAGTATCGGGTTGCCATGAAGAAGAGGAGCTGTGACATTGAGGAGAAAGTATATAACTGATAACTGCCCAGAATATCTCTGAGGAAGTTTAAAAAATGCACATAAGGTTTCTCTCCGTATTGATTTTAACAAATACTTTTTTTGCTTTCAGTCTCTCCTTCTCATTTTGTACCTTCTTCTCCACCCAATCCTCATTTGCTCTATAGCTTTACTTCTCTAACTTGTTGCAGAAATTGTAGCCTCAATGCATTATTTGGTGAGGTTCAGCAAATCTGGCACTCATCTGACTGTCTGATATGACAGAAACAGAACTTTTAGAGGGTTTTGAGAGAAGCTACAGCTCCTTGACTTCATTATATCTGAATGTATGACAGCTCAAATGTGATGCAAGTCTGACTAACAGAATAATGCCACTCATATATGCTATGTGCAGTAGGTGACAGCAGCTCTGAATATTTCAATTATATATTCCTTATATTAGAAAACTAAAAATAGTTCAGCTATAAGCCTGCCTAAGAGCCCCATCCAAAATCTAGTATGATCAATGGAAACCTCTCCTTTCACATAAATGGAACCAAAGCACTATTTAGGTTGACTGGAATTTGGGTTTGTTTGTTTTACAAGACACAAAGCATGACTATTCTGCAAAGCAGATATTTTTACAGTCCATCAAGTTTGTATCAGATAGTAAAAACACAAGCTGGGGAAAAATTATCTATAATTATTCTGAATGCATTCTTGTAATTCAATTCAGAGTGGAAATCAAGTCTTTTATTTTTGGTGTCTTGTTTTGAGTCTGATTACTTGAAGAGATTGCACTCTGTACATTAGCAGCTAGAGGTTCAGCTCCTATATATAACAAACGGCCAAGGCACTGTTAGAAAAAAAATCCTGAGTCTATGCACAAAAATAAACTGGAAACTCATCCTTCCCAATATTATGAAAAACAAACTCATGATATGGCACTGAGTTTTAGAGTGCTAAGATTCCAAGTCTCATGCACCAGGCAACATTCCTGTCAGCCAATTTTACATGCCAGATGTCTTAGAGGAAATGAGATCCTGGAAAGGAAAACCAAAAGAAAGGAATACAAGGTTTATTTCATGAAAACATGATCAAGTTCTTTTAGTACAGGAAGAACTACAGGCCAAATACTGCAGGTCTTAAATTGAGCAAAACTCCCACTATAGTCAAGAACTTCAATGATTATAAATCATAGATTTTTGGGTCAATGTGACTTACACAAGACAGATCCAAAATATCTGCAGTTACTGAAAAATTTTATATCAATAATATTGTAACCAAAATAGCAAAGATCATAAACACATAAGGAAGTGGAGAAGGGAAGCAGAAAGGGAAAAAAAACAATTTAACCATTGGCTTAAAAGGGTTACCTTATTATATTTATATATATGTAATATTATATGGTGGTTATTTGATAAATGAAAATGTTATCTAAAAGTTGATATGAAGGAGAACAGTACATGGCAGGAAGGAGAAAGTTGTGAAAAATCCTCTCCATCCTCATAGCTAAATTTGCTTAATTAAAAAAAACTGTCCACCATTCTTATGAAACTAGGGATAGAGAAGTAACGATAGGGAAGTCCACTATGGGGATGGTTTAGAAAGACTATGGACTTCGCAATTCTTTGTGAAAAAAGAATTGATTTGGTCTTCTTCCAACACTTCAGGAAAAGTATAAATGCTGCATAACATTAGAAGAAGAAAGAGGATACATTCTAATAATCTGGTAAATATTATAGCCTTGAATCAAGAATAACAACATATGGCAAAGAGTATAGTTAACTGGCCTTGTTTCAGTTACTATCAGAACATGCAGAAATACATCAACAGTAAAAAGAGGTGGAGTTCACACAACTTTATTTTCAAATCCCTGATAAAAAAAAGAGGGAGGATGAAATATCCCTAATCCTGAGTACTTAGGAAACTACAATACCTTGATTTATTTCATAATCATGCAGTTTATTATTTATTTTTATATTCTGCAGTTTGCATAGAAGAATGATTCTCTCAAGGCACACTTCAATGAAAAAAAGTTCTGCTGTCGTTGTTTTTATGCTTTCATTTGTGAGTGTAAAAATTTGCAAGAGACTGAAAACCTCTTACACATTTCTGCAGAACAATATTCTAAGATGCTTGACCAGAATGAGATTTCTCCAAGTAAACATCTGAATTAGAGTAAAAATCTTAAAATTTAGCACTGACTACTGTATGCAAGTCCCATGAAATGCCTTTTGACCAGTCTTTTTCACTTAAGATCGCATTTCTTGTCCCTCACTCACTTTTATCTGTTGAAAGACAGAGAAGAGAGGAGGGTCATTAACAGTGCAAAATTGCAGCATTTAATACAACTGGGGAATATTTGTCCTGAGAAATTACAAATAATTCATGGGACAGAAATTTTGAAGAAGGAAAGCTAGCTAGAAATATGATAGTGTTACTGATAAAAGAAAATAGGGAAAAACATAGATAGCTTTGTCAGTGGTTTTGTTGGAATTTTAAAGTGCTTAAATAAAAGAGCGATTTCATAAATACTAACTAACACTGGCAAATTTAAAAGGCCAAGAACTAGAGATGATGTCCTCAACAAAGTCTTTTAGTAAGAAATAAGAGCCTAATTCCCTAGGGCCATCTAAATAACCCTAGCTCTTAACATTTATCGGGCAATTTCAATTCCCTGAATACAAATGGCCGTAAAGTATCTGTCTTTAAGAGGATCCAGGGCTACAGTGGCCAGGCTGCCAGTTTGGAAAGGCTGGAAAAGGCAAAGGAAGGAAATGTTTTTTAGGACATTTTGAGGGTGGGAAGAACAGATTATCAACCAAGAGGAAATGATTGTGTGAACAGAGTGAGCCACAAACACTAAGGAAGCATTATAAAAGAAAACCCAAACATAATACATTCCTAAAAAATATTAAAAATGGTGGAGGGATAGGAAAGGCATTGAGCAAGACAAGACTTTCCTAGTGCTGATCATATGAAAGGACCACTCTCACCTCCTAGTGGCAGTAAACAAAACAGTAGACATTTTAAATAAATGTACTATAGTAGCGCACAATATTAGTTCAAATCACTACACCTTAAATGTTGTACAACTGCACACATTTATTGCATTTTTTTTAATTTTTCAAGCCATAATGAGAAATATTTGATGATTAGACATATCCTTTCACTTTACACACTAAAGAGACACGGAGAGGACACAGGAGATATTTTAATAGCTGGAGAGAGAGAAGAATGAGATGTTATGATCAACAGTGAAATAACTACAATAAATTTATTAGAGTTAACAAATATATATCAGTAAGGGAGTTGGAAAAAAACATTAGAATTGTATTAGAAAGATATATAAGATAATTTCCTCAACTATCCAAAATAATTTCCCATTTCTGACATAAGACTAGAGGATGAGAGACCTGAGACCATTTAGCCTCAAGAAGAAATGTTCAGGGGACATCTTACAAGTGTGTATAGATATCAGATGCAAGGCAGTAAAAAAAGGCAGAGTCAGATTACTTTCATTGGTAACCAGTGAAAGGAAAAGGGTTAATGGAATGTAGAATAATGGCAAGTACACTCAAATATAACAAAAATTCCTTTTTTACTTTAAGTGTAGTCAAACACCAGATTAGGTTACCCACAGTGGTTGTGAAATCTCTGCCTTTGGAGTTATTCAAACCCAGCTAGACTTAGTCCTGATCAATGCGTTGCAGTTGACCCTGTTTTGAGCAGGGAGGTTGGTCCCTTCCCACCTCAATAATTTTATGATTTCGTAACAACAGAAGAAAGTAAATGAAGTTTTCTGGGGAAAATTACACTAGCTAATTCAAGTACTTCCTTGAATTTATATTTACTAATGGAAGTGCAAGGGAATTATAGGTACTATAACAATGATGACCGGTGGAGAAATCTGAACAGCAAAGTTTGCTATGTCTGTTTCCAAAAGAGGCAGTCTCACCCATTCTAAAATAACTTTGAAAGCACAAGTTAATTTGCATCTCTAGGTGTAACAAATAGCACATAGATGTAATCTTAAAGTATCATCAAAGCGATCTAGCTGTATATTTGGTTGTATCAGACTTCAGCTATTGTTAACAACGTATGCAATGAGTCATCCTTAAGTAAATGAGGAATATGACAGAACACAAAGACAATTTATATTCTCATGTACATAGTGCCGTTTCTTATGGTTATTTAAAACATATTACCATTTAAGTGTTAATAATTTTGGATTTTCTTTTCTCCAAGTTTGCACTGAATTATTATTAAAAAGAAGTTGCTAGTTAGCAAAGACAGCAACTGCTTGTTCATTATACATTTCTTTATAGCTTTACCATAAAAATGAAATCCCACTTACATGTAAGACCAAATAAGCAAGGGACATGAAGATAGCATGATGCCTGCTAAATCAAAATGTCCAAATATTTTGGCTTTTATTGCCAAACTTCACATAAGTAAAATGTAGACTGATGGTTATAAATTAATTTGTAAATATTTAAAGTTGCTGAAGGATTAGAGGTGGCTAGAATGTGCCCAGATTACTGTTTGAAGGGTATTTGTTTGAATTATGGCTATGTAAATCCCAGGAGTGAAGTGTATTAAATGCAGAAATTTTATGTTGATATGAAGACTTAAAAGGACCGATTGTATTACTGGTATTCCCAGCAAAGTAAAAGGAAATTATAAGGAAGAAAATTGAAATTATAAAAAAAAATGGAGAATAATCACAATTATAAGATGAAAACTCCATTGCTCTCAAGAAGATTTTTCATATTTGATCAACACACATATTCCCATGGTCAATGAGCCTTCCCCAATATTTTTTAACATCTTACTTGACCTACATTTGAAATAGACATTGAAATACTCATATTTCTGTTTTTGAAAATTAATAAAATTCTCCTAGAAGTTTCTAGTCCAATGTCCTTGAAAGCACTTTGATGATGAAGAAAGCAGTAACCAGCTGCTGCTTCACAGATGCTGAAAAGCATGGAACAAATGACACTGATTATAATGATATGTTGCAAAAGCAATAGCAGTGGAGCACTTCTGTTGAAGACAGCCTTCCTGTTAAAGAGAAGACCAAGCACAGACTCTTCCTCTTGTTCTGTATAATATGACTGCTACAGATTGCAAATCTCTTAAAATGCCAACAGGGTTTCTGACTAAAATTGAAAAGAAATTAGAAGAAATCCAACTAAGGGCCAAACAATATGAGCTGAGACTCCTGAGTGAGTGGAAATTATATAAAGCATTCAGTTATTTAGTAGGAAATAGGAATTGCAATCCCACAACATCTACATACAGATTTCTTAAGTTTAAGTTCATTTACTGAAGTTATTTTATTTTCCTTAACTTCTGCTGTTTGAGACTAAATTCCACTAACAGCTAGAGATCTTACTTTCAAGTAATGCTGAATTCCTCAGTTCTAGAAGAACTATTATATTTTCCTTAAAACATATTTCATTGAAAACCGGAGATTTCCAGATGCATAGAAAATGCTAATACCAAAAAAAAATAAATGAAAACAATCCAGGTAAAAGCAAAACAAATACTAGTGAAGAATTTGTCAAGGTTTCAATTTTCCAGTAGAGAAGAAGAAATATACTTACTTAAGCGTTGATTAGCCTAGATTAGAAATCTAATTTGACATGGTGCAGAATGAACTCGTAATAATCTTGGAGGAAATATAGGACGTTGAGCCATCTTAGGAGAAATAAGTAGTTGAATCTTATTTTCAAATTTTATGCATATGGAACTACTAACACTGATAGTAACAGTACACTTTTTAAAAAAATATCAGTTATATTGAAGTAAACTCATTTGTAGAGTCTCTCAGAATTCATCGCATTCATACAACAAACATAAAGGCACATTTATTACCACTGCTGCTTTATGTGACAGGTCTCTGAAGAAATCTGTACTTATAAACTGGCCATGATGAAATATTGGCAAACAGAGATCTTCTATTCTATACAAATAAAAAGAAGTTTCAAAAGTGAATCACTGGATAGGTAAATATTTTTGTAGAAAAGAAGTTCACATTCCTTGGTGAGAAAGCATTACATAGGGCCAACAGCCCAGATGAAGTGCCTCTACACCAACGTACTCAGCACGGGCAACAAACAGGAGGAGCCATTGTTCAGCAGGAAAACTATGAAAAGGTTGCCATTCACTGAAACGTGGTGGGATGACAGGCAAACTGGACTATTGGATGCCTACAGACTCTTCAGAAGGGATAGGCAAGGAGGGAGAGGTGGTGGGGTATCTCTATATTAGGGAGCGTTAGGATCATCTAGAGCTTAATGATGGTTACAACAGGGTTGAGTGTTTATGGGTAAGAATTAGGGGGAAGGCCAACAAGACAGATATCACAGTAGGAGTCTGTTTCAGACCATTCAACCATGATGAAGCAGTAGACTAATTACTCTATAAGCAACTGGGAGAAACCTCACAATTGCTAGGTCTTGTCTTCATGTAGGACTTCAATTTACCAGATATCTGCTGGAAACACAATACAGTGGAGAGGAAACAGTCTAAGAGTTTTCTGGAGAGTGTGGAAGATACTTCCTGATACAGCTGGTTGAGTGAGCCAACAAGGGAAGATGTCCTACTGGACATGTTGTTTGTCAACAGAGAAAGACTTGTAGTGATGTAATGATTGGAGGCCATATTGGGCATAGCAATCATGCAATGATAAAGTTTCTGATTCTTGGAGAAGTGTGAGGGGTAGCAGTAATGCCACCAAACAGGAACTTGCTGTGTTCTATTGACAATGGGAACACATGACAATTTTAACAGGCAAACCAGAAGCATGTCGTCTCTGCTCGAAAAGCCATATTCAAGGTACACAGTTGAATCGTGTGGGCAAGATTATGATTCTGCTGCCTGTGCTACATCTGTTAACAGACACAAATTGTTGCAGCCTATGCTGTAACTGTTCAAGGACATCTCAAACCTCCAAGTCAGAATCTTTTACCAGCATTAAATTCATTTTGAAAAACCAAAATAGACAAAGGCAATTCAGATCTCTGATCATAATATCCTAAATCAGATGCAGTACTCTGGGCAAAGTGTATTTTATTTCCTTCATGCTGTAATTCTTTATGTCACTAAGCTTTTGGTGACTCACACTACCATATTGTACCAACAATGCTCTCAAAGTGCAGATTGCCAATTATTTCTTTTAGCCCAATATAAATCTGGAAAATAAGTGCAAGTCAATGCAGTACTTCCAGGAGTACTATAAACATTTTTCCCCATAAGTTTAAAATAATGGCAATCAAAGTTTTATTTCATGCCTAAAGCTATTGTCATACTGAGTAGATACGATGCAATATTTGGAAAAAAAGTGCCATTCTTGCATATGTTACACTACTTCACGGAGTTAATGTATCCTTTATGTATTTGAATGAGTATCAACAGAACACAAAAAAAGCTTTCCCTTTTACAATATGTTTTCTATTATTTTTGTGACTATGATCTTATAATATTTTCTTTATTTGAGCAACAGCAAAACCAATATTTTATTTTTCAGGTTCAAAGTTTCAGGTATATTAAGCCTATGTATGCTATTAAATCTTAATAACAGGATAACAATGAATTATACAATGTGTAGGAATTCTTGAATTTCATAATCTTGATTTATCTTTTGGTGCAAGGTTTTGAAGGTTAAACTTCACTGTTTAGAGCAAAGGAAATACAGCTGCTATTTTGCAGACTATATATGACAATAAACTATGTCATTTATGTAGTTATATCAAGACTTTACATTAGACTGTACAAGACTTTTCCAGTCCAAAGATTCTTAGTAAGTGACAGTATAGGAAAATAAAAGTTTAAATACTATTTTTCATCTGACAATCTAGCCAACAAAGAGATTGAAACTAATGACCAGAAACTCAATAAATTCTTATTAGAAATAAGGAGCACATTGTTAGAGCGGGAGTTTCTTCTTTAATTTAAATCTTCAAAAAAGAATAGATGATATTTAAGATCCTTACTCTAGGTTATTTACAGATGTGGCTGGCATATAAATCAGTAAGTGAAGTCCTGTCAGCAAGGATATTTATGAACTAAATCAGCTTTAATTGTTTACAAATAAATTAGAAATTGTCACTGAAATTATAATCAATATATCTGCTAAACATTGTTCTCTCCAGTCTTCCAGATAGACATATGAATTCAACAAATATTACATAAAACATTCTTGAATGACAATCAATGACTAATATATCTGTCCAGCTATCTATCAGTGCATATCACTACATGATAAAGTAAAAATCAATATGTTCTTTTAAAAAAGTGAGCTCATAATTTTTTTCGGTAAAACTTGCAAAAACACCTCAGCAGCACAGAAAACAAAGACCCATTTTCAGAAGAGATCCAGGATCTTAGATCTTGACAGGAGAGGGAGAGAGTTAGCAGCAGCTGTGTGATGGACTGGTGCACCCAGTTGACAAAAAAAAGGGCCTGAAGTGGTGTGAATGAAAGTAAATACAAAATGGCATAAGCAGGATCACCTCAAGTATTTGTATGTAACTATGGAAGTGCCTACAAGGCAACCCTATAGAAAAAAACTTCAAACCCTTTCTGGAAAATCAGCATGTATGCAAATGCCCATTGAATGGGGAACAAACACGAGGAATTAAGAGATTTGTGTGGAGTTGCAGGGCTACATCATATATCTGGAGTGTTGCAATGGAGGGAAACAGACTTCTTGGGAAGTGCAAGCCAAGACTCTTTAGAAAATACAAGCCAGAACGATGAGGCAGTGGAGTTGCCCTTTATGAGACAGAAGAGCTGGAACGCATGGAGCCAACTGAGATTTTATGATTAAGCATTAAAGAGTAGAGCAGTGTGAGTGACATTACGTCAGTTATCTGCCATAAGTTACCTGACGAGGAAGAACAAGTGGATGAGACATTCTGCAGAGATGTAAAAGTATCCTCATGCTCATGGACCCTGGTTCTTACTGGAACTTGAACCACCCCAATATCCACTGGAGAAGCAACACAGCAGGGCCTATGAAATCCAGGATTGTCCTGCAAATCATTGATCATAACCTCCTGGCCCAACTGACAGAGAAACCAAAGAGGAGACGTGCTCTGCTGGACCTCATGCTCACAAACGTGGAAGGGCTTGCTGGGGATGTAAATGTCAAAGGCAGTCTTGGCTTCAGAGACTGTAAGATAGTGGTGTTCAGGATCCTGTGAGGAGTGCAAAAAGCAAGATCACAACCCTAGGCTTCAGGTATTTGCATGGACAAGTTCCACAGCATAAGACCATGGAGAGAACGTGGGCCAAGAAAGCCCAAGAAAGGTCAATACTCAAGTGTCCTCCTCCAAACTCAGGAGCAGTAGATCTCAATGAACAGGAAATCAGGCAAAAATGCCAGGATGCCTGCCTTGATGAACAGGGAGCTCCTGGCAAAACTCAAATATAAAAAGGAAGTAAGGAAGCTTCTGTAAGTATAGAAGTGACAAAAGACAGACTTGGGAAAACACAGATCTGCTGTTGAATGGGACAGGGGCCCTGGTGCCACAGAACATGGAAGAGACAGCTATTGAATCTCTTCTTTCCCTGAAGTTTTTGCTAGCAAGATAACCCTTCCAGAATCCCAGGATCTGGAAACCAAAGGGAAGATCTGGAGCAACCAAAATTTATCCTCAGTGGAAGTGGACCAGGTGAGGCAACATTTATGCAAGCAAAACAAGTCTCCTGGGCTGCAGGATAGTTAAATGGAAAAAAAAAAAAAAAGCCAGGAGAAGTAAATGCCCAGTGTCATAGAATAAACCATTGGGATTAAATTTCCACCTCATGCTTATGTTTCTAAATGATGTTCCATCAGCTAACAATCAATTTCAACCCAAATAAACACTTTCATGAATATTGGAACTAATGAAGTTCAGTTTGCTTCAAACCGACATCATTATTATGCATTCCAGTTGAAGCTTTTCCTGTGTTGAAACTCTTATCTACCTTCATTCTTTAGAGTCTAAGAAAGCGTGAACTCAAGCTTGTCATTCAGTTGGGAAACTTAATGGATCTCTCTTCTTTAAGCCACTTTAATAAAACTGATAAGAAGTTGTTTGTTTATCTGCAAGATCTCTACTTCTCCACTCTCCAAATAAATTGGGTTGAAATTGGCAGGGAGGTAGAACCTGACAACATATTCTTTAAAAATATCTACACGTTCAGTGTGATACCTAAATCTCATTTCCTCAAGGAGTCAGGCTAAAAATCATTAGGTATATGTCAGAAATGTTAACATTCCATTCTGAGTTAGAGAACAGTGAATTTCTTGTGGAACATCCTTCTTGAGGCTCAATAAACTCCAAATTTGTTGGGGTTTCCTTGTTCATCTCACTGTTACATACAATGATCTTAACTCTCACACAAGCCACGATCAACTGTCCTATTTACATACAGTGAAACGTAAAAGATGTTCCATTAAAAACAGATACTATACAATTTGCTTGACCATTGTGCCATGGGTAGGAGAATAGCATCATGATCATTTTGTTAATTTTGCCTCCTGTTTGCAGATCAGGCAAAGTCAGGTAATAAATTCAGCTTCTATTCAGACACAATGTTAAGTTACAAGTACATTTCTCAGTGAATAATCTACAGGTGAATAAATTACCTAGGTCTAGTGAGGCACATGTAAAATACGCAGTGCAAACGCTCTTACTTCTGTTAGGTTCCGAAGCCAGCCAAATATAAAACTGAGAACTGAATGGGATGGTTTATGTCAGAAAGAAGTACTTGTTCCCCAGAATTCTGCTAAGTAATTTTTTTTTCAGATTGTGTAGGGTTACATTACAGCTGAATTACACTAATGTAGTTTTTTCATTTGAGGATAAAATTAAATGTCAAGTGTCAAAAACTAATATTTGTCACCATCATACTAAATTTCCCTGATTACACATTCAATCACCAAACTGGAACTGGGAAAGAGCTGTTATTATGTTACTGGCAATACTACTGTAGTTACTACCTGCCCCAGTTATGCAGCAGCAGTGGGTGAACAGATATTAAATGACTTTAAAAAACATTTTAGGAACCCTGATGGCAACAGAACAGTGTAATCATCATAACACAGAGCAGAAACACAGAGCCAGCACTGGAAAATGTAAGAGTTGCCCGAGTTAATCACTTGGCTGTATTGTTGCTATGTTTAAGTCAAAAATAGGGTTAAGTGCCATGTTGATATAAATCCACTTTTCTCTTTATTCTCAAAACAGGGTGAAGCAAATGTGATTATTTAGCAAGTCTCATTTGCAGTAGCTCTTTGCCATCCCTTCTAAGAATAGTATTCCTGCTACAAGTTGTCTCTCACTTTCAGAAACACTTAGCACAAATATACTTCCACAGATTAAATTCTTAACATACTTTTATGGCTGTATATATATATGTATTTTATATGAAAGGTCACACTTCAACAAGCGAACTAGTTAAAATGTAATAACTGTGTACCTGTGAATGCTTCAGACAGGCCTTATTTTTACTCTCTTAAGTAATTAACAAATTTCACTTCTGTAAACCACAAATGAACTCCATTAGTGAATTACACAAAATCTAGTGATGTTATTTACCTCACACAGATCCCTAATCACCATCAGGAAACCGATGATTAAAAGGATGAAGTTACAGGATTTAGCTCAAAGCCTATCTTATTAGCTGACCATAGCTCCAGCTCCTCTTTTGAAACTTTCCCATTTACAGCTTGAACTTCTACAGTTGGATTACTACTCATTGCCTTATTAATTTAGATGGCCAGATTGTCCATAGTGTTGCAAACTAAATATTTTCAAGGACTGCAAATATGTTATGTGGTAAATGGATGAATTAACAAAGAATATAACGTGTTCTAGAATTTCCTAACTTATTTTTGTCAAAGTTATCCTGCCAAATTCCTTCTTATCTTAATTTAACCTTTTGAAACTCTATTGTTTGCAACCTCTGTTCCTTATCACTTAAAACCAAATGCAGTGTACACAGGCAACTATAAAAATCCCCCGTGTTTCTTCACTAAACTATAGCTAAAACTATCTAACCTATATTTTGAGATTTTTGCAAGTGAAGATGAAATACGCTAGCTAAATATTAAGTTACTAGAGCAGATACAGGAATCATTTAGAGATTTCTACGAGCTTCATTACACACAAACCCCCACAATGTCAATTTAAAAAAGTGCATTCCTTTCATAGGTTCTGCAAACAGAATGACTTTAAACAAGACGCAGTTCCATTGATAATGGAGCTAATAAACATACTTGCTTTTAATTGAAATATTAACCAAACACCTTAGGAAAGAACACACAATTCAAAATCAAGATATGCTTATAATAAAATATGACAGGAAAAAGAATGAGGATGATAATTTTTGTGAAGGTGGAGAAAAGAGGAACCATAGCTCCTGTTTTCAGCAGTAAAAATTATGTTAGACATGCAGGTAAAAGTTACTTTTAATAAGTAGAGAAAGCTTCTGTTTGTTCAGCGTGCAGGGGTCACATCAAGAAAGGACTTACAGCCAAATGAACACAAAAATTTAGCAGTAATGAAAGCAACTACTACCCAAAGAAGCAAACTATGTAAGAATTCATCTCAAAATAGTACATAGCATATGATCAGCTTGAAAGGGAAAAACTACGTTTAGTTCACAGCGTCACCTTTTCTCACTCAGCAAGACCTACAAACATTTCTAAAACACAAACTAGTCTTACAGTCCATTGAACTGATGCCTTCCATCTTCACCTGTTGGCAACAGTGATCTTTCCCAGGTTTTCCCTTTGAAAACCTCCAAGAATATATGTTCTTCTACCCAGAGTAGCAAACATATATATCCCTTTCCTCTTTTGCAAACTAGAGTGCTCACAGTTGGAATTAACATTTACATATATATATATATGACACTCTTACTCTTCTTTTATAAAGGTAGCCAGCTGTCTCCAAAATTCAGTATCGTTAGACACAAAGTTGATGTGACCTTAGAAAATTTATTACTGACCTTTGACTGCGTTACCTACTTTTGTCACCCTTTGCCATGACTAACAAGCCTAACATTTGGGGATTTCAACAAGCTAATTATACTAGTAACTGCTATTGTTAGTATTATAAATAACTTGTCAGAGAAACACGTATACTTCTCTATGTGAATTTTCCCCCTAAATACTCTAGGCCGAGATCTACTTAGTCATATGACAAAAATAAATTTTTTAATCTTGTGACATTTCATCTTGTAAGGTTAGATATCTCATTGTCTGGATTAAGCCAAAAATGTCAAGTAAACGCAAAGATCTCAGTGACACCCTTTTCTCTATGTATACATTTACACAGGCAGTTTTATATAATGAAAAGCTATTGTTGGTCATGAAATTGACATTTGTGAGACTCTAAGACCCCAAACTCCCCCATATGGAATTTTTATATATATAAAAATATATATAAAATATATATTTTATATATGTAATTGTATAAAAAAGATCCACTATGTTTTCAAACTGTTGCAAATCTAGACACACACAGAAGTAATTAAACACTGCATTTTCACTTGCAGGCTTAGTTCAACATACATTGTATTTTTAAAAATAAACAATGGAACATAGTATCAATATAAATGCCTTCCCTTCCATACAATTACTTTTGATATAAAAATAACCTGCTTTTGGTTTCACCACATTTTCACTATTCTAGTCCATTATCTGATGGGCAAATTCTGCTGTATATAGTATATATCTAAGTTTAATGAGTTTAACCTCACCGATCCCTTTTGGTTGGCAAAATGTTTACTGATTTAACAAGTTTCATCTCTAAATGATTATAAGTAACAAGTTAGTGTTTAAAATGGGAAAGAAATGTTAGATAAGCTTCTTTCTCATAATTAAACCAAATTTTTTGTGAACACTACAGTGCTCACAAAAATATTTAAAGTTAATAACAATACCTAGAAATAGTATAGCTTGCCTATCTGTAATGAAAAATATTTAAAGGACTGCAATTAAGTACGTCATCGGAAGCATGATTTTGCATAACCATCATGTGGCAAATACTACAGGGACAATGTCATTCAATATAATCAATGTTACATGTAACTGTTTAGCTTTTGTACTCATTTTAGTATGCTGATGATAAACAATTTCCTTACCATTGTAGAAATGTTTGCTTGTTTATGAAATAAAATTTCATAACAGGAAAAATCCAGATGATTGCAATTGATCCATTTATCTAACATCAAAATACTTAGTATTTAAGATTATCTATGACATCATCTACAAAAATATTCAAGAGATTATGTAATCAGAAATGATGGTGCACAAGGAGAGTGCCAAATAAGGACCAATATGTAAGTGCTCTTAAGCACTAGTTTACTATCAAAATATCATAATAATGGTAAGCAACACTTTTTTTCTCTCTTTTAACTTATGTCTATGAGGATGAGGCAAATGAACCAGCTTGGCATTTGCCTTGGATATCTTCATATTTTACCACACAGTTCTTCACATATTACTCCATGATTTTGGTAACATATATATTCTGTTTAGAGTCAATAATACATATTAGGCATAGATCGCAAATTAAGTCAGATTGAGATGTCAAGTAGGTCATACTCTTTCTACAAAACTGTTAAGAAGTGTGGGAAATACTGTTAAGTGTGGAACTATATACAGCATGATTTGACTTCTCTTTATTTCACTGACTTCTGTTTCTGTTCACACTTAACAACCCTATGGAATGTAATAAATACACACTTGTTGCACATTCATTAAGTATGACAAAAAAACGGCTCTCCACCACTTTCCACCAATGAATATATGGCAATATAGATGGCTCTCCATCATTTGCCACCAATAAACATAACATTTGCATATTCCAAAGTCTTGTATTGTATTTTCTGGAATGTTCTATAGCTTTATTAAACATATTAATATAAAATAAATTAATGTAGTAACATTTTTAAATTAAAAGTCATGATAAATGCGTATGAAGTAGAATTCACAAATACGAATGCTGAGAAAAGATGTTAATGACTATTAGTGACTAAAATTGTTCTTGCAAAAAGCAGTGATATTGCAAGACAGATATTTTTGACTTGCAAAACAGAAAGTTGTTCATCACTTCAGGTTAAAAATACTTATGCTAAAGGTTAAACTCAGACATTCATTAAGTAAATGAACAAGAATAATTTTCATTACAAAAGATGAGAAAGAAAACCATTTCACTCTGATCACTTACAGATCATGCTTTATTAAATGTGTTTCCACTCACTTTTACACACCGAAGAAAGTATTTTTGTTGACTATTCCAGCTCCAGATTCTGCGGTAGATGAACTAATAAATCAGGCAGACAATGCAGGTTAAATATACATCTGCTAAAGCAGGAGATAGAAAATAGAAGTTGAGCTAATAGGATACTAATGCTTAGGAAGGAGTAAATTTAGCAAACATGAGATTCCAATGAGATGTAAAAATGACTTCAGAATTATAAATCACAGAACAGTTGAGGTGGGAAAGGACCTCCTGATCTTCTAGTCCAATATGCTGTTCAAAGCAAGGACAGCCCCTTTTGTATGTCCAGTTTTTTAAATGTTCCCTAATCTGATCCTCCTTTACCGAGGAAAAATCCGTTTTGCTACAGATGCTCCCTCTGGACTCAGGAACGTGCGATTCTTGAAGGCAAATCCTATCACTGTTGTTTGTTGCCCAGTCCTCTGCCCCATTCAGCAGCAGATTCTTTTTTTTTCGAAATTCTTCTTTTTAAGCTGATAAAGCTGTAGAACTCATCAGACTCAACTCCATCTGCTCTCTGGTTTCTCTAAGCCATTCCCCACACATTCAGACAGTGTCTCTCTATAGTCTCCCAGGTTACCTATCTCAACTTGCACATCCCTTACTACAAGCCACTCACCACAAGAAGGACATTGAGGTGTTGAAGCGTGTCCAGAGAAGGGCAACAAAGCTGGTGAAGGGGTTGGAGAACAAGTCCTATGAGGAGTGGCTGAGGGAACTGGGGTTGTTTAGCTTAGAGAAGAGGAGGCTGAGGGGAGACCTCATCGCTGTCTACAGCTGCCTGAAAGGAGGCTGTGGGAGAGCGAGTGTTGATCTCTTCTCACAAGTGACAGGTGATAGGACAAGAGGAAATGGCCATAAGTTGCACCAGGGGAGGTTCAGACTGGATATTAGGAAGAATTTCTTTACCAAAAGGGTGGTCAGGCACTGGAACAGCTGCCCGGGGGGGTGGTTGAGTCACTATCCCTGGAGGTGTTTAAAAGACGGGCAGATGAGTTTTTGAAGGACATGGTTTAGCAGAAGATGGTTATGGTTGGACTCAATGATGTCAAAGGTCTTTTCCAACAGGAAGATTCTATGAGTTTTATCAGAATTATCTTGTTGATTCAGGCAGAGCTCCTGCCATCTTTCTTTGACTTTCAGCTGGACAAATCTTGAGTTTAGAGGAGGTGGCACAGCAGTTCTGGACACCTCTCCAGGACTTCATCCCATTAGTTCATCCCAAGCAGAACCCTAAACAGAGCAAAGTTTGTTCTTCTGAAATTCAAAGTTCTGATCCTATTTGTACTGTTCTCTCAGGAGCCTGAACCCTGTTATTTCACAGTCACTGCAGCCAAGGCCACATCAATCTTCAAATCCACTTCCTAAGTATTGATACCAGTTCTACCAGGGTGCTTCCCTCCATTAGCCCTTCAGTCAACCTGTGTCAAAAAGTCATCAGTGTTATGGTTTGAATTGATTGGGGTGACTCTGACCCTGGCTCGGCCTTAAAGTAACTTCATTCTTCTAAAAACTAACTGCATGGTTTTCAGACAGTTTGTCTCTAGGAGTGATGACATGGAGCACTGGTATGCAGAAAGTCCAGTGTTTATACTTATTCCTCTAGTAACCAAGGCCATCCCTGGTGAAAAAAGGCTGCACCTGCAGGGAGGGCGGATAGGACAGGTGACCCCAAACTGACCAACAGAGAATTCCATCCCATATACATCATACTCAGTGTAAAACTGAGAGATAACAAGGGTCTTCGCTCTCTTCTGCAATGGCCGATGTCCAGTGAGGACCTTGTTCGTCTCATTGTTCCTGACCCCGGATCCATGTGTCCCTGAATCCAGCTCCTGAGTTCAACTCCCTCCTAACTGTGGACCCATTCCCTCATGTCTGCTCTTCTGCTCTACTGCATTTGTGGTGATGTACAGTCATCAAGGGGTGGGACTTGGGTGTGATCTTGGATATTTGTACATATTTCATTACTGTCTAATTATTTTAATCATTATTGCTATTAATATCATCATCTCATTAAAGCTGTAGTTTTAATTTCCAATCTGCAAGCCATTTTCTTATCATTTTCCTCTCCCTCCCTTCCCCTGGGCCTGGGGGGATGGAATTTGGGAGCCCAACTGCACAATTTTAGCTGCTGAAAATTTAGCTGGGTCAGGGCTAAACTGACAATCAGTGTACTCTAGATGTCTCTTGAACTGCTTGTGACCTGCTGTGTTGCCCTTCCAGCAGGCAGGAATTTACAGCTTTTATAATAAAATCTGACCATAAAACCTGACTGATTTTTGCCAGGAGCTGCATAGTATGTTAATTTAAAATTAATGATTGTAATAGATGGGATCTCTAAATTAACAGGTAGTGACAACCAATTTTTGTTCATAATTGCATATTAATAAGATCTTATAAATTGTAAATAAGTTCAGCTGAATCCAATCTTAGCAATTCAGAAAAATAGCTAATGGCTAAATTGTCATTAAACGGTAATTTTTAAGCATGAAATCTGTGAAATTATTAGTAGCTCAAGTTTCCAAAAATTTTTAATGAGGCTTGGGCAAGCAATGGGTAAATATAATCACTATCTTCCTCTTTGATCAAGAAAAACATTTTTCAAAAACACAGATGAAAATTCAAGATTATAATACTAATTAAGACAGTGCTGGGGATTTTGAAGGGCAAACTGGTTTGATGTGTGATACAGTACACAAGGATTCAGTAGATGGTAAGAAACAAAAATCTATCACTGAGTTCAGATCCTAAGTAGAGTGGTAAATCACTATATATACAAAAAGAATCACTATCCATGCAAAGTAGCGATGAGTCATCCAGCTGAAGTCGTAATCTGCAGAGGTTCTATTCTTTGTGGATATGTACTACTTCCATTTTAAAAAAAAAGATTTCATATATAAAACCCACGCATATATCATAAAGGGCAGGGAATTTTTGCTCCCTTAAAGGTCACTTACAAATCTATGTCCACAGCAGGCAGGCCCAGCAAAAATAAAAGAAGATTATGTTACAGGATGCACGATGATAGTATCTCAGAGAATCAGACAAACTGTCAGCAAGTGGTTATTCTGTGAATGTGAATCTATCTGGATACAACTATAAACAGCAGACAGCCATAAAGGTGAGACAAGAGTAATTTCAGCTGCAAACAGCACTTTCATCCAAAATGTGGCATGTAATTAAAAGACCAAGTTAAAGTCATAATGTTTGGCAAAAGTCATTGCAGCAATACGTTTCCCAAAGAAGACGGTTGATGTTGCTTGCCTTTAGGTAAAATGACCCTTCATAATTAAAATACAAAGTATGCCAAAAAGTGCTAAACACAGGATATACTAGGATAAACATTTTAATTTTTTGGCTGAGAAATGAACGGAATCTTATAAGATATAACTTTGGATAAGCCAAATCTTTCAAAATATAGCTCTGGATAAACCAAATCTTTCATGATTCTATATCAATGCAAGGAATTATTGATATGTCACTGACAACAATGCTATCTTCCAGGAAAGACATCCCTGATTAAAACAGCATTAATTCATAACTAGAATAAGATAATTTAAAAGCAGGTTGGTTTTGCTTCTAATTAACTAAAGTTGTGTTTAATTCTTTATCTTGTGGCATTGATCTTTGTAGACCTTGATGCTCATCTGTGCAGCGAACAATTGTCATAGTTAATAATCCCAGTGCCAGCATTCAGAGTTGTTCAAAGCTTGCTGAAAGCACTAGATAACAATCTGGATTGTCAACACTAAAGAAGCATACATTTGGCTGACTCCAACAGGCCCTCATTTATGGGAATTACAAGGCATGCTGTAGAGGTACATAGTATGTCCAGAAACTTACGTCATTTCTCATGGATGCCTTCCATTGGAATCTTCAGTGTGACAGCCATTCTGTGCAGTAACTCTTGAAAACTTTTAAGTATCTGGCTGTACTTCTGAGTATCAATGGTAACACAGTCTCATTTGAAGACAAAGGTAATACAAAGTCCAGAAACTATACAATTAACAACCTGCAATTCCTTTCTCAGAGTCTGTGACAGACAGATGTTTCAATCATAGACGAAGTTCACATGCTTGAGATGAAAAAGACCTGACTGTAATTGATTTAACAGAAGCAGGTACAATTAGTCTAGATTGCGGGCACAGACATAGTCAATAAAAAGTGTTGCAAGGATCTAAATCATAATGGTACTCCTAGATCTTCGATCATAATCACAAGCACTGCAAAAATGACCTAGTGCTGTAATTAAAAGGTCACCATACTGTAAGGTTCTGTACACCACAGTGTATATACGAGTGGTAGGACTAAAAGGCAGATTAGTCAATATCAAGGAGTAGTATGGCAAATAAAAGAGAATACCAGGCGGTTCTTTGCAAGGTTTGTAATTTCACTTCATAGTAACAGAATGAAGAGATCCAGTTCCTCATGCTAGGGTCCTTGAGGAGAAACCCAGACCCATGGCTTAGGTATTTTACCCAGCTTACCACATGAAAAGTATATCAGAGCATTTCCTGTGTTGTCTTTAGTCATGTCAGCTTGCAGTAAACATCTCTGGCCTTTGTGTTCATTTCAAGAATTACTCACAAAATAGCATATTTCAAGAACATACCTCACATCCAAAGCAAAGTAAAAATCCTTTGTGGACTCATAATGCAACGTTATTGCTTCACAAGAAACAAGTTTCTTAATATCTGAGGCTTATACTCTATCATAAGTACAAACTATTAGCAGAAAGAACTCAGATGAAAATGTTATTCTTTCTCAAGTGGAATGAAATGTAAAAACTAATTAAATAAAAATTGATATTACTGACTAAAAAAAATCAGGTAGCAACCTACTTTTTGGATTTTTTATGAAGTCTTGATTTACTGCGTCCCTGGTCTGTGAAAAGCAATTGCGACAGAGTTGGGATTCATTCATCTTATAGCCCCACATGAGCAGTATGTCAACTCTCATCATGCAAAGAGACTCAGACGACTGAGCTCACTAATAGAATCTGTACTGACATGCGTGGAACATAAATACATCTTCAGTAGTCTCTACCTGTGACAATATTGGTAATAACATTCCTTCACCTTATACAGACTTCTTTCATATACAGTTGCAAATAGAAGAACTGCTGCTCCTCTCAAATGCAAGCCATTGTCAGTCTAACAGTCATTGTATATCAGCAACAGTATTCACTCCTTGATCCACTAACGGTTCCAGTAGCATTGATTCAGTACTTTCCAGGCAATACTTCTAAAAAATCCTCCTGCCTCAGTGTTAGTTACACAAAACATATTACTCTTCTCAGCACTATCAAACCTGTATAAAAAGCAACGGTGAAGAGTAGAAATGACAAGAATTCTAGCACACTTGCACTGGTTAGTGAGGTTCATGGCCTCTCCCATATATCATATACTCAAATGAAGTTCAAAATTACAGTTGCACCTCCTGCTTTTTCCTGTATTCTTTCTTGGCTGAAATCCTCTCATCTACCTGTAAAGAAAAGGGGCAATGTCTTTCTTAGCCTCTTTATTATGCTTAGGCATTTCCTGCTGTCAGTTGGTTTCAGAAAGACTGACTGCGGATCATTCAGAGCAATTTTGTGCACTAAGGTCTTCTCTGAAAAATGTAGATTCTTACATGAAAACAGATGAATTCAAACTGATTTACAGAATACAAGAGTAAGTGCAAAGATAGGCATATAAAAATAGTTTGTTTGATGAGTTACAGAAGACTGAAGAGAAATGAAATAATCTAAAAAGACATACACAAAGGCCAGGCATTCTGGCACACAGCAAAAGCTTCTAAAGGCAGACTGAGTTAATAAAACTTAAAAAAAGCAACAAGGATTTAATCTATGCTCTGAAGTCCATAACTATTGCTTGGGTTATCACACTAATAAGCTTCTCTGCTTCAAAATTTATCTTGAAACTATTAGGAGATAACATTTTATTTGATTCTACTGCAATCAATAGGTCAATATTTATAATTCTGCAATTCAATTTTTGCCTAGTGATGTAGATTTGATACAGCATGTTCACCACCATCACTGCTTTTTTTTCATTAAGAAGCTAATATTTCTAGAGGAGTTGCTTAGGATTTCAGATACAAAAATAACCTCACTACTTCCTACTGATCACATGTAGCCAGCTTCCTGTCAAATGTGCTTGCTAGATTCTATTTACATTCTAATCTGATGCAAAGCAACCAGCTAGCCCAAACTAGCATAATAAAATCTAGGATTCCTCTCTCCTCAAGGCTTAAGAAGGAAATGCAGGTCTTAAGCAAATAAACCCTTTCTGGAAATTTTTACCTCTATTTGTACCAGTGTTAAACAAGAGGCACAAAGCAATTAATACCACCAGTGTATTCTTTTCACTCCATCGAAGATCACAAGAGAAAGGATCAGGATAAGAAAAAGAAAAAATCTATGCCTAAGAAGTTAAAACAGATTCACCCAAGTTTCTGACACAATGCATAATGAATATTGTTAACTCTATTGCCAAAATGGATCTCTTAACATAAACGCTACAAATTTATTTTATCTAATACAAAAAATCTAATATACTTAGTTATTTATCAAGGTAAGAGAATGCTAGTGTTACTCAAACCTCACAAATGTTTTAAGTACCTAGGAAACAAGTTTCATGCACATAACTCCATGCTTTTACGCTCTGTAGGGACAAGAAAGTCTATGTTTCCTTCTCTGCTACTAGAGGATCACACAAACTAACAAGCACAGTATGAAGAGTTCGATTTTAAATCAGTCTTCCAAAGCATCAGCATGTGTCATTCTTGGTTCCAATGAGAAATATCTTCTAACTGCACCCAAGAAGGTTTGAAATACAGCTGTATGAAAAAAATTTACAAGAGCCAAACAAAAACTCAACCAACCAGAAAAAAAATCAATCCAACAACAACAAAAAATCCAACAAAAAAACACCGACTTTTAAAATCAGAAGTATTAATAGTATGCTAAGGGGAAAAATAACATTCACCAGGTATTTTTGTGCTATTTTAAGATCCAAAAAAATGATTTGTCAAGGTTGCTTAAATATTCAGTCTTGCAAAGTAGAACACAGAAATATTTGGCTTTATATAAGATACACCTGCTTTATTTATTGTTCAGTCAATAGTAGCCATTAGGCTCAAACTCTTGTACATGGTAGTTATAGCAGTTACAAGGCCAAATAAAACTATTACAACTGTTTTGTAACTCATTCCTAGGAGAATTCAAAATGACCATGATACAAATTCCTGTCATATCACCTAGATTTCATTTACTCACATACACCACATCCGATTTCAGATGTTAAAAGTTCATGTTTAATTGTAACAAGATGCAATGTAGAAGCAAGAATTCAAAATAATTGTTATTGATCTGTAAGCAGCACTAGATTATCATTAACTATGAAAATAAAAAACCAATTTGATAAACAATGATAAAATGTAGAAGCTGTTATATTTAAACATTTACTTTTTTACTAAAATGGGAAGCTTTAAGATAAACAGGAAAAAATGCAGACAGTGGACTGCAAAGGCATTATGACAAGACTTACACAGTGCATTGCAAACCTGCAGGTATACAAATGTTATTTACTGCTCTGAACAGGCAGAAAATCACTGAATTTATAGAAATATGCTACTGATTTCTTAGCAGACTAATTAAGAAGTTCTACTAATTATCACTAGAACTACCACAGACCTTCAACAATCCTTAAAAATTAACAGTTAGTTCAAGATGCACTAGAAGATACTGGGGGGAGTTCCATAAGTTTGCCCTCATCTTATATTCTTCCACAGACAGCAACTTATAGACACAGTAGACAACTAAATACTGTAGATGAACTTTCCAACTGATCCAGGTCAGTTGTTCTTGTTTCAACTGTGCTTTGTATTAAATGAAAGACAAGCATTTGAAGGCAAGCCCTGCATGATATACGCTGCATACTGTGTGTGCTCTATCTTCAGGTAAGGAAAAGCTCTTGCCACACACACAGTTACTGGGTGGATAGCTTGTTCCCCAACAAATGGAAGTTCCAAAGCACGCATCCTGTTCTGTCTAAGCTGAGCTAAATGAAAAGTACCACTACGGAGCATACATAATGTTTACTTTATTAATTGAACTAAACTAAAAATATTGAATGTGAGGGAAGAATACAAATTAGCAATGGAGGTTTGATGAGAAGTATAAAACTATATACAATTGACTTTCAAATTTTTCTCCTCTGCAGCCAGGCAATTAATTCAAAGAAACCACTTCAATTGGCCAGAGGCAAGTACAGGCTCTACAGCAAGGAAATGAACAGAATGAGAAGCAGTAATTCTATTTGTCAGAGATGCTCTGTCCTCAAAGGATTAAATCTAGTTTCCCTATTTGGGGAAAAGATGATATAACCAAAGCAAAATCTGCTTAGTTCAGCAAGACATATTTTCCCATTAAACTTCATACCAAGAAGCTACATTGGAAAAGCAATCTGCTTTTCCAGGAAGTTTAGCAGTGAACAGTGACTAAAAATACCACAGTTCCAACAACACTGGTCAGTTCTTCAACATTACATCCCCAGTCTGTGGATTAGTGTTGTATCACTGCCTATTTTCAACAAGAGTTATTATAATATTTTCTGTATTTCCCTAAGACCGCGCAACACGTCTCAGCAGCACTTCCCTGGACTCCTTGTAACAGGTATAGTGATGACAAAATGTATAGTTGCTACCTGTGACTATCATTGATGCATTGTAGGCTTGTCTGGACTATTAAATAGCCTTCTTGTGTTCTCCACATCAGTGGTAGGTACCAGTGAAGACTATCAGAAAATCAGTACCAAAAAATTATGGAGGACCATTGTAAAAAAAATCACTTTTGCTAATAAAATTCACATTTTGTTCCTAGTGTATGATAATACAGAGAAAAAGCAGGAAAAGCAAATGGATAGTGAGGGAGGAAAAAAACAGGGAACTTGTACACTTTCTGTCAGTGTCTTGGTCAATTTCCTAGTGTTTTGCCTTGACTAGCAGGATGCTTTGTTCTTAGGCTAACCTGAAGGTTCAAACAAACATGAATAAAAGAAGGGAACAAAATAAAAGGAACACAGAGACTGCATAAGTGGTTAGTATCACTGACATTATGAGATTGGCCAAATTTGAGCTGCTCCATTTGCTTTTCAGATAAACTTAAAAATACATGTTATGCAGAAACTCCTACATTTCCTTCAATCTGGTAATCAGTAGATGTCAAAGACTTTTTAAACGAAAAATTGAAGTTTACTTTTCTTTCCACACTCTTAGCAAGTATATCTACGTTATACTTGTAACTTGGAAAAGTCCATTTTCAGAAAGAAAATGTAGACAAATATACTTACACATTAATAAAGATTTCTAGACATAAGCTCTGAATGTTACCTGACATAATGGGCATTAAAATACAAATTACTGATTTAATCTCTAACACAGTAGCAATCTAAGCTATTGTTAAATTTCAAGATTTTCAGTTCTTTAGTGAATCAGTTTTGATCAAAAACTATGATAGATCACACCTTTACAACAGCCCTGCTTACTTATGTAGATTAATTCCTTTTATCAAATTGCCTTAACTGGAGGTAAGGCTTTATAAATACCACAAATGGACATCACTTTTTCTGTGAACTTTGTTATACTGATCCGTCAAAAAGGTACTAATCTGGGCTGTTCTAAAAACATACAAAGAAACAACTTATCCATGCTAAAGAAATGTTTAAGTAATTCTAAAGAACAGATGGGATTAGAAGGATTATAGAAAAGGTTACTCCTTAATATGAGTCATTTTAAAAGAGTGAACTCATCAGCCACTGAAGTAGTTTCCATTCAGTCTGTAAAATATATAAAGTGGGCACAGATGGAGAACATATTAATTACAACTGGAAAATATTCTCGAAATTTGAAAACTGCTTAACTTCTATGCAAGCATTAATTAACTAAGAATGTGTATCTCATCATACATGTTTATTTTCTCACTCGCTCTTTTTTCTCAAGGTTTTCTACTCTCAGTTTCAAAATCTCTGCAAAAGGTAGAAGATGCAGATATGTTGCTAACCACATTAAATCTAGGCAAAACTCTTCAAAATGGAGACAGATTTGTGAACAGAGGAGCTATACCATTGCTGAAACATTTTAAGACTGAAGACAATAGTGTTTTGGACGAAGAGGATGACAGAAACATGAAGTTTGTGGTGAGTTTCCAAGTTCACATTTTGCCTTAATTCTAAAATGGAAATTCTCTTTATAGACCTTTAGAAAACCAGTACAATAATTACAGCAATAACCTGGTGAATGTACAAAACCATCAGTTCAGCATACTGTAGTCAAATATAAATTTTCAACTGAAAGTATCTAATTCCAAGAATTTAAATCTGTAACTTGGACAGCTGAACAAAACAATTCTGATTTTTACACATGTAGCCAAAACTTGTGGGGAAAGAAAGACTGTATTTATGTTTGATTCAGCACGTTTGTACATGCAGCAACTGTTTTTTTAACTTCACCGGGTATAAGACTCATTATCTGATCGTGTTCTTTACTATAAAATCATTGCAGCCAAAACCATAAAGTAGGTCATTACTTTTAAAATATCATCTTGAAAGATAAAATACTTGCACTGTCAAGTATAAAATAAAAAAAGTGATCACAACTGACTCTAAATAAAGGTAAACTGTTACTGTTTCCCCTTTAATACAGGACACAGGTTCCAGACATGATTTCCTAAGTCATGTTATGCCAATCAACTCAGGCAGAAATCAACTACCTTATCTTGCACTGAAGGGAGCCAGGGCTTTTCCAGCTGACACCGAAATTCAAAATATTGAATCAATACAGGAAAGAGAGACTACAGATGAAGAAAATTCCGCTAAATTCCCTATTGGAAGAAGAGATTTTGAAAGTAAGTATATTTTCATTTTTACACATAAGTTATTTCATTCTGGTAAACTCTAATGCAATGTCTATATAGCAATTTGATAAAGGTTTCATTAGAAACTCCATGTCATGTTTGGGATTTCCTAGACCTGGTGAAATCTTGCATTCTTAGTTTACACCTATTGTGATTCGGTGCACAGGGGAGAAAGCATTTGTTAAACTGTTACCTTCAGAGGCAATAAACAATTCTAGTTCATTGATGATTTAAACTTTTACATTTTTTTTCTGTAGTGCTCAGGTGTATGCTGGGAAGAGTCTACCGACCTTGTTGGCAAGTGTGAAAACTACAGATCTTCACCATCTTCTTGGAAGATTAAACATTTTATTATGAATTTAATGTAATTAGAAGTTACTGTGTTTTAGTGTGGCTGTGCATATGCATCCAAAAATACTTTCCCATTGCATAATTCATTACCAAAAAGAACATAGCTGTAATTACTAATGATGTATTGTTATCAAAAAGTAAAAGACTTCTGCATAATCCAAACTTGTAAGTATTTGTCTAATATTACACACAAGCTACTTCCACTTAATTTGAGTATGAAAAGAAGCAATTAGTGATCTTCACTCCTTTCTGGCAAAATTTTGCTTCTGAACCAGTCAACGCACCATATATGTCAAAACAAAAACTTATAGTCGAAAAAAGTGAGTTAATTTTGCCTGACCAGCAATCAACTTATTCTTGCTTGTAGTTTTGCTGCATTTTCTTTTTCCATCAATTTTGCTGTCCCGTTCCTTCTGAGGGTTGTTTGAAGTCTTAGCTCTTTTAGCATTTTTGTGCAAGGATGGTTCAGTCTCCTTATCACAGATTACTTTGTCATTATTCAGATCCATCTGTTCATTCTTGGAGTTCTTGTTTCTTGGCTGACAACTCAGCTTTCCCATTTCTGTAGAACTTCTAGTCTGGTGAACATTTTCAGAAATAGTTCCAAGCACTGGTACATCAAGACATGAATTCATGCCTTCTGTCATATAAGAATATCAAAAACATATGTGAAGAAACGAAAAGTTACCTGGGATTGTTCATCCTTTTTCTATCAGAAGACTGTCATATGATTTATATTTTTTAATCAAATTCAGTGCTTTATCAGTAAAACAAAACTATGCTGGTCATTGCAGTTACGTTTGCTATGTTCTCATAAGTCTACTGTCAATTTAAACCAACATTACTCAAGAACATTTAATAGCAACTAACTTAGAGAAGTAGATTTATAACTAAGATATTTGAAAAGATGCTTAAAGGGTCTAGAAATTTTATATATATTATATGGTTTACGGTGAAGTAAAATTTTTTCTCTTTTTTAACGGCAGAAATACAAATTTCACTTAGCTTACTTTTGTAAAATAATAAGAAATATTACATGTGTATAAAATGTATTTTTTTAAGTCAAGATAGCATCAATACATATTTTTCAAACAGATTTTTATTTTCAAAGCATTAGTATTACAATTTTAATGCAAAGACATTTAGCAGATCATAGCACACAGAGTAAATGGATTTTTTTCTTGAAAACATACTTATTTGATAACATTCAAAATATTAGCCATCACATTTACTTATTCAATCCTATTACACCTTACCTGTGAGACACCCAGCATTTAAATGTTGCTTTGTTGTAGGTTGTACACGGGTTGGCATTTGGTCGCTGCTGAGGAAGCGCTGACCCTTTATTTCACTCAACTGATTTTTATACGTACATGCAAACTGAGATTTGATTGAAGATTGCTTCACCTGCAAATAGTAATCTGGTATTAGCTTTAATTACCTGCAAATAGTAATCTGGTATTAGCTTTAATTATCTACAAAAGTAAAAGACAATATCTGCAAGACTAGTAAAATAATGTTTCCCCATTCTTCTATTTTGAAAGTTTTTAGATCATGTAAAATACCAGAAAAAAATTAGTACAATCACATAAAAAAAATTATGTATTCATTGACAAACTATAAGGACTTTCAGGAATGCTAATAAATTAATCTATTAAAGTCCTAAAGTAATTTTAAAATATTTTCTCATCTCTTTCAAAAAGACACACATTAATTTTAAATCTTCAACCTAATATTTTCTGTCAAAGTCAACCCCCCCTTTTGACAGACTGCAGACTCCACCATTTGAAGCAGCTGCCATAGCCACTACAGGCATCTACTACCAGATACAGCTACTACAGGCTACTAATGACATCTTCGAGATGTCAGTTCATAAATGTCAAGTATAGGATATCTCACCACTTGACCCATTTATACATAAAAGAAAGCATAACAGCAACACTGAAAACGAATGATAGGTAATATATAAACTAAGCTTCAATATACTTATACCTAAAACTGGTATATAAAGTATGATTTCAGATCTTTCTTTGGCAAATTTCAAATTTCCTTTTTACTCACAAAATAATTTCCTCATTGAATGCAATACCTAACTCCACAATTGTCAAAACATATATAGTGTGAGTTGCCGCAAATCCACAGTCTCGAAGAACAGTATTGTATCTGGTTCTGCATGCTTATCTCTACCTCCTAGTCTTGGAAGCAGGGAACCTAATCTCATAGCACAGGTAAATCAAAATATGTGGATCAACGACAAAAAAATAAGTTTTCGGTATATTCAATGTTACAGGTCAAAATTCCTCAGTTCACACTTAAGTTACAGTTTCACATGAGCTTAGAATTTCAGGTCAATCTTTGTACTTTCTAGACAATTTATCACAAAAGTTACAGGCTCTGCAAGACAAATTATGCCTTCACTTCCATTTGAAAGTCTAATGGATTACATAAAATGTTGAAAGGTACAGCACAGAACAGATAATTATAATATATTAGGCTTTTTAGCTAATAATTCTATTACAAAAGCACACATGAATTCAAATAAATTTGAGCTGAGCAGGTGCTACAGTACAAATATCAGGAAAAAGTAGTAAGAAACATTCTCACAAAATAAGTGTTGCTCTTTCTATATAAAGATAACAGGAATGATTTTTCAAATAAAAGGTTTACAGCCACAGTATTCCCTTCAAGAATTAAATAGACCCAATTTTCCCACTTGTCCATCACTCCCAAAATGCATTTTCTCTGTGCCAGATAACAGCCTGAAAAAAGGAAGGCAGATTTAGCAGGGAGAACTAGCCAGCCTAACTCTCAGTAATTCTAATCTTTAAGTATTGATCTACTCTGTACTTAAAACATTTACTGCAAGATGAAACTATATACACAGACACTTACAAGGTTTTGCTTGCTTCAGGTTTACGCCTTAGCACATGATATCATTAAGTGCTTCTGATTAAGTTTATGCTCTTTTTTGGAAAATATTATGAAGGATAGAGAAGCTATATACAGAAGCAGCTCAGGAGTTTGAAATAACTTAAATTGCAACTCTAATCTAGCTTCAAAGTAATCAATGTCTTATCATACAATTAGAATATTTAGAATATAAAGGGTATACATTTTTTAAGCTAAAAGGTTACTGTAATATTAATGAAAAATATTTTCATCTATTTGCTGTTTCTTAAATACTGCATCTTAATACTTTAAAATTATCTCAATTCTTAATTATTGTTCAACAAATGACACATCAGAAATTACACAAGAACTTGCAGAGAGCTTTATCATAAATTCATATTGCAAGTGGCAAAGAAGCTACAATTTGTGCTGAGCTGAGGAAGAAATAATAAACACAGCATGAAGAACATCAAATTTGACCAAGAAAGTCTGATAGTTAACATTCTATAACCAACAATAAATCAAATTATTTTTTGGGACATGAGAGTTTCTTTTTATGACCTCCACCCAACACTTCACAGGGATTAGAATATATAAAGTCAAAAGACAGAAGTCAAGATCAAATACTGAAAAACTTGAAGTATAAAGCCATCTGTTTCAACTTCACTGAAGCCTGAAACACCACTCAAAACTTCACTCTGTATTGCACCACATACCACTTAGTCATTTGCAAATAGTATACTAAGCTCTAATAAATACAATTGTTTCAGTTGCTGATAGTATATACCCTCTAGATTAGTACAAGTAATGAGTGCAAGACTGAATTTGTTGAAACTGTCAAATTTCCCAAGTAGTCTAGAAATGTATTATTCACTAGTAAAGCCAACTGTACTAATACACTGAGTGAGGTAGCAATAAGTATATTTTAATAGCCTGAAAGCAGAACAAAAGAGCACAAGTCTAGTGCTGAATTAAAAAAATACAGCTTCATTGAATGTTTTAAAGAAAAAAAGAGCAACTTAAAACTTGATTGAAGCACACAAAATGAAGTCTGTCAACAGCTTGAAATAGCTCTTAGAAATTCAGAACTCAGAGTTATTTTACATTAAATGCCCTGAAATCCATTGCTTAAAGGGCACCATCTCGATGGGTCATAGCTCTGGGAGAGCAAAAAGGTGCTGGAAGCTCAATTTGATGATCAAGTAGTTGCACACAAATGGTGTGCACTGAACTTAGACTTAACTATCCCATCTCCTCTTCACAAGCAAGTGAGAATTTGTTGTTATCCCTATACAAAGAAAGAAATTCTGCGATGTTTCAGAAAAAGGTGTTCCCTGGTACAACTATTTATCTGGAAGAAAGTATGACAGAATTTAAGTGTGTTTCAGCACATACAGGTCATTTAGTAGTCCTAATGAGTAGATAAAGCAGGACGTTCTTCCACCTTGACTTCTACATCTAGAGGAGTTTTCCAGTTGTTTGCCAATATAAAACATTCACTTTTATATGAAATATTAATGGTGCATGCTTTATTTCTTCCAAAAGTTATTTGATAATCTATTCCAGATCTCCTTCCAGCAACTGCATACAGACAGTACTGCCAACATTTAGTCAGTAAGAATGTCGAGATTTGAGTTTTATACACTGGAATGGCATTATAGAATTTGAAAACCTACATCAGTAACAACAAACATATGTTTTTCTTTTCTAGCCAAACAATTAGAGTACTGTTTGGAAGAGGAAAAGAGATAAAAAGAGAAATGTCTTTTCTCCACCCTTGTTCTTTAGAAAAAAAAAAATATATATTAAAGGTAAGTTGAAAAAGAAAGTTGAAAAAAGGAAAGGACTGCAAAGGGAAAAGCAATAAAAAATAAATTTTAAATATCATTGCCAAACCAAGGCATCATGTTATTCAAATATAAAAAAATGTCCCGAATATCTCAGGTAATAGCAAGTGTTTATTGTACTAAAACCACCAATTTTTTTAGCATGACCTTTTACCAGTCTTTTGCTATCCTAAATTAACTTACCACTATTTTGAGAATATTTAGCCTCAAATCACCTCATTATTGGGTTTCAAAGTACCTAAAACTCACAGATACAGATCCAAGGAAAGTAGTTTAAGGGTCTTGTAATGGCATTTTCTACACAAGTGTGACTTAACAACTGACACTATTAATAAAGTCTTTCTTCAGATATTGCGCTGAACATAACCTTTTTCTGCTCTCCCCCTCCTCCCTCCAGATACTCATTTTTAGCCTAGTCCATACACACTGAAACTACTAGTCAGTTTAATGTCCTCCATAATTACATTTCACTCTGGAATAAATATTTCTTGCCACAATAGATGAGACTACTACCTGAGGAAGATTGTTTTCTTTTCTATTGCTATGAATTTTCTGCTCGCAATTATAGTGGGCATACAGAAAACTCCTGATAACTTCCTGTTGGTTTTCCAAGTCACAGTTTATTTGTACTGGATTCACAAATAGGCAAAACAATTCTCTCAAGTAACAGCATTTAGAGAACTAAGCAACAAAAACTAAAAGCAGTGCATAAAGCTAGATATTAAGTCATTTTACATAGGAATGAACACGTTACATGAGAAAGGCAGACAGGGACTTTTGCTTTGTGGATCTTTCTCCTTGGAAGGATTTCTATACACAGCAAAATTACAATGAACTTCAAACATGCCAAGATTTGTTCTTAAACCACAAACTCTTTTTAAAACTAAAACCACAGTTACGTTCCCAATCAGAGGGAAATAGTGCCTCACATAGGAAAGGTTGTCTCCAGTTACATTAAGAAAAAAAATGTGCCAAACTACTGAAAGTTCTTGTAGCTGTTTCAAGGTAAATGTGTCAACAATGCAGCAGGATTTCTAAAATGACGTATCATAAGGCAAAAACAGTTTTAAGTTTACAAAAAAAATCAGTTACTCTTTCACATATTACATGCTCATAGCATTTGTTCCTTCCTTCTTAACTCCTACAGGTTTCAGTTTCACCTAGTCCTATTTTACCTACAACTTGAAAGTCTAATTAATCTTTTCTGGTACAGAAGAAAGATCAAAATCTTATTATGCAACATTTTTGTGGTGTTAAGTTGCGCTTTAACCTAAACAAGCCAGATGATTGTAAGAGACCTTCTATTCCTCTCACACCAGTAAGCAGGACTTACATAAGCCCACTGAAATAAACAAAATAAGTAGTGAAACAATAGAGTACCTACCCATTTGAGCTAAATGGAAGTATAATTCAAAGAAGCAAATAAAAAGGTTGGATGACCCATTTGTAGATAAAATTGCTCTCTCCTGTCCAATTAAACTTTATACATATTTTCATAAGTCAGAAAGGAGCTATAAGGAAAACTGACAAGAGACATAACCCAATAGATGCTCTATAAATCTTTCTGAATTAAAGACTTCTTCCACGATATACTACTTACTAGAAGACACTTCACTTAACAGATAACAAATCTGAAACTCTAATTTGCCTCTCAAAGGAAGACTGATTTTCTTATTATTACTCTTACCTGCTCCTGCTGGAGGAAATGAAAAAAATCCAATATGTTAGATCCCCAGATTTCTTTCTCCTCAAGGGATAAGAGCAACAGCTTTGCCTCCTAACAAATGCCGTTAAAGTTAGGTGATCTTTCTACATATCTTCCAGTATTTAATTAGGATTGAAAGTCAAAAATATTTCTTTGTCTTTCCCTGTTGCCAGCAATTTGTCTTGGCACAATGGAAAGACCCACAGATTTATTTTATTTTTAAACACCATTCCCAGTTCACAGCTACCCATTTAGTTTATCCACTCTCCGTATTTTTAGACACTAAACACATTTGCATGGTGTTGTGCCCTAGGTCTAAATACCGTCAATCTGTACTCCTCCACATAATTCTGCAAAAGTTGAGAGATCAGTTCCTTTTAAGGAAGGAGAGGAAGGCATAATGATTTTTCCCCACTCTTGCTCTTTTTTTGTTATTTTAATTTAGAGAAGTGTTTCTCCTTTCACTTCCCAGATTTTCATAAATTTCATTTTTCAACACATACATCTTGATAAGACTCAGCATGCAACCAAACCAGCAAACACTACTGGTGTTTGATTACTCCTCTCAAAAATCATGGAAAAGGAGACTTCTATGGTACAAGTCCTAACAGGAGATGACAAATTTGAACAATAGACTAACCATCTAACCACCTCTCATAGGCAACATGGTAAAAAGGTCCTTATGGAACTAATGCTGCCTTCACGTATTGCAGAAGAAACTTCTCGGAAGAATCAATTACATTGAGAAAAAACACCACGTTACTATTGTCTTATACAAAAAACGTGTATGGTATTTCTTCTGAGTTGATTGCTAAAGACAGTGCATTACACATAACGAAATTTACAACTGCAATTTTTACAACCAACCTGTACACATTTCAAGATGGTTATACAAAACAATAATGAAGACTGATATTCCACATAAGAAAGTGATAAATATTACCACAGCACTTGAGATCTATGGTCATGGACAAGGAATTCATTGTGCTATCTGCTGCACAGTAAAGACAGAACAAAATTTATTCCTACCAAGAGACATTACAAGATAAGAAATACACGGATTCATAGAGAAAAGAACTGAAATTAGTCATTGTAATGAGCATCCATATCAACACAAAGCACTGTTAAGTTTTGGGGAAAGGTTGATTTAAAGGTACTGAGAAAGATTTTAAGAGGATAATGACTTCTGCAGATACCTGTAGGAAATCTCTTCTGCCATAAGAAACAGTATGAAACAGCCAGCTGAAATAACTAGTCTGAAAATTAAGAAATGAACAATGAAGACTGGTATTGCAGGCTGAATATGAAGCAAGGGCAGATATCTCAAAGCAGCATATCAGAAATAATCAATGGGTTGCAACAGGATGAAATAAACAGTTTACATCTACTGCAACTTAAATGAACAGATTGAGATGCAAACAGAAGAATGACATCTAGTGTCTAACCACTTTGATAACAACTTTTTGTCCAGCAGCCTCAGTGAAGAAAGACAGGCTGAAGATGAAGCTATCAAGTCCAAGAAAAATACACAGCAGCACAGCAAAAAGCAAAATTAATCTTTAATAAATTATAGTTGAGTGGACATATGGATAGAAAAGACATTATAGAGGTGCTATGGAGTGAAAAAGTCCAGGTAGCTTACTGTCCAGGTGGAATACTGTCCTCAATATTAAATACCAGGAAAGATAGACATACCACCTCGAGGGTATTCACAGGATGATAGAGACGTAACAAAAGATGTCAGTTTTGATAGAAGGGAAGTAACAAAAGATGTAGATCTGTGAACTGCTCATATAAAAGTAGTAGCTGAACTTCTATTTGTAGTATTCATCCACAAAGAAGAATAGAAACACAGAATCATTTAGGTTGGAAAAGACCTTTAAGATCATCAAGTCCAACTGTAAACCTAACGTTGCCAAATCCACCACTAAAGTTTAAGTGCCACCATCTCCACATCTTTTAAATACCTCCAGGGATGACAACTCAACTGCTTTCCTGGGCAGTCTGTTCCAGCCCCTTCAGTCAAGTAACATTTCCTAACATCTAACTTAAATCTCCCCTGGTGCAACTTGAGGCCATGTCCTCTTGTCCTATCACTTGTTACTTGGGAGAAGAGACCAACACCCATATTCCTTCAACCTCATTTCAGGTAGCTGTGAAGAACCATAAGGTCTCCCCCCTCAGCCTCCTCTTCGCCAGAATAAACTGCCCCAATTCCCTCAGCTGCTCCTCACAGGACTTGTTCTCTAGACCCTTCACTAACTTCATGGCCCTTCTCTGGATGTGCTCCAGCACCTCAATGTCTTTTTTGTAGTGAGGAGTCCAAAACTGAACACAGTATTCAAGATGCAGCCTCACCAGTGCTGAGAACAGTGGGATGGTCACTTCCCTAGTCCTGCTGGTCACACTATTTCTGACACAAACCGGAATGCAATTGGCCTTCTTGGCCACCTGGGCACACCGCTGGCTCATGTTAAGCCAGCTGGCAACCAACACCCACAAGTTCTTATCCACCAGGCAGCTTTCCAGCCATTCATACCCAAGCCTACATGGGGTTGTTGAGGCCTAAGTGCATGATCTGATGAGCCTTGTTGAACCCCAAGAGGAGAGACAGAGCCCTATAAAGTCTTCATAGAAAAAGGAAAAAAAGGAAGGAGTAGCAACACACAAAAGAAACTGTAGAAATTGTTAGAAAGGTAGAAAGAAAAAAAATGAAAGATGAACATTTCAAGAAAGCAAGCAGGATTTTATGTGAGAGGATGGAGATCAGTGATGGATGACAGAGATCTGAATTTTAGTTAGAAGTGTTATTAGTTGTTTCGCAACAGCAATTTTAGTTAACTGGAAGAAGCAGGATTAAAGTGAACATAATTCCAGACATCTCAGGAATGACAGCGTAGTTTAGACAGCAACGTTTGGCTGATGCTCCGTAAAGAGAACTGCAAATATAACGTGAAACACTCAGACATTTTATCTTGAGTAAGACGACTCTATGCTGATACATAACTGAGGAATATTTACACTCTGAACTGCACGATTTTTTTATTTTTTGTTTTGTTTTTTAAATGGAAAAACATCTTGAGATACTTGGCCTCTATTTCATGCTGTACTTTGTCTGTCTAGTACAAAGGGATACTGGAAGTAAGCCATAAAAAAGGCTGATTGTGATTACTAGAGGCAGTTTAGCAGACTCAATGTTCCTCTAAGATATGAATTGCGTAGCTTCAAGCAGCCATCGAGTTTAACATGTTAATCACATTACCATCCACTTTCCTGAAGTAGGGGAAGAAAACCCACCATCACAGATTTAACCTATTAAAGATAACATCATAAGCAAGAGCAAGCTTTACAGTTTTCTACGATGCTAAAGAATGATTAGAAGTGTGAACCACAGACTTTAGAACTGTAGCTAGTTCTCTTTGAATTTCAGTTTTCATAAGACAAAAGGTCATCTTCAATTATATCAGGTACCTGGAGAGCATCAAATTCAGTTCTAGAAGTTGATTAGAAAAATCTCAAGAATTATGGGCTGAAAACATTACATTCTTTATTTCATTTTGCTACCAGAACTTTCAATTCCGTCATGGTGAAGAAAGACTAGGACAAGTGTCCTACAAAACTCAGGTTCTTGTATTGTATTAACAAGAATCAGGGGAGTCACAGAACCCTTATTAGAGTTAGGCATTACAAAAGCCTGTTCACACAGGTGAGCATCACATTGAAGCTTTGCATGCAACTCCTACTCCTAAAGTACAACTCAAGTCAATTATGCAGAGACCTCTAAAAGAAGTATTATTTGCAGAGCAATTACAATAGCTAATCTGGTATTTTTGATTAACAAACACATATTTCCAAGAAAAAGTAAAACTAGTTTCATAATATGAATCAGCCTCAAGACTCATATTTTTCATAGTCACAAACCTTGTAAGCTTCCAATAAAGGTCTCAAACACAACAGGTTATTACTTTTAGATAATACTTTTGTGTACTTTGATACTGAACACAGCTTTTTATGAATCCAATTACAAAACCTCCATTTAGATAAGAAAACTATCTAGTTTAATGCATTGTGCAAACAGTATATCACATTTTTGCTATTTGGTGAATAAAGTTGCAATTCGAATATGCTGTTTATTGTAAAATTAATATTATGAAGATCCTGTATCGCCTTCAAGCTTTCATAATTTGCCTATGAGTTATAAGCTAAATTTCACCATAATTAGTGTATATATCCAAAATGTCCATCATCAATGCCACCTCCATCACAAAAAACCACTCAGAATAAGTTGTATTTCAAACACATGTGCTTTTCATTTTACTTCCTTTTAATGACTTTCTACTTCTCAAACATGTAATATGTTAGAATTCCCTTCGTATCCTGTGGCAGAAACATATTTTCCATTGTGCTGTTCTAGGATTAATTCTGATGGCTTAAACCAACTCTGCTTTCTAGCTTATATACCAGTTACATTTGTGTTTTTACCTGTTGTCAGGACTAAGTTTGTAAAAAAACATTAAGTCACTATTTTTATTTAGCTCTCTGTTGAAACGCTGTGGAAGACACATCCTTTGCCTTTTTCCATAGTCCTAGTATTCAAGTTTGACAATCTTAAGGAAAAAAGACTATAAAAAAGGCAGTACACTAGAAGACTGCAATTCTCAGAAACATTAACATTGTTCTTTCAAATGTTTAAATGTTTAAAAATTAGATGTTTAACTGAAGAAATACGGATTAACTCAGTGTATTTCCATTAAGAGTTCTTCATTAGGAAGTACTTTAAAGTCTTTCTCTTCTGGAGTTTCAGATATTTCCATTCATATTACAACATTTTGAATTGGACCAATTACCAGTAGTTAAATGCAATTACATTTCTTTAGCTATGGAGTATGTTTCAGCCAAGTATTTGAGAATTTTAACTGTTATTTTCATTTAAGCAATATTATATCAGTGCGTATATAGTCATAAATCAATTCCTACACAGTACCTTAATTGTTTTTTCATCTACAGATTTCTGAATACGTTGTCTAAGAGGTTGTGGAGAAGATCGATTAGATTGTGCTGGAGATCTATATTAAAAAGGGATAAGAAGTACTTAGAACATGAAAAAACAATTAGTTAAGAAAAAAAGACACCAGAAACAGGAAGACAAGTATCTTTGCTCTTCAAGCCTTCTTAAGTAACCACATGTACTGTGACAACTGAAGGCAGAATAACAAAACCAAATCTACAGTTCCAATTTCTGGTATCTTTTTGCAGTATATTTACAATATTGTAGTTCTGCAGCCACAGTATTATTACTTGTAATACTTGCAATGAATTACTAAGTCACCATTCTACTTACACCCCTTGAATATTATCTCATTGTCATCCAGAATACGTTTCATCATATTTACAGACTGTTCAATAGAAGCACTCACACAAACAAAATGCTTCCTCCCTCCTATATTTCAGTATGTGAATAGTCACGTACACTAATGAAAAATTCTTGATGTATATAAGAGGATGAAAAAAAAAGATTAAGTTGTGCATCTGTAAATAATTACTTCTTATGACAGGCCGGTGTGCAAATAAGGACAGTTTCTTCCTAAAATAACTCGTTCTTTATTTTTTCAGCTTATTCTATTAAACTATTCCATAAATAAAATTTATTTAATTTAGAAATAAATAAAATAATGGGCTATTTGTCTGTGGTACAAAATTTCTGCAGGATCTTACAATGTTTTTGCTATTACATTTACAAAATATGTAGCTTCAGCATGTCCCATTTAAGCTGTTCTGCTTCATGAGTCCTCTGGGTACCACATAACGGCAAAATTCTCCATATCCTACTTTTGCAGCTACTGATGAATCCTCAGGATAAAACATCACTGCTTCTCCAGTGCATGGATAGGTTAGTTTCCTTTTCAGCGTTCGCAAAAATGGGTTTTCAAGAGATTCTTTATTCTGTACACCAGATAAACATGAGTATTCCTTCAATGTAGAAGGAATTTTTAAAATGCAAGAAAAGAAATTAGGAAGTAGTAATGCCTGGCTTTAACTTTAATAAGATGGGAAGATGATGGGAATTATATAAAAAACACAGCAAACTAAAAGTTGCCCCAAGTCCTCAATACCTGTTAAACCTACAAAACCAGAAAGAGATCCTCTATAGTTATTAAAATACTTAATCTTCGGTCGTGCAAAATTTAACTATAAAACATAAATATCATTAATTACATCAGAATTACTTTGATTTCAAAGTTATCACTATATTTTTTGTTTACTTAAAAAATGTAAAAGAACTATGGGAAATATAGCCCACTTCTGCCTTGCGTGTAGCTTCAAAATAAAAAAAAAATAGCAACATAAATTTATTTGAACTTCTGTAACAAAACCTGAAAAATAATATTTTTCAGAAGATTGAAATGAAGATCTTATAAAAGGAAAATATTTGATGGATGTACTAAATGGCACAGTAAGAAAAACGTCACTTGGTTAGGATGATTTAAACCACTGAGGATGTATTGTCAGTGCTTACATTTTCAATTCCCAAATATGCATGCATTTCACAAATTATAATGAAAATATTTAAACACTCTTAACTAAAGAAAGCCAAGAAAAAGCTAAACAAAATGATTGCTGCTTCTCAGTAGTAGCTTTTTTGCAGGGTTTCAGTGCAGAGAGCTAAATCTACCCAATTGATCCAGAAGTCTATTAAGAGTAACAGAAAACAAGAAAAATTCCTGACATGCTAAAGTTTTGAAAGAGGTCCTCTCATTTAACCTCAGTCTTCACCTGAAAACTAACAGTGCTCTCTCAAACTGACTGGAACCTAGACAAAACCACTCACAAACTTGAAATGGATTTTGGGATTCTACAGTAATGAAATGCCTAGAAATGACAAAAAGCATTGTGACAGACCAAAAAATCTACCATGTGATCAAAAACCATAAAGTAATTACTGTATGAGATGACCAATCTGATACACAGAATCAGCAGAGCAAATAGAATCTGAAAACTGCAGCAAAGTCTATTGCCAAAGGTATTGCCGTTTGTCCTATAAACTGTTCCAGATTTACTATTAACAACAGATTTGCAAAAAGACTGCAAACACTCTAGATCAAATATTTGAGACATAAGCATTAACAAAAAAGTGCTGTATCATATAGATGCCTGTACATTGACAAAAATCAGTGATGCTTTAGCTACTATCCTGTGTAGTATTAAGGCGCTCAGCATTCATACGGCAATTGAAGCCTTATAGTAAAGCTGCTACAGAAACGGAACACAAAGACTTGATAAAAATTAAGAACAGGTGGCGTTCGAAAGTTTCATTTCAGTTTTTGCAAAGTTTTTATTCCTAGAAAAATAATTTTGGATCATAAACTCATTACTTTGAATAAATGAATTCTAAGTCAAATTTTTAAATGGAAGCACACAGTTAATATTAAAAAAATTCATATACTAGAAAATAAAATCTATAATAAATTGATCACTATGAATTATTAAGGAAAACACAAGAACTGTCTAGATTACAATATAAATTCCTAGATAGCAGTACCTGCTTACACCTACACCAAGAAGATTCTAAGTCAAATAAATGCCTTATCCTTTTGGGAAAAATTCAAGCAAATTAATTCAGCCGAAAAATCAACTTAGCTAGGCAAAACCAAAGCACTCAGTGAGCACTCTTATGCAGAAATAAGTGATTTAAAACCCATTTTAGGTTAAAGAGTTATTAAAAAGAAAGCAAGATTTGTAGCAATAAATACTAACATTGCTTAATTCAGAAGGCAAATTCAGGTGGGCCTTCATTCCATTCAACTACAGTATTAACCTAAATCTAACCAAGCCTCTTTTCATTCTGATAAAAATACAACCATGATGAGGTTTATTAAATTAATGAAACAATTTAAAAAGTAACGTGGATTAATTTCCCTGAATCTGAAGTTAAACAAAAATAACAGACTGAAATCAGGGTTATTTTAAGCTTGTTATATAATGAACTAGAAATGTATAGCTACACAGCTATCCACAGATATGTGAGAAGTAAAAGAAATATTCCACAATATATTGTTACAAGCTGCCTTCTATATTAAAAAATTATAATAGGTTTACTTAGAATTCTTATTGGTGAAAATTTTTAAAGTTCTCTTAGAAAGTGCTTGTTCCTTCGGTTTCATAAAAGAGGTTGAAAGATAAATGTTGAAGAATTTAAGGTTTCCATTACTTTTAGAATCCTCCATCATCCAGTTTAGGACCTATCACTGTTTTTCTCTTTCCTTGCTGTTATCCTCACAGCCTTGCACCTGCACACTCTGGTAGTGTTGCTATAATGGCCTTCCACAGGAATGACTGCCATCAAAATAAGAAACACTTTCTTCCCCACTTTTCCTACCCTTGTCATTGTAACTCTTCTTTTATTTAAGGGAACCCAAAAAATGTGCATGCACAGAGCTTAATAAGCAACTGGCCATGCAGCCCTTGCCCTAATGAACAGATGCTCCAATCACTACTAAAGGCATCAAAAGCAGCAACAATCAACAAACAGTTTAAGGAGGTTCTTATGAAGACAATATAGTTATCCTGGCAAAAACACTGTTGGAGAACCAACCACTGCAGAACAGACGACGCTTGTCTGGGATCCCTGTCTGCTTTTCTTCCTAGGGAGAGTTTATGTTTTCCTTTCCTCTCCTTCCTCTTTTGATAAGCAGTCTCCACCATTAAAGTCAATGTATGCCATCAGTTACAGACCCTATCAATAAATTTTCATGCATGTGAATTTGTCTCAATGTCCTTTGTGCAATACTGTCCTGACTGGTGGATCATGATATGAAAAACTAACTATTTAAAACTGTCTCCATTAAATAATTACTGTGTAGAAAGAAAACCGTATATAATCCAAAAATATTTCACGTCATAGCTAGACAAAAGGAGGCATCTTCAAATTGAACAGCAATCTAATTAGCCATTGCAGAGACAATACTTGAACTTAAAAGTTCAAACTTAAGAGGTGAGTATTTGGAAAGTTTGGTGCAAAGTCCATTCCTTTGTGGGCTTTGTGCAGCCCAGAAACGTACTAGTTCAAAAAGTCCAAATTATAAAAGTATCTGGAAGATACAGGAAATGTGAATAAGAACACTTGAGATTGTTCTAAAAAAGCTTTCCCCTTACATCTAACTTCATAATAGATTGCACTTTGGTCATTTGCTTTGCATAAGTAATGCTAACACTTTGTTAGCCACTCAGTACGAGATCTTTAAAAAAGTGAAAGCAAATAAACCAACCTAACACAGACACAAAAAATCTTCTAGTACTCACTTGAAAAGTGTCAAAACAGAGGTGACTCCAAACAAATTTAAGCTTTCATCACCATATAATAGTTCTGCTTTGTTCTGGGTAGGAAGATTGACAGCTTCTTCATCCAGAAGAACTAGTAGGACCTTCACAGTATCTCTGCCACAATATGCAGTGCCATGATTTATGGAATGCAATTTTGGCTGAAAGAAAATTAAAAGGAACATACAATAAGAACTGTCAGCAAGTCAGACCAATACTTAATGTGAAAAAGCAACCCATATCAGTACAAGGTGTGAGGATCCCTTCATTCCCCTTCCCAGTAAGCACTTATGGGGAAACCACCACGGGAAAGTTCCTTCCTTGTCCCAAGCAATTAGTAGAGCTTAGATCACTGCCCGCTAGATGTATACACTGATGAGCAAGTCACACAGACAAATACACAAATTAACATTATTTTCTCACAACCAATTTCAGTGCTATGACTGGCCCAACTCCTCTGACTAACTGAATCTGCTAAAGCAGTTGGTTAAAAGTGAGATTTCCATCAAGACTGGATAACAGGGGTACTTGGCACTATTTCCTATTGTTTGCAACAGGGTGAATTCCTCATGATTTTCCACAAGAATAAATAATTCCTTAAAGAAAACAATAATCCACATCTGGAAGTGCTCAGTGCTACATTCAGCAGTAGCCACTATAGGACTGCAAGAATTGCAAGTTTGCTATCTTTTTCTTTAAAAATACCAGGAGTTCCATAGAGAAAAATTTAGTGCTTAGTAGATTTTTAAAACTATAGGCTTTCTTATTTACCAATACACAGAAACATTGAATAGCCTGACTTTGTTCAGAAGGATAGGGACGAGCAATGAACTGCATTTATCTAATCAGTTAACTGCTTTTAAACACGGTCTTGAAAAGATCAAATTCTATTTTTCTCTCTATTTGATTACATCAATTAGTGTATGTAGCTTTCAAGAAACCATAGCAACATATGTCAGTCAGTTACTATAACTTATAATCAATAGCTAGAAATAGCAATTACAAAAACGGTTGTTACTTGGCTTTACAGAATTGGCCTATTTCAGTACCATTTAATTTCCTCAAAATTTATTCTGAGTCTCTTCAGTCATTACATCACCACATTATAGATTTTTATAAAGTGTCATAAGTATCACAGTAAATTTATCTTAATGAGAAAAGTACAAATTTGGCATCATCTTGACTGGTTATACACAAAGGAAAAGAATAAACTTTATAACATGACATAACCTCATAACCGCCAAAACATGACCTTCAGAAAGGTACTAACCATGTGTACTAACCATGGTCTAAAATCCTATTTTCCAAAGCACAATAAGACCTTGAGGCAAGACAATAATCTTGGCCATAAAAAAGTCTTGTTTACTAGTAAGCTCAAAATCATTATTCAAATTATTTCTTCCAGAACACAGTTGAGCAGTCTTTCAAGGGTAGTGATCATTAGCTGCTCCAGACTATTCTAATTAGATCCTGAAACACCAGCCAGGTTCCATTTACAGTAGTAATTTTCTCAGGAAGGAATTAATCATAATTCTTATTAGTGACTTGCGCAGACATCAACGAAGTAGTTGTCCCTGCTGTGTAAAGTAATAACTTTTCCTAGAACTCTAGACTCTTATAAAACAGGTATCTGAAGGAAGACTGAGCAATGATTGAAGAAAACAACCACTGCTAGGAGAAAAGCAAATATTTTTCTAAAACAGTAAATCTTTTCAGGTATATTTTAGGAGGAAGCAGCTTTCCCAGGAGTTAGTGAAGACATCACTTTCAGATCTAGTTAAGATCATATTTCACTCAAATAATTCAACCTCGTGTATGAAAAAACATAACATCCTATCAACATCGGTTCTTATTCTGAATACAAAATTTTTCTGAGAAATCACAGCATCAGAGTTTGGGGGTTTCTTTATAAAGTAAAAAAAAAAAACCTAACAAAAAAACCAAGCTATATGTGAAACTCAGCACAAAGCATTAATCTTTGCTGTCCTGATAGCTTAATAGAATAATACAGATGCTTCAATTTTTTTTTCCATACAGCTCAAAATCATTTGGAAAACTTATGGGATATTTTTGTTTTGTTTTTTTTTTTAATTAGTAATAATAACCAACCCCTCTATACACTTAGTAAAAAGTTCTTCCACGTCAAGCTCCACTAAAATATGTAACTTGATATCAGCCTCTTAACATTAGTCTAAGCTCCCTTTTCCACCCTTCGGCTCTGCAAATCACATACTTAAGAATTATGATTAAATACTCGTTCATCAAATAATCTTCACAAACTTCATTTACATCAACAAAAAGAACGTCCCACACCAAAAATCTAAATACTATCATCATAACACTGACAAAGGCAATTTACACACAGTCCACCTTCATCTCTTCACCACAATTAACAACCCCAAATTTCTCCACACTTATTCCACTCTCTAGCTATGTTCAGTGCACATTTTGCCCATTAGGTCTTCCACTTACTGTCCTTACCTCTAATTCCTCAGGCCTCACATTGGGCACTATAGAGGACTGTGGTTGGTTGACCTTGGCTAGCCACTTGGTGCCCACCAAGCTATTCTGTCATTCCCCCTCCTTGATAGGAAAGGGAGAGAAAATACGATGAAAATATCGTGGGGTTAAGATGAGGACAGGGAGTTCACTTATCAGTTACCATCACTAGCAAAACAGATTTGACCTAAATAAATTAATGTAATTCATGGTCAATTAATTAAAATAACAACCATCTCTTCTTCCCAGACTCAACCTCACTCCCGATACTCCTCTACCTTCTCCCCAAGTGGCATAGGGGGATGGGGAAAGAAGGTTGCAGCCAGTTCCTAATGCTTAGTTTCTGATGCTCCTTCTTCCTCACAGTCTTCCTCTGCTGCTGTGTTGGGTGCCTCGCATAGGATACAGTCCTTCACAAGCCTCTCCAGTGCGGTCACGCCCGCAGGCTGGAGCTCTTCAACAGCTGTGCCAGTATGGGCTATTTCCACAGCGAGCAGCCCTTCAGGCGCAGACTGCTCCAGCCTGGGTCCTCCAGAAAACCTGCCTCTCCGTGGGATATAGTTCCTGCCATGAGGCTGCTTCACTATGGACTCTCGCACAGGATCCTCCACAGGCTACAGGGAGGATATCTACTCCTCACTTCACAATGTTTTGGACTTCTTTTGTATTTAATTTTATTTTGAATTCCTAACCCTTAGAAATACTTGATGCCGAATAATTAAAATATGCTTATTTTCATCAAAATCATTGATACACGTTCTCAAATCTTAATTCCACTTTCATGAGGTTTTTTGTTCGGAAACCTGTTATAGCTCTTCTGCCTTGAAATTAGCAGCAAACCAGACAGTTATAAGTACCTACATCTATAACAACAGCATGAACAAATTGAGTTTTGAAGAGTATTTAATTTACAATTTTGAGGCAAGAAATTTAAAGTAAATTAGGTTTTTGAAATCCACACTGTAATGCTCAAGTATACGTCTTTCAATGAGCTAAAAACCACAGTGTAGAGGAAATGACACTGCTCTATCCTGTCAGGAAGAGATAATGCTCTATATAATAAAGTCTTCTAAAAAAATAGAAAAGAAACAAAGCAGACAAAAGACATTTGCTTTCTTGTAAATCTATTCAGAAAAAAGAACAAAAGAAGTCCCATTACCCGTGCTGGACTGTCTCCAGTGGTGCTGGCAGTAAAGGCTTCCTGCTGTGAATCGATAATATTTTTAATCTTCAAATCCAAATCTTGTACTACTTCCTCTACGGCCTGACAGAAAGGATCCCCATTGCTTCGGCCTTTTATCAAATGCATCTTCACTGTTGACAGAATTCGCCCCCCTGCGATTCTGAAAATAGGCACAGGGTCATCTCCACATTAATCTTGGCAGCACTTTAGTATACCTATTAGTGTTGAACATAGCCAGTCTTCACAGTTAATCAAAACTCTTCAGAGAACAGCTTTGATCTTTTAAATCAAACAGCAGTGCAGTATTGTCCAACATAATAGTTTACTAAAAAAAAATAAGATTATAAGGAAAGGTAATGAATTCAGCATTTAGTAATACTCTAAGTTGCAACACAAAACTAACTTCTCCATAGAAGTTCAAAGAAAAGTACTTTTTTTAAACCTACAGTTACTGTTTTACTTATAAGCTGTTAAGTGTATACTGAAACATGCACTCTAATTTAACAGCCTGATTTTGTCTTTTGTGCCTCGTGAAAGTGCTTCCAAATAACAATCTACTCTCAATTTTATTTAAATAGATAGTAATTAGACTAGATGAACATTACTGCTTGCCATAAAGACATGTTATTAATCTTTTTCATCAACTAGAAAAAATACCTACGAAAAAGAACTTAGTAATTTAATTATGGAATATCCATGCAGGTTGACATAAAAATTTTAAATCATTGTATTCGATAGATACAGGGGCTTTATTTCAACTCTTTGTATAGAAACATAAGAAGGTATTTGTGAACGCATCTAAACTGTGTTTAGACTGTTAATGTCATTGCATGATCCTGTACCGTAAACATTCATATTGCATGTATGATAGTCTACTTTGGGGGTCACCTTCACATTAGAACTCCCCAGTCTCTCTGCAGCAAAACTCTTGAGTGATTACCAGTTACAGTTGTACAGACGATGCTCTAAAAGGCAATACGGAGAGAACTACAACATGCCTTGCTCCCTCAGGCTTGCAACATCCACATATTCTATAAAAATGAAAATATAACAGGTCGCCAGGTATACCATGTTATTCTGAGTGTAAGGAAAAAATAATCAGTTCCTGAAGAATCACAAGAAAACCTAAGTCTCCCCGGGCACAACTTCCGGCCATTCCCTCGAGTCCCATCATTTGTCACCACAGAGAAGAAATCAGCACCTGCTCCTCCTCCTTCCCTTGTGAGGAAGCACTAAACGGCTTTGAGGTCCCCCCTCAGTTTCCTCTTCTCCAGGCTGAACAGAGCAAGTGACTTCACCTGCTCCTCACACGATTTCTCCTCTAGACCCTTCACCAACTTTCTGGACACTCTCCAGTAGCTTTAGATCCTTTTTATACTGTGGCAGCCAAAATTGCACACCATATTGGAGATGGGGCCACAGCAGTGCAGAGTAGAGTGGGACAATCACCACCCTTGACTGGCTAGGAATGCTTCAAGATTCCCCTCACCACACCAAGCAGTCATTTATTTCCTGTGTAACACCACGTATATAAAAGGACTTCATTATTTCCCTGTGACATTTTGTCTTCAATTGCATTCTCCGTCTGCTTATTTTACTCAACCTCATCAAATGCAGTAGTCTATACTATATTTTAGCTTTAATTTATAGGGTTTTTTAAAATTTATTCCCTCTCTTTTTACTTTTTCATCTAGAGAGTTAATTTCACCTTTGAATACCAGCTGATAACACATGTAAGGATAATGGAAGAAATAAAATCATAACAAAAGGCACAAAGAACCCATTCTTTTAAAAAAATGATTCCCAGGAAAAATTAGTAGAACTCTGTGTTCAGAAACTACTCTGAAGTGAAATTAGAGATTGAGACAGCACAAAGCAGAAGTATCAAATATTTTCTGTTCTTAGAGGGCATGTATTTATTGCCAGCGTTGAAGGCAAGATCCTGTACTTGTGGACCCTTCTTTTGAAGTCATACAATCATATCTCATATCCTTAAAGTAATGTAGATCCTCTGTTGACAGTAGTGTCTCAAAAGACTAAATGAAAACAAGAAAAAAAACCCCAAGTCTTCCAGTCGTTTTGACAAAATACTTCCAATGAAGTTAGATATCCTTGTGCTGCTAAGTCCAGTTAGAAGACTGATTTCTTGTCTATTTTTTTTAAGTTTTACAAAGCCTAAGTAAAATGTTATGCAAAGGGAGCAAAAAAAAATGCTGTCCATTCCAAACGCTTGCTCTAAGAATTTTCCCTTCACAGTCAATCTGCTTCATGATCTACTGCAACAACCCATCTTCCCTTTCCAATTAACCTCTAGTTTCTCTTTTCAGACTTTAAGAAACAATTAAAAAGCCACTTTCCTGCAACACCTAATAATTAGATAGGACAGTCAACTGTAACAGAGCAGCCTGATCTTGTCTTTAACAACAGAATTACTGAAGTTTTACATTTTTTTCTCCCCTAAAAGTTACATTCATAGTCTATACCTAAGCAGATAGGTAGCACGTTGAGAGTAATCTACCATCAGTCTATCGAGCTCAGACACCAATAGTTTGGATTTAACTATACTGTGGATGGTACAAAATGACTTCATATTTATTCAGACACCCCGAACTCTGGAGCTGCTATTGGCACCTATGGTAGCATTTTTAGAAATATGAATGATGCTGCAAATGTGTCAAAAAAACCCAAAGCAATGGCTTTATTATTCCAGGTAACATAGTCAAGAGTGAGTTGATGACTAATTTTTTAACTTCCATTCTTACTGGCTTTCTTCATGCTCTTGCCTACTTACCCTAAAAGGATACCTTGCAAATTGAAAGAATGGCGCACATTTGTACACATTAAATTCTGAAGATGAATCTTAAAATTCTAGATGGGAGAGCTTTCATCAAATGAAACTCTGCATGTCTACATTCATATAAACTGCAAAATAAATGGGCAGAGCTAGGCAAGAATAGGAATTGAGTCAGAAGAAAACTGATTTGTTTATATTGTTTTCTGCTAAAACACGTAGAGGGAACTGAGCCAGAGATCTTGCTGGTTTGGCTTATTCTGGCTGAACAAGATTCTGTAAATAACTTAGAAAACCTGAAGTTAACTCAAAATATTTTTTTGGCTTTTTTCCAGGTGAAAACCAAACATTTCCTCACAATTCTCAGCTTTAACTTTTACAGATTAAAGATTATTCAATTCACATCAGATTTGCAAGTTTGATTAAACAAAAAACTTCTGCTTTTCAGAAATTTAAGCACAACGTATGCACTTAGCCAAAAGAAAATTCACCATGTAACTCTGTATATAGGTCAAGAACCATCCAGATCTTAGAAAGGATCATGAAAAAAGAGATGCTGGTGTACTTCTGCTCCAAAAACCACAATTCAGTCTAACCACAAGAGAATGAAAAGTTCAAGGGGTAACGGGAGAATTATTCAGTGCAAGTTGTCAAGAGGTAAGAAGAGAGCACTGCTGAAGAAATGTTGTTAGAGATGCATATGGGAACTGTAGCCAAGTCTCCTGCTGCTTCTTGCCAAACTGCTTTATTGACTGAAGTTGTCTTTGAAAGTCATGTTCCTTCTTTTCTCTCTACAGATATCTTGATCTACAACATTATAATTTCCACACATTTTACATACATATAGATGTGTGTAGAAAAGAAGTATTATTATATACATAGCACTGGGCATCAGTTAATTAAGATAATCACGTTCTTAATTTAAATGCTATGCTCCGTATGTGACTCGATTACCTTTGACTGAGGATAACCACCAAACTAAAATAAAATATTCCTATGTTTATTTTTTTGCCTCTACTACCCAATGCCAACTAAGGATATTTGCTATTAAAAGTAAAGTTCATTTAATCTTTTTCTCCCCATATTCCTTCTTCTTTTCCAGGAAAGAGTTCCAGTCTACCATCAGATATACACAGTACTAACTGGAGCAAAGAAAAGGAAAAGTTTATTCATACTTCAACTAGTATTGCTATAAACAGGACAAGACATAAATTGCTGATCTAATGTGTGTGGATTAGTACTGAAACATTGTGCCATAGCTCATGCCATTTTACAACAGAATATAATGTAACAAAATAAATTATGTTGTGAGGTTTGTTTTATTGGTCTTGAATATATTTTAAAAATGTTGATTTCACCTCCTTTGTGCAATTTCATGAATATTTCAAAGCTCACTACAGAAGCCCTAACTAACCATGTCTGGCAGTTGCAAAAAGCATGGTCAAGTCAATCTCAGTAGGAGATTCTTTTAATCTCTTTATGTATGCCATTTAGAGCACAAACGGAGATGGCTAGGGCTCTGTCCTGGTTTATAGAGTCCCTTCTGTGCTAAAAAAGAGCACCATCCTTTTCCCAGAAAAGCCAATTCACTCTAAAAAAACCTAACATAAATAGCCATCTTGAACAGGAAACTATAAATTAGTTGAACAATAAATATAGTAGTTCTAGTTAAAGTAAACCAAAAAGTTACCTGAGCAACTTCAGAAGCCACTTAAGTTCTACTAGTAGGCTAGTAGCTTAATTGTTAGTGAGGTTTCCAAAATTAACTAAAAGTGTGAAGGTGAAAGAAAAGTGTGGTTAAAATGCAACTTCGGTTTTGGGGTTGGGGGTTTTTTTTTTGGGGGGGGGGTGTTGGCGTGGAGGGGTTTTTTTGTTGTTTTGTGGGTTCTCTTCTCTTGTTTGGGGTTTTGGGGGGTTGTGGTTTAGGGTTTTTTCTTCCCCAAAAGGAGACCCTATGCCAGATTGCTCTGATATTACTCTTTTATAGGTTTATATTATGTAGAAAATCAGTTGAACTTAAGAGAACTTGAAAACATCTGATATTGTACTAGAAAAACATGTTTATATGAACAGAATGAGGTCAAAAATTGTTATCCACCTTGTAGTTCCTAACAGCTAGAAGGGCAAAGGTTTGTTTTGAATATGGAATTAAATGAGCAAAGTTATCTGTCTTCAGGAAATTTTTACAGCAACAGAAAGTAAGAATTTTAATCCTCCTTAATTCTGAAAAAGGAGCAAGACGCCTAACTGAATTCAAGAAGGAACCTGATATATTAATAAAAGCAGTGTAATTCGTCTAAGTCAATAGAAAGTTGGAGAGACCTTGTCCCTTTCCAATCAGGGAGCCTGCTAACAAGCTTTCTCTGATTTCATTCAGATCATAAGCTGCTGACATGAAATATTCTAGGATAAAGTACTTCAGTCTTGCATCCATGGTCTTTTAAACCATATTGAAGGGGGACTTCTATCAAATCCAGCCAGTAGTAAACATCTGTCAATTAACACTATGACAGATGCTATAAAATAGCAATTTTTTTTAAACACTAAAAATATGATCTTCCCTTCAGAGTAACATGCAATTATATTCCTTTGTTCAAATCATACAAATTGAAGGAAGCTTCAACTAGAAAACTCACTAATTTTATCTATGATACAAATAACCAAAGAAAATCCATCAGAGTAATTATAAACACTAAAAAACCCAACTCTTTAGAAACAACAACCTTCCACTGTCAGGGCAGGGAATGTTCAGACGCAAAAGCCTGGATCCAACAGTACAGTGGTGATCTTCCACTAAGTGGACTCAGCAAACTCTAAACGTGACCATCAGCATGTCCGTCCAGTAATCCACATCAAGTCCATAGCACAGGAGACCTAGAATCAAGCACTTTTCCCCTTCTTTGATGGCCTGCATTATTCTTTATTTGCTTCAGCAGATGGAAAGGGACCAACAAACACTACCACCTTCCATTACAAAGTCTCAAGTTACTCTCTTATTTCCTAGCCACAAACGCCAGGACTGCCAGGTGGGTGGGTGAGGGGAAAACATGTGATTGCACAATTAGAGACTACGTTAATTCATGCATCTCAGATGTCTGAACTAAGACTTCACTGGCAGCCTCTAAATGTTTAGTTTTACAGACAATGTAAGTTTCTAAATTTCCTGGAAATACATCTTTTGTGGAAAAGAATAAAGTAGCACACAGAAGGAAAAAAAAAAAACAACACACCAAAAAAACCCCCAGTATGGACAGCATTCAAAACCTGATAAAAAGCAGAACACTCTCCTGAAGCTTATTCCAAGAACAGAAAAGAATATATCAAAATTCTATTATACTAAAAATCCACATTTTTATTAAATCATTTCAACTTCTCCAATAGAGGTAAAAACCAGATGACATACAGCTATCTATCTTATGTAGCGGGAACAAATGTCCTAAAACAGATTAAAAGAATCTATTCATCATGGGGTGGGAGGGGATCACATCCTTTGCTATGGATCTAGGAAGCTGGTTTAGAACTTGATAAAAACTAAACAATTATCCCATTTTTGAATACAACTATATGAAGAAAGTAGCGATCTAATTCTAATTTCAAATGCAAAGAAGCAGGGTGTCAGCTTCATCCACCTGTGTAGAAAAGCAGGACAGAAGGCCCTTTGGCATTCTGTAGTTTATTAGATCCACAATAAAAGCACAGAAAAAAAGAACCCTTTTGCTAAGTATTTTTCCGCTTTTGCAGTATTGCCAAATTGTTTCTCAAGTCTGGATTAAAGGGAGGCTATGAAAACAGAGGAACTAGTAGTTTGTAATCTGTATGACTGCATAAGGGTAAGATACTTCAATCGAGCATTTATATAAAAGTACCATATAACCATAGCCTCCACGTGTCTTCTTTTAAATTAAGGAACTATACTCAGATTTCAATACCTAGGACATAATGGTCAGTGTATTCTCCAGCACCAGCCTAAATTAGGATGTTGTGGAAAGGGACAGCAAATCACAAAAGTCACAATTTAACTAAATACAAATCACTTCAACTGTGATGTTTTAAGTCAGACTTACTCTCAAAAGATCAGCTTTTGAAATCAGAGTTTTCTGTTTTCTTGCAAATCCAATTTAAACCACAATTAAGTTAATTATTTCTAAATATATTTTAAAACATTGTCAACATTAAGTTTAAATGAAGACAAAGTATATCGCTATTTCCATTATAAGGTTAAAATTGTAACTAAACCAGACAATTGACTTCAAAATTACATTAAAGCACATTAGTCTTTGAAGCAGAAAGCATTTCCAGTGAAAATTTAAGAGTCTAGTTTAAACCTAATTTTTTTTCACATAAAAAACTTTCTTACACAAGCCTTTCTGATATTTTTCCACTTCTTCAAAACACAAGAATATTTTTAATTAAGTCACAAGCACAATGTTTGTTAACATGGTAGAAGGCTAATATAGTCTTAATATATATAATCAGTAACTTTCATTGTAAATATTTAAACACTATAACATTCTTCATTTCAACAAGGCTAAGAGTTGAAAAAATAGGTTGGAGTGTCTATTTCTCAGTATTTTACTGAGAAGAAGCACATTGCAAATACTCTAAAACTGTGTAAAGAGATTTATCTAGTAAAACTCAATAGAACAAGTTTGAAGGACTATAAGCTTCTCATGGATACAGAACTACAGCTGCATTGGAATAACCAAGTTATGGTGGGACAGTCTGACAGCTGGAGTGCTGCAAAGGATGAATCAGGAAAGACAAGGTTGGGGAGTGCCCTCTATATGCAGAGCAGCTCAGCTGTATAGAAGACCTCTTCTATTGGACAAAAGAGAGACTTTTTGAGAGCTTGTGAATCAGGGTCAGTTTGTTAGAGCCAACCCAACACATGTGAGGAAACAGGTAAAGTATTCTTAAATCAACTCTCAGCAGGGTTTGGATCACAGACCCTAGCTCTTACGGGCCATTTTACCATCACTCCCCCAACATCTGCTGTACGAGTGTCACAATGGGATGTAAGCAGTCAAGAAGGTGTCAGGGATACTGGATGTGTGAGTACACAAAGGGTTACACGGAGCTGGGTCTGCTATTCACTAACAAGGAACAACTGGTCTGGGAAGTGGACAAAAAAATAAAATACAAATAAAATTAATGGTAGCCTTGGCTATAGCAATCATGAAGTAGTAGAGTTCAAGATCCTAGGGAAGTGAGGAAAGGAAGAAGCATAGTATAGACTGGAAATTTACAAGAGCAGAATTCAGCCTATCCAGTGAACTGGTACATGGAATCCCATGTGACAAAGTTCTAAAAGGCGGAGAGTTCAGGAAAGCTGACAGGTCATTAATGACAGTATATCACAAGTACAAGAACAGTCCATCACAATACTCAGGAAAATGAGTAGAAGTATCAGTAGACCAGCTTGGCTAAACAGTGAACTGATGACAGAGCTTCAACGCAAAAGGGCTTCACACAGGATGGTGCAAAAGGGACAGTTTATGAAGAAATAATCTAGAAACATTGCCCAGGCATTTAGAGATGTTGTCAGTAAAGCCAAAGTTCAGCTGGAGTTGAGACTTGCAAGGAATATTGAAGTGGCTTCACCTGCTGCTTTTGTATTAAAAAGCCAAACAAAGAAAATGAAGAGCTTTGCTGAAAGGAGATTTTGCAATACTGGACACACAAAACTATATAATCAATTCTTTCTTTGTCTTGGTCTGCCAGGCCTCTGATTAGACAGTTTTCAGAGGAGAACTACCAGCAGTGGATAAGAATCAAGTCAGGGTTTACTTGACAGATCTGAGCCCCTATAAATCCATAGAACCAAATCGGCACCATACAAGACCACTAATGAAACTGGTTGATGTCCTTATAAGGCCTCTCTATGCCATCTCTGAAAGGTCATGGTGATCAGGGGAGGGCCTGACAAATGGAGAAAAGCAAATGTTTGCAAAAAAAGGCCAAAGAGGCAGTTTGGGAGACCACAGGTTCACCAGCCTCACTTTGTTTCCTGAGAAAATAACGTAAAAGTCCTCTGGTAAAACATTTCTGGGTATGTGAAGAATTAGGTGGTGGCTGGTAACTGTAATCATGGATTTATGAAGTGTAAATTATGGCTGACCAATCTGTTTGCCTCCTATCATAAAAAGGCTGGTTTTGCAGACCAGAGGAGAATTGCAGATGCCATTTACCTTGACTGTATAATAGAAAGCTTTCAAAATTGTCAGAAAATACTTTCAACATACAAGTTTGAATGTTACAGCCTGGATAGACCAACAACTAAATGAGTTAAAAAATGGTTGGATTATCAGGCTCAAAAGGCAGCAAACATGTTGTACTGTATCTGGGGGCCAGTAACAAATGGAATACCACAGGGGCCTATATGGGAGCCTGTTTTTTTCTTTTGAATATCTTTGGAATTGACTCTGTGATGAAATTACATTCTTACCAAGTTTGCAGATGATATCAAATCAGATGGAACACTTAATATGCTTAAGGGTAGAGTTGTCTTGCATAGATACCTAAACAGATGGGAGAAATGAGCTCACAGGAACCATAAGAAATTCAATAGGACATGCGATCTTGGAAAGGGATAACCCCTTACAATGATACAGGCAGAACCTGGGAGTCTTGGTGCATGTTCAGCAAGCTAACCATGAGCCAGGAGTGTGCCTTGGCAGCAAAGAAAGCCAACAGTATCCTTGGCTCCATCAACAGTAGCGTAGCCAGTAGTTTGAGGAACGTAATTATCCCTCTCTAATCAGCACTTGTTGGACCAAATTTAGAACATTGAATCCAGTTTTGGGCTCCCCAAGTCCAGGAAAGACATTGATAAACTGGAACAAGTTCAGCAGAAGGCTGCCAAGATGGTCAGGGAAACATGCCCTGTGAGAAGCAGCTAAGGGAACAGCTTGTTCAGACTGGAAAAGAGAAGGCTTCAGGGAGATCTACTAACAGTTTTCCAATATCTACAAGAAGGTAACAAAGACGACAGAGCCAGGCTCCTGATGTTGCAGTCAGTGGAATAAAAAGAGACAATAGGCATAAATTGAAACAGGAGAAGTCTCAACTTGATAAGGAAAAAACAGACTTTTCACCATGAGGGCACTCAAGCAGTGGAACAGGTTGTCAAGAGGGAGATCGTGCAGTCTCCGTCCTTGCAAGTTTTCAAAGCTTGACTGGACAAAACCCTGACTAACCTAGGCTGAACCCATAAATGACCCTCCTTTAAGCAGAGTGTTGAACAAAAACTTCCTGATATTCCTTCCAAACTGAATTATTCTATGAACCTAAGTATAAGCAGTCCTGTAGAAAATATTTAGCCCACGCTTACACAACTCTCCAGCAGATTTAGAAAACAAAATTCCAGAGCTGAATGAATGCTATCTCATTAACTAAAACATTAAGCACAAGATCAGATGAAGTCTCACATGCTTTCTCTCCCAAAATACTACTGCATGTCCACATGCAATCACAGCTTCACAAAAGCAACGCTTAAGAAACAGCATTTTTCCTGTCAAGGGAAAGCCCAACGGACTAATCAACGCGCATGATCAAGTCAAGCTGCATAACTTCTACAACTGACTGTAGAAGACTGCTCATGAACCTGAAATGAAGATCCACTCCAAAGCATTACATTCGCTCAAACGCTTGAATGAAACAATACAGCTAACTTTAAACAGCTACTACTGTGAGCTGTTGCAACAGTGTCACCTAGTGGTCAATACGCAATTCAAGAAGAAAACTACTGCCCATCTACCAAACTAGCTACTATACAAAATCAGTTGAGACTTTTAAATATATATATGTACATATGTTCACACACATACATCTGTATGAACCAACAAATGGAGTAACCAATAATATTTCATAAGTAACCAGTAAGATTTTCATCATTCAGTTTTAAATCACACACATCTTTGATGAACCTGAAAATGAGTCATTCCAAAAATAGAACTAAGTTCTTTCCAGATGCAAGAAGAACTATTATCTGACCTAGAAGAGAAGGATTTCCAGAATGTTAGATTAGTACTGCACTTTTTCATTTATATCAACAGAAAAGACTTTCCAGATCTTCAGGTGTATAATTGCCCACTTCACTGACAAATACAACATTGATATGTTTCTTGTCAAGGACCAGACACGTAAAGTAGAACATCCAACTTTATATTTACTGCATGAGCATTGTCCATGTCTTATACATTTAGGGTTACAAGTTTTACAGCATCCCCAAACTTCACGGAACGTTCATGATACTGAATCTTGAAACATTAGTGATTTCTTCTAATTTTAGACACTTGGACAATTAGGAGAGGCAAACTTGAACTGTCTCAAAAGTCCAGAGATTTGTAAAAAAGTTTGTTCAGTTCAGTGAATGTGCCTTGAAACCACCAAAGTTCATGATATCTTTCCATTTCTCCTGCTCTCAGGTCTGCTTATATTTTGTGTCATTTTTTAACCATATCATCATAGTTTCATTAAATTTCCACTCTGTTTGACGGCTTCCCTTCCTTCACCTCATCTACTGTTCACTTTCTTAGCTGAATGACTTGGAGATGGGAAACACGTTTCTTTTTATTCTCCATTGGTGAGCAGATATCTGGTTGCACCATACCTCCTACTATTTTCAAAATATTCTTAATCATATCCCATAACTACACAATATCTTCAACTCTGTTTCTAGGTTTCCAGCGCAAAGGAACATGACTTCAGGCAGATAAAGAAAGCTTCTTTTCAACCCTGTTCCACAACGACCCAGTATTTATTTGGCTACTTTTATTTTATGCAAGTTCAAGTTTCAGATCTCCACTGTAACGAGATGAAACTGAAATAAGACTTCTAATCATTAAGTAAACAACCAAAAAATGCTGCTTTGGTTTTTTTTTGTTTGTTTGTTTTGTGGCATAGCAAATACTGAGACCTGTTTTTTTGCAGCTTGGCTAATCTCTCAGAGAAATAGCAATACCACAGATAGATTGTCCAGCTCACTCTCAGAGTTCTCAGCAGGCTTCTGAAGACTAACCAACTGAAATTGCTGCTTTTTTCCTCTGCTCTTTGGATTGCAATAGTAACAGAACTAGAGAAATCTCTTGTGTAAAACTGCATCTTCTGGAATTCATAACTACTGTCACACTACAGACAGAGCATACAGTACGTCCTCGCCCATATGTCTTTCCGAACACTTAAGAAAAAATAGCTTTTTTCCACCAATGTTGTGACCCTTAGTTTCTAATCTGTATACTACTCCTATAATATTTGAGAACTTCAACATATTAACGAAGTTTCTTTCAAAGACAACCAGTTGATATATTTCTACAAGCACTAAACAGATACGTATATAAGAATAATAGTAGTATTTTAGTTTGTGAGGTTATAGGACCCCTACAGAGTACAAGAGATACTAAAAACATCACAGGATAGATAGCTTCCATTCTTGGCCAGTGATACAACCAACGACATCTACATGTACACATGCAACGTAATGAACACACCAGTGTCTGATATTAAGATTCATAACACAAAGTGAAATAGGTTGTCTTACTATCTATAGATTTACAACAATAGAAACAGAATGACAAAGAGGACAGCAGGTATAGCAACAGGAATAAAAGAGAAAGCAACAGAATACATAATTGTACGCAAAAAAATTTCCGCACTCTAGAAAATTCTCCCAATTAGAAGCTGGTAATTCTTAGTAACTATCCCACGCTGATTTTTCTCATATGCCTTAAACAAAGGATAACTAACAAGATGTAGCATTTTAGGTTACATTTTGCTTAACTGTACATACCTGAAGAAGTAGTCTTTTCACCCTAAAAAGTTTATGCACATAAAAGATTTTCCATTTCTCAGTTTTACCAATGTTCAGTGCCACATATGATTTTTAAGAAAAAAAGCATACATTAGATGTAGAGTCAAAAGTTTTCTTTAGTCAGCAGCACAGACAGCATGTCTCTGGCATCCAGAATGTTGAAGTGGAAGAAGAAGCAGAATTAAAAAAATAAAACAAAAACTGAAAAACAACTTCAGAAACACTTTCTACTTCTACCCTCAATGCAATCTAAACAGTAATCTAAATAATGTTTATGGTTCGCTTATAAGATTTTGTTCCCAACTGTGTAGATTAGGCTCAATTCAAACTAATAAAAAGATTCTTTAGTATCAAGAACAGAATTATTACATCTGATTTGCTAAAGTTTTTTATTAAAAAAATACTGATTATAAATGAAAAAATTACTAACTTCTATAATACTTAAGAAAACTGCTTTTCTTTTTTGACTAATGACAGTACGTATTAATTCAAAATCCTGTGTTTTACTTACACCTCTCTAATCAATCTTGCATTTATAAGCCTGCCCGAAAGTCTAACCTCAGTTCTTCAAAAACATTCAAAATCAGTGACTTCACCAGAGCCTTCCTGAGAAGTAATTCTTATGCTTTGCTTATGTAGTTAAAAAGAAAAGCAACACTAAATGACCAATGTCATCATTTTTCAGCAGCAACAAAAAGACTCTTTTATATAAGGGTATATACAATGAAATGTCAAAAAGGAAATAATTAACAAGGAAGAAGTAGTAAAGCATGTACGAGTTTAATTACTTACCAGACACATAAGACTGAAATTTTTAGATGTTCGTTTACAACTAGTGAACTACCAAATAGCTATACAGATACTGATTTGACGACAATTTAAAACAAATAATAACCTCAACAATCTATAAGCTTACCCCACTTGTTTTTCAAATATTTATACTTTATGATAAGGTTTAATATGTGAACATTTACTCTGATATATTAAGTGAATAGATTTTCTTTCATTCCTCCACCTTGAGACACATGCATAAAAAAAAAAGATGTTCAACAAGACAAATACATAACAAATTCTATTACCTTGGATCTAAGGTATCACCAACAATTTCTTGCAGCTTGTCAATAAAGTTAACAAAGTTTGTAAGCCCCTTTGCATGGACTTTTAAAGGATCAAAGAATGAAGATTCACAGCCTCTTCCTCCAAGTTCTATGGTTCGGATAAAAGATGTTGCAATCTATTAGGAGAAATAGCCATAAATATGAAACTGTAAACAAACATGAAATGTACATATGTCGAAGTGAGCCTCTCCTACAATTTGCAAACAGTGATGACAGTTGGTTGATGCAGAAATAACTGAAATTAATAGCATACCTCCTGACAGTGAGCTTTGTACATCTCACCACAAGTGTTTGCAACATCAATACTTAAATAGTGCAGCGGTATTTAAAAAAAAAAAAAACAAATACCAAAAGCCAAAGTGAAAATGATCCAGCTAATTTGATGTTTATATTGGCCTTTTGACACCTTAGAAAAAAACTTTATTACACAGCATATAGATTTTTTTGTCGTTGCTTCCATTTAAGTGCTCGTGCTGACCTCACAAAAACTACTCTTATATTCACAGGGCTGTCTATGACCCAAGAATAACTTTAACATAACCATATAAAAGTTGAATTCAGTAGCTTATTTATTTTTAGAGGTACAAATGAAAACAATGTATACTCAAAATTTCTGAAAAATTATGACAGTAAAGGCTTTGATCGCCACAAGTACCTAGTTCTGAAAGTTTCCATATACTTCCATCCGCTATAAAGACACTGAAAACAAGAGATAACCCCAAAGCCTTAGAGGACTACCCCTCAAACATTAAGGCAACAATCAGAATAAAAAGCTTAACAGTTCTCCAGAAAGGTGAAAGTAAAAATAACAACCTGTAATGCTTGTCACACATGCAGTAAAATTAATTCTACATATAATTTCAGACTAAAGAGCTATATCATAAAGCTCTTAGGAAAGAGTACAACTGGAATTACTCTAGCAAAGAAAGTAAACCTGCCAGTATTCCTGCCTTTGTGCTAAAGATTTCCTGTGGATCAAGTACAGTTCATAGGACCTTGCCTTCCCAGTGGAAAATTTTCTGGCTTTGCAGGATTTCTACAAGCACAGATGCCAAAAAAAAAAAAAAACAAAGAAAAAAAAGACTTCTTTACACGGTAGAGAAGTTTCCCCTTTGGCAACTGCAAGGAAGAAGTAATAAATCCAGTCAAAACACGTAATTTTTTTATACAATGTTAACAGAGCATTAGAAGCTAAAATAATTAATACTGGAACTGAGATTTCACAAATTCTCCATATTTATTCAACCATAAAAATCTGAGAATGCAGCTGCTTCAGTGAATGTTACATACCCATGCTGTTTTTTCTTGGTCTGCTGTTGTCTGCACTGAGGCCGCTGTGCACGCAAAATTTGATTGTTTGGAACATGAGGGACTACAGAGGTTCTTTGGAGAAAGAATTCTTACTCATCTTATTCCAACTGTTTTTGAGATAGCTCTGTGCTGACTATAAGTACTGTAAGTATAAATGCACCTTACATATCAAACTAGATTCTTTAGCAACAAGCTTCTATGAGCACTGCACATTAATGCTGTATTTTTTATATTCCTATACAAAGGCATTACCACTGCCTCAAGGTTTTTTTTCCCAGCTTTGTGCCTCTGAAACTACAAGGAGCAGGAATACTCTGTATCAAACACATCTTGATAAGTGTTTCAAGACTGACTGAGATACAAAATGACTGGAAAGCATTACCTTCCCCAAATTCTGAGTCAAATCTGAATTAACTGCAATAGTGCCCTTTTAAATTTCAGCTTCTGTTCTAGTGTAGATGTCAAAGGCAGGGTTTTGTCCAAAAGTTGCTCTAAGAAAACCATTTTGGATGCAGAAATACTTTCGGTTCCAGATGTCTCAAGTTTAACAAATGCACAGAAAAATGTTGGTTTACTATCTAACCAAAATACATACTTAGAGGACTTCAAAACTGAAAAGCACTGTAATGCATTGCTAGTAGCTTAGTTTTTTTTAGCGTTAATACTGTTTTGTGATACTTATTTAACCCAACTTCACTGCTTTTAGAGGTACTTGGGAAGCAGAAACCTCTAGTCTAACACCATCTTTTCTTCGTCTTTTTTCTTTGATATGCACACTCATGATCTCACTTCACAATATTTACCAAGATTTCAAAATCTTAAAAGCAGTAATAAAAAGGATACCTAATATTCCTGTTTAAGATAGCAAACTTTTTCAGGATTTCAGTCACTGTTTGGGATGAACAGTCTCAATGCCTGTTTTTATGATGCATGATAACATTTCAGAGTTCTAGAGGTGCATGCAATTATTTTTCTGTGCACGTTTAGAACTCATGACCAAGCAAGCACCCATTTCTTTACACAGAATCTCTGTTGTGTCCTTTTAACCTAGAAAGCATGTTTATGGTGGTATTCGACTTGTCTTGCAAATATCAGTCTTGCACATGAGATTAAGGCAACATTTTATGTTTATAGTTCCAATTTAATTGCCAGATTTACAGCAAGTTTCATTTGACACACATACCAGAAAAATGGACATTTTTCTCTTCTGTGAGGCATGTTTTAGCTTAGTGAAGGCTTCTCTACCAAGTTCCCTGTCAGGAACATTTAGAATATGAGCCAATGCCAGATCATCCTTAGAATTCACCAACAGGCTTAAATACGAACAAACACACTTCTTTGCTAGGGTTGTCACCTGTATAAGAAAGCATCACAGAAATTGGTTATCTTGCTGCTAAATTATGTTCCTTT